>OY747701.1:14747500-15347500 GCA_963556495.2 Valencia hispanica | reverse complement strand
TGAACTCTTGAGTCCCACTTTATTATCTGATTATTTTAGAATATGTGGGCAATAATTATTTACACTAGATCACTAGTGTGCTCTTATAGTGTTAAACTTTAAGCTCTTTATTTATGCTTTAAATGTGAAAAATAAATAAAGACAATGACTTTGCTGCAAAAGTAACACACCGTTCCTCATGCAGTAAAACATAGGAATTCTACACACTTCATAACGGTTTGCATGTACTATAAATAACAGGGAGCACATGGAAAGCAAAACACATATTTCCAAAAGATTACAGGCTTTAATTTGCACTTCCTCATATCTAGAACATGTGTACCAACATGCTAACATACATGGCAAGATAAACAGAGTAACAGCAGAGTATTTGCTGAAATATTTAAAAGTAGAAGGCTAAAATCTTTGCTTCTTGTTCGTTTTTTAACCTTTACATGTAATCATTTCTGAACGAACATGAGTTTCCCCTTAATCTGTTTACACAGTTCGGGTATTTGCGTTGGAAAAGCAAATAAATCAGGCAAAGTATTTGTTGGTGGCTACAAAATTAAGGAAAAGAAAGAAATCCGACAGGGAAAGGGCCTGCGGGGACACTATTAAGCTCCTGCAAACTCCCACAGAAGCAAAGATGGAAGCAAACAGTTACAAAAAAAATTTACAGCATGAAAATGATGTCACCTTGAAAGGACTGATTGTGTGCTAAAGCAATTATGCAATTTTAAAAGGAAAGGAAAAAAGTTACATTTGGTGAATTTGGCAGGTTCAGTTTGTAACGTGATGCATTTCTGTCATCAACTAAGAAAACCTCCTCTTTTCAGACTGAATTCACCCTGATTGATTAAAAACCTTCTTTGTCCAAATTCCAAATGTGTCAGCCTCCTGCTGCACCATGAAAAGTGAACATAATTTGGTGGTGTTGGTGGAGAGAAATCAACAGTTCAGCAGTGCCGGCTCCTAGCAGCATTTGTTTATTAAACCCATTACTTTTGAATAAATGTGTGTCTGTTTGTCACTCAGCTGCTGGAATGCAATCGAATGGTGTGGCATCTCAATTGTATTATTTTCAATCTAGAATAATAACAACAAAAACATCAATATACCAGTGGATTCGCCGTTTTATTGACATGTATAATACAGGAAGTGCAGTGCAGGAAAAAAAAAGCTGATAATAGAAACAGACCCACATATTTGTATATGTGTTAGTTCTCATTGAATGATAACTTAATCCAGGCTTTCAATTCATTTGTACAGATTACATTTCAAGTATGATGTTTAGATAAAAAAAATTAAGAAAAGATTGCTTTAATTAGGGGCGTAACGGTGCATATATACCTGTCGGTTTGCTGTCCTCTATGTGAACACATGCAGAATGTTTATGTGCAGTACTCAGAGCGCAGTGCAACCTTCCGCAGTGCACCTTTCAGAAGTGACACCAAAACAAAACAGTAGGAGCTTCCAGCTATCACTAAACTCTGATATTTGGGAACATTAGTGGTTTCTCATGCAGCTACAGTAGAAAAAGAAAGATGGATCAAACCAGAACTTTGTCAGCAAACGCATCTTTCAACAGCAATAAGGTCTGTAACACGCTCTGCACTGAACTGAATGACTCACCTGAAACAATGTCAAGCTGAATGTAAACATCACTGATACTAGAGAAAAAACAGCTGACGTCCACATAGCTACCAGTAGCAACCAATCAGCCCAAACTCCTTATTTTCTTTAAAATGCAAGTCAGCGGAATCCCTGTTGATGAGAGGGGAGTTTTCCAACAGTTACCCATGCTGCATTCTAGTACAGCTGGGAAAATAGACTCTTGAAATATCAAAACAACCTCAAAGTGATTCAACCATGTTTTTTCAAAAATGGGCAGAGTATTATTTCAACATTTTTAAACATTAACAGTGACTGTTTTCAACATTGTTTTCTACTTGTCTGCTTGTACTACTTTATTTTTTTATTTTTTTTATCCAATCGATTCTCAGTCATTCAACTTATTTAAGTTATAGAACATAACACAATCAGATTAATTTCAGGAATTGAAAGGAAGGAATTCAGGAAAAATTGGTCTTTGTTTAGTGCTGATGAAAGAAAAAAGAAGTCATATTCACAGTTGTATTTATTTTTCTTGATTAAAGTGTACTGAAAAAGTACTGAATTGTGACTTTAAAACTCCAAATTAACAAACTCCAAAGTACCAAACCATGATTCTTGTGTACCAATGCACCCCTAGCTTTATTCCATTAAAACTTCTTTCTTTAGCTGGAATTTCCTGACTCAGGATTACCTTATATTTTCTGCTACTGCTGGTTACCAGGGGGCAAATTATATCTCAAGGCACTTTACAAGAAAGTGCCTTGAGATATAATTTATAATTTTAAGAAATGAAATTTTTTGTTAATTGGCGCTATATTAAAAAACTCAACTGAATTGACTTTTTTTCCTGAATGTAATTGCAGATCTTTACAGTACTTAAATGACTAAGCTGAAGTCTGGGAATTGGACTGAGGTTTTTTTTGTATTGACTTAATGCTGGGGTGGTGTGATGTGGAATAATAATTTCAGGACACAGAGACATGGTTTTAATAATAGCAATACAGCAATAATAACGTTGTTGTATCTTTATTCAACCAACATGAAGACTTGGTAGCGTTAAGCGTCAGGGACACCATCTGGCCCAGGGAAACTCTGACCCAGTAGGACTGGTTCATGTGCCCTTCTCTGTGATCTAGTCTTTCTGGGGGTGTAGTTCGGTTTATGCAATATTCTGTGTATGCTGGTCTCCTTGTTAATTGACTAACCGAATAAAACAAACTCTTTGACCACAGAAGGAATCATCTCCTCTTTTATTCAAGATAAATAATACCTCCATAATATCAAATAATAATTACACAACAGGTGTCTTGAGTTTGACTAGAGCTGCAATTAATCTCAAAAGTACAAAACGTTGGACTGGACTTAAAGTTCTGACCTAAAAACTTGAGACATGACTTGAACTCCTGGTCTGACAATCTAGTCTCATTAATAGTTTTCATCAGATGTAAAGAAGAGTGAAAGGAAGCTGATGTGTGAGCTACAGACTGCAGCTCCTGTGCATGTTTTATTGTAAAAAAATCCACTTTTGACTATTAGCCAGTGACACTGGTGGAGTTATGAGTATATATATATATATATATATATATATATATATATATATATATATATATGAGATGAGATTCTGTAACTTGTTTCTCCATTCTTGGGGACCGCATTTTCTAAGCTGTCAATGCTTGTCTCTTCAGAGCAGAGTTTATCATAGCCTACCTTCAGCTTTTGGGAGTTAGGGAGATATAATTAACTGCCTGCTGCTTTGACGTCAGCACCACTTTAGGAGCATCTTGGTTGTGCTGTCCGTCCCTCATTGACAAACATGTCCACAATGGCTAACTTGTGTCAAGTGCTGTTTGAGGAATGGGGTGCCATCCCACAGCAGTGTGTGACCAAGGTGTTGGCCAGCTTTAGGAAGTCCCCTTCGGCATGTTTTTCATTGGCAGAACCTATGAAAAATCCTATAAATGCATTTCTCTCACAAACGCAGCACCATTAAAGGGGAAAAAAACAGGATTTCCAATAGTACACAATTTATTGCCAAGAAGCAATTCTACAAGAAAGATTTATAAAGTTATTATTGTGGCATGCATTCTGCTTAAGGACAGTGAAATTTGACTTGTATTAGTTTTGTACATTTAAGGTTTTATCTAGATTATTTTAAAACCAAGCAAAGCTCAAATCATTCATATAAAACCCAATTGACTGGCAGTGTACATTATAACTTTTTACTTTATGATTAAAAAATATTTTATGTGAACAACATTAGTTCTATATTTACTCTGACGCAACTGAACAACTCTGGTAGAGCGTGACAGATTGTTCGAAAACATAACACGGTATACTGTAGTTTTAAAAGACCACATTACTTACCGTACTTGGATTCAAATATGTACAAACTGTTTAATAAAATATGTCTCCCTATATTATTTAGTTAATAAAAACTATTTCAAACAGTACCAAAACTCACACAATTGCAAAACTCACACAATTGGGAAGGGAAAAAACTCGAGCAGGAAATGAACAAAGCTGTTGCCATGTGCAGAGGCCGGATTCTTTGGAGCTGCATACCTGGAGTAATTATAACAGCTTTACATTTAGCGAATACTGGCACTAATAAGAACAGAAAATGGATGGATATATCTGTCATTCTGAAACTTTTTATTACACTTTAACTCAATATCGCTACTCAGTTTGTTTAAGCAACACTACATTTTTAAATATAAAAAGCTAATGTATTTATAACCAAATAGCACAAACCTCACACTTCTTGAGAACTTTTCATTACATATTTCTGTATGTATCACTGTTTGGTTAAATAAAACTAGTGCTGACAAATTAGAAGAGTATAGGGAATTTAGAAGCTTATAAAAAACTAGTAATGTAGTTTTTTTTAATGGGTAAATAGCATCAACATGTGGCAATGTATTAAGTAAACTGAAATGTAATGCAGTGCACAGTGGAACCCAGGTACTTTGGCACTGGTATACTGTATCTCTGCAGCCAGACGATAAATGAATGCAGCAATGGGTATTCACAGTGGACAGTGCTCACTGTCCTTCTCAGTTCTCTTGAGACTTCAGAGTCAGTTCCTCTTTCTTTGCTGTCTGTGCAGTGTCAGCCTACATCTTTTCAGCCACAGTGACATCAATTCTGAATTTGTTTTTCCTACGCAAGATAAGACGGCGCAAGAAAGGGAGAAAAGTGTGAATTACATAAGGCTGGTGGCATGATACACCAATATGAAGGTGCCGGAAAACCTCCAGCTGCCTTGTTGTAAAATCTTTGACAGGAAGGGTGAAAGCCTCTTGGAGCTATATGTGCTTTAACCTTAAATCAGTGCTAAAACGCTAAGCTTAAAGACCTTATCTACTTACAGGTTGGAAGCAGCAGTCTTGCTTATGTCAATGTTGCTGACATAGCTAGGGATACACAAGTCAATCAGGTTGAAATCAGAATCTGCCATTTCTTCCCCGATCTCTGGATATTAAGGAACTGAAGTCAGTATTATTGCAGATGCTGGACACCACCTTGCATTTTCCTTCCTCTGAGGCAAAGGACCATCAGCACCTCACAAGTCACCCTTTTTCTACTCCATTCATCTGCTTTTAGTTCTCAAGGCAATAAGGCAGTATGTATAAAACAGGAAATTCACTCAGAAATGTCAACGACTGATGGACTCTGTGAGCAGAAAAGGTCCTTTTATTTAGATGCCATCAAATCTATTATACGTCCACTGTCAAACAACACCAGTAAAACAGAACAGTATGAAGAATATTTTGACACAACACACATCTTAATACCCGATTATCACTGTGTATGTTAATAAATCCAAGGTGCTGTTTTCCCTATGGTGATAGTTGGCTTCTGATTTGTAGCTTTTTATTCAGTAGCTGGGTATAGAGCTGTGTCATTTACTGAAGTGCTAAATTAGAAATGATGATTCAGATGTTATCTTTATTATGCTTTCCAACTGGAAGAGCCATGAGCTGATTTTTCAACAGCATTTTTGGTTAATGGTTGTTGAGCAGTTTTTCCTATGTTATAAGGACACGGAAGCCAACTGCCAGGCCAAAATAAACAAATAAAAAAGCTTAAGTAGCAATACATTTCTTGTTACTCTGGATCAAAGTCATAATTATCCGCATTCTGTCAAAATATTTGAAGTGTTTGTACTGATCAAAAAAAATTTTGTGGAGTTGCTAACTGTAAATACTGTATGACTCAGTTAATTGCCTTATGCTAGTTTTAATTTCATCAATGTTCTTATTTAATCGGAAAATAAACCGTCAGGGCACCTCAGTCTGCACATTTATTACTGGTTCAGTTCATAGCAGACTCACCACATCATGTTAATGACCTTTTATATTCTCATAACACTATTTTGTGTCCGCCTTTTCTTTCAGTAGTGTCGGGAGAAATGATACCTCCACAAAAGCCCCCGATACGACTGTGACTCAAATATCACAGTAATGACAGATTAATAATCTCATATTACACTATGCAGACACTTCATTTTACTTGTGAGGGTCTATGCCTGAAACTGAAAACGAAACTTCCCACTGCCATCCCTTTGATTCCAATTAATTTTCGGATGTTTAGCTGATTCTTTTATTAGGAATAAATAGATAAAAGTAGAAGGTAAAGTCACAGAAATAGCAATATACCCGGTCATGACGCGGCCAAGCACTCTGAATTTCATACCAGCATACTCGGCATACACTCACAAATCAGAAGAAGTGTGCATTAAAAGCGTCACACATACTTTAAATATATGACAGGTTTTGATCTCTCCTGTCACACGCTCCTTGTATTTAATTATATTCATACCGAAGTGACACGTTTTTTTTTCAAAATGCCATGTCATATTACAAGATGGCAAACATTATTTTGTAAAATATTATTTATTAATTTCTTACCTTTAAATGTTTAAGGAAATAAATAAAAACAAAATTATATTCTCCAGAAAATTGGTGACATATTTTAAAGTATTCATCCACAGTTGAGTAGCAACAAATGCTCTTTTGCCGTACCATTTTCATACAGATGGTATACAATCAAATAGATTGACGATTGTGTGTTATTCTGGCAGTTTTACAGTAGAATACATTGTAAGGGAAACTTGTTAACAAATATACATTTGTGGTTTATGCAATTTCTAGCCTTCTTTGCTGGATATGATTCATTTGAAGTTAAAAAGATGAATATTAAAACATGACAACTTCTAATAGAAAACATCAGCAAAACATCAGTTTACTGAAGTGGTTACCTGTTTTGTCCGCCCCCACACACCCCCACCCGCAACAGTCAAGGTATAATTCACGCCCTGCTGTTTACTTTTCTGCCAATCATCAGGGTGTGCTCTCAAATCAAGGTTATCAAATTCTCAGACTTTGGATGGGGGGAGAATGTATTTCTGAAGGTTCTGCTAAACACCCAGGATTTTAGGTAATTCCTTATAATAGTGTAGAAAAAGTAAGCAGCACATTCAAGCTGAGATCAAAGCTAGCAAACATCATTGCAGCGTGGTTTATTGTTCTTTGTGCTGTATAAATGCTAAGCCAGAGCACCTGTGTGTACATATTCCAGAAACAGCCTCTGGTGTTGATAGTTGCCTTCCCCTCTGTAGTAGCAGAATGGATTATTAGCCAGCTTTAGGCAACCACCATGCAGCCAACCCTTTCTATTGGTCATTCTGCTATTTGTTTGTGCCTTTCCAAGCCAAATCCGCTCTCCTCCAGACATGCATCAACTTCCAGCTGTCAGTTAGCAATGTTTCTTTTTTTTTTTTTACTTTTGTTATGTCATTTAGTCTTGTTACTGTAACACAGACGCCTCACAAGTGTCTCACTACACCTCGCCAGCTGGCTGCAGGGCCACAAGGTTTTCTTATTTAACCAAATTATTTGTCCCAGTGCAGGTGCCGATCAGCTCAGCCTAGAGGCAACATAACTAATGTGTGAAGGTGGTGGCTATTATTAATAATCACCATAATTACAGCAGTACAGTGAAAGCCTGTGCCTTACTGCTCCAGTGAGTTTCATTCCCCTGTGGTTTGCATGCTCAGCGTTAAATGAAAACCTTTAACCTTGAAATGTTCTCCTGCTCGTCATTAAGGGAGGTAGGCTACTCGTCTTCCCCAAACCTTCCAGAAAAAAAAAAGAAAAAAAAAAGACATCTATATACAGGAATGTGGGAAAAGATTAGGATGCCATAAAAAGTGTGGCAAAGTGTGCACTTGTTTTCAGCTCCCTTTACTCTGATACCCCCTAGATTAAATTGAGTGCAACCGATTGCCTTCAAAACTCACCCAATTAGTAAATGGAGTCCTCCTGTGTCATTCAACCTCAGTTTTGTTGGATCCGATCCAACAAATAATAGAGAAACAATTGAAAAACACACAAATTAGAAAAACAGCAGCTGGATTTAATGAAACTATCAAACGGACCTGGGCAGTGTCGTTTTTGGAAAACCTTCAATACAGTGTAGAGACTGTAGCTTATACAATGTGTTGAAGTTAATAAATCCATGGCAAACAAGTATTCGCATTACAGGAGAAGAATCTCCTTGAGAACATTTTTGACCGCAGAGAAAGGCCGTTCATTCACGGGCGTGTAATAGAAGATTTCATCCTTGTCACTTCATTTCTGATAAACCAAACAGTTGTGACCTATTTAATGTTGTGCTACATTAGTGCTCTGCTTACTATTGCAAATATTTTAATCACTACATATATTTTAATCACTACGTATTTTGAATACCAATATATATATATATATACATATATATATATTGGTATTCAAAATACAGTAATGCATTAGTAGCCAAACTATAAATAGAACTTGGAACCAACTAAATTGTGGAAGTGAACAACATATGGCTATGCCAAGTGTTGTAGAGAGTTTTGAGACTAAGTCATCATATAGTGACACAGACACTCTCCTCTAACTAAATAATCAGATCTACAGAAACTGTGTTAATAAGTGAGAACCACCTGTGGGACTCCATTCTCACGACTTCATAAAGCACACTGGATACTGCTCATACATTATTCATGCTTTCCGCAATATCTTATTCACCTCTCTCAAGGAGATTTGGACTGGTGTTCATTTTGACAAAATTTGCCAATCAGAACCTCCAAATGGAACACATGCAAAATGCAAAGGTGGCGTAAGGAGTTGAAGAATGCGGGTGTCTGCTGCACATTGGACTGAAAATGACATTTTTGAATAAGGGACCTAATGATACTTGTCTGGTGCTAATGCAGCCCATCATTTATGGCCTGTGCTGTTCTTGACTGATGACAAGAGTGGATCTGGCTATTAGAAACTACTTAAAAACATAAATCTGTGAGGCCCTATTAGAGAACTCAGTGTAATTTAGATTTTAGACCCTTACACATTTTTATTGTTAATCATCGTGCGATACCGTTTTGGCATTATTCATAGAGGCGAGAGCAGCTGGTAGGGCCACCTTGAGCAACAATACTTTAAAGTCATTTTCTTCTGTGACTTCATTTCTCACATTGTTGAGAAATGTTGACACACTGTGGTTTACAGCATTGCTTTAGTTTATTGAGGCACATTTCATTTATCATGAGTTCTGGACTTTGGAGGTTTTTCTGGTGTAGATTTGATGCTGGGGTGTTCATTATTGTCCAATTAATGATACAGAGAATCCTGGATACTTTGGTGTACATAAAAGTTCTTGGTTGACGCGTTTACTATAAGGAGTTCAGCTCCTGTGGTTTCAAAGCAAACCCAAATCACCATCCCTCTACTCCCATGCTTTACTCTAAATTTGCCAGTGCATTATGGCCGACACATCTCTTCCACTGAACACACTTGTGTTCAGGTGCAATTAAATGCAACGTAGAAAATCTAAGTCTGCCATATTCTCTTTAGAGATAAAACACAACCCTTCCTGGTAAGACATACTTTTTCAACTTTTCTTAACTCAAATGCGCTGGCTGAGGTAAAAATGAAGGATAGTGGGTACAACCAGTCACCCAGACTTGCCTCCAGTCCCCCAGAAAGCTGACAATAGTCAGAAGTGGCTACATGATGCTTGCAAGCAGGTCAAATGCAGATTGTTTAAAGTTGTCATAGTGGTGGGCAGATGTGGCCAAATGATAATCTTGGTATGGCATGCCTAATATTATATTAGGTGAAGTGAATACCACTGATTCTCTTAAATATGACACCTCTCAGTGGATGGAATACTGTATATGAAACAACAAGTAAACATTTTGTCCTAAAGGTTGTTGCATTAGAAGCTCAAACAAAAAGTCGAACCATGGGCATCTCCATAACTGCAGTTCTTCTGGGGTGTTCAAACACCATGGGCGGCCAAGGCTCATTCATGTATGCAAGGAGTTAAGATTGGCACATGTGGGGATTGTGGTCTGATTCAACTGCCATGATGGTTTTGATGGAAATTGTCAAAACACACAGTGCATTGCAGTTGCGTCTGTTGGAACTAGTCAAGGTCCCTTTGCCTACCTAGAACGCTCCTTGAAAGTGCTGAAAGTAGAACCGTTAGCATAAGAACTGCACCACAGAGAAATGCAAGAAGTTTGTATGGTCTGATGATTCAAATTTTGTCCTTCATCATGTAGATGGTCAGTTAGGTTTTCAATACTTAACTTGGGTACACATTTTACAATACAATATTTTGTCAACAAACGTGCTTCTAACACACTGTTAGACAGGTGGTTACTATGTTATGCCTGACTGTATAATGGCATGCAGCACTGAACAAAGGATGCAGAAATGTTTCCAATCCCTGAGCCCTGCTCAAGGATGGATGCCGCAGGCAGCACAAGCTGCTACTAAGTTCTTTAACATCCTAGCCAAACTACTAGCATTTGCATTGTTGGAAAAGTAGGCATGACAATTTGTTGTCAATATCCTTAGAACACTTTCAGTTTTTCAATGTGATAACACTATAGACATCTATGCTGTTTCTTGTCTTTTGTTGTAATTCCCTCTAACTGCGCTGCCCCATGCCTAAATTTCTAGACGTCTGGACGGCGTGGTGTTCGACTGCGGCTGTAGCATCCGCTGGGTCCAGCTGTGGCAGCAGAGGGGAGAGGCAGGGCTTCACACGCAGCAGCTGTACTGCAGGAACGGAGCCTCCAAGATGCGGCTGCACAACATGTACATCAACAACTGCGGTAAGAAACGGGCGATGACGAGTTGCAGGCAGGATACAAGAAGGAAAACAGTGGTGGGGGAGAAAAGGGAATAAAATGGAAAGTGAAGGAAAGGGTTAAAGGGCACAGTGAGTGTGATACATAAAGAGGAGGAGGTGTGACAGAGTTCAGAGGGTGAATCTGATGTGCGGATGTGCATGTTGAATCTGACAGAGGCTCCAGACTTTGTTCTGTTATCTCCTTGTGGTGACTCATCCCAGAACTACCTCAATGAGTGTGTGTGTGTTTGAGGATGAGAATTCATTGCTGTTTGGAGTATCTTCCTCGTTATATTGAATAAAAGACGTTAAACGATTTGATCTGCAGAATATACACTCTTTAGACTCATGCCTGTTAACCTGATCACATACTGTTGTTGTGGTTGTGTGTTTGTGTCTGGGCACTTACTTAGACTTACCAGAGATCAGTGTGAGCCACAGCAGTGTGTTGGTGACGGAGGGTGAAAATGTGACGGTGAGCTGCAACGGATCCGGATCCCCGCTGCCTGAAGTGGACTGGACCGTCGGTGACCTGCATTCCATCAACACCCACCTGGTCAGAAACACACAGATTTAAACAACTGACACTGCACTCTGATTGTACATAAAAATGAAATTTTCCACTCGAAAAGAAAACAAGAATGCCCAACTTGGAAAGTCTGAGACAGCAGAAAAATACAAAGTGCAGTGTCCACTATCAGTCCCGCCATACTGTGTATAGCGTAAAGGGTTAGCACTTCTGATGGTTTACCTTCCTCATCAATAGTTTATGTCGATAAGCAATTCGGAACTTACTGAATTCAAAAGTCTACAACAGAAAATATAAAGACCTGTATTTTGAAGAGTACCAGTCTAAGTAACAAACCCTGCTTATTGCTCTATTAGGCCCATTAGATATTCAAAACCTGTTCTAGAAACAATCCAGCATATATAGGGCCAGAGTTTTAAATGTTGTTCTGTGTTTCTCTTCTGTTTGTTTTCCTGGTCCCGTCGTCGTCTTCCCAGTAATTACCCCCAGCTGTTCCTTGTCGTCTGATCACCTTAGTTCCTCCCTGGTTCCTTGTCTAACATCTATGTCTAGTATCCTGTTGTTCCATTCTCTGGTCGTGCTGGACTTCATTAAAATAATCATTAATCATCTTATCCTGACTGCATTTGAGTCCTTCACCTCCACACTTCATGACAGTTTTATTTTGAAAGTCCAAATTAATTCGTTTTTTTCAATGTCACCCAAGGGATATATGGGATTTAAAACCAATTTTTTGACCGTGTGTCTTTTGGAGAGTTTCAGTTCTTTGTTTTGAAAGCATAAAGAAAACCTTATAACAACATGAATAAATCCACATTTAAAATAGATCTTTATGATGTTTATAACTCCTCACAATAATTATTATTGATTTACCATAATGGGCAGTAAAGAGCTTTTTAAACACAACACAGTATTTATCACTAGTTTTACTTTGTAAAAGTCTCAGTTCTCACTGCTACTACATGTTTGTCTTAACTTTAAATATTTTACAGTCCTTCTCATGTCAGCCACAGTCTTAACTTAGCTCTGTAGCTTATTGTTCAAGAGGTTTAGTTTCTAAATAATATCAGTAACAAAAAAACAACAACATAGGCTATAACTCATCTCCTGCTGAAGCACAC
Source organism: Valencia hispanica (assembly GCA_963556495.2). NCBI lineage: Eukaryota > Metazoa > Chordata > Actinopteri > Cyprinodontiformes > Valenciidae > Valencia > Valencia hispanica. Next base: position 15,335,071 of record OY747701.1, on the reverse strand, counting down.
AGAAATCGCATCTGCAGCCACACATTCATTGCAAAGCAGGGGCCATTTCCTTTGTCACAGACACCAGCTTCTCTAGGAGGTCAAGTGCTTTTCTTTTTTTCTTCTTCTCCAAGCTTGCCCTGCGGGTAGCTCATGGAGTCCCTCAGGGTGACCTGATGCTTGCGGGCAAACTGTTAGCTACCTCTGGACTAAACATGCAGATAGTGTTTGAACTGCTTATAATCTTTGATTAGAGGTGAACAGTCGGATATTATCTCCGACTGAAGCTGGGAGCACTCCAGATGGACATTGCTGACCTCAAAAAGCTTGATCACATGACAACTGTTGTCAGCAAGAATTGGCAGCACTGTGTGTGAGTGCGGACCACAGGTTCAGCCTTCCTCATTAAAGCATGGACATCCCTGCTATACACAAAGATGAGAATTACTCCCGTTTTCCAATAGATCTTGATTCTATCCCCTGAATCTGTGGCTTTATGTCTTCAGATGACTTCAAAAACATTGGTTTTTAGCTTCTTCTTTTTTTAGGATTTTATTTAGTTTCTTTTCCCCCCGTTTTTTGTAAAACATCATGAAAAAATAAAAAACTGAATCACTAATCCTATTTGTGAAAAATCTTTTTTTTTATTTCTCCAACAAATAAGGACAAACGAGTCAGACAAACAGTCATGAGTGTAAAACTATAAACATACAGTATTACTTGAGTTCACATAAAAATGAACATTTTGGGCTTTCCATTTACAGTATAGTCCTTATAAGTCACATACACAACTCTGAACTAAATATAGGTTCTAATACCTTATATTAAAATAATTACATCAAAAATACTTACTGTAGGGGCAGAAGCACAAAGCTAAATATTTGCAAAGCTGAGTTGGGACATACTTCTAATGATCAAACAGTTCTGGTCCTACAATTACGTAAGCGCCGCCTCTCTGAGTGAATTAAGCTTGCCCTCACTTAAGTGAGAAAAAATGCATGCATTTACGGTGCACTCCAGATAGACAAATGGTTGATTGTCAAACAAAATGTCTAAATTCTGGTCATTCTGTTACTCTTGTAATTTTTATATCTCAAACCTTTAATTTCATATATGCAAAATGGTAGCTTTACAGCACATAAGAAATAACTTCATCTGGTGGAAAGCAATTCAAAATGAAAATTAGAAGGAATTGAAAGCCTGGGGAATGAAACCAAAATTATATGTTGAACTTATATTCTCATAGTAGCATGTTAGCACAAACAAAACTGCTGAATAGACACAGACTGAGGAGTAAGATATGAAGAAAATAAAAATTTGAAACATGAAAACATGGAAAAACTTCTCTCCAATGTACACAATCTGGCCAAAATCTGTCATCTGTATCAACATAGCCAACGTTGTGCATGCTGAATAAGAAAAGAAAAATGTAATATGTCCAGGGACCCAGGACCATTTAAATAAAATAATAATTGTGAAAAAGTAAAACTTTTCTTCTGTTTCTCCATCTGTTGTGCTTGTGGCTGAAGATAGAACAACTTGAACCTAATTTTTAAAAAAAGAAAGAAATTTCCAAATTGCACCCATCCGCATGGGTTTATGAATGGGATTGCTCCTGCATGTATTTAGTGCAAGCTGTTTTCTGTATTCAGTGTAGAAATAAAACAAGATCATTTAAACATGGGCAAACTGTTTTAGTACGGAGACCCCGTTTGGGTGGCAGTGTGAGGTGAGATGTCCATCTCCCTTTGAAATCACTGTGAAATAGACATGTTCACAATGTTGGATTCCACACATTTTCATGAGCAAAACACGTGCAACTCTATAATAAATTAGTCTGTTACTGTAAGTCCTAAAAAAATCCCTATTCCAGCCTGCAAAACTAGAAAAGCACTCGGAGAGCGCAGACCTCTGCCAAGGCGCATCTGTAATCACTTGCTCCTGGTCCCACTGCCGACATTGCCTGAAAATATTTGTCTGTAACTTTTTGAGTTATGTTGCTGACAAAAAAAACACACCCTGGTAAAAACCTAAACTCCTTCACAGAGGTAAAAAAGCCACTTCAGATCCCGGAAGGGCTGAGATCATAGAGGCCTGATGATCATAATGAGTTCTCAAACCAACAGCTCCAAGGCTGTTGGCTGACATCCTATTGGCCATGCCATTTCTTTTTACAGTCTGGTTGCTATATTGATGCACACGCGATATCAACAAGCCAGTTTCTTGTAAGAAAGCTGCTCTGCGTGGAGAATATTACAGCTGACCCATTATTCTGGCTCCCTGACACAGGCCCCAAGGACATCACTGTTATGAAAACTGCAGCTAAACAAGCAAGAAGAGACAGCAGTCTGCTGAAATTACACGGCAGCTTTTATCCATGACTTTAATGTTTTTAGTGACTTTACAGATACAAATTTCCCCGCCTCAGGGCTTTGTGTTGAACCAAAGCTAGATAATGTATAAGGGTGAGTAAAATGAAAACAGGCATGCTATAATTGTTGTAATTTGGATGCTGTTAGGCCATTAGTTGTAATTTCATTCCAAAATATACAATGGTTGTAATAAGACAAAAGTTCCAGTGGTATGGATAGTGCAAGGCTCTCTACATTGTGAAAATGTCTTGCGGCATTTAACTTGTGTTAGCAAGATCATTTTAGACGAATGAAGGGGTTAGTCTAGTCTGCAACTCTTGACTGCATTCTGTTTCATTCAACCGGAATTTAACTAATTAATAATTAACCTTTGTTTTAATTAGGTAATTAAAATTTTAAAGCCCAGCAGTATATTAGTATGTGCTTCACAGTGTTCCTTTTAAAGACCTAACCGTATCTCTTCTCTTTATCTGTACCACTGGCTCTGCTTCCACAGTCGAATGTTTACTGGCCGAACATCCACTCCATCAACCTGACTCTGTTTAACATCAGCCGAGACGACAACAACTTCCAACTGACCTGCATCGCAGAGAACTTGGTGGGGATGACCAACTCGTCGATCCAGCTAAATGTTCAGTGTGAGTTGAAGGTTTCCTCTCCATGTCGGGTTTAAATTACCGCTAGACGTATAGGTGGTGTAGAGGTGGATTTGTTGGCAGAAGTATTTACTCCTACTAATTAGTTTGAATAATCTTGTAATGTGCAAAGCTGTTGATATTTAATATTATCAAGGTTAATGGAGGTACATCAAGAATCTCAATTTTGTTTTTAGGGTTAAGCGGTAGCTGTGATCTGTGTTTGCAAATACTCTTGAGAAATATTAGCTGCCAGTAAGATAAAAAAAATATGTTAATTTGACAGGAGGAAGAATAGCCCTGTAACACTGCAAGTTTTAATATGTTGTTTTATTATCAGCTGTTGGATTTTGGCCTCTGCTTGCCATTAAGAAGATAATTATTATAGGACATCTTCATACCAGGATATCCTGGGGGACTCAACGTGATTTGGTGGGAAATGCCAACAAATTTCACATCTTAATTTGCTTTCGTTGACTTTCACAATAGTGCTGCACGATGTCAGGAGAAAAAAAACTTTTGGTAAATGAAGACAAGAGATTTAAGTTATTATTAAGGATCATTATTCCAACACATTTCTTTCTTTACATTTACATGACCTCCCTACCACTCTGTATCCGATGTGGGCAGTAGGGGTCCATTTAATTGGCTAGATATATTATGGATATGCATAATGTCAATGCCTGATATTCAAAATATATCCTTTCCACATATGACATACAAGCAATTCTTTGTGATTGAGATGGCGAATATGATTGAATGAATTATGCAGCCCTTTGCTCACCTTTATGCTGCATGTTTTAAAGGGAGGTAACACCCAGAATGCAGTTGCTCGTATGGGATGCGATATCAAGAACCTGTCCAGTATGAGCAGCAACAGAGGTAGCAAGTTGTCCAGCATGTTGTCCTTTTTACATGAGAACAATTCAGCAGTACAAAATTAAATGCAATGTGTGAAATACTACAACATGTTGCTGTGGTTACACAGATGCAAAGCCAGAAATAGCAAAGATTGAACCTTTTTTAAATTGCATATAGTAGACCCCCGCCAATTTGCAGTTCAGTATTTGCGGACTCACCTGTTCGCTGATTTTTCTGTGGAACGTAGCGTTATTGGTTGAAAATCCCCCTATTCAAAGATATCTAAAATATGCCAAAGAAACTGTAGCTTAGGAAGCTGAATACCAATGCTCAATGCTACTCAACACACTATTGGCTGGAGTTTATGATCACCCAATGCAGGGGTGCCATTTATTTCCCTTGGCGCTGATTGGCTGTATGCCAAGAGCAGAGATGAGAAAGAGCATAGGTATTAGCTTTTGCTGTAGTGCTAAGATTATTTCCATTGTGTGTATTAATCCATATTGAGGTTTATTTGTCTTTTAACCATTAAAGTAAGCAGTTATAAGCATTTTAGAGGGGGTCTTTGGTATTCAGGGATTTTAGCTGTTTGCGGGTGATTGTCCACTAACCACCACGAATGCCAGGGGTCCGCTGTTTATCTCTCTGAGTTATGTCATTTCCTTAAATCTTTTAATTTTCTTTTGTACTGCAGTTGCATTTTAACAGTAATCAAACCGTATTATAGTTCGCTAGCAAGTGTACTTTGACCAACCAACTTTTTCGGTGGATCTGAGTTTGTTTGTTTGTTTGAGCAAAGGCAGAGTTTGGGTGAAATTTCACCACTTCCCACGTGAAGAAGGAAATCTAAGGAAGCAACCTCTGATGGACCAAACGGTGTGGGTGTAAAATTCCCCTTACAGAGCATTTTATTTGGTGATGGTTTGTTAGTATTGTTAAGCCTGTGATAAAATTTTTTTGGGCAATAAGTAAGAAGCAGCCACTATTGGTTACCTGAAAAAACATGATAGACTTATGTGTAAAACCTGAGTTAACACGTTCATGAAAGGTACAACCAAACACCCCACAACCCTCAGCCAGTGGAGAAATTTTGTCTCTAAGGTAAGGCAAGGCAACTTTATTTGTATAGCACACTTTACACAACAAGGCAATTCAAGGTGCTTTATATCATTAGGGAATAAAATAAAAGCAGCCATAAAAACATAAAACACAACATTAGAGACACATAACATATCACACATTAAAATATATGGCATTCTAGCTATTATTAATCACCTACTCAAAAGCATCTCTAAACAGATGGGGTTTTAGCTTTGATTTCAAGGAACTCAGTGTTTCAGCGACTTTGTAGTGGTCTGTAAGTTTGTTCCAGATAAGGGTAACATAGAAACTGAAAGCTGCTTCTCCATGTTTGGTTCTGATTCTAGGAATGATTCGTAAACTAGAGTTGGAAGAGCTGAGTGGTTTGGGGGGGTTGGTGTAGTGGCAAAAAGTCTTCAACATACTTTGGTGCTAAGACATTCAATGATTTATAGACTAGTAAATGTGTTTTGAAGTCTATTCTCTGAGCTATAGGGAGGCAGTGTAAGGACTTTAGAACTGGGGTGATGTGCTCTACTCAAACAGTAGACCTGTAGAAATTATTCATGAGGACTGATGAGAGAAAATAAGTTGAGTTTGGGCTAGGCTATTGAGGGCTCCATATGTACAATAATAAATAATTTGTAACATCTTATAAATTATAAATATGGTGAATATCATCCCGTGCCATCTCTAATGTGGTTCTATCTACAGACTGAACATCCATCGTAGTCCCTACCTCAAAACACGCAATCCCATCAGCCTAAGGGTTCGACTGGCCTTGAGGTCAGGCTGCACGTTGTGTGGCAACATGTGCCACAGACTCATTATAGATGTCTACCGCATGCCAGCAGGTACCTATCTGTTCAGTGTCTTCTCGCCTGTGGAAATAAGACTTTTACTGAATAATTTGGATGGCTAAAATGCACTTCAGTAAAATCATATGGCATCAATATGGAAAAGTATGGCGCTTGTCTTGTATTACTGATATATTACATATAGGAATGTTTGTATGATTCTATTGAAATGACTTTTCTTGCCTTGAGATTACATCTGTTGTCAATCGGCGCTGTATCAATAAACTGAATTGAATTGAATTACAGAGATGGAAAAAAAAGCTAATTGGAAGCTTTTGGAATTGTTAAGGACAGATTTGTCTAAAATGTTTTCTTAACTCCGAGGTTCTTGACAATAGCACCAGAAAGGTGAGCCAAGTATTGCATATTTGTGAATGATTATTTTGTATATGTCAGGCAAAAAACATTTAAGTTATATTTCTGTTATCAGGTGTTTATCAAAGACATGTATGTAATTTATGTACCTGAGGAGCTTTGTCTGATTTGTCTGAATAAGGGAAACATATATTCACGTTTTTAGGACTTGATAATATTCCTATACATTGCTTTTTAAAGTGATATTTTGAAATCTTTAGTTTGGCATTAATTAATAATTTTCTTCCTTCATATGTAAAACTATAAAACAGAAGACTGAGGAGGTTTCTGCCTTCGAATGCTGCACTGCAAAATCATGTGTTCAGTCACAGGAAAGTCCCACCCTATAGCAAACTCTGCTTTATCAGCTGTTGTACTCCACATGGGGGGTTAATTGACAAAGTGAATATCATGCTGTGTGGAAGAACAGTTGAGGCTAAAAATTAGGACAATATTTACAGAGACCGGAGAGGAGTAGGGTTAATGTAGACTGCTGGGGAGAAGTAGATCAGAGAAGTAATCCTCTATTTACAATTATTAGCAAGTGGCTTCACTTTTCAGACCAGGAGGCAACACCCATTGTTTGTATGAGGAAGGTGGTTAAAGCTGTAAAGGTGTTTAAGATGAATGGAATATTCAAATGCATGTACTATAAACACCCAGAAAGCATGGATACTGTACAAGTAGATCTCAATAAATTGGAAGATAGAACAAAACTATCATATAGAGAGGTGACACCTGCGAGCTAGTTCAGTCGGCTCGAGTTTCACAAATGATCTTCCATACATGCCAAGGAAGATATGAAACTTATCTAATCAGTTTGGATGGTCTATATAAGATTTAAGCTTCCTTCATCTTTTTGCAAACCATGACCCTATTGTGGTGCTCTCTCTCTCTGCTGAGTGCTGCTTTGTACCAGTGGACTCTAAAGTCAGAGATTGTGACCCCATTCCCTGGCAGGTCGGAGCCTAGTGGATCTTTGGATCACTGAGCTAAACTCCAAAACTTTTTGTTATACCCCAGGTAAGATGCGTCGGATGTTTTCTCCATGGTTTTCAACCCCTGCGTCCAGCTGCAGTCAAACATTTGAGAAGCTCCCTGTTTAGACTAAGCTTTGTTTCACTGGCTCAAGGCTGCGATTATACCTGTTGCCGTTGCCGCTATTTCTGCCACACTTTTCCTTCCACTTAACTTCCCATTAACATACTTGGATACAGGATACTATGAACATCCAGATTCTTTAGTAATGATCTTTTTAGGCTTATTCTCCTTTTGGAGCATTTCAGTTATTGTTTCTGTCATTTCAGATGGCTATCCCATAATGGTTCAGACCATTTACCACATTGTAATTTGAAGAGAAACAGAAATTTGGGTTTTAATTAGCTGTTAAATTTTTAGATTGTATTACTTACAGCAAAGAAACTTTGTTTCAATTCTAATTCTCTTCTAATTAATGGAGTTGTACTTGTTTATTCTTTAGAATTACAATCTGTAGTGAAATTCCAGGGATTCTGCTATCACTTCCATTCTGTAGGGTCATCATTAGAGTTTACATCTAGCTTTGAAGAAAAAGAAAACCTTCAAAGGAAAATCTTAAGAAAATAACAAATACGTCTTGCACCAATTTTTAATAGTGCCTACATACTGTAGTTAATGGAGTGGTAGTGTGATAAGCAATGTCAGAGTTTTAACACTGACTAATAAAAACCGTCTGCATTAATGCAAATGAACGCTAATTTATAGAAGCAGATATTGGTGAACCTAATAAGCTACATGCAGACAGCAGTGCTAAATGCAAGCTAGGCACAAATCCAACGTGGATATCGCTAGGCCAGGTAATGTAACACAAACTGTGGTCCACATTGCTCATAAAACAAAAACGTATCAGCCCGTAGCTTGACTGTAGTTCTCCAGGTGTCTGATAATGTTAGCTACTGTTTCTGTTCAGAAACCCTTGCTTCTGAGCCTAACAAGGTGTCTCGATGCTGTCCTTGCTACCTGACACCTTGTTTTCCTGTTGGGACCAAATGTGCAGCGACATCCTTGCGAATACATGCAGCATAAACGTTTAGATCACCGATTTGCTCATATTTGCTGAAAGGGCTAATCAAATTTAGCAGCACTCATTGTCCAGGGACCATTACAGTACAAAATGTTACATCCCCCCCATCCAAGAGTAATGAAGGTATCTCGAACTGGACAGGAGGCCTAGAAACATCCTGCCAGCATGGCTAAAAATGCTAATGTGTCACGTTGTTAGCTCAGGATTAAAATCGAGGGATGGGTTGGAGAAAAACAACTCCAATCAAGCATGCTACAGGGAATAAAGGACAGATAAGCACACTACGTGACATCTCCATTGTTGTCTCTCAGCAGTTTTGTTTTGGTTATTAAATCTTATTTGCTCACCTGTCATAGATGTGCTGAATAACGCTTGAATGCTTTAAATGTGAAATCACATCTCTCTGTTGCTGAAGGCGTTAATCAGCGAAGCCTGCTGGTGCAGTGATTACTTGGAATGAAATCTAGCTGCCTACCACTGAGCAAGAGGCTTATCCACATGTGAGGAACTCAGTTCGGCTGGGTCTGCCATGGTTTGGTAAAAGTTAAACATCCAATATTCCAAAGGATTCCATAATTACAGTATTCATTTGCAAAAATAGGGTTATTTATATAGTTGACAGTCTCATGTTGCAGATTTAACACCAGACAGAACTATTCCAGTGTTAACCCCATATTTAAAAAAATATGTGATATCTAATACATGCATATGTATGCACTGTTTGAATTCCTTTGTTAACCAATATGCCAGGATTTTTGACGTGATTAAAAGGCATAAGGTGTGAAGTTTTATTATTCACATTTTATTATGCTTTACGCTGTAACCACTTCAATGTATCTCACTTGAATTGTATGTAATAGGGCAACATATAGTGCTTGATCGGGAAATGGAAGGGAAAGCCATGGCCTAAAAGTGTGCTGTACATTTATATTCAGCTCCCTGAGGCCGTTTATAAAGTCACCTCTTCCTGGAAGTTTTTCTTCTACCTTTTAACATCCAGAAACTGGAATTTTTGCTTATTATTCTGTGCAAAACATCTCAAGCTTAATCATATTGGATGAAGTGTGACTGTGAACATCAAGTCTTGATTTGAATTTAGATCTGGATTTTGACTGGAGCATTTCAACACCTGGACATGGTTTGTTCTTTAAACCTACCTCGGCTGAATGTTTAGGGTTGTTGTCCTACTGAATTGGGTGAACGGTGCGATGATGATATATATTGCAATATATAAACAAATAGTTAATTAAACAGTGCAAGTCTTTCTGTTTGGGATTCATTACAAGCATAGATTGCTGATAGTGAATAGTCTATCCAAATACTAGAAAAAAAGGAATTTCTAAACAACGTAGTTTTATTGAAACAGTTGCATTTCGGTATTTCTGCTGATTTGAAACCTATTAGTTGTAGTTTCTTAATCACATTATAAAAACATCTATGAAACAACAAGCCTTAATACATAGTACTTATAATAAATAGCTAATATTTATCGCAATCCAAGTAGTTCTTTGGGATATTGATCATGCGTATCAAGATACTGCAATAACGATAAATTAGCAATATATTGTGCATCCTTGCAGGAGGAATGTGAAACTATGCCTCATTGTCGCAGCCTCTATTTTGTCTTCCCATTAACTCTGATCAGCTTTGCAGAAGTAAAATACTGCCACCTCCATGTTTCATTGTGCCTTCAGGCTGATGTGGGTTTTGCATGCAGTTCAGAAGGTTTCATTTTGGTCTCTTCTTTCACATGTTTGCTTTGCCCTCTACACGCTTATGGTAAACATGAAACAAGGTTTCAAGCATCTAAAGTGTTGCGGCGCAAATGTATATGCCCACATGGGGGGATCAAAAAACAGGAAGTGCACAAACACAGAGATTTTAACAACAGAGGAGTTCATTGCCCTCATACAGGTGCTGCTGTTGTCCTTCCTTCCTTTGTTGGATTTGCACAGATGTGTACATAGCATGTTCTTGGTTACATCCATTGTTGAGAATGAAAATACCGGTTGTGTGTTTGGCTTCGCTACGCTAAGCTTTTGTAATCCTGCCTCCAACGTCTGGGGGGAGACACAGTAGTTCTTAGCAACCCCAAGCTCAGGCCCAGCAATGAGTTGGTCCTAGGTTAAGCACCGCTTTGGAAACAAACTGGTGCTTTGGCTGTGGAAAACCAAAGAACCGGTTTCAGGTCAGGCTCTGGCTCCAAAGTAGCACTGGAACCAGCTCAGTGGAAAAATGCTTTTAGGATTAATGTTTTTACAGTTCAGGTGGTTGGCCAGATCTTTCCATTTTCACTTGAGATGTCTCCAGATCTTTATCCCTGACCTGTCTGGTCTTCTTTGGTTTTCATGAAGTAGTTAGAGTATAACAGTTGTATTTATATTGATATTAAATTCACCCTTGTGGTCTCTACTTAGAAATCTGACAATTGGGCTGAATTTTCTTTTGGTTAAACAGAGTAAAAGGAGTCTGAATTTAAATGTCTGCAACACATAAATATGGTTATATACACTCTTACAAGGCTCTGCGGATTTAAAATTCCACCAAGCGAACAACCAAAAGCAAAGAAATGCTTTGTAAAAGTATTATTTCATATCTTGCATGCACCTTATGAATGCTGCAGGCTAAAAAGGTTCGATGAATGACATGCATAAAATTTCTTTCATGGCAACTTTGATAGGCTTATGTCAGAGATGGAATTTAATCATGTATTAATAACACAGACAGTCTGAGAGAATAATTTAGAGGGGGGGGTTGAAAATCTCCTTTATCAAGCTGAGTAGCCGAATTATGCAGGTACATTTAGAATGCAATGAGGTGTTGCACAGTTACAAACCAAGTGAAATTGATGTACCCAATTAGCAAGAATGTACCCTCCAGCCCACATGAAAGCTCAGCCTTGATCTTAGCGGAAGGAGAGAAGAAAAAAAAATATCTCCAAGCAATGATAAAGCAATGATGATTTGGTAACCATCAGAATGTCTGTCTAGCATCGGGACGATGAATTACACTATATACTTCAGCTCTTACATAAGTCTATCCAGTAGATTGGCCTTGGGCATTTTTGCGACAGACTGTATTTAAAGCCAATATTTATCAAAGGTGCCTGACATTTTTCTCTTTGCAGCAAGCTTCTTCTTGTAGAGCACAATCTATTGTGGCTGTTTGTAATGCATCACGCTACAGGACAAGGGAGATTTGTCAACAATTCAAGCGCTCCCTGCTCGAGCCGGGCTGCTGAGACCCATGCAAGAGTGACAGATTGACTTTGCAGCATCACGTCTGCAGGGCTTCCTTTACACGGACACTCAATGGATGTACATCTCCAGGCACTTTTTTTTTCCTGTTGACACTCTGCTGGTGCTGCAAATTAACTTATTAATTTTTCACCACATGCTCTGATGGTAATTACATTTCCTCCCCTGTGCTGCCTATTGTCTCTGGAAATGTCATAAAATAGCTTAAACTGCTGCTCTGATTAGAGAGTAATCTGATTGACAGCAAAATTACCAGCCGTCAAGCGACATTCTCTGCATTCAAAGATGAGCTCGCTATTTTAACGAAAGTGTAATTAACCACAATGCAAGTTCAGCAGGCACATTGTTGTGGTGCTGTCAGGAACAATAGCAGCTCTGCAGCAATGTGGACTGGCAAAGCTTACCTTGTTTTCATTTTCTTTAGCTCTTTATGCAATCTGGCACAGCTTTCTATTATTGACGTGGTCACGCGAGTTAGTGGTTCTATTCCAGAATGATGTGTACAGCATTATCTTTAAGAAAATGCTTTGTGTTAATGAGGAATGCTGGTCTTTGCATTGTGAATCTCACTGGTTTAAATCCTTATCTCAGTCGAAATCAACCCCTAGCAAATGAGCCAAAAAATGGAATGTCATAGGAAATGAGCACTAAACACCATCAATCCATCAATTAAATATCCTTGGCTTATTTGAGACCAGGTCGCAAAGGTAAAATATCCATCTGTCAGGAAACAAACATTGTTCCCTCAATCAGCACTCTCCAGTCCTGTTTGGCGATCCGGAGGTGTTCCCTGGCCAGAAGAGCTTTATAATACCCCGAATGAGCTACAGAGTCTCCTCCGGGTGGGATGTGCCTGGAAAACCTTCAAAGAGAATTGCCCAGGAAACATCTTGACAAAGCTCCTTTCAATGTGGTGGAGCAGCGCCTCTGCTCTAAGTAACTTCCCAATGATGGTACTCTGCACCTTATCGCTAAGATTAAGTCAAGCCACCCTACAAAGCAAGCTAGGTTTGATTGCTTGCATCAGGGATCTCGTCCTTCTGTTCCGAGCCATATCTCATAAGCATAGGTTGGGAGATAGACATACCTGTAATTCAAGATTACACTTTTTGTGTCAGCCTATTCTATACCAAGACCGATCAAAGCAGCGCCCACATTACTGCAGACGAGGCCCCAATCTGTCTTTCTATCTTTCAATCTATCCTACCATCACTTGTGGACAGAAATATATTTGAATCCCTATGTTTGAGCAGAGAATGGGAACATTTTAAGAGAATATCAGTTGGGGCTAAGCCAGCTCTTAATATTTGGAACTGATAAAGGCATTTGCAATTACTGCTAGACTGCTTCTGTGCTTAGTAGGGATGGGCATTCGATTAAACTGTCTTCATCGATCATCGGGAGAATTAACGATCGATTTTCGATTAATCTTTTTTTTTATATTAAAATTCAGTGTTCATAGGCTATGTTAAAATGCAGTGAGAATACCGCAAAATTCACGGTAGTTGCACAAAGAAAATATGCACTATAAGCAGCGGAACCGACAGCTTAAAGACTGTAGGCTACTCATTAACACAACTGACGCTCATATTTGTTTTTCTTCTCCTAAAGAGTAAAAAAAAAAAAAGTCATGTTAAACAATAACTTAATAAAAAAAATATATATAATCCTTATAGGTCTGATAGTTTTGTGTTACATTTTGCAAAAAGAGTCGAGAAAGAGGATGAGAGAGATCAGCGTACCTAACAATAAATTAGGCTCATTAACAGAGTAAAAAAGACCAAAACAAAAGAAACTGTAACTTATACACAACTTTAGCATCAGTCTAGTGATTTTCGTTGAGAAAGATGAGCATGTTAACATGCGATGGGGTCAGAAGCAAAAGCAGCCTGTTGAGCAGACTGTCATCAGGCTGCTGTTGCGTCTGACCTGCAGCGCCGAGATCACCTGCTGTGAGGGGACAGACGTCGCTGTGATACACATACCTCCGTGCTAAGTTGGCAAGCATCTGGAATCTGGTTTAAGTCATTTTCCACCAGTCTGTAGGGGTGCAATCCAGTGGTGGCGGAGCCTCCCTCAGAGAGTAATCGGTGAGTAAGTTTCTCTGCTCGTTGTGCATCTGGGCTCCTCCGTGCTAACACCGACTTGATGCTAGGTTGAGACCAAGAGCAGGATGCTCCGCTTCTAACCAGGGTTGGAAGTGCGTTCAAGTACTTATACACAGCTTCGCAGTGTTGGCAGTGAACCGAGACTTTTTGTTTTGTTTTTTTGTTTTTTGTCAAAGTGGTCCCACGCCACACTTTGCTGCGACCTCTTCATGACAATGCTACTTTTGAAATACACAGAAACTCGCAAGAAACTGAGTCGGCCTGTGGGTTTAATTTTCAGTCATCGCCCCCGTGTGGTAAAGTGTTTAATTACTGTTACATAGCAAAATTAATTGCATTCCTTCAAAACTCACACTATGCAACAGAACATGCGTTAATTAATCGGTAAAAAAAATGTAATCGATGAAATTCTTAATGATCAATTAATCGATTGTCGATTAATTATGCCCATCCCTAGTGCTTAGCGTTTTTCTTCATGGTTTTAGTACATCTTTCTATTTTCTTGTTTATTAGACTTAATTATACTTGTGGAGTATGTATTATGAAATAATTTGTAATTTTTGGGTGTGTCTGTTACTTGGGTTTTAACCAACATCTAGTGTGAATTCATGTGAATAGTCCTGTTAGAAATAGATTTACTAAGATAAATACTGAGGTGTTCAATAGTTATTTTCCATACTCTGTCAGTTCTCTGTTGCTGCCCAATACTGTCACCACCAGTAGTAAACTGCATCTTTCAGCCTTTCATGAATACAGCATTTAAAATAAACCAGTGTCTGCCCTAAATGCCATGGCATGACTGGCTTTTTGATCAGAGTTCTCCCCGCTCAGAGACATGTAGTTATCAAAGCTTGTCATACGTGTAAACTGTGTGAGGACAACCTTGCTCACACCGTGGACACATGGACAATCATGCAGCAAAATAATGACTTTCATTATATTGAGTAAGACAAAGCTGAGAGCCACGCTGAGGGGGAAAAAGATCTATCCCTAACTGTCTATCAAGAGGAGAATTCAATTTTTTTGTTCATCTCGGCTTTCTCCTTGCATTAGTGCTGTACAGCTCTGCATATACCCTTGTCTTCACTCCTTGTTCCTTTCCATGTTTCTTTTCCCAATCCTTCCGTTTTCTCTTCCCTTGCTGAAAATCACAACTCTGCACACGCCCCCACACCAACCCGTTCACACATTCGCAAACTTTTGCGTTGAGATAAGTTGATTGACTTTATTGTGATATTGTCTGCCACCAAACAGATTTTAAAATGACAGCTTTGAATCTCCAAAACAGAATTGTTCCATGTCTTTACTTGATGGTTATTTAGTCAGAAAAGTAAAAAAAAAGATTAGAAAAGCTTTTAAAAAGCAAGCTGACAATTAAAATTTTTAAATTAGCTGGTTTTGACATTGAAATTCTCACAATATGATAATCCTGAGTTAAAAAGCTTAGTTTTACGTTATTTACAATACATTTAAAACAAAAATATCTAACATGATTTCTTCTTTTCAAATAGAAAAGCAACCATTGTTTCCATATTGCCCGTTTTTGGCAATAATATCTTTTGACAGAGTAACACTGGGAAATATTCAGGTAGTTGGGTTATCTGCTTGGGTAGCCAGCAGCCTCTGCCTTATTAAAAATCAGGTAGGGCTCCTGTAGCAAAAATACACAAACATCCCATAATTGTCTGTTTTCAGCAACAAGAAACTTTCCGAACTGTCATATTTGTCCTTCTTGTAAGGGTGGGAAAAGTGTACGAGCCTTCTTTTTAGACAGTAAACAGCCAGGGAACAGCAACAAGTGGGAAGGGGGCAGCACCATGTTAGTCTCTGCTTTAAGCTCTAGCGGCGTTAGCACTTTCTCTGGTCTCCTAATTGAAATACTTTAAATTGCAAGATTGATATACCAAAAAGTTGTATTGGTTTTAAATGCTTGGTATATTTTGATCCCAGTAATTGACCCAAGCCTAGAATCAATTGTTACTTACCCTTTTAAGCCAGGTTCTCATGTTCAGCATACCCATAGTGATGCCACGGTTGTTGCCTTGCTGACTCGAGTTGGTTGGAGTTAAATTTATGGGAAAATGTAAAGCAGTGGGAGTTGTGTGAGCAGTGCTCCATTCTAATCGATCACTCTCTGGTTTAATTATTCAGGATTGTGTAAATGTATATTGCTTGGGTATGCAGCTGCCTTGTATGGTGTTTCCTGAACAACCAGGAAAAGATTTCTTATCACAGTGGATTGTTCACCTTATGGGAAATGTTACAAGGAGTGAAAAAGACCAAGATGCAGATTGAATGGTGCTGATAGTTTTCTCTGAAGGGTAAAGCTCAAACTTAACAAAAGTGTGAGAATCTGAGACATTGTAGTACAGCTATAAGTTGAGATTGAATGCTTATTTTGCATCAGATGGTTTATTATGTGTCTGGATGTATGCTGGATTTGCTTAATTGTAGATCTCTAATGGCTGTCCAACTAGTAGCAGATGTTGTGTAAGTCCCATGGAGCAGTGTGATGTTTATCCCATTTATCTTGTACAGAAACACAAGAGATCCAAAGTGAAAGAGAATATCTATCCCCTTTTACAAAGGCTTCAAGCCGAGACTTTGTCTTTGTGTTATTTCTGGGAAGAAAGAAGCGCTATGGGAGTCAACATCAATTAGCCACCGTTGCTACTCAGATCCACCCAAAGGAGGTAGTGATAGTGCTACAAATGCCTACTTATGAAAGGGTGAGCACTATTTATTATTTAAGTGTACTGTAAAGTTACTCTAAGCAACCGGCCAGCCATGGGATTTAAACTGAAAGCACACCCGTCCATACTGCAGTGTGTCATTGGAAATGCGAACATTCTCGCCAATAACACCCACTGTTTCTTACTTTAGACCAGGGGTTTGTATCTCCAGTCCTCGAGTGCCACTGTCATGCAAATGTTTGATAAATCCCTGCTCTAACACACCTGATTTTGTATGAAGGAAAATGACATGGGGTCTCATTTATAAAGCTGGTTTACATACTAAACGGGGTCTGAAAACTGTGTAAGTCACTTTGTACACACCAAGAATGGGATTTATAAAAAACAACGTGGTGTAAAAATGTTCGCAACTTTAAGCACACTAAGGAACTTGCTTAAGTACATTTTGGGCATGGAGGACACTGGCAGTGCAGCCAGTGAGATTGCAAAATTGTGAATTTAAGCCACATTTTCAGACTTGTAGAGCTTTGCACACACAAATACATTACCAACAGTCAGCCCCCACCCCTGTCTCTGAACTGAGACTTAAAATGAGAATCTGAATGAAAATATGTTGCATTTAAAAATTATATCACAGTATGTTAATATGTATGGCTTCAGATTATACAGCAATTGCAGTTATTAGTGCATTAATTGTGTGAAGTACAAATATTTATACTACAGTGACACTCCTGCATAATGATGCACAATGGATGCGCTGACTCTCAATGAAGATAAAGCCACTGGCACTATATGGATGGGGGATTTGATGTAGATTCCCTAAAGCAGTCCTATTAGATCTGTGTGCTGATCTGGGCCCGTGTTAGAACTACCAATCTTCTGGTGCATCCCGTTTTTTCTGAGTTTAAGTACAGCTTTAGTAAGGATTCTACGAAAAGTTTTTTAAATGAGACCCCAGGACTTTGCAAAACTTGCTGACATGCCAAGGAGGTAATTGAGCCCTTTGATTCAGCTGTGTTGGAGGAGGGATACATTCAAAAGTTCCAAGACAGTGACACTTGAGGACTGGAGTTGCAGACCCATGCTTTAGATTATCTTTCCTTGACAAACGCAAACAGAACTCTTCTGCATAAGAAAGGTTTTAAGTGACAGTGTTTTCAGTTAAGTTGTGTTGCTTAGCATGTTGGCCCAATCTGAAATAACTGTGATCTAGTAAATGAAACATCAGTGATGTCAGATTAATGCGGGAGGCCCTCTACCAGTGTTAATCATCAGTTTCAATTTGTGGAGGGTTTCTAACACTGCTAAACAGATAATTATCAAATTAGGTATATGTGTGTTCTTCAACTTTCTCTGTTGCATCGTTTTGTTGATGAAATTCCAACAGGACCGTCTATATAGAAAATATAAAAAATGCTTTCATGCAGAATCAAAGATCTGCATGGTCCCTGCCAACAGCACTTTTTTTTTGGGGGGGGCAGCATATTGCTCACAAAAGGCAACAGAAAGACTCAGCAAGACTCTTTAAAGTCAGGGCTGTATTATGATTGGGTAGACTTGATGGAGGGGGATGGTGTAGAATTTAAGAGAAAAACTGAGAGATGTGCCAGGTAATACTAAGTGCCAAATATTTTCTTTTAATAATGAAACAGCAACAGTGACTCACTGCGAAGACAAATCATTGGATGAATTGTTCAAGTGTAGCTGATAGTATTAAAGAGATAAATTACCTCCCAGCTTGGTGGCGTTGTGGATTCAGAGAAGGTGTACGGCTGCATATCAGAAAACCAAAACTCTGTGCTTATTCCTGCCAAAGAAATTTCTCAATCCATTTCATGAAAATTCTATTATCCATTTTCACTAATCATCGTCCCGTGAACTGCTGAAACAAGTAGTATGCAGTAAAAGGCCCATCAGTACTCCAAGAAACTTGCCTTTTTAAATGTCATTTTCCCCAGACGTAATTTGGGATAATTCTGTCGCTGCATATTTTGAGATTTTTTTAAAGGTTTTTTTCCTGCCCACGGGTTGTAGAACGTTCCTGACCAATTCAGGTCTCTTTATGTTAAAACTTATATTTAAAACATTAAACAGGCATATTGACTATATTGCCTAATACTTATGATGCAAAGAAGACTTTTTTGCGATCGGCTGATTTAGCTTTTTCCATAATGATCTAGATTCAGCATCAATATGCCTCATGTGTTTCCAATGTCTTCTTCCTTTCTGCAGTTCCACCAGTGATCTTGAGACTAGCTGAGCCTGAGCAACGCCTTGACACCTGCATCGAATTCACAGTTCGTGGTTACCCACACCCCAAACTGCGTTGGTTCTACAAACAGAAGGAGATCCAGCAGAGCGACTATATCCGAACGGACATGGACTTCTACCAGGACTACTTGGAGGGTTGTCTGACGTTTCAAAACCCGACCCACATCAACAACGGCAACTACACTTTGGAGGCCAGCAACCCTTTGGGAACAGTCACCAAGACAGTATATGGTCACTTCCTCATGGACCCCAATGAAACTGGTGAGTGGACAACCTTTTTTATTTATTAAAAATGCGGTTTTACTAATCTTTAATCCCTTACATTTAATAGAAAATGAAACCATTGTGGAGCAGAAGAAGTACCGTGTCCAACTTTCGAGGACTGACTTTTCCTACTAGACTTCTCATGAACTCTAAGTTTTGTACATACCAGATTTTTGTAAGTTCAGAACCTATCGGGGTATTTAGTTGTATACTAAAACTTCCTAACAGAGCATGCAGGTTGTGCAGCCAATCCCAACTACCCTGGTTCATTCAATCAGGTAAGTTGTTCACTTGCAGTTCACACCGAGTTCACAGACCAGGAAGAAAGAAAACCCACAAAGTCTGGCAAATTTCTCCCCATGGTCAGTATTGCAGGGTAAAACCTGTCAGTTTATTGACATACCGTGACATTCTCTGTCTCTTCTTTTACAGACTCAGTGGAAATAGGTGAGTGTTTCTATTCTCAATGCAACCCTGTTGGGTTTTACCTTTTCTGTCTTTTCCTTTTCATTTGCTACTCCTTGTCATGTGTGGGTTTACTCACACGCACACGCACATACACTCTCTGTCTCTCTCTCTGTCTCTCTCTCTCTCTCTCTGTTTGACTAACACTTTCATGATAGTAACCATGGAGAAATTTGTTCACTTTGTGCTGCCGTCCATGAAGTAGATTTTAGCAATGACCTTTGATCTACTTTGCTAAGTAGAATAAATCCTCGTTGTATGGACTAAACACTTTATGGGGGCAACCATTTAGTCAAAGAGTTTTGACTACCAGATTATTACTTCTTTTTTTTTACTTTATCCTCCCGTATTTCCACCTTAAGAATTTGTTAAACTTCTAAGTCAAGGTAGCAGCGTCTCTTTGGATCATAACAGTGTCAGAATTGCAATATTAACATTAATATTCTATAATTTATTTAATAGCCTTTTATACAACATAATTCTAATTTTAATCCTAACTGGTGGCATATTTGAAATGGCAATTCATTTATGGGCTGCAGAGTTGACTAAGTGGTTGGTAAACCTTGAACAACTTGCTAACTTCTCTCTCCTAGTGTCACACAGCTTGTGGTGAAGGCAGTGTAATACCGTGGATTGTCATCCCCCACAAAGGAAAAACATGATTTGTGTTCATTGGTGCCGATTTCAGGGCAGAAAGAGATGTGCAGAGGATATTTTGAAACCAGTAGTAATCCCTCAGTTACGGACTTAGCTCTATACTCGAAGTTGTCAAAGCTCGCCCTGAAAGAGCACAGTTTGTCAGAGATAACTCCCAGAATTGAGTCGTGGAGATGATGGAACCATCTGCCTTAAGTCTTGACCTCAATACTATTGAACACACCTTGAGAGCTGCTTTATGCTTGATTCACACCGAGTGCGGAAAAGATGCACTCTGGTTTCCGTATGAAAGCCGTACAGACTGCCATTCACACCTACTGCGGTTCTTGATCAGAACGTCTCCAGAAAGCACAGAGTGAATGTAAGGAATGTTTAGCAATAGTTTGCAAAACATTGACATACTTTTTACAAGATGCACTTGTAAAAATAATGCAACCGCACTGCAGCTGGTGTGAATGCTTTGATTGGATACAATGTTTTCTCGTCTTTGCGGAAGCCGTACGGAGTCTGGACCGCATCTGCATCGCATCCATTCCACACTCGGTGTGAATCAGGCGTTAGAGTGTTGTTTGTACCAGAGTGCCCAACACAACTGCAATGGCTTACTTGCAACAATTGCTGGTTGAAGAATGGAATGCCATCCCACAGCACTGTATGACCAAGCTGATGACCAGCATTAGGGAAGGTGCAAGCCTGTACTGGTTTCAGTTCTTCATTGTCCCTCATGGGGGATTTAGTGGACAGCGGCAATCAAAGACAGTCCAGGCATAATCCACAAGCCAACAAAAATACCACATGTAAACTTAAACAGCAAGAATAAAACTGCTAAACATTCAAAAATGTGCCATTCTTGGTCAAAATTAATTAAGAGCTTTAACAGCGCTTGGGACAAAATAATATCTGTACTGACTGCACCTTATATGGCAACTTGTACCTTCAACCTAAAGGAAGGAGAACAAATTCCTCTAAAAAGGGGGTGGTCTCTTCTGGCTAACATGGCTTTGCACTCTTTTACAATTTGTCTGTTCTACATCTCAGACAGGGTTGAATGCTAATTATGTTTTGTCGGTTTTAACAAGACTGAAGACAAGTTGGTATACCAATCAACAAAGCAAAAAAGTTAAAACAGACTCAATAAAATATCTTAGGCATTAGCAAGGAGGACTTGGCAAGTTTTTCAAAAGGCACAGCCCACAAACGCATTTTTCTTACAAATTCACTAGAGAAAAGAATTTTACATAACATAAAAACAATATATTAAATTTTTTGTTTTTTTGTTTTGCTGTTTTGAACTGAAGCACTTCAAATTTAGTGTTTCATTTTCCCACTGGGTAAGGCATTGGTTTCAGTGTTGACATTAATTCTCTAGATAAAGTTTGAACAGCATAAAATGACATTCATTTTTAATATTATTATTTCCCTTAACATCTAGCTTAGTGCTATGATCATAGTGTAAATTGTTAATTGAAACAGTCCTCTCCTTGGTTGTGACGGCGTTAATTACTAAGGTTGTGTTGCAAAACAATGTTACAGAAATTCCTATGATGTATAATGCCCACAAATATTAAAGAAATGTACCTCTGAACTAGGATTCTAATGGGGTTATGAGCGACTCGTGCAAGAAAGTTGTTCTGCATGAAATCTCCGGTTGCTGCTGTGAAGATCAACTTTAGGTTGTCTTGGTGGTTTTGTTGTTGGCAGCCTAAACAAAATGTGGCAGTCCTATCTTTGACCTTCATTGGGTTTTCTCCAACATTTATACAAAGCCATTGTTACCAGTCGGCCGCAGATTATGATACTGCTGTAAG
Organism: Valencia hispanica; assembly: GCA_963556495.2. Taxonomy (NCBI): domain Eukaryota; kingdom Metazoa; phylum Chordata; class Actinopteri; order Cyprinodontiformes; family Valenciidae; genus Valencia; species Valencia hispanica. Next base: position 15,313,348 of record OY747701.1, on the reverse strand, counting down.
ACCAGTGATGGAGATGAATGGACTGTGGGGCCAGCTGCACACGAGGCTGTGGCCTCATGTTGGCACACATGCACAAACTTGCACTGGTGTGTGTGAGAGAGTTCAGTGACAGAGGGTAGACTACTGACAGGCTGAGTGATGCTAACACTGCTGAGCAGAGAGGAGCGCAGAGGGAGGAGAGAAGATGGGGATCATAGCCGAGAGGGAGGGACTCGGGGCTAGTGGTGGCACACACACACACACACACACACACGCACTCCCACTTCAGTGCTGTGCAGGTGTTTGTGCCTGAGCCTGTAGAAGCCAGCAATTAATTTGCCTGCAATTACTCTCTAAAGTCCTGGCTGGAGTCCCTAGTCAGAATCTTTGTAAAAAAAAAAAAAAGAAGGTTTATTTCCTTTTACGATTTGATATCATTGCACTTCAGGAAGTGTTTTTTTTTGCTAAAATCTGTTTGTAACTTTAATGTGAATTAGTTGAGCATCAAGACTGGAGACTGTAAATTGTATGCCACTTAGTTTAAAGAGCAACTCACCCCCAAATCAACTTTCTTTTGCTGATAAACTATATAAACGAGTGTCTAATAGTGCTGTTTACATGTTTGGTCATCATTTTTGGTATTTTAGTACATTTTAGTAAAAAATTAAATTTTCTACCAAAAACTGTCAGTGTAGTGCCCTCTTCCGGTTAAAACTCTACGCCGCACTTGAATTTGAATCGGGCATTGCTACTGGCTCAGCCAGTATGGCTGACGTCAGGCCTCCCCTGCCGCTGTGGAGTATAAAAGAAGCCGAGGATCCACCCATGCCTCCTCCACAGAACCTCCCTCTGTTTCCTCTCTTTCCTCTGGTGAAGGAAGATCACAGCGAGCCTGTGTGTGATTCGCACCCCTATGGCTGTGCAGTGTGGCGTGCTCCCTGACAGCTTATTCAGTGCTTGTCAGCTTGGGACAGTCTAAGCTTGTGTGACGTTGGCTTTTGGCCTCTCCCCCCACGTGTTCGCAACACCTCCTCTTGGCGCATTTTTCAAACAGGAAATGTGGGTGGAGTAAGTTTCATGTGGGGGGGGGGGTGAGTTGCTCTTTAAGTAACAGTAGGTTTTTATCCAAAACTCGTTTTGGTTTTTCTCATGCTGTTTGTTTGTTGCAGTTTCTGTGTTTTTTGGCCAGCTTTATTTTACCTGATGTAATATTTGGCATGATAGCATAGCTTCTTTTTATAACTATTGTATAACTTTCTAATTCTACAGGAACTCTGCCATTATTTAGTATTTTAGTTGTTCAAGTAAACGCATGTGTTTGTGCAACTGTGGCAAAATGTTCACAGTATCTTCACTTTTACATGTTGAAAAGCTTGTGTCTGGGTGCAGCAATGTTTTGGTGTGTTTGTGTAAACTTAAACTTTTTAAACTAAGCACATTTTAACAAAAAAAAGCCCTTTGTGCTTGCAAGATGGTGCAGAGCCTTGTAAAAGTATCGGCCCCTGATATCTTTCACATTGCAACCACAGACTTCAGTGTGTTTCACTGAGGTCCAATATGATCTGCCAACACAAAGTAGTGTCAACTTCACAATTATGAACTTCATAAGTAGTTTTATTATGAACTAGTTCATATTTGTGAAGTTGACCAAAACACAAGAACAACAGATGTTTTTTCAAAGCAAAGGGATCCACATTTCAAACACCTATTAGTGGTGCACTGTTGCTGCTTTTATGGAACATTAGCCAGTGTAAAAATACTGTTTTGAGGAAGCCATAGGGATTAGCGGACACAGGAATCATTTGGAAGAAGGTGCTCTGGTTCATCCATCCATTGTCCATGCCAGTGATCTCCAACTGTGGTCCTCGAGATCTACTCTCCTGCAGATTTGAGATGCATCCCTGCTTCAACACAGCTGAATCAAATGATTGAATTGCCACTTCAGGATGCATTCAAGTTGGGAAAAAGACCTAGTAATGAGCTATTCATTTGATTTTGTGTTGAATCAAATGCAGGACAGTAGATCTTGAAGATCTTGGAGAGAACTGCTCTGTTCCTTTTTGTCTGTCCGGGGTCGTGAGGGAGCTGGTGCCTGTCTCCAGCGGTCTTTGAGCACCACGTAAACACACCAATACCTAAGGGCATTTTAGAGAGACCGACTGTGGAAGGAAGCCAGAGTCCAGAGGGAGCACCACATATGCACAGGGAGGACATGCAATTTATTTGCAGAAAGACCCCAGGCTGTGATTAAAACCCTTGACCCTCTGGCTGCAAGGCAACAGTGCTACCAAATGCACCACCATGCAAAACCAAACCCATCCATCCGTCCATTTTCTGTACCCGTCATTCCGATGCAGGGTTGCGGGGGGGCTGGTGCCTATCTCCAGCTGTCACGGGGCGAGAGGCGGGGTACACCCTGGGCAGGTCGCCAGTCCATCGCAGGGCAACACAGAGACACACAGGACAAACAACCATGCACACACACTCATACCTAAGGGCAATTTAGAGACACCAATTCACCTAACAGTCATGTTTTTGGACTGTGGGAGGAAGCCGGAGTACCCGGAGAGAACCCACACATGCACAGGGAAAACATGCAGACTCCATGCAGAAAGACCCCAGGCTGGGATTTGAACCCAGGACCTTCTTGCTACAAGGCAACAGTGCCACTGTGCAGCCCTCCAAAACCAAACCTTTTGGCCTAAAGACAAAATACTATGTGCGGAGGAAACCTTAGAGCCTGAGCACAGCCTCCCCAAGGTGAAACATGGCGGTGGTAGCATCCTTCTATGGGGGTGCTTTTCCTCAGCAGGGACAGGGTAGCTGGTCAGAGTTAATGGGGAGGTGGATGGAGCTCAAAGCAGAGCTGTACTCGAAGCAAAACCAAACTCTTAAGCCTGAGGTGAAGATGCAGCTTTCAGTAGAACAATGTACCTGATCATACATCCAGAGCTATAATGAATCATTTAGATCAAAATATATTCATGTATTAGAAAAACCAGACCTAAATCCAAATAAGAATCTGTAAAAAAAAACAAAATTGATAATTGACATCTAAAACCAATCTAACTCTCTCTGATGAAGTTTTAGCGTTTTTGCAAAAGAAAATGGGCAAACATGTCCGTCTGTAGATGTGCAACACTCATCGAAACATGCCTCAATAAACCACAAATGAGTTCAAAGGGTATGTATACTTTTGCAAGCCACTGTACTGGATAATTAAAAGGACATATATATGCATATGCAGTACAAAATACAAACATTATTATTGTCTTTTTAACATGCAACGGTATTTAAGATGTGCTTAAAATCAAACACTGTAGATCACGTCAATGTCTCGTAAACTTGGGCCTTTAGGCTGTGTATTAATCTGTGTAAATATTATTTTCATTTAATGTGATAACAGATACAGATCCATGGTCATGCAGTAGAGTTACAAAACTGTATATTTGGAAAACGTATTAGTCTGCTGCAATGACTGTGGTTTATGACACTATACAACTTGGCTGAGAATAAAATGAATAAAGGAGTGCGCAGCCATTATACATTTTACACAAAGGAGTAAACCAACGCCATAAAACGGCCTATTCGCTCCCTGAGTCTCTGATGCCTTTTCTTGTGCTTCTGTGTTGCAGGGGAGAGCTCCGAGGGCGACACAGGCAGACCTGAAGAAGATACATTTGGGGTGAGTTTTCTCTATAAATGCGTAGCTGAAACAGCCAGTAAAGGCAGAACTCATGATCTCAGTGGAGAGCCGCTTTAATTTTCCAAAAATATCCCCAACGTTTTTTTCATCCCGAGTTTGCTTTGACATACTTGGCTTAAGCACAGAAAGTTTGGGAAACTACGAACGGTAACGAAGCCCATCTGAGTGATGCAGATGTTTAGCAGAAGCATAAACTGAGTATAGGTGTGTATTTCCTGCGTCTTTAATCTTCCCCCATGAACAACCATCAGTTTGTCCATCAAGACCTAAAAGTGTCTGTGTACGCCACATTAATCTGCCACCACGCCATGCATTATTAAACAGGTCCATATTTCTTGTATTTTCTCATATTTTTCACTTCCCAGTGTGCCCATGTAGATAGAGCTAACCTTTAATGGGCTCTTAATAGACTTATAAATGGCAGACACTTTGACATATGAGAGCAGGAACTGCCCAGGTGTAATTAATAACATTCATAATGGCTGCTGTCACTCTTGTGTGACAGTTCTACTTTCTTGGGTAGACTCCATACCGGTCATTGGCATACTGTCCTCTGATGCCTGATGGAAGTGAGCCACGGCAGAGTTATTAATTAAACATGTGTTTCACCTGCTATGACCACTTCCCTGCTGAGAAAAATTACCGTGGTACCGTTCACTGCACTGACGTGTAATGTGTCACTGCTGCTACACCTGTTAACATAGACCATTTTTGAAGCCCTTTAGTAAAAATTATAGAGGCAAAAAAATAAATAACGGGAGTTCGGAAAAAAGAAAAAAAAAGAAGAAAGGTGTCTTATGTTCAAGCTGTTTCAAGGATGTTTCAAAATCTAACCGAGAAAAGAGTTTATATAATGCATGTTAGGTAAACATAACAGCATGTCATGCTTAAAAAACAAACAAAAAGAAAACATGAATCTTCATAATTTTCCTTTCCTACTAATAGAAAATGCTGTATGATAAAATATTACATGTTTTTTTTTCTTCTTATAAAGTAAATCTCTCAAAGTCCTGGCCAGAATTGATTTTCACTCATACATGTACAAGCTATCAAAGCCTGACTGTTTTTACCTGTGATTTCCATAATTTGGAAGAGAGGTTAATGATTAAAAAAATAACATATATCCCGATTAGCACCACATGTGTGCACTGAAATTACATGAAACTACATAAAATCCGATAAAGGATTTAGAATTATCCAGGTTCTTGAAATACATTGAATGTTCTGAGACAGAGCCGGAACTTGTACCATCAAGCTAGAACCGTGTTTAAGAGAGCTGGTGGCTACACCCGGACCTGATTACTGACAGACCTGTAGAAGCAAGATATAGCTTAATAAATAACATGTCTGACAAAATGAAGCCGGGGAAAATGATAAAAAAAATCTCAAAGATCAACATGTAAAACCCCAATCTATATAAATTGAAGGACAGATGGGAAACAAATTCATTGACATTTATCAGTCTGAAAAGGCTTACAGCGCCATTTCTAAGGCTTTGAGACTCTGGCAAGCCACAGAGAGAAATCTGTCGTCATACGGTTGTGTTTTAGATCATCACACAAATTGTATACATTCCTGATAACCAAGATAACCAAATGGAATACAAGAAATTATGATTTAACTTATTAAAGGGTGTGTGGGGGGGGGCTTAACTACTGGTTGTGCTACTCTTGGCAGCACCAACTACTGTTAGGCATGTCAGATAACTAGTAATAGGTATTTTATATTACTGTGGAGGAATATTGGCCCACTCTTCTGTCCAGAATTGTTTTTATAAAAGACACATCGGAGGGAGTTTTGAGCATAATAATCTAATTTCATGATTTAACAAGTGTGGCTTATTCTTTTACATCCAGTACTATGCATCTTTGGATTGTCTTTCCTTGATGAATGCATTTACTAGGGTCATGCTTGTCTGAAACATTTCAGTTAGGCAAAAAGCAAAAATTGATATGAGCAAATCCATTTTTTCACAGCACTTTAATACAGATATATTTTAATTTTTAAACTTGAATACTTTTCAGATTGCAGTTGTTACAAGAGAGACATGTATTCCATGTGAGGGAGAGAAGCACACATTATAAAGCTCAAGCTTTATAATGTGTGCTTTTACACAATGTTAGTCTGATTTAAATGTGGAATAACAAATTGCAGGAATAGTTCAGTCAAATCATTCAGTACATCTTTATTAGATGAAAGCAGTGTTCAATCTGAATCCCATTCTGCCCACCGGTTTTCATTATAAACATAAAAACTGTTTACCCGGTGTAATCATTGTCAGAGCGGAAGTCATAGTTAACCTCCTTAAATCCTAATTTATAAGTGCTTATACCTATTCTTTTCTGATTGCTCTCAACTGACAGCATTTTATTCCTCCTAGGTTACCATCGCCGTGGGTCTTGCGGGCTTCGCTTGTGTCCTCCTCCTCGTTCTTTTTGTTCTCATCAACAAGTACGGCAGACGCTCCAAATTCGGTATGAAAGGTGAGTTCACCCAGATAGTTGGACACGGAGAAAAACGGAAAGGGCACTTCGTTACTTGCCTTTTCTGGTTGATGTATCTCAGTGTAGAATCAATTCCGCTTGTTAATCTTCCCAGGCCTTGTTGGGCTGAAAATCGTTCACGAGTGACGACTGTAGCAGTCTCACATTTTAGTGCAGGTTAAATACGCCAATACTTCATTTTAGCTATATTCTCTAGATGGAGTCATTTGGGAAAAAATGATGTTTTTTCTGCTGTGGCAGGAGACTGTGAATTAACTAGATTTTTCTTCCTTTTTTCAATTTTGTTTAGTTTTGCTTGTACAAAGTGAGACGGCTCGATATTTCTGGAGAGAGGACATGCAAAGTGATGCTTGCTCAATTCATTTTACGTTTGCTGTCTCTTATAGTAACATGTCTTATAAGTAGAGATGTACTAATTAAAGTTTTGTGCCTCTGGGTTTTGTAAGTCAATACAGATGGTATTGTTAATACCTGTTAATACAGATTATTTTCCCCCTACCATGATCGACCAGTAATCATTGATAATGTTTTATAATTTTAGCATAAAAACTAAATTATTACAGAGACAGCCGTCTTTATCATACGATATTAGCAATTAGGTGCTTATACTTTCTTAAACAACAGTTTACCATACCTGAGACTTTCGAAACCGTTTCCAAAACATATGACATACAGAGGCTGAAAGCTTTAAAAGTTAAAACAGAGCATTTTTGCGGAACACCTTTGAGCCTTCCTGTTATTTTCTCAGAGTTTTTATATCTCTTGATCTCTTGCAACCAAGAATCAGCGGTAGACATGACTCCCTGCATTATAGAAAGTGTGGTTTATTTTTAAAAACCTAGCTGCATCTCTCCGCTCTCTTTGACTTCATAAAAACAGAAACTCAGGGAAGGTAAAATTGCTAACTTCCTTTTCACTTAGTCGCAGTATCTACAAAAAAGAGTGGTGTTATGGCCCACGGCTTGCGCTTAGGTGTAGTGCATTTACTGATCTGTAGATTACTGTTTCTTTTTCATTTTCATCAAGCAACAATTAATTTCATTCCGGTCACCGGTTGATTACTCCGCACATCTCTGCTTAGGAGGCTTCTGGAAATGTTGGATGGACTTGCCTCTGTCGATCATGTTGAGTATACCCTTCACGCCAGCTCCAGATTTATCTCATCATTTGGCTGTTGTACTGACAGAGGGACAACGCGGTTGTTGCTCTGATCTAGGAGTGGATCAGCTCAGCTGGGAGATGGGAGTTCAGCTGCTGTTGGTTCAGTTCTCATCAGGCTGATGAGAAGATTGACGGCATGTGATTGCATTTGATTTAAAAAAAGGATTAAGCGGCTCTGTTTGTGCGGCTGTGTAAATTTGCTTCAACGTAACCGACCGTCTTGTTCAACTCCGGTTTTAAGTACGCAGCAATTTCTGTTGTCTTCTTGTCCCTTCGAACAAAAAACAAAAACAGCTGAACGTTAACATGCCACTCTGACCCTCAAACATCTCCTGTCCTTCATTAAATGCTTGAAGTACGGCGTGGAACCGGAAGAGCGACTGCCACCTGTTAATTAGCTATTTTAGAGGATTAGAGATGGTTATTTACCTCAGTGAAGAACTCTGCCGTAATAAGTTGAAGGGTGGCAATTAATGCAGGGGCCTAATGCTGGCTCTAATCAAGGACAAGTCCTAATGAGGCTTCACACACTGTTATGTCACATTATTTTTTAAACCGTGCCAGCTAAGCATACAGCAAAGGTATTCATCCTCTGCTAACTTTAAAATGGTTTTCAAAACTTCTAAAAACCTGATTCTTATGCACTCTGCTCCCTTTGCTCTTGATACCCATAAATAAAATCCAGTGTTGCCAACTGTCTTCACTATTTGCTTGGTCAGTAAGTAGACCCCACTCTCTCGTATATACAGCGGTTAAGTAAAGGAACCCATTTACACAGCAAACAGGTCAGTGGTAAAAGTGTGTTGAAGTTTAAAGCAGGGTCAGGTTATAAAACAATATTGTAAGCTTTCAACATAGAGTAGAGTTCAGTTTAATATCCAAAAATGGAAAGAGTATAGGCCAACTGCAACCCTACCATGACATGGCCATCCACCTAATGTGTTATTCCAAGCAAGGAGAACAGCCAAGAGACCCATAGTCACTCTGGAGGAGCTCTAACAATCTACAGCTCAGGTGTATGACTCTTGACAGCAAAAAAATATTTTTTTTTTTCTTAACTTCCATAAATCTGAGCTTTATGGAAAGGGTAAAATATGCTTTCAGGGCCTGGCTCCCAGACTGTGGAACAGTTTGCCTCTGGAAGTCCGTAGAGGTTTTAAAAAAAAAACATTTGAAAACCTATTTGTTGAACCAGGCCTTTCCTCATTAGTGTGTGTTAAGTTTTGTACTGTTTATGTGTTTCTCTCTACTATTGTTTTGTTTTATTTTTTTCTTATTCCTGATGTTTGTGGTTTTGATAATACCTTCTTCACCGTGGTTTTAGTCTGATATATTCGTTGCATATTTAATGTTCTGGGGCCGGAGGTCCTACATGTTACATGTTTTGGCCAGTTTTGTGATATTGCTATCTGTGAAAGGCGCTCTGTAAATAAATCTGACTTACTTACTTACTCATGCTGTTTAAAGTTTGCCATAAGCCACGCAGGGGACATGGTGAACAAGTGGAGGAGGGTGCTCTGCTCATGATGAATCCCAAACTTAACGTTTTGGCTTTCATGCACTATTGCTGTAGTGGTGAATATATTGTACTGGGGGGATGGGAACCTCTTCAGGGTTAAATGAAAGATGGATGAAGCAAACACTGCAATTCTGAAAGAAAACCTGTTCGAAGATGCAAAAGATTTGAGACTGGGGTGGAGGTTCACCTAAATGTACCCTAAATATATAGCCAGAGCTACGATGAAATGATTTAGATGAAAGCATACTTATGGATTAAAATGACCTAGTCAAAGTTTAACTATAAATCTAAAGGAGGATCTATGGAAGCACTTGCAGATTAATTTTGCACAATTCTCTCTATCCAGCCTAACGGATCTGGAGATAGTTTGCAAAGAAGAACGGTTAAAGATTTCAGCCTCTAGATGTGTGAAGCTGATAGAGACGAATCTTAGAACACTGTAACTGCAGGTAATTTCACAGATCATTGACGGGAGAGGGGTGAATACTAATGCGTGCCTCACTTTTCAGATATTTATTGGTAAATACCTTGGAGAACATTATGATCATTTTTCATAAAACCATTATTCACTACTTTGTGTTGGTCTATCACATAAGCACGCAATAGAATATGCTGAAGCTTGTGGCTGAAACGTCACAGAATGCATCAAGTTCAAGGTGTTTGAATACTTTTATAAAAGCTCTCCAAGGCAATGCCATTTTATTTGTATTGCACACTTTCAACAACAAGGTAATTGAATGTGCTTTACGTGATTGGGGGATATAATAAAAATAGCAATGAAACACAGACAAAGCATATAAAGTAAAAACAACAATAAAAGCATGAAGCAAACACAAAACCTATGATAAATGAAACCATTACTCAAAGGCAGCTCTAAACAGATGAGTTCCAGATTAGAGGAGCATAGAAACTGAAAGCTGCTTCTTGGTGTTTGGTTGTAATTCTGGGGATGTTGAGTAGATTGGAATTAGAGGAATCTGAGTGGTCTGGCGGGGTTGGTATAGTAACAGTAGATCTTCAACATACTTTGGTGCTAAGCCGTGTAATGATTTAGAAACCAGTAGGAGTATTTAGAAGTCTATTCTCTGAGCTACAGGGAGCCAGTGTAAGGACTTTAGAACTGGGGTGATGTGCTCTACTTTCCTGGTTCTAGTGAGGAACACGAGCGGCAGCATTCTGGATCAGCTGCAGCTGTCTGATGGACTTTTTAGGCAGACCTGTGAGGACGCCGTTCCAGTGATCAGTCTGTCTAAAGATAAACGGATTGCAAAATCACTCAAAAACATGAACCCTAAATAAAAACAGCAAGCTGTCACAAGCAAGAGATCACATACACAACTTGAGCCGCTGATTTAAGGCGCTGAGACTTTCTGCGTTTCCGTAAACGAGTTCTACTTGCTAATGATGCGCCCGCTGCACTCTAACTTTGTCATTTCTCTTTTATTCAAGGACCTTTATTCAGTTCGTGTAACTGGATTTTGCAGCGCAGAGGAGTTTATTTACATCCACCCACAGCCGTGAGTCGCTGTGTGTGGATATGATTTAGTTCAGCATCTAGTCTACGCAGCTTCAGAGGATCAATATGAATCTGGCTGCAAAACTCAGTCTGTCAGGAATCTGTGTTACAGCACGGCTTTACTTATTTATTTAATTTCATATGCTTGCAGTCTAAATCAAAGGTGATTCACCGCTTCACATCTGTGGCAGCACTGAGAGCTAGCATGTGGTAATGCCCTGAGCAATAGCCGCTGCTGATGGGGTTAACACTCAGCAGCTGCAACCTCAGACCTTTAAGCACTAGATTGCCTCATGGATAGGTCCAGCCGTTTTTCTGGAAACCTCTGAGCAGTTTAGGATTTCTTCTTTATATGGCACCGTAAGACTTTTTTAAACCAGTGCTTATCCAGCACCACTAACTGCTTCATGAAATATGTTTAGATCATTCCACCTTTCCTCAAAGGGTATCTCAACATTCTCAGATAAAAAAGACTTCCAAAGCATTTTTGGCATTTTCTAGTTCACATCTTTTCTATAAAGTAGTTGGCACTTTGCTGCCTTGTTCGAGATAATATATAGTTTTACACATGACTGTAATGATGCAGGAAGAAAAAGCGCCTTCAAGCATGAATCATTAAAGAACAAGGCACTCCATGCGTGAATATTGAATATTTTTGGAGTATGTGCAATCTTTAGTGTAAGAAAGATAAAAATCCAATACCTCTGTACAGTACTGCATCCATAATACTCACCTTTATAGTGCAATGTTTGGATAAACAGGTTTCAAATCAATAGTAATAGCTCTGTGGTTCCTAATACGCCATCCAGTCGCTGCGCTTATGCCAGACTGTGGCTTTGGCTTTAATAGAGATGCTGCTGCTGTCTCCGCTGCCACTGAGAAAGATTGAGGGAATGAACGACCTAAAGTCTCTTTCAGGACCCCACACTGTTCTGAACAAAGCCTTGATTTGTCCACTGTGTGTGTTTTCTTCTTCCACTCTTGTTCTGGAGAATCAGCTGGGAGGCTTGAAAAAGTCATTACCTTTGGATGGAGCCATAATGGATTTTCGCTCCACTAAATCACCGTGGCTATTTTGGTTGTTGGAGTTTGATCACCGACCGTTTCTGGCCCTCCAATAAAAAGTCTCTTTTTTTATTTTTTTTCTCCCCCTTTTTTATGTGGCTCTACATAAAGGTGTGTGTGTGTGTGTGTGTGTGTGTGTGTGTAAGGTGAATTCGGTCAATTTGCTGGTCCTCCACTGTTGTCCTGTATTTCCACCTGCTTGCTTTACGTAGATCCCTTGTGGTTTTACGAATGACACTTTAAGCTAAATGAGCACATCTACTCAGACGGCAGATAAGCTGTCGTTCGAATCAATATTATGTCGCCTTGCTTCCCGGCTGATGCGCCTTGCAGTCAAAGCATCACGCTCATCTTTCAGATGACGACTCACACCAGTGGGTTTTGAAGTGCCTTTTTCCACAGACTTTTGTCAGCAGGGGATCAATAATGCTTCTTTAGAAGAAGACATGTCAGTAATAAGTATTGTTCTCTCAGTCATCTTTTCTTAATAGTCTCTTGGGAAATTACCTCACCCCTGTTGCTGGAAGTGTGGCTAATATTCAGCAATATTTGCCAAACTGTATTCCCAGGTGCAGACTTTTAGTCCTTTATTTGTTAAAGCAGGATTTGTTTAAGGCTGGACCTTAGAGTTAACTGCAGATGCACCGATTTTGATTTGGTGTCGGATTTCCGACCACCGATTTGGTGCGTTTGAATTTTTCTTCAAAAACCACAAAATAAAAACAAAGAGGCTTTCTTTTCTAGTCTCTGCATTGGCAAAACAAAAACAAAACAGAACTTTCCTAGCAATTAAATATTTACATAAAGTCAAATCCCAACATTTCTCTTTAACAGCTTTTTGCCAAGCCTCTAAATATAGAAGTCCACCAAATCAGAAAATCTAAAATTTTTCTTTCCTTCAAGATCATAAAAAAAAAACAAGGATAGTGCTCTGTTGAATTGTTTTGTAATAATGTTAACTCATTAATTCATTCTGACTATACAGAACTACACTATTAAGAGTGTAGCTAAAAGTAAGAGATAGTTATCCCAAAGTTCACACTTTAAATGTTCTTTGGAGTCGTATATTAGCAATTAGCACGATTAGCGCACTTGACGTTTTTACCATTACTAAGTGTATGTTCCTACAACTCAACGCAATAACTTCAAACAACTCAATACTTATCTTCACTATGATGTCTACTAAAGGTCACCCGCTGAATGTCTAGCTGGACTTGTCATGGGGAAAAAACAAAGCATTGCTGCTGCAGTGTTGGGAAAGTTCAGTTTTTATATGAACTAGTTCAAAGTTCAGTTCACATATTTTAAAATGAACTAGTTCAGTTCATAGTTCATAATTCACATTTTGTAACTAAGTTCACAGCTTCAAAAATTAACTAGTTCATGGCTCATTTTTTTCCAAAATGTTGCGGTGAGCTATTTCCCTCAGAATGCTGCCATTTTCTAATTGTTGCCACCCATTCAGTCCACACTTGTACCCAGCTGCAGCTTTTATTCCATACAGTAGGCTATATTCTCAAAAAATGATTTTTATTGTTGTTTTTTTGAGGAATTATTAAACAATCTGAGGTAGGAACCATGCTGGGATAGGAAACTAAGGCTGTACCTCAAAGTGCAATATTCAAAGTGCAAAACATTTCAACATTAATTAACTTTCGTCAGTTTTCGATTTCTGTGAAGGTATTTTCTGACTTGTTTGCCAATAAGGAGATTGATAGAACTTGCGATATTTAGTGCAACGATTAGCCCAAATGAATAAGTAAAGTTGCAATTCCTTACTTGACTAAGTTTATGAAAGCTGGGCATTTCAGTTTTCTTAGAGGCTGCAAGTCTCCGACAATACATTGCAATGTCAGGTTGTCCAGCTGCGGCTGGGAGATGAAGACAGAGCTGCTGCAACTGTACCCCGTCATCTGGTTTTGAGTGGTAGATGATTTTGTTTTGTTTTGGTACGTCGTCGGCTTGTCTTTTAATTTTTTTAGTGACTTGCACATACAGACCTGGGTATGAAAAATGTCCGCTTTTCGCCAACTCGCAGTCAGCTTTCAGCCGAAGATAATTCAGTTGCCAGCTGACTATCAGCCGATTGTATCACAGGGTAACACACCCACTTTTCCAAGGGGCAGTCTTTATACTATTATTTATAAGTGTGTAATTGCAGGCTGTCACCAAAAGATGTCGCCACAAGAGCCCCACGTGCCTGAGACACTTGGCTTTTTCCAAAGGGGAGACCAAACGATGGCCCACAGATAACAAAGCGGCAGCGAACTGCTCGTCACCATATGCTGCGCCCTCAGAAATACGTGCACAACCATTGTGGGACTTTTGCCATGAGAAGAAACACACATTTTCACATGTTCTTTATGCATGTTTTCTGTGAATAAACACCTGAAACTCTATAAGGTTCATGTTGTTCATTAATTACTCAGTTTTTTGGCAGGTAAAAGAATACAACCGATTTGGTAGGCTACACTTCACATTCATGACAAAACAAGAGTGTAGGGAATTAGACAGACAAAAACAAGAATAAACAATGAAGTGCGCGGACGGTTACTGAGTGGCCAAAGTGTTTAACTGTGTTTAATAATTTCCCATAATAATCCCATAATACTCCATCCAAAATACTCCAGTTCCATATTGCCTAGTAACCGTAGATATTCCTTAAGTAATCTTCTCCAGTTAAACGAAATAATTAGCCTAAACTAAGTTTTTTTTTTTTATTAATCCTTTTTTAAATCTAGCCTACTATCCTCCTTAAAAATATCTGTTTACGTGACCCGAGTCTGTGTAATATATTTAATTAAATTAATCATAAAAAAAATATTTTTTTATAATTTCATTTTTTATATGGTGCCGGAAATTGTATTTTTATTTGTCCTGACGTTTTAAACAGAGAAAGCTCGGCTGAGCGAAAAAAAGATTTAACTGTAGGCTATCACTATTTTTGTTGAATAGATTTTTGTACGCTAACTGGGTTCTGGAGGCAGTTTATAACCAGGGGTGAAAGTAAGCCGGTACGGTCCGGTACTGCGTACCGTTAAAAGATTCTGTGGTGGTACGCAGTACCAGGAAGATGGGAGAGCGGCTGCCTGTCTTAAAGTCCTCATTCAGAACCAGTCTATTTAAAAATTCCTTTTAACTCATACCGAATTGTTTCTGAATTATTTAATTTTTTAACCATACAGAACAGCTCAGAAAAGAAACTTCTTATGAGCTAATGGCGGTGTCGTGCAAAGGTAGTTATCCCCGTCAGAAATGGTCTCCCCCTGCGTCGGGAGCGCGCACGCAGAAGGAAGCGCTGTTCCACTCGACTCCGCCACAATCACAACCAACAAGACGTTGAACTAGTGATGTTTTGTCTTTGAATAAGTGAAAACCAAGTGTCTTTACTTCATCGTTCTGTTTGTGGGTTACCACAGAAATAAATAGATTTATTTTTCTAACCTGAAGTTGCACGGTCAGTTTAATAAGAAAACGGTCACGTCTGTGTAAACTCGATTCATATAAAAATTACACTCAATATAAATTGTTCTCGGCAAGTAAACGAATCTTTCACAATCTCCTATAAAAATACTATTTTCTTTCATTGTTTTACGAAGCCCAAAGTTCTGTCTGCTAGAAACAAAAATCCACCTTCCTGAGTTCAACACTGAAAAACACTTTTTATTTTAGTGTTATAATAAATAACTATAACAAAGTAAAAGAGAATCAGGATCGGGAAGGTTTTATAGCCAAATATGTGAACAGATTCACAACATTAGGAAATTGCTGCGATTGAAAAGAGAAATGGCATGTAGAACAACATTTATATTCTCAAACATTAATAGAAAACATTTTAGTGATGTAAAAAAAGCATTCCAACCTGTTTCTGCTGACTATTTTTTGCGATGTTCCTACAGTTTTTGATATTTCTCTTTGGTGGGTGAAGAGAAATAATTCAGGCTGGAAGTCCTCCTTGTCAAAATTACAAGGTACAAATTATATCAGGGATTATAATTATGTCCACCAGACTCTGTATCCCCCAGGTAACTTTTTAATTCCAAACCTTTTCAAATCCACAGAATTAAATGTTCATAATCCAAGGTAGAAATATATTAAAGCACTTGAAGATGGGATACTCACAGCCCTTTTTAGGCGGGGGATACAAATTACTTTAGGCACGATAATTCTGTCCGCCAGAATATGTATCCCCCAGGTAACTTTTTTTAATCCTTGGTCAAACTTCTTCAAATCCACATAATTAAATGGTCATAATCCAAGGTAAATATCTACCAAACCATCATTTTATCATTTTACAATATCGTCAATCGTTTTTAATTCTTGTCAACCAACCCTTAACCCTAGGCCTACAGAAAAATATTGAAATGTTTTTGTTTGGGTTTTGACTATTTGCTATTTTAAAATGCATGAAGTGAGAGAGAGATGAAGGTTTTGGTAATAGTACCGGCAAGAATTTAAAACTACTTTCACCCCTGTTCTGCCAAACTTCGGAGACTGCTGCAAACTTGTCCGTTTCTAATCGCTGAGGGTGCCTTCTCTGTGTTTTGTTCACAAGAATCATTCAGAAGTAGAATTGTAAAATTATCACCTCTGTGTTTTGGAGATGTAAATTCCTGAAAACAACATAAAATGAGACAAACGCATGTTTTTCAAGTCGCTATACTACTTTGACCTATTTTTCCTCAACAAATCTACAGAAGAATTATGAGATATTTATTCTGGCTGTGCTATAGTTGCCCCTCTACTAGAATTTGAAAAGACTTTGGCATCACCTCTAGCATTTTGGAGATATAAAATTCTAAAAGTGACACAAACACGGATTTGGGAAAGACTGTGCAATGTATTTTGACCTTTTTCTCCAAATATCCACATTAAAATTATTAAATATTTATTATGGGTGTAGTATAGATAGCCCTGTACCAGAATCTGAAAAGACTTTTAGAAAACTAATGAGAAGTAAAAAGTGAAAATTACAGGGGCTAGGGCTAGGAATTTCCCTCTGGGTTCAATAAACTGTTCTTTTTTATTGAATTGAATGGCTGGACTGGCACTGTAACAAGGGTGTGAGTATGAAAGCTGAAAGATAATAAATAGACAGACAGGAAACACAAATCCATTTGCATGGACAAGT
The DNA here is from genome assembly GCA_963556495.2 of Valencia hispanica. Taxonomy (NCBI): domain Eukaryota; kingdom Metazoa; phylum Chordata; class Actinopteri; order Cyprinodontiformes; family Valenciidae; genus Valencia; species Valencia hispanica. The sequence goes on along the minus strand of OY747701.1, from coordinate 15,296,767 downwards.
TCAATTGACCAGATTCAAGACAGAGGAAGAGAGGAGAGGAGGCTGACAACCCCAACACTCAAGCACATTCCCCTGGCTAGATACATTTACAAATCAAAGGCAGCTAATTGTCAGTGATTCAGTCATTGTTTTCAAACCAAGCGGTCATTTGGCTATAGGCTGAATAACTAAACTGACCAATTTCTCTCGTGGAATTAAACATTTTTTTGTTTTGGACTGTGTGAATCCATTTTGGACTCGTTCATATAGTAAAACATTTCATTCCCTGTTTTGAAGTTATATAAATATTTGTTCACTTGTGAGATCATTTTCCTGAAGATTTTTTTTATTGAGACATAACATTGAGATAATAAATTATTAAAACCAACTGAGTCATGTTTGTCATATATATATATATATATATATATATATATATATATATATATATATATATATATATATATATATATATATATATATATATATATATATATATATATATATATATATATATATATATATATACGTTCAACAATAACAGTGAAGGACAGGCCAAATCACCCTCACATCATTAGGATATGAGTAAGTTTAATTATTTAAAATTCTATTTGATTGATTGACTTTAATTTGATGTTATTTTAAGGAAAGAAGACATGGCCATGTTATATTCTTAAAATACATATTCATTTGTTGCTATCGTAATTTTATGACTGGTTACTTAAGAACAACAAAAGGCATCGATTTCATGGAATAACCCAGGTCTCAAATGAAGAAAGAATGTTCAAGCCAGCGTGATTCTTGAACCTCAGCTGTGAATCTGTGGAGAGAAAGAATGGAAATTGGCATCAAGGGATAATGATGAGCACATTAAATCTGAGAACTAAACTTTGTTTCTAACTCTTATGTCATACGCTTATTACATTCTTCTCAGAATTAAGAGGAAAGATTCAGATATAACCAGTGTTGGGGAGAATACTTTGTAAATGTATTGAGTTACAGAATATTGAATACCTGCTTTAAAACGTATTTTGTAACGTATTCCGGTACTTTGCTTAATCCTGGTACTATGAAAATTAATGTTTAACACAGCTCAGACAAAATTGTACTTGTTATTGTAGGTTATATTTTTTATGTGCAATGTTAGGTGCAGTTTCAGTAACAGGGTTGCAAATTCATGCTATTCTTAGCCTTTTCTCAGGAATGGAAGCTAGCTGTCTAACGGTCACTACTGACAGGTAATACAAACACATCTAAGTAAATCAATAAATATAAACATTGTGAATTTATTATACAACAGACAATGTACGTAACAGGGTTGCATAAGGCAATGCAACAAGGTCAAACAAGTATGATACTAGTGTAAATATTTAAAAATTAGAAGAGTTAACAAATCTATGCTCTGCCCATGCTGCTGAGAAACTGTTGGATGATGTCACTTCCTCTTTATCATGCGACTGAATGATTTATTCACCTTGTATCATGCTTAACATGTAAAGTAACAGGGTTGCGTGTATATTTTGGGACAAGTATTCCTTGGGTCCTAACTTACGTTTAAAATGTTCAATAAAGTTGAATTTAAATACAGATATAGGAAACACCTTGATCTTCATAGAAATGCAGGAGAAACAAAGATTAAAAATAAATTAAACTATTTTATTTAAGGTTAAATGTGGGCATTGAGAAGATGGGACAAGTTAAAATGGACACTTTAGGGGGTACTCCACATATATAGACCTCGTTTACAAATATTTCCAAATGTTTTTTTTAATCAGTTTTATTTTTAGACCTGATCTCTGGATAAGTGGTTTAACTAATGACTTCATCTTTACAAATGTTGTATTTGGATTAAATTAAATGTCATGCCTGGGACATGGAATGTCCTAGAATTCTGAAATGACCCATATGCATTTTGCTCACCCTTTGTATTTCACTATTTGACAAGAAAAAAAGGCTATCGTGACTTTCTGTTTGTATAAACATGACTTTCATTTCACTCCAAATCAGTGTTTCTCAAACTTTTTTTTATCATTCCCCACTTCGGACAAAGGAGCATACACAAGCCCCCCCATGCTTTTATCGCCCCAACAGAATGGTGACCACGCCTGATTTTTAAAGTGTTTTATTTATTTAAATAGCCGAGTTAGTCTACAAGTTTTTAAGGGTATAAATTAGTTGGAAAAAGGGGTTGTGCACTGGTAGAAAACCGGCTCAGAAATATATGCTGTCAGTAGTTGCTGCATGTAGAACTTCAGCTCACAGTTTGAGAAAATATAAGTTGTAGTTTTATCAAATTTACAAAGCTTTCAAAAGTACAAAATAAAAAAAATAAAATAAAATAAATAAAGAGCAAGATACTCATCCCTGTATTTCCTCCGTGGTTGACCGTGTGACTTCTCTGAGTCTGAAACATTCCCTGATCTTTTTAGATATTTGTCCATTTTGTAGATGGAATCTCTGATAATGCGGCTACTTCAGCTTGTTTTGTTCTGCTGCGATATATTCCAAAGTCAAACTCCCAGCCCGATGTTCCAGGTCCCAGTTCTGTTTACAATGATGATCACAACTGCTAATTTTTTTGAGTGTGTTTAATTTTGTGAGAGGGGGGAGCTGGTTGATTTAATTGACAGTGCAGTGAAACATTCACAACGACAGCATCTAGGGGGGGAAAACTATTTAAATCCCGTTGATGTCACGCCCCACCTGCAATACCAGGTATAAACAGGTATAAACTGTGAGAAATGACCTAACTTACACGATACAGGTACTGTCAAATAATGCATAACATCTATAAAAACAATGTAGGATACTTTAAGTTGTTTCTTCAGATTAGACGGTTGTTTGCTGGCAAACAAAGATTGCACTGCACTGTTAAGAGTGCTCCCCCTTCTCCTTTTTTTAGCGTGAAAAATTGCTCGAATTTCCAGGAAATGAATGCTTTTTTTTCCTTTACTGCTCGTAGGTTGATTCGGCTGCGGTCGTGGCTCCAACTACTCCAGCTCCTGGTCTGAATTGGTGACTGTATATAGATGTGAATCTGAATCCATACCTGGCCACTCACGTTAACGCCGATGCTTGGAAGTGTGAGAATGGGGCGCGGGTTCGACGTCAGAGAGAAGCGACAGTGTTATTGTTTGCAGAGTTGCGGTGGTGTGAAAGAAAATAAACGGAGTGTGCTGCTCAGCTCCAAAGAGTATTATATTCGTGAGTCCTGACCACGAACGTGTAAAACACACACGTATTCCAATGGTATTACGAAAGTAACTGTATTCTAAACACCATGTTTAAAAATGGTAACTGTAACGGACTCGTAATTAGTATTCTAAATACGTAACGGCGGTACATGTATTCCGTTACTCCCAAACACTGGATATAACTTTTGTCACAGGATGATGCTGGATTTTGCCCCTTGAGCCCCCGGCAGCACATAAATGTTATAAAAAAAACTATGTGCTACTCCATGAGCTAACATTCACAAACTGTGGCAATTATCAAATCTTCTCATCAGCTAGTGTGTCCAAGACAAGAACACATGATGGAGAAAACAATAGTAGGCCCTATAATGTCTATGCTATCATTTTTCTTGGATCGTTTAATTTGTTCCTGTAAATGTGTTCTTTAGCAGTTAAATTAACAGTTGACTGATGTTAAAAATACTAAAAGTAACTCTCCAACAATATATCTAATAAAACAGTCACTTATTAGCCTCACTACTATTAGTCTATACAATTATCAGTTCAGAAATACACCCAAAAATAGCATCCGTGGTTGTAGTGAGCAGTAATAAATCTGCTAGGCCTAATTACTTACGCCAGTTAACAAGACCTAACATTACACAAAATAAACCTCGCCAAAGTTATACATCAAATAAATAGCATAGCTAGCATATTCGAGCAACGTTAATACTCACCTTCAAACGTAAGGTCCTTATTTCGCTCATGATATTCAGGTTTTCCGACGTGTCCGCATTGTTTACATCAGCTGATGTTCTGAGACAAACAGCTTTTTTTAATAATCTTTATTTAAAATTGTAGCAACAACAAGATTTCAGTCTTTCCAAGTCTTTACAATAACGTATCCCATGAGAAATATAGTTATAGTGACATATTATCCGTTAAACATTTCTGAATGTTCATTACTGATATACATTTCTTGTTTGTGATTAAATTAAGAGACTTAAAATAATATTCCACCTCTATCAAAAATAACTTAAATGATGGTGAAGAATTCTGAAATTTACATTTATGGATATGAAACTTCCCTAACAAAATATAAAGGTTTACTCCATCCATCCATTTTCCATACCCGTCCATCCTATGTAGGGTTGCGGGGCAGCTGGTGCCTATCTCCAGCGGTCATGGGGCGAGAGGCAGGGTACACCCTGGACAGGTCGCCAGTCCATCGCAGATAAAGGTTTACTATAGTCCATAATTTATTTTCTTTTGAAGTCAAAACAATTGATAATGTTCTTCCCCTCAATGATGATGATTTTGTGTTTTGTTTTGTCTTTAATCTATGATTATTAAAAATATTGCAAGAATTACGAGTGCCAACAAACAAAATCTGATAAAGACGAAGCTAAAAAATTAAAAAGATCCAGGGGTTCCCTCAAATGAAATCATTATTTTCAAAAACTAAAGCAGATACACGGAGTCAGCCCCATGGCCTGTGTAATCGAATCTAGAGAGGCTTGCACTTCTGCGCCCCCTGGTGGATAGATTCACGAATGCAGAGAGTGAATGATCGCTTGGAGCAGGGGTGTTTCCACTCGCTACGTCAGGACAAGGGACGTAATGACGTATGTTGCGGCCGGATTTGTTAAGCTGATAGTAACTCGATCATAACGCGACAATACTGCACTGATACTGCAGGAGTATCAGCTGAAAAAGGCGGACATTTTTCATACCCACATCTGTACCTTGAAAGGCCAGCCAGCCGGCCGGATGCCGTTTCAAGTTTGCTTTTGACGTTGTTGATGTCCGGAGTAGCTTCTTGAGACCCGCCAGCAAAGCTCACACAAAAGTGTACGAATATTCCCACCTGGATCATCACTAACCTTTTCAAAAAAATATTTTAGGTGGTCATAAGAAGATGCCGCTTTATTAGTTGAATCCAAATTACTGCTGCAGCTGCAAATCACCTGAATCTTTCTGCATACTTTGCAATTTGACACCAGAAGCATATGCAGTGCGACTCGATGACTAGTGTTGCCAGATTAGATCTTTTCCCCCGTTTAACCACCATGACTTTAATCGGGCCTTTGTCCGGAAGGCTCAAATTAAATCTGGCATCACTTGGAAAAAAATTAACTGTGTGGGAGCACTGTTCACAAACGCCAGAATGAGTGCGTTCACAACAACGTTCATCGGACTAAAAGTGAGTGAGTTCAGTTCACGTTCATCGTTCAATGAACTCGTTCAGGAACATCACTGTGCTGCTGTAATAATTTCCTCTGTCCAGTGGTCAAACTATGTTCCCCCTATATTTGTGGCTTTTCCTATGGAACATAACTCCTAATAATTCCCCTAAATCTGCGGAAAACCTGTCTGCTCGCAGATCTTTTTGTAGAACATGTCTAAAATATTCGACGGAAGCTGAACTACATAGCCGCAGTTTGACACTCCATTGGCTGGCATTTGCAAAGCATCCAGCGCCATTCATTTTCCTTCCCACTGATTGGCTTTACATCCCCGAACGGAAATAAGGAAGACTACAGATGTTAGCTTCTGCTGTAGTGCTAAGAGAGTTTCCACTGTGTATAAATACATATTAAGGTATATTTGTTGTTTGAACAATAACGATAAGCAGTTATAAGTGTTTTTTAGAGGGGGTCTTAAGTATTTGGGGATTTTCATGATTCACTGTGGTCCCTAACCTTTGAGAATATCAAGGGTCCTCTGTATGTACTTCCTGTTGTTTGCTGAAGTCTGACTCCCTGCTGTGTTGCAGACCGTTTTCTATCTAGAAGCTTCTTATACTTTTTTGCCTCCTTCTTATTTGTGAGCACCCTACTGTTACTGAATATAACAACTTTTTCCCACAGTCAAAGTTTCTGCACTAAAGACTCTTATTGTCAGGAATGGTAATGGTATTATTGTTAGTCTTCCACCAATCAATCACTAATCAGGGCCATCAAATCTTAAAATTGTCCAGTTCTACTCACAGGTGCGTTCTCTGTCTATTACAAACCAATTGCAATCAAAACATTTTTTTAGTTTTTTTTAATATGGGAGCTTAAAATGTAAGTGAGACGTTTGATCTCATTAATTAGTTTGCAATACATAAAATAAATACATTTGTGGGATACCTCAAGGCTACTAAGTGTTGATGTGTAAGTGAAACAGGCCCTTATATTCTTGTTTAGCATTCAAATAAGCCACATGAATCCGTTCAAATGTCACATTTTATTGCATATGTTTGACTTCTATTGTAACACTGCTAAGGTACTTTTTTTAAGAAAAAGGGAAAAAAAAGGTGTGCTTATAACAGAGTGGTTTTCATTATCCTGCAATTTTGAAATATGCATATGAAGACGATCCTGAACTAATTCTTAAAGTCCCAATAGGATTTGAACGTCACTTGCACATCATGCTGCCTCTCTGGTTCTATGTGCGGCTCATCTACATTAGGTGCTGGGAGCTACTGAGTGTTTACATGAGCAGCAGATGATGCAGGTGCTATTTTTGGCTGCTTTTTAACGCCTCATTTTGACTGGAAATACAGTATGCGCTGAACATACAAACAAACAAGCATGTCAGGAGGAAGTGACAGATGATGGAAACAGGGAGGAACTAGTTACACGAAGAATGATGGTTCTTAAACAAGAAAACGTACTCCCTTTGCTTGATTTGCCTAATAAATTATGTCAGAACACAAGCTAATGTGCGATTTTACTTAAAAATATATATTTCCATGCTGAGAGGTTAACAGTAATTAAAACTTTCAAATTGTAGTTTACTATCTAAATTATTTAGGCGAACTGAATTTCTGTGTTTATCTGCCAAGTTGCAAATGGTTGGCAATGACATCATCAAAATGCATATTGATGCTCTGTCAGTTTACCTATATACGGCTGGGCAAAATGGATTTTAAATTTGATCACATATTTTGTGCTAGTTGTTGTCATAACTGTATACAGTATGTGCTGCTAGAAAGCATTTTTTTTTTTAAATCAATCAGTCTGTATGGTAATACATCTGAAGCTCTAATGGAGCCTTTAATGGAAACGCTGTACAAAAAGTAAAAATAAGAATCCCACCCATAATGTCAGTATCTGGGCTTGCTCAAATCGTCATAAATCGTCATTCTTATTGCAATAAATCCTTACCCCGATAATGATAAATGACATGATAACTGACAATGACTTTCATGCAAAATATATTTTCACAAGATAAAGTAAACTTGTCTAGATAGTGAACTATGAATTTATCTATGTATATACATTTTTGTACTATGTATTCATCTTAACCTATATGAACTGAACTACTTCCTTATGAGTGTGAACTGACCCAACACTATAAACCTATTCAATGTTTTTTGTTTTTTTTACTGTTAGAAATGAGCTGCTGCCGACGGCCCTATTCAGGATGCTGATGATGCAAAAAAATGAGAAAAAACTTCCCCTAATGCACAGAAATATATGCAACTTGCTCGAGGCGGATGTCTGTTTCGAAGAAGACTTGATGCAAACTAATTCAGAAAACGATTTTTGCAATGCATGTCACATGAGTCACCGTGTGTTTATAGCCTAAGTTGACAAACAGTTGGTCATGTGACATCCTGCCTTCTTCTCAGAAATGCTTTTCCTATATCCTCGGATACCCAAAGAAGACATTTCTCTCGTTTCTAATAAATGCCAGCACTTTGTGCTTCTGTTTATTGCTTGACCTTTGTTTCTGGTTGGAAAAAGTTCTTCTTCTTCTTCTGCATTGCAACAGTGAGCAATGTAACCTCGCCCGCTTCGTCAAGGTCAGACAAAGTAGAGTTTGAACACCTTGGCAGTGCGCCACATGGGAGGCAATGTGTGTGTGTACACACTCTTCCCATTTAATCCGATTCAGTCACAGCCATTTAGTTATTATTGCGACTGAAAGCGCCCAGATAGACGACCTCCTCACGCACGCGGCATGTCGTCAAAACAAAAGAAACGTTGCCGTTTTTTCTGCACATTTGATTGATCATTTCTAACAATTTGGACTAAATCAGTGCACACACCACTCTGATATTACACTGCAGACATGCAGATAGACAGGTGGATAAATCTCAGACGTGCCCTGTAGCTCAGTGCTGCACGTCCACACACAACCCCTACCCTGCAGCAGTCTGCCAGCCTCTGTGATCTAGATGTGTGTCAGGCCGACTTACCCTCTTCTCCGCTACATTACCTTAACCAGGCTTGGGGATAATCAGCCCCTCCAACACACACACACACACACACACACACACATTTACAGACCTACACCCACACATGCGCGCACAGCAGCATTTCTTGCATCACTGACTTGCTTGGCCTCCAGTGGCCGGGGCGAACTCTGCCGCCAAGCCGTGAGACGTGTCCGTCTGCAGAGAGGCCCTCTCCCGCCATATGTCTGAACAAATGTCGAGCAAACTGCCAGAAAAAAATATCTTTCTGTTAAAAGCCCCAATGCTCGATCCCTGAAATATCTGCATACTAACACAGAGCAAGAAGAAAACAGAGAAGGTTGTGCATTTAATTAAATATAGGGATTCACCTATATGTTCACATGCAGCAATTAAATACTACAAAAAAACCCCCACAAAACTGTATCAAATGCATTGAAACTTAACTTCTTCTTATCATCTGCTTGTTTTCAAATAGAAATCTCTGCTTCTTATTTCTGCACTTTTATTCAAGAGTTTGGAGTCGGTAAAGTTTTTGCTTTCATTATGATGAAGAGGCGTGGGTTAGCGTTCTCTGACACAACGGTTTTCAGAAGGGTTTCTTATCCTCAGCAGGGATTTTCACAGCAGTACTGTTGGACTTTAAAAAAAAGCTATACTTTCTGTTGAGCATCAGGTTTTATACGATGCACATAAAGAAATTTCCTTTGACCTCTCAGAAACTTTTAATGATATTTTACTCCACTGATGATGGTTTTCCAAAAAGCATTGACAGTACCGTAACTAATGTTGTTTTGAGAGTCTGGAATACTCTCTTAATATTTTAAGTGTTGCTGAGCTCTTGCCAGAAAGTTTCACTGGAAATATTCTGTTAAGTGTGGGATGTTTTTTTAAATACCATCCACACATTTAGGAGTTTATAGAATTACATATTGCTACAGGTAAAACAACGACATTCCTGTCCTATTAACTGCGCCCAACATCTCATATTGTAATATTATCCATCAAAAAGATTGAACTTTGTGTAAGACTATGGTAACTTTAAAGCAGCACTGTATTTTTTTTTTTTTTTTTTACAATATTTGACTTAAATAAAGCTGCAAATATCATCCATCAATCTTTTCTACTGGCTTACCTGTGCCGGGTCTTTGAGCAAGAGGCAGGGTACACCCTGAACAGGTCGCCAGTTCATCGCAGGGCAATACAGAGACACACATGACAAATATCCATGCACGCACACACTCATAGCTAAAGGGTTATTTAAAGAAACCAATTAACCTAACAGTCATATGTTTCTGAATTCTGGAGAGAACCCGTGCATGAATGGGGAGAACATGAAAACTCAGTGCAGAAGAAGGCCCACTGTGGAATTCTTTTTAAAATTTAATTCAATTTATTTATTTATTTTGGTTCCAAATCAAACAGAAATATGAACAAGTCATTGAGCGAACTAATACAGAAAATAAGTTAACATTACTTGGATTCCTTTTAATAAAAATGAATCATGTCCATGCTTACAGCTCCAATCCAAGAATCAGTTGTTACAGCGAAACACAAGTATTAACACTTAAAATATCAGTAGAATTAACCAAAAATATATAGATAGAAAGCTAAACCTTTTCTCTCTTTGCATGAGTTTGATATTCTTATAAATGCTTTTGTCACAACTCGTTTAGACTACTGCAGTGCACTTTATGTCAGGCTCAGTCAGAAGTCGCTTTCTCGTCTTCAGTTGGTCCAGTGTGCTGCAGCTCATAAGATAGAGCACTTCATCCCAATTGTGGCATCTCTTCACTGGCTTCCAGTCCGTTTTAGAATAGATTTCAAAATTATTTTGTTTGCTTTTAAATGTCTTCATGGCTGTACTCTCTCTCACTCTCTCTGAGATCAGCGGATCAGGTGCTGTTAACTGTTCCAAAGACAAACAGGAAGCTGAGAGGGGAACGTGCTTTATCAGTTGCTGCCCCAAAACTCTGGAATGCTTTACCCCTACAGAACAGGCCGACCGACACGCTCCTTGTTTTCAAATCTTCTCGTAAGACTTGTTTGTTTTCCCAGGCTTTTAACTCTGACCGAAGTGTTGGGTTTTCCTTATCTATTTATTCATTTAGCAGTATTATTAATTGAATTGTTTGTTGATTCTTGTGGTATTTATGGCTGTTTGTGTACAGCACTTTGGTCAACTGTATTGTTTTTAAAGTGCTTTATAGATGGATTTGATAGATAGATAGATAGATGGATGGATGGATGGATGGATGGATGGATGGATGGATGGATAGATAGATAGATAATAATAAAATATACAGTTAAGAAGTAAATTAGTCATTCTCCTTCACCCCTCCTTGCCATCACCCTAATCTTTAGCTCCGTCCTCAGAATCTCTGTCAGATTTAAGTTGGGCACTCGCTGCGTCACTCCAAAGCATTAATATTGACTGAAGATCAGAAGATACATGTTGGTAAAATTAAATATAAATCTGCTGGGGATGGGAATGCTTTTGAACTTATTGCATATATACAGGGGAGAAAGAAAATTGAAAACAATGATTTTATAATTAATAGTTACTGTGCTGTTATCTGTCAGCTTTGTGTCAGGTCAGGCCAGTTTGCTGGCCAACCAAGCACAGTAACACCATGGTCGGTGGACCAGCTTTTGGTACCTTTAGCAGTGTGACTTGGTACTAAGTCCTCCTGGAAAATGAAATCAGCATCTTCATGAAGCTTGTCAGCAAAAGGAAACATTGAGTGGGTGAAAATTTACTGGTATATGACTTCAGAAAACATAGTGGACTAACACCAGCAGATAACATGGCCCCCGAAATGGTCACCAACTCTGGAAACGTCACTCTGAACTTCAAGTAAGGTGGATTCTGTGCCACTTTACTCTTCCTCCAACCTCTAGGACCTTGGGTTCCGAATGAAATGCAAACTTCTGCAGTCCAGTTTGTTTTTTCTCTTTAGCCCAGGTGAGATGCTTGTAGCCCAATGAGTAGGGTTCCTGCTGCATATTGGCTCTGGATTTGCTGACTCCAGCCTCAGTCTTGTGAAGCTCTCTCAAATTCTTGAATATATTTGACTTGACTTCTCAAGGCTGCAGTTATCCCCGTTGTTGGTGCACCTTTTCTCACCACACTTTTTCCTTCGACCAAACTTTCTGTGAATATGCTTGGATACAGCACCCTGTGAACAACCAGCTTCTTTAGCAATGACCTTATGTGGCTTATTATCCCTGTGGAGGGTGTCAGTGACCGTCTTCTGGACATCTGTCCGGTCAGCACGGATACGACTCACAAGGAGATCTCATTCCAAGGCTCACCAAACCTTTGGAGGTCTTTTGAGTAAATTAGCTAATTAGGATGTCACACCATGAGTTTCACATTATTTTTATTTTGTAAAACACAGAATTTGGGGTTTAAACTGTATGCCATGAATCTAATACAGTCAATAAGATTATCAGCATAACGTATGGTTTTCTAAAACGGCAGCCTGAAAAACAATGGATCTAATGGCAGCGGGAATGTTTTTTTCCACATGTTGAAGATTTGTTCATCCTTTTAGTTCCTACTCAGATGTTTTGAGTATAAAAATACTAAGCGCTTAGAAGTTGGACCTTGCACCAAGGTCAGAACTTTATTTCCCAGTTTTAACAGACGTCATTGGGATTATTTAAACCATCTTTAAAGGTGAACTTAAAAAAAAAAAAAGGAAAAACGTAAAGGGGAAAAACACGCTCACCATCATCACTGACACAGATACTGAAACTCGTGGCATTGCTGCACTAACAGTGTTTACCCTTTGCTCAGTTTGCTGCAGCACTGCCATCCTAATTGGCTGTAATTCATTCTCCTGAACACATGCGACAGATGGGCACTGCCAGACAGCAGCAACAGGGCAACCGGGAAGCACCTCCCGCTCTCCCTTCCTTTGCTGTCGCTCTTCCCAGAAAAACAGGGAAGCTTTTAGATAGCAAACTTTATCTCTCCATCATCTCTGTCATCACTCTGTGTTGTTTTTTCATTAAAAAAAAAAAGATTTTTAGACCACTTCAGTCTCTGATGCATCAGGCCACAGACCGCCAGTGCTTTTAGTTAAACCCTAAAAGGATTTGGATGCAGCCTGCAACCTTTGATGGGTTTTTTTTTTTTGTCTATTTGGAGATGGGGTTGGAAACAAAATTAAAAAAAAAAGGGGTCTGTTTACTAATTTATTGCATTCAAAGTTGCATGAGAGCCATCCCGAGGAGTTTGGCGGCTGTGCCATCTGTCACTAAATGGGTATAGAGTGCTAGCATGACCTGGAGTTGCTGCTGTGGATCTAGTTTTCCCTGAACATTTTTGTTTGTTACCTTTTATTTTATTCTGGGCCTTCAGCGCTAGACTGCTAATAGTGTAGTGTTTTGTGTTTTTCCCGTGGAGATGTTCACAGGTCTGTAGCTCCCACTGAAATGCCAAGGCTGCAGAGTGCACTTGTTGAGTGCACTTTAACCGAGTGTTTGGAAGCTTGCCTCCTTTTAAATCTTAGCTATCGATAGTTCAGAAAACAGCCTGAGTACTTCTGAGTTTACCAATAGCTTAATATAGCATTTTTCTAAAGGCCAAAATGCCAATGGGGGGGTGTAGGAGAAGGTGCTGTGAATTGCTGCACCTTTTGTGGTGCTATCCTGAAGCGGGACAGCTCAGGAAAGAGTGGGTTAGCGTCTTTCTAACTGCTATGAGATTTTACAAGACAATATGGTGTACAGAATGCGCATGATAACGTGCTTCGATAGATTGATTTTCTTTACTCTGTCGTTCTTTTTTTTTTGTAGAAACATTGATTGTTCTGTGGGCTCCACAGTGGCACCTTTGTTAAAGCTTTATCCTTGCAGCTTGCGTTTAAATGCATATCGGGGTGCATGTGTAGGTCATGCATGTTATGTCTATGCAAGTAATGAGATTATTAGTGTCTGTGCGTATATTGTTCTCCACAACCTGTTCGTTTTGTACCTGCCTCTACCCGAATGACCGCTGGAGAAAGATGCCGGATAGATGGATGGATGGATGGATGTGCTTTTTCCCTAATGCCATTATTTACCATTACATTGCCTTCGAGCACCCTATGGGCTTCTTTATCATAATTTGCTGTCGATTTGGGCTGAGAAATGATCAGTGGACAAGTTTCTAATGTGATGCTCAAGAAGTTGTCTACAGTATATTGTCCCAACCCTCGTTGAATTGAGATTGTACATTTTATGCTCCTCTTTCTCAATAGTTTCGGTTGCCTCACTCACTGATCCTGGAATTTGTATGTGTTAAAGACAAATAAAAAATTACATTCATTTTGGCGTACAGAACACAAGGTTACTGGTGACCGAACCCCCGCTCGTTCCGCCTCGGCCGCTGTGTCCTTGGGCAAGACACTTCACCCTGCTGGTGATGGCGCCTGTGTACGGCAGCTGTGGCTACAATGTAGCTCACCACCATCAGTGTGGGAATATGTGGGTGAATGACTGGATGTACTGTATAGCTCTTTGTTGTCCTCTGTTCGAAAAAGCGCTCCAAAAATGGAGATCATTCACCATTAACTATTTGTCACAAAGGGAAACATTGTTAATATAAGTGTTGTTTTTCACACACAAAATATGTGGAAATATTGTGCAGTCTCTTCCATATGTTATTATCTTGCTTGCCTAACATAAGTCGCATCCACCTAATTTGGGGGACCTATAAAGTTTTGCAGCCACTTCTGCTGAAATCACGCCCCGTTTTGCAAATGAATTTTGTAAAGATTTAACAGAGTTGTGCCATTTTGAAGACCTCGTCTGAAGTTTCTGTATAAAAACCTTGATAATATTATTGTTGTTCTGTTGATTAGTATCAAACTTTGTACAGATAACGTTAAGATCTTTAAATATGATTCCATTGAGGTTTGAAGCTGCAGCTGCATTTTTCCAAATAAATATAATACCCAAAGGTCTTCAGGTGTTCAAAAAAAAGCTACAATGTTTTACAGTGTGCCATGTTCAGTTACACTTCTGATATTTACACATCTTAGCAAATGTCACAATGGTTCCCTTTAATATTTGACCAAAAGTTATCAAATAGACCTTGTGGTTAAAGATATATACTTATTTCTTTACCATCATGCCATTTTCTTTCAAAGAGAGGGCTAGGGTTTTAACATTGTCATATCAGAAGTGCTGGATCATGTCCTGTCTCCATCAATAAAAGCTTTTCAGTTAGGAACCTAAGTGATATCTCAATATACTTCTCCTACAATAACCTGCGTCGCTTCACGTTTACTTTTTAGAGGGCTACCTGACAACGGCTGAGCAGCTCGCACCGAAACCTAGACAGGAAGCTGTGGCAAGCAAAAAAAGTATTTCATTCAGTTTGAGCATTATTTTACAGTAGGTTCTGTTTTATTGCTCCGATTTCACGATTCCGTCTGTGTGTTCCGTAACACTAAAAACATCAAAACAACAGCTCTACTTACAGATACAATGATCTCTCTGCTTTGGCAAGTTATTAATCCTTTGGATCTATAACTGTCCAGTCACTCATTCTGCTCCAGAGCAGCAAATTAAATGTGACTGTTTCAGGGCAATATTGTGCAGATCTGGACAGCCCAAAATGATGTCACACACCTTTGTAGGAGATACTAACAGATTCCCTCAAACTGATCTGAGGCAGACCCATCTCTCCTTAATGGCCCAGTCTATAGTGAGCCTTTCTTAAAGGTCTTTCTGTTGTCCAGCTAAAAGGTTCTGGTGTACAAAACTCACAGCACGGAGGCAAGATCAACTGTTATGGCTCTGGAATGTAAAGTTTTCCTCATTTAGGAAAACAAAATGAAACCTTTGATTCAGAAAACCTTTGCTTATGGGATCAGGACTATATCAGCTTGAAATGAAACTGAAAATAAATATTGCCACTGAAAATAAAAATTGGCATTGAAAAATATTATTGTAACTGAAAATACTAATTTTGAATCTGAAATAAATCTATTGAAAATTTCTGTATTGAAAGGCACAAAAAAAAATGAAAGTGAAAACGTTTTCTATGAAACTCGTGTATATGCGTTGAAACAAATAACTCACTTACAATCAAGTTTTCACACTTTTATCCTTTTTTCCAATGCCAATCTTTTTTTCAATGCCACCGTTCTTTCAGTGCCTGCCTCTGCTTTTCAGCTTCATTCAGGTGATACTGCTTTCACGCTTGTGTGTGAGGGGCGGGGCTTCAGCAGAAGTTATACAGTTGCTTTTTTCCCATTTTTATATATATATATATATATATATATATATATATATATATAATTAAAAAATGTGCAATGGTTAACATAAGGAAGAATTTAACATCTAAATGACTGTCTAATCATTTTTCTTCTTTATGTCTGGATGCATAAAGAGGATATTCTGACATTTTCTGCTGGGGTATATTTCCTTTGCCTGAATTTTACATCCACCGCAGCCGTTCTTTGTTTCCAAGAGACTCTTAATGTA
Organism: Valencia hispanica; assembly: GCA_963556495.2. NCBI lineage: Eukaryota > Metazoa > Chordata > Actinopteri > Cyprinodontiformes > Valenciidae > Valencia > Valencia hispanica. The sequence continues at coordinate 15,280,948 of OY747701.1, read as the reverse complement.
AGCATCCTCCAGTAAGTGATCATATTTATTCCTGCCGTAAACTTTAATTCAAACTCCCATCCATAAAGTCTATCCCTTTTCCTGGAGGACTCCGCTAATGATTGCTGTGCTCATTTTGTCTGCAGTTTACATGATGCCTCGGAATGGACTCGTTCTATACCGTTGATGCGTTTCTCCTAAGTTAATGAACATTAAGGGACCGCGTCTCACCAGGCGACCCCGGAGTACATGCAGCGTCAGCTTGGGCAGCATTTTCCACATGTTGTAATTCAGCTCTTACGGTTCCCTGTTGTCTCCACCATGTCAGCATAAAACAGTTATAAATGCTGCCTGCCAGTTAAAGTGAGGCCGTGGGTAAAAAGCTACCTCATATGGAAGCTTGAGGATGGGGACTCATTTAAAAAGCTTATATTCCTTTGGGAAAACATTTGGTACGAGTCCAGTTGGATTTTCTACATGTGGGGGTGCTTTCCCTCTCATATACCACAAGAGAGAACACACAGAGGTGGGAAGGTAATTTCCAAGGATGAAATTCACGCTTAATTCTTTTAATCACAATCCTAAAAAGGAGAAGCAAGCTGTGAGGGATTTCAGCTCCCGTTCAAACCACAGCTTAATTTAGTGTTTTTTTTTTCTTTTTGCACCATCGGCCCAGGAAACAGCTCGCTGTTATGTAACAGCCAAATGTGGGACGGCGCATGCTGACTCCCACGCCGGATAGGATTGGATTCTTTTTGTATTGACAGAAATGAAATGGCAATTGTCACACTGAAATGAATTTGTCTCCTAAACAAAGATGATGTCTAGAACTTACAGCACTCTTAACATATATCCAGCTTTTCTATTTTTACTCTTTTTGCACTATATTTGTAATAGTGAACATGTTTAAAGAGAAAATATTGATACATAATCACTGAGAAACTATTGACAAATGACACATTAAATGTTGCACTTAGCTTAACATTCTTTATTCGTTTTATATACTAATCAGTGATTTACTGCATTAATGGAGCTATAGTGTGATAAATGCTTTAAATTATACATGTGTTATCATTCTCCAATTATAAAAAAATGTAAAAACTACTAGAACATAGGCAACACTTTTCATCAATCTCAGTTTTCCTAAAGCTAAATGATAAAAACCACATGTTTTTTGTTAGATTTGGTTTCCAAGCAGCTACACTTTTGTAAGATGTTTTAAAATGGTTGAGATTAATACATCATCCTCCTTTCTTTTTTTATTGTTGTTTTTTTTATTCCTTTGGAGTTCGCTGCCCTTTCATTCGTTTTTCATCCTTGAAACTCGCTGCATTTTTATGTAGTAAAATGGGTGGGCAAATGTCAATGTTTCTGGCCTATAACAACAATCTACTGCAATAACTGGAAGTCAGCTTTCTAAGAAAAAGGAAATAAATCAGAGCTTTCGTCGTTCAGTCGACAGTCTCTTGTATTACCTCCTAAACGCTTCAGCTCGCCGACCGCAACGTAATAATGGGAGAGACTTGTAACTAAAGGTGTATTAATGCATCTAGCTCATGAGACGATATCATACATTGAGACCATAACGGGATGAGATATGATGGTTTATGGCTTCCTCTGTTTTTAGACATTCATTACAAAGCTTCAGCGTGTGCTTTAGCGTACATTTGACATTGCATCTTTTTTATTACTGTTGTTTTAGCTACCTCAAATCGCCCTTTGGGACAATCCCACACAGCCTTCTTTTGACAACGCAGTGATCAGTTTGGTTCAGCCTCGTTATACTTTACATTCAACTGATCTAGTTTCAGATGTCAGAGTGCCACGCACTTCCCCTAGAAACAAAATGACTTCTCACATTTTCACAATAATACCAATTCCACTTTACTAATGCTACTCAGTTAGCAATGTTCTTTTAGAAACTTAAGGCAGAGCCATCTAGCACTTTAGCACCAGGGGAGATGGTTTGAAGTACCATTAGATTCACAGCTACCCAAGCTTTTCATAAACCATCCAGGTACATTACATTCTAGGGAAAAAAATAACCAGAACTGGAATTTATGACAACAAAAAAAATACTTTTTTGCTTTATATTTATATTATACATCAACTATGCACAGTGCCTTGCGGTATTCATACCCATTAAATGTTTACCCATTTGTCACAACACAACTACAAGTTCCATAGATTTTATTTGGATTATATGTGAAAGACCAACATAAAATGGGGCAAAATTGTAAGGGGAATGACAAATACACATCCATCCATCCATTTTCTGTACCCGTCCATCCTAATGTAGGGTTGCGGGGGGGCTGGTGCCTATCTCCAGCGGTCAAGGGGCGTTGGCGGGGTACACCCTGGACAGGTCGCCAGTCCATCGCAGGGCAACACAGAGACATACAGGACAAACAACCATGCACACACACTCATACCTAAGGGCAATTTTAGAGAGACCAATTCACCTAACAGTCATGTTTTTGGACTGTGGGAGGAAGCCGGAGTACCCGGAGAGAACCCACGCATGCACAGGGAGAACATGCAAACTCCATGCAGTAAGACCCCAGGCTGGGATTCAAACCCAGGACCTTCTTGCTGCAAGGCAACAGTGCTACCAACTGCGCCACTGTGCAGCCCACAAATATACATGCTTTAAAAACATGTTACAAGTGAAAATCTGAAAAGTGCATCGTTAGTCACTTTACTCTGATTCTCCTAAATAGAGAATAATCAATTCAGAGGTCACCTAACTGGTACACAAGTTTACACCTTTGTGTCATTTAGTCTCAGCATAAATAAAGATCTTTTGTTACCGCCACAGAGGTTTGGGTTATAAAAGAGATTTTTTAAAAACAGTATACCAAGCAGCTGGAAATCTCACTTAGCAATATTCCGCCCATCAAACGAAAATGGGAAGAATATGACAAACCTGCCAAGAAATGACATCCTAAAGTGAAATGGGCCCCTGTAATGATAGGCTGGACAAGGAGACCATTAGTCTGAGAAGATGCCAAAAGGTACATGGTAGGAGCTTAAGCAGGAGAATGTCTTGATAGGACAATTGATAGTTGTGCACTCCACAAACCTGCCCCTTTCGTAGTGGCAGGAGGTATGCCATTGTAGCAAGACAGTCCCTTTTGCCACTAGACTTCTAGGGGGCAGCAAACATGGAAGAAGGTGCTCTTGTCGAATGAAGCTTAAAGTAAACTCTTGGTCTATATGCAAAACATGCAACAGACTACTATCCCTGCACATCACTCTGAACACACTGTCCCAATTATGAAACATGGTGGTGGCAACATCATGTTTTGCTGATGCTTTTTCGCAATGGAATTCTTTAGCACAAATACTCTACGCATGCCTTCGTGTTACTCTATGACATAAAAGTCCAATAAAACAAACTGTTGTGGGGGTGGGGATACTTTTACTGGGCACTGTAAAATTGAGTTGGTTCAATTTCAAAATACAATACTATTTGGTTAGCCGTGCAATTCCCACCCAGAATCAATCAACTAGTTAACTAGTGTGAAATGTTTGACACACATTGAAATGTCTTTGCTTCCATACACATTTTTTTGAAGTGAGAGCATGTATAAACAATTAAGCAACAAGAGGGGATTCTTGTAAAAACTAAAGTTAGTCAGATAACATTTTAACCCTTCCAAAAGGGATGTAAGACAATAGCGATATATCGCAATATTTTATGTCCCAATATTGTATCGATATTCAAAAGCAATGTATCGATTTCTATTTTTGTTTAATTGAATTGAATGGAACAATGAATGGTGACAGTAATTTTTGTGGTAAAATTAAAAGTATGACTGGTAGTTGGAGGCTGTTTTTACCTTCTTCGTCCCAGTGGACCAACTAGATCTAGTAATAAAACTGGATGCGTTAAAGTATGAAACAGGTTGGAGTGTTTAGAATGCTGTCGCATTAAATTAAGTTTTAAAAATCACAATATATAGTTTTTACCCTTTTGCATCATCAGATTCTTGCCAATACACATCCCTACCTTCCAGTAGTCTCTAATACTGTTCGAAGTAGCAAGGAGGTAATCTAAAAGGGTTGGGAGTTTCTTTGGGGTAAATAACACTGGCAGTAGTGATGTGCTCCAGAATATGAAGTTATTGTGCAGGAATCATTATTGTTACTGATCCTGCTGGAGATGCACTCATCTGGAGCCTTGATCGGAAAGCAGGAAATGAATCTAATCTCCGTGTTAAGATCTGAGGCACATAGTCAGTTGAACAGGCACTGCACTCTTTAGAACCTTGGGTTGTTCTTTTCATCATTTCTGAACAGGGTTAGGGTTTACACACCAAATACTCTGAAATGATCAGCTGTAAATATCAGATATGCTCCAATCAGGCATTTCCTGGCCAATGGCGATTTCCAGTGTTTTTCAAGGGCCCATCTGACAATTCCAATTTTTCTTCATCTTAAGCCCTACCATGCATAGAGTATGAAAATGTGATGCAAGGTATTTGATACATTTAGTATAGTTTTAATGGCAACAGAAAATGAAGCAATTACACGATCATCATCATTTTTGCCTCAAAGCGTATGTTATTGGATTTTTATCAAACTCGCAAAGAAAGAATGAAAGTACATGCTGTTAGATGACCTGTCTATAGACCAAGCATGGTGGAAATTATTTTTTAGTTTCATTTAAAAATAAAGGGGGGGGGATTTTTCAGTATTTGTATTTAGGCCTACCGATTCTTGATAAGATGACATTGTTTTTTTAATGTTCTCTGGTCCTGTTTGCTACATTCAAAATAACTGTAAGACCACAACAGACATACTATGCATCACTGTAAGTGAGAAGGGCACTTTTCTTCTTAGTATTGAATAGACTGAATAAAACAAAAAGTTAGTAACCCATAAAGATCCTAACTTTCCTAGTCAGTATGTGCAAAATAAGTAGAAGCTTAAAAACAAAGTAAATTAAATGAGGGGAAAAGGAATATACCAAATGTGTGATTGCTTGCAAGGTACAGTAAAATAAACAGCTTGTTTTTTCAAACTAAAACAACACAAAATATAATATTTAAAAACACACTTTAGAGTACAAATCTATTACACTTATTCACAGTTTGCTGCCAAAAACCATAATAGTTTATTTTCTTTCTCAATCAGCGTAGAAAGACTTTATAAATGACTTTCTTAGCGGTTGCTACTGAATCACCCAGGCTTTTTGAAAGGATTGCTTTGGGATTTTGCACCTAAAGAATTGAATTGTTAAACTAGGGTTGTTCCAGGAGCATGTTATTATTGGTTTCAATGAGAACTGAGCTCCTTTAACCTTGTAACGAATGATGTTAAAAGAACAGCAGGACAAAAAATAAAAATAAATGTTGGCTAATCTGCCTTTTTCATGAATGCTGGGCTCTTTGTTTTGCTGTTTTTGTCTTTTTTCAGACACAATAAAAGCTAAAATATTTGGAGAGTTTTAGACTGATTATTATAGACTTTAGATATTTTGAGGTGTTCACAATATTTGGATTGTCTCTGCTGCTGATTCATTGAAACATTGAAAGATTAAGTAAAGAAAACAGAGTTCAATGACTCTTTGAAAGCTTTTTATGTACCTGACAATGACAAAAAAGTAGCTTCCTTTCCATGATTTAAAATACTTGATTGTATAATCAATCTATTTGTTTTATTATTGCAGAGCTTCTTGTGCCCGCATTATTAGTAAGCCAGGATGATATAAGAGAACAGATCATAGTTTGTATAGAAAGTAAATCTGTTTTGTGTGGTATGCAGTCTGATTAATTTAAAACTGTTTTTTGTTGTTTTTGTAGATTTTTTTTTTTAATTGTTTTTAGAATCTTCTAAATATAGTTACGTTATAGTTGTCTGTCCAAGTGACCTTCTCAGGTTCAGGTTTCATGATTATGTTTGGTAGCTTTTGAAGTCTCTTGCTAGAAAACCCCATGGAGACTTGTCTTTTGTTTGTAATTCAGCAGTAGTTTATATTAAATGAGCCACTCTTGGACATTAATCAGACATGGACAGGGCAGCAGCAGCCTGCTCTGGTGTCTTGGCAGCTGTGTATAATAACTGCCTGCATATTGTATTATCTCACACCTTGGCCAGGTTTTTGAAAGAGAAAAAGAAACTGAGATTTTGTCACTTCCAAAAAAACCCAAAAACGTGCTAGTGTACAAATAAAAATAACATTTGCTAATGTGTGTCAAAGCCTGTCTAAAACATGTGCTATTTTTGCTTTCTCTTCTTTCTTACAGAGAAAAAAGTGTTTTGTGTGTGTGCTATCCTCATCGATGCAAAGTCAACATCTTCATCATCTCAACGCAACTACTCCAGAGTCTCAACCTTAGGTCATCCCAGTTCCCCTTCTAACATGTGTATATATATATATATATATATATATATATATATATATATATATATATATATATATATATATATATATATATATATATATATATATATATATATATATATATATATATAGATAGCACTGCCCTTGCATGACCCATTTCTGCCATCTCCTCATAGATCAGCAAGCCCCATGTTTCCATCATCTTCCCCTCAGTCTGCATTAGCACACCTATGAGATTGGCTAAACTCTTTTTATGGCCAGAGAACATGCCTACATGTTTTGCTAGGCTTGGTTAAAGTTGCAGCTCCAGAGAGTAATTGTTGTGTAATCCCAACAAGGGGATTAATTAATTATTTATAGAGGTGTGCACGTGTGCACATGCAAAGAGAGGCCCCTGCATCGTCTCTGTCTCTCCTCTTTCTTCAGCCTTCAATTACGTCTCTCTCCGTACCCGCCGCCCACCCTTCATTTCCTCTCTAATGGTGTTAGTGAGCACCAAGGCTGGAACAATTAAAACGAAATTCATTTGAATGAATTAAAGAGCAGGGAGCTGCGGCAGTTGACACTTCTGAGGCAAGACGAATTATCCTGCATGGCTGCTTTACTACCATTTTACAGTGGCCTTGTCCCACCTCATTAACCTGTGTATTAACCCGTGGAATAGCATTGTTAGTACACAGTGATGCAAAATACATTGAGGGGATATATGTATAAATGAGGAGGAGAACAATTACATCTATTTGTTCACCCCTCTGGTGGTTGGATTCATGCAGCTGGTAACTGTGTTGCTGCACATGGTGGGAGGCATGTGTCGATGTTTCCCAAGGAAAAAGAGATGCACAAGTTCTGCAGTCGGCTTCATGACAGACTTCAGAGGCCGTTAAGGAAATGCCAAGGCCATCTGTGCTGCTCTAAGAGGGTGTGAAATGAAGACGGAGAGTTTGTCACCCTGCGATGAGAGGTCATTACCGGCTCCTCAAAGGCAGCACATCATGTCAGTTTTTACAGGTCACAGTCTCGTGGGCAGCCGCATTTCTTATCCGCATTGTCTCTGCGACATTTTAACACTTCGTAATGAGTCCTGAAGTGCCTGGAGTGAAAATGAGTCCTGCATTAGTGCCGCAAGACCTGGAAACGGTAGCTAAACGGCAGCTGTAGAGGATGAGATGCTACCAGATGGCAGGGAGATGTTGCCGGTTGTAACTGGAGCAACCATGACTGTTGTGCCGTATATCTCTGGAGGTTGTCACTTCATATTTTTAAAGGTGCAGTAAAGGCTCAAATATTGGTCTGTGGCCCTGTTCAGTATTGAACGCATTGTTTGATTCAGAACAGGTAACATATGGTGAAGATCAGTCTCCGTAAACCAAACTCCTGTCCATTCAATCAGTTACAAGAAATATTTCTGGCTATCTCAGCGAGTTTTCAGATTCTATGCAGGATTCTTATAGAGCTACAGCTCTTTGGACATGTATTATAGCAGAAAGCCAGGAGAACTATTACAACTAAATCCCCATCAAATGTGGTGTGGCTCTATTGGAACTATGTTCCACAGAGATTGTGTGTTGCGATAAAACTGTAGCTCTTTTATTGCAGTAAATCTGAGCTTGTGTTTCTGTTTCAGGTCACTTCCTACTGTATTCCTCTGAGAAGTACACAGGGGTGCTGGCCATTGCATAATCTGTTTCAAATGAGTTTGATAAACACTCAGTAATCTCCTTTGTCGTTCTAATTAATAACACATGTTTGAAACATAAATACAGATTTTTTCCATACAGTAAAATAACTTGGATGATAATAGAAATTAGATTAAACTTACTGATTGATCATGTGCCACAAAATAGACTTGCATCTTCAGCCAATCGTGCCTCATTTTTCTTTATTTCAACAATTGTTTTTGTCTTGCCACTCTTCTATAAAGGCTAGATTTCACCTGAGCTGATAATCTCTTCAGCTCCTCCAGAGGAACCATGGGAACAGTGGCTGCTTCTCTGGTTGTTGCTGCAACTAAATTAATATTGTTCAACACTGCAACCTTGATATTGGTTGCAATAAACCAACAGTATAACTTGGTGTTCAATCTTATCTTCCTTTTCTTTGTCAAGATCAATGGAAGTTAGAGTAGAGCTACTGTTCTTCCACATTGTGAGGAGTCAGTTGGGGTGTTCTGGGCAGGTACCACCGTTAGGAGACCCTGAGGAAGACCCAGAACACGCTGTAGGGACTATGTTTTCTCGGCTGGACTGTGAACGCCTTGGGATTCCCCTGGAGGAGCTGACCCAAGTGGCTGGGGAGAGGGAAGTCTGGGCTTCTCTGCTTAGGCTGCTGTCCCCGCCACCCAATCGCAGATTAAGTGGAAGATAATGGATGAATGGTAGTAAAAGTTAGAACGCACCTAAATCCCCAAATAGCCAGTCTTAACACCCTTTGGTTGATATAACTTTGAGATCTGTTTTTAGCCATCTACAGTCCCTGATATAAGTTAGAGAAAATATTTCCCTACTTCTAACATTAATCTGTGAGATGTTTTGGGGCTTTTTGCATGTACAGTCTGTTTCATGTTTTACCCCACATCATCTCTATCGAAATCTCAGCTTTGAATCGGCTCCAAAAAATGTTATTGTTCGTTCTCAGCCAGTCTTTGGTGGATTTACTTATATTTTTTGGGTCATTGTCATGCTGCAGGGTCCAGTTCTGCATCAGCTTTGTTTTGTGCTATTTTTATTTTTTTTTACAGATGGTTTCACATTCTTAAAGATCAATGGTTTCTTATTCGCAGACCCTAGATAACGTTAAATCTGGGCAGTCTCTTTCTAATGACAAGGGCAGAAGATTTTATTATCAACAGCAGCAAATGCCTGCTGCTGTTCTCATGGTGATGCTTCTGAGTTTTTGGAGACTTAATTTTTTTAAGAATCTAACAGTATAATCTCAGGGTGAACTTACTTGAAAGGCCAGGCGTTGGCTGTAATTGCATTTTTTTTTTATTACATTTTACTGGACATTTGAAAAGGTCTTTCTTTAGTTTTAAGTGTTTGCTTATATCACTTGAATCTTTTTGTATTGATAGAATTGGTATTAAATATTCATATGGCCAATTATGTTAGAGAAACACATATGGTCTGCTTTTTTCCTTTTTTCAAAGATAAATAACGTGACTGAAGCTTAATTAAAACAGCCACTCAAGTCTTTTTTAATATAAATTTTATCCTAAAAATATTTGGGCTTTTTTCTTTTTTCACACAATGTGAAAATCTGGTTTAATGGATAGATTATAGGTACATTTTCAGCTCTGTACCTTCATCAGCCTGTAGGAGGTTTGTGAAACTCGACAGTACTTACACTCCAAAGCAAAAAGGATAAAAAGATGAAAAAGATACATTTATTGAACACATATTCTTTTTTTGATATTGGATTTGGTTGAAACAGGGTGGCACAGGAGAATTATCACAAGAAAAAAGTCCCTGAAGAAATTCCATCTTCCTCCTAGTTTATTCAGTGCTTTTGAAAATCCAAAAGGAGCTGTAATATTATCTTGTAGCGGTGATATTGTTCTTCAGCTGCCTGGCAAACTGACTTTATTTCTGTGTTTGAGCTTCATGGCAGCTAACTGGCAAGAAGATAAACTCAGTGTAGCCCAGGGGAGAGCGGTGATGATGAGCTAAACAAACAGGCTAACAGCGCTCCAGCATAACGGAGTCTGCTGAACACAGCAGGTTCTTCGCACATGGAGAGGAGAGCAAGAGGAGAAGAAGCATGACAGAAAATAGAGGAGATAAAATGGAGAGAGAGGACGAGGAGGACTGCTTTCAGGGAGCCCTGATAGGCTGCCTCAGCTGGGTTTTAGGTAATGGCTGAGCCGGCTGCTCTGCTGACTCTCCTTTGTGACTGTGGGGTTTAATGTTTCCCCTGTAGGAGGCAGCTGATGGGCTCTGAAATAAATCTCCCTGCTCCTGACAGATGTACGGTCAGCTTCAGGTTCAAACAACCAAGATACTCATGAATATTACATGAATATAGATTTCAGCAGATCTGTGGCTGACATCAATCCACTGGCTACAACCTCATTTCAATCCCACGTATGTGCAGAAAACATCCATCCATCCTTCTGATGCTGTATTTCTAACATGTTCACAGAATGATCCATGTATGTTTATGGAAAGCACCGTTATCTTGCATCTATACATGAGTTTATGTAACTGTATGTTACAACATGTGTTCTCCACTTGACTTATTACCGCATTATGGCATTGTGCTCTGATTCCACTGCAAACCTGGCAATGCACATGTCCTGGTTTATGTGATATTGTCTGGTTTATGAATTTTCTCTTCAATCAGAGTTTGTTACAAGGAAGGTATTTGGAATACCATCTCGGCCCACTTAAACCTTGAAGCAGATTGGCTAAAGCAAGAGAAGATCATAAAAGGTGATCTCCAACTTTAAAGAACTGAAAACTTAGGAATCTGTGAGGGGTCACCGAAACTGGACAGAAACACATTGTCTGGTCTGCTGGGTCTCAGTTTTAGCCTTGACATTCACATGGTTGAGGTGGGTTGTGGTTGTGTCTTGGTGAGAGGGGGTGCACCATTTAAGCACCATAGCCTTTCTGAGCAGTGATGCCAATCACTTTGACCAGTGTACCATCCCCTGAAGGCTACTTGCAACAGGATGATGCAACATATCACACAGTATGACTATAAAAATGAGTCAATTGTACTCCCAAGGTCTCCACAGTCCCCAGATCTCAAGCGACTAGAGCACCTTTGAGATTTAGTGGAACAGGATATTCACATCATGGAAAGTGCAACAGATAAATCTTATCAGTAGGGACCAAAATCTAGAGAATGTTCCAAACCCCCTTTTGGATCTACACCAGTGGTCAACCTTTTTTTTTGCCACGCACCGGTTTAATATCAGACAATATTTTCACGGACCGGCCTTTAAGGTGTGGCGGATAAATGATAACGGACCGTATAAAAACGGGGTATTTTTGAAATGATAACAATAGACGTAAATCCAATGTGTATGGACAGCTTTATTAACAGCATCCTCCTAACATCGAGCAGACAACATGACACGCATAACACTCAGCCCCGTAACGCTCTCTGGTCGCCATTGTAACATGTAAACATATCTTTATTAATTCAAGATTTTACACAAAACAAATACCAAGTGCATGAAAAATCTAACTCACCACAACGCTGAATCAGTGAGAGCCTTGGGCCTTTTCCCCTTTCCAAAGAAACGGTTGAGAGACATTTGTTTTTTTTTATCCATCTTGCTTGTGGGATTACGTGTCAAGACTGAGCTATGTAACAGGGATATCCAGTTATTTTTCAAAATAAAACAGAGGTCACCCTCGGATAATAAATAAAACGGAAATACTGGAAGTTAATTATTTTTTATGTGTGGCTCACGGCCCGGTACCACATGGCCCACGGCCCGGTACCAGTCCGCGGCCCGGGGGTTGAGGACCACTGATCTACACCACAAACAATTCAAGAAGCTCTGAAGACAAAACACGATCCAACCTGGTACCATATTGCTGGTGAGTATATCTAAATCAGCAGATCTACTCTTTACAAAAATGACAAATATAAAAAGGAAAGAGTACACAGTCATTTTGGATCTGTGTGTTAGCTTTTGTGAGTGCTACCTTTACTCTGGTAACAGTAAAGCCAAGCTGAAGCCCATTTCCACTGAGAGAGGGCCAGCAATATGTGTTGGACCCTTGCTGCAGCAAAGATAAGATCCACGCTTCTGCAGCCGGAATCTAATTCTGCCTCTGTGCCTGAGGGTAAAATCCAATTTCCTTCATGCTCCAACAAGAAAAGGAAAAGAGAAGAAAAACAAAAAATCCAAAACATTTTTTTTTAATTAACAATTAATGCCTTGGAAAGGGATGACAATTTATCTCTGGCATATTCTCATGAGACCAAAAATATCACCTAATAGACTAGAACCTCACAGGGTTTTCGGAGGAATAGTTGTCTGGCATGCCTTTAATCTGAGCCTTTGTCTTTCCCTGGCCTTCTTCCACCGGGCCATGTTTGCCTTCGCGCAACATGACATTTGGAGCGCAAATTGTCTGGCCTTTCAGAAGGCCGGACTGTCTAGCTCGCACTGACATGACAGAGAAAACAGCCTCTCAGATAACTGCTCCGTCCTCAATTATTAGGCGTCTTTTAGCTGAATGTTCTCTACGCTGTCCATGTCTGCCATTAACTGGTGATAAGCAGCACAGCTCATGGTGCATCTACATCTCCACGCTTGAATCAGACCCCATCACTATGACACTGTGGGTGGGACTGAACACTTGCTCATAGGTCAGCATGCGACTATCATACACAAACATCAAGACATGCAGCACTCGGGTCTTTCAAAAAGCTCCAGCAGGTCTGCAAAGCTTGGATTCTTTTGCATACTGAACTGGGGTGTATGAAGCTGCTGCGGATGAGTAGTATGAATGTGATTTCTGAATCGGTTGATATGATTAGAGGCATTTCATGCTATAACTATGTATGCAGAGGGTTAACTTCTAGTCCTAATCCAAAATGTTAACAGCTATGTTACCCAGGATATTAGTTTACAATCTCTTCATTCAGTCCAGTTATAACAAACAAAGGACAATATTCGCTGCTCCGGGAAAGCTCATGTTGTTTGTTTATGTTCGCATGGATTGGCAAAAATCATCAGTCGAATTTATAATTAAGTCTTAAAATATTACACCACCACTGAAAGTTACACCCACAAAACACTCATGTCATTAGAAATCTGTTAATAGTAATGACACATATCAGTCTGAGTTGCCCTGGTGGTTGGCTGCTCAATCAGCGTAATATTTGCATTGTTGTGGCTCATACATGTACCACTCTATGCCCACATGGGAAAAGGTCAGTACTGTGGTTTTGGCCTTTTCGCGGTCTGTCTTCCAAGCAATCCTTATTGTATTCTGGCACTAATTCTCCCTTCAGCTATTTTCATCAAAGGAAGCTATTATGCTGAATTGTTTTTGCAGCTGGGCTGTCTTCCCCCTTGTTTTACTGTCTTCCGTCGGCAACTTGGCCAATTTGTTTTATTTTTTTGAATTGCCTTATGTTTGTGTTTTATTTCCTCACCATTGTCTCTGTTCATTTCAAAAACAGTACAGTGGTTATATAAGGCCTTTAATAACTGCTACATTATGCAGTTGCTCTGTTTGCACTAAAGAATAATTATCCACTATCACACTATTGCTGAACCGTTAAATTGACAGCGGGGTGAACTACTTTTTGGATCAATTTGGGTAATTATTTTACCACTTGAGGTCACTTTAATTTAACTTTCATCCCAAGTTGGTCAGTTGACCCTTTTAATATGGAAAATAAAATAAAATTAGACACTGTAAAAGAACCCGTCCAGACACCACAGAGTGAACTTTGCAGCCTTTATCCCAATATTCACAAACTATTCTAAGTGTGCATAAAATGCGTTAAAAATACTTTTATGTTTCATAACATAATAATGGAGAACAATTTGACCTTGTGCCAAAGTAAGAAAATGTGTGGATGCTAGTATGCTCTGAAACCACTGCCTGACCTCTCTATCTCTTTCTTAAGAACATTATGGGCCCCTGCCGAGTAGGAAACCTAGCAACCACGCAGAGAAAAATAGATTTTACAAAACTTTTTGCATAATTTTTCTTGGCGGGTGGGAAGCTCACTATATGCATATGTGTATATGTTTGCCAGGAACAAGCATCCATCTTTTCATAAACACTGTCTTGTGGTGCCAAGTTTGACAGAAACAAGTTTTCGATATACAGCTTTCCTCCTGCGGCCCTGCCAGTTCTGTGATATCGCTCAGGGAATTCACACACAGCATTACTTTTCCTTCCTTTCTGTGCCTTCCTTTATGACTTGTGTCTGTCGGCTGCCCATTTGTTCCACGGTTAAAATTTTACCAAGTAGAAAAGTGCATTGTGAGCATACAAATCTACAGCTGTGCGCTATGTGTGGTTTGCACGCCCTAAGTTCAAACTGGGGGCTTTGTATGCCATTGAAAAAAATGGGCTCAGGAGCACAGTGTTACCACTCTCTGTTTTCTTTCTGAAAGCACAATCGTAGTGTTGAAAACAGACGTGGAACAAAAACCTGAAGGGCAGCAAGAAATGCTGGTATCGCCAGTCTTCTTTCGTTGTTTAAAGCAATGGAAGTGGAACAATACAGAAGAGCATCTGGCTCCTCACAGATTTATTCTGTTTTTGCTACATGACTGTTTCACATTATCAAACTATTTTTTTTAATATCAGACAAACTGAGTTAACAGAGCATTTTTCAAATTGTGTTTTTTCCTTCCTTTTTTTGGTGATGGTGGGGGGGGGGGGGCAATCCAGACCAATCTTGCCGTTTCTTGCCGTCAATCAAGCGTTTACACTAACTAGCAATGAATCTTTAACATCACTGTGCAAAAATGTTGGCCTGCTCCTCCTGTTTTAATTTATCCACAATGGAGGGTTTTGGATTATGAATAATCTGTACTACTAATACTCCTGGATAAGTGGTTGTAGTGTTCTTGGAGTATTTTTTTCCCACCACCCTTGTATATTTTTTACATTTCAGTTCTCTCACTGTGGTTTTCTGTTCTTGAAATTATTCATGTCACTCTATGAAGTGTCGTTCCTTTCTTCCTGTTGTCAGAATGGTTCTATTTAAATCATTTATTGGTTCTACAGGTCTGGCCCAGGTATTGTTAGTGATAACGGGTAAATCTTTATTTAACAAGGGAGGGAATTAAATTTCAAGTTAGGTTGATTTGAATAGCTTTTTATCTCAACAAATTAAATGTGCATGTTGTATTTACTCAGTTTGTGTCTGTTTAACGGTAAAAAAATTTTCATGATCTGACATATTTCAGTGTGACAAAATGGAAAAACATAAGAAATCTGAAATGCTGCAAAGGCTTTATCCCAGCATTGTATGTAATCAGAGTAATGCCCCTTAGAACTCAGAACATGAATGAAAAAAGTATTTTCCATTTCCATTGCCATGTTAGTTTTCTACCACGACTTAATCTCACAGCAGCTATCGCTGCATTGTCAACTAAAATCAAGATAGAGATGTCTACAGTAATGACATGAGCCAAATAATGTACGTTTGAGCCATGAAGTGATGGGGTTTAGCAATTTTAATAAAGAATAGCATCGCTTCTTTTGCTTCTTTGTAATAAGGACAGACATTTGCATGCTGTTGTAGGAGTGGTTGTCATTTTAGATAAAATCCAGCATGATTGTAGGCTTTTTTTATTCATGCATTAGTCGACTTAAGCAACTGGAAAAACAAACTCTGGCTGCCTCTCGAGAATCCTGCCGAAGTGCATCCGCAGTTCATCAGACTTCCAGCACGTAGATTCAATGCCACATTAGCACCATCTGTATATAATCCTCTGTTGATTAGCATGTAGCGTTACTGTATCCCTCAGATAGCCAGCCCCTCATGCTGCCCCCAGAGTCTTAATCCTTCCTCCGCCTGTTTTGTTTCTGCTCTGCTGGGGACCACTCGCACCGATTCCACTCATTGAACTTGATAATTAGTGACAATTGTAAAACTAATTCACAAACTCAAGCAACGCCATTGAGCAAATGGTGCAAATTAACTGGAGATGGTAATGTGGGCAGAAATGCGTCAAAAGGCACCTTCCGACCCCCATTGCAGTGGAAGGAAAGGGGGCAGGAATATGTCCTTCACGTGTCAGGATGAATTACCTCGAGAGGAGGGGTGAGGTGGTGTGCGACGTCGAACTGGACCTGTGACTGAGCTGTGGATTAATTAATTACAGGGCCAACAGCATTTTAATTTACATTTCAAACAATTAGACTGTAAAATAGATCCCAACTCCAACATCGATAACGGTGTAATTCTTGGAAATCCTGCACATTTGACAATGAAAGATCATCGCAACATCACCAGCAGAGATACAGTCCAACTGGTTAAAGAGCATTGCCTTAAAGATGGGCTTTCTAAGCTCGTTCCCCCCCAAGATAAATCTGCGGTGCCTTGCAGTGATGGCTAGACAATTTGGATAGAGCACTCCCAAAAGTGCAAATCTTGGAAGAACTTACTGGTCTACAGCCCATGTGATGCTCACAAGTGTTCACTGAAGAACATTTTGTTCTTCTTAATCATATAAACCGATCCCCCGAGATCATGTGTTAGGAGCTTTGTGCACTTTCCGATCATACAGCTGGAGTTGAAGAACAAAAGGTGTGTGGTTTGTGATCTAAAAGAAGATTTTGCCTTCCTAGGCATTGTTGCAGACTAGTACACCCTTTTCAAAGAAGCAGTACTTCCGGAGAGCCGTTGTCTCTTTCAGCAGGGTGATGCACGCTGCCACAAAGCAAAAATACACTATTAGACATAATGTTATGCCTCATCAGTGTACAAAATTGAATGAAGCAAAAATGACTTTATGTTTTTATTTTTGTGAAATGTAGTATTTTATGCTAGAAAAACCCAGCTAAATTTAAAGTGACATTTCAAAAGGTCTAGCCTTTCTACACTTTATTCCCTTGTCAGTTTTTCTCGGATATAGTTATATATATATATATATATATATATATATATATATAACAGCATAATATATTTGCAACAAGTTCATTTAAACCCGACTGATTTATTGGGGGCTTTGCTACCGACCTACTTGGCTTCCTCACTAAAGTCTTAGCTGTCCTTTCTTAAAAAGACAGAACCTTTTTATTCTTTTTCTAAACAAACTTGTTCTCTGGGTCAACATTTGAACTGACAGTCCAACTTTAATGCAAAGCATTTAACTTTTGGATGGCTCAGGTTTTCATTCAGGTAATAAAGAAATTTACAAGGCTGCAGGAAAGTGGAGTCGTGCGGTCGGGTGACATGGGTATGTTAAATTTTAATCTGTGTCTTAGCAAAGGGAATGTTTTAAGGAGGCTCGTTGCACGAAGTCCAGACCTTGCTGCCTCATTACGACTGTTGTTTTCGTTGCTCAGCTTCACGCTTTCAGCTTTCCCGGACCTAAAAAAGAATTGGTAATGGTTAGCAGCAGGGACCCTCATGGTTTGCGCTACTGCTTGCCCTTTTTGTTGTTGTTGTTCAAACAGCTCCTCTTCTCTTAACCCCCTCTCTTCCTCACCCGCCGCCCTTCCTCCAGGATTGGAAGTAGGAGGTGTATTCCCATTCTGTCAGTCATATCCGCTCTGCCTCGTAGGGCCTCAGCCTCTATCTGTGTAAACAGAAGCGGGGAAGGGGTGTTCGGTGTTTTCTCCTGTCTCAAAAAACCTCCTTTTGGTGTCTCTTTGATCCCGGGCACTAGAATAATAATTGCTATCACTTATGAAACAAAATGACAAGTGCTGCCAACAGCTTTCCAATGCAAATATAAAAGGAATTGAGAACAGAGAGAAGTGGGGATAGAGAGCTGTGAAGGAGCGTTAGCCGGGGTCCTGAGCCTGCAACTGGGATGAGCTTGATTGATTTTGGAGGGGGTGTGGAATGACTTATGTGAAAGGAAGAAATCTTTTTTAACTTATCTAATTTATGCAAACTGTTTATTCTTTTTTTAAACAACAATCCAGCAGGGCTGATGCTTCCGTAAAACCTTTTTTTTCTTTCTTTCAGTATTTCAAAGCAGAGCCATAGGCAACTCTTTATGCTAGACATATATAAAGCACCCTCACATGAACTGTATTGAAATTGTTTGGAATGACAGCTGATATAGAAGCAAGCACACGGCTGGGCCAGTGAGTAAACACCCAGAAAAGCACATCTATATTACAAGAAATCTTTCCAGAGGAGAGGGGTGCCAGACCCACTACTGTAGGAGCCGAAGCCTGGCCCTTTTATTGGCTTTCACAAAGTGGACGCGGCCCAAGCCAAATGTCTGTTTGCTGCTTATCCAAACAGCATGCAGAGAGACAGAAATGATGAAGCTGGACAGCTCCTCTTCCCTCTTTTTAAAGCTGCACGAGTGGATAAGCCCCCGGTGTTTTTCAGAGGCCCCCTCTGACATTTTCTGTTGATGTTTATTTAAACAACGCTCAGATCGGCGTGGAAACCGTCCCGTCGCGAGAGCCCAGCAGGACACAAAACAGCTGGACCCTGGAAGCGAAACTGAGAAAGAGAGAGTGGGGAGTAGAAAGGAGGAAAATAAAGAAGGGGGGTCAGGATGGTGTAACCCTTTATTCATCAATTATTACTAAAGCTCATAGGATATTTTTGCTACATGTTTTTAATCTTTAGATATAAGCGGAAATTACATTTTTAGATTTTTTTCTGTTAAGTTGGACAACATGCATTTTAACTTTAAGATATGCAAGAAGCTAAACAAAACATATAGGAAGAACTGTAAAAGGACATGAATATATTGCTATTTGATAATGTGAACACATTCCCATCAACCACTTTATTAGGTACA
Organism: Valencia hispanica; assembly: GCA_963556495.2. Classification (NCBI taxonomy): domain Eukaryota; kingdom Metazoa; phylum Chordata; class Actinopteri; order Cyprinodontiformes; family Valenciidae; genus Valencia; species Valencia hispanica. The sequence continues at coordinate 15,262,193 of OY747701.1, read as the reverse complement.
CATCACTAGTACTGACTTGGAGCCCCTTTTGACTTCAGACCTGCTTTAAAGAGGTCCTAGAATTTAAAACTGCATTTACCTTGTTGTAAATGTGCCATACCAAAAAGTCTGTGCCGTTTACGACCTGCTTTCCTATCCAAATTTGTAATTCTATAATTACTGCGGCGAAACGGGCCAGTCTGGGCAAAGCAATGAAAACGCATCATAGGCCGTAAACACACACACCTTTAAATTTACATGTCCCTGCCCACTTCAACACTGGCGATATGTTGGTTATATAACTCTTAACCCTATCGTTATAGAGCCATTGGGGTAAACCGGCCAATCAGCATGCAGCTCATTATTATTAATGAGTGGGTGGGGAAAACTAGTCCTTCAAGTGTAGGGCTTTATTATGGGGGTTGTATTTGGACCTTTATAAGGGCTCCTGGGTTATTTCCAGCCCCAAATAAGTTTCATATGATATTTAGAATCTCAAAGAACAGTTTCCAATCATCAAAAATGTTGCTCTAGATCCCCTTTAATTCTGTGTTGCTTGGATTCAACAAGGTGTCAGAAACATTCCTGGGAGATTTCACAGTAGCTGTAGGTCTGGAAGCTGCACATCCGGGATGTGACTCTGCCGTTCCACCACATCCCAAAGGTGCTTTAATAGATATAAATCTAGTGACCTTTCTGGCTGTAGAACTACAGCAAACCCAGTATCAAATTGATGAAAATGGTAGGAGATAAGTGAGCTTTGTGACATGATGCTTTATTTCACTGAATGTATCCATGGGTAGGCTGCAGTCTTCAAATAATCCTCACTTGTTACTAAGGACCTTGATGTATATGAAGAATATGTCCAACAGACCATTACATCCCCACTGCAAGTCTGAACCCTCAATACAAGGCAGGGTGGATCTGCAATTTTATGTTTTGCATTTCAAGTTCTAATGGTACCATCCAAATGTAACAGCTACAATTGACTCATCGGAGCAGGGGATGTTTTTCTAATCTGCGATTGTTCAATTTTGTTGAGTTTGAGTGAACTTTAGCTTTAGTTACCTTTTCTTGGTTATGGGGAATGGTACCTGATGTGATCTGCTGTTTCAAGGTTCATCAGGTTACCCATTCAAATATGGTTTTCCCACATACCCTAGTTTTAGCAAGGATTTTTGATTTTCAAGCCGCTGTTGCCTTTCTAGTATCTCAAACCGGTTTGCTTATTCTCCACTGACCTCTGACATCAAAAATCCCATTTTCAATCCCAAAATGGACACAACAACCTTTTTTTTTCATTTTTCTACCATTCTCTTTAAACCTCAGACATGGTTGGGTGGGGAAAATCTTAGCAGATTAAGCCATTTCTGGAATAGCACCAACAACCATGCTCTATTTGAAACCATGTAAATCCTCTTTCCCCCCATTCTGATGCTTGGTTTAAACGTCACCACGGCTAGATAACTAAATGCTCTGGGTTCTTGTTGTGTGATTGGCTGATTTGCTATTTGTGCTATCAAACAATTGAACGGGTATGCCTAATAAAGTGGCCAGTGGTTGTATTTTACTATTTTCCCCAATTCTTCAGCGTCATAAACTACAAACCTGTATCTGACTCTTCAGCCTGTGCCCTTAACATGCATCTCTTCATTTGTCTTCCATTACTCGACTCTTCACACACTCTCTACAAACATCTACAAAAATGTGGTTCATAGCACTGCATAAAAAGGATACAATAGTTATCCATGAACTCTGTGATGCAGAGAGCTAATTATGTTTCAGCACAACTAAGGTACACACAAGCTAAGAGCCTATGTTGTAACAGGTTATTTTTGCTTCAAAATTCTGTTATTTTGCTTTCTTTTGTCCTTGAGATCATTCAGGTGGCTAATCTGTAGCTTTCTCTGCATCTTTAACTACTTTAGGGTTCTTATCTTCCCTAGCATCCTCAACTCCACTGTCAACTTCTTTATCCATATATCTTTTTACAGTAATCCCTTTGAGTTCCGTCTAGTGTGTCATATCCCTTCCTTTTTTGAGAGACATACTTAGTCATTTTCACTAGTATCACAATCATTTTACTTTGATATTAGCTCCACTACACTACCAGCAAGTCTTTCTTTCATGTACTGGACTTCAGCCTTTTAGAACAAAACACAAAATAAAAAGAAATGAGCAAGCTCTCGCAATGTTTAGTGTGGTCATTTCCATTCATGTACACTGAGGACCAGGGGTGAAAGCAGTTTTAAATTCTTGCCGGTACTATTACCAAAACCTTCATCTCTCTCTCACTTCATGCATTTTAAAATAGCAAAAAGTCTAAACCCAAACAAAAACATTTCAATATTTTACTGTAGGCTACCTGTAGGCCTAGGGTTAAGGGTTAGTTGACAAGAATTAAAAACAATTGACGATATTGTAAAATGATCAAATGATGGTTTGGTAGATATTTACCTTGGATTATGACCATTTAATTCTGTGGATTTGAAGAAGTTGGACCAAGGATTAAAAAAAGTTACCAGGGGTATACATATTCTGGCTGACAGAATTATCGTGCCTGAAATAATTTGTATCCCCTTCTAAAAATGACTGTGAGTATCCCATCTTCAAGTGGTTTGGTAGATATTTACCTTGGATTATGACCATTTAATTCTGTGGATTTGAAGAAATTTGACCAAGGAAAAAAAAAGTTACCAGGGGATACAGATTCTGGCAGACTGAATTATTGTGCCTGATATAAATTGTATCCCCCCCTAAAAATGACTGTGAGTATCCCATCTTTAAGGGGTTTGTTAGATATTTACCTTGGATTATGAACATTTAATTCTGTGGATTTGAAGAGGTTTGGCCAAGAAATAAAAAAGTTACCTGGGGGATACAGATTCTGGTGGACATAATTATAATCCCTGATATAATTTGTACCTTGTAATTTTGACAAGGAGGACTTCCAGCCTGAATTATTTCTCTTCACCCACCAAAGAGAAATATCAAAAACTGTAGGAACATCGCAAAAAATAGTCAGCAGAAACAAGTTGGAATGCTTTTTTTACATCACTAAAATGTTTTCTATTAATGTTTGAGAATAGAAATGTTGTTCTACATGCCATTTCTCTTTTCAAGCGCAGCAATTTCCTAATGTTGTGAATCTGTTCACATATTTGGCTGTAAATCCTTCCCGATCCTGATTCTCTTTTACTTTGTTATAGTTATTTATTATAACACTAAAATAAAAAGCGTTTTTCAGTGTTGAACTCAGGAAGGTGGATTTTTGTTTCTAGCAGACAGAACTTTGGGCTTCGTAAAACAATGAAAGAAAATAGTATTTTTATAGGAGATTGTGAAAGATTCGTTTACTTGCCGAGAACAATTTATATTGAGTGTAATTTTTATATGAATCGAGTTTACACAGACGTGACCGTTTTCTTATTAAACTGACCGTGCAACACCACGTTAGAAAAATAAATCTATTTATTTCTGTGGTAACCCACAAACAGAACGATGAAGTAAAGACACTTGGTTTTCACTTATTCAAAGACAAAACATCACTAGTTCAACGTCTTGTTGGTTGTGATTGTGGCGGAGTCGAGTGGAACAGCGCTTCCTTCTGCGTGCGCGCTCCCGACGCAGGGGGAGACCATTTCTGACGGGGATAACTACCTTTGCACGACACCGCCATTAGCTCATAAGAAGTTTCTTTTCTGAGCTGTTCTGTATGCTTAAAAAACAAAATAACAATTCAGAAACAATTCGGTATGAGTTAAAAGGAATTTTTAAATAGACTGGTTCTGAATGAGGACTTTAAGACAGGCAGCCGCTCTCCCATCTTCCTGGTACTGCGTACCACCACAGAATCTTTTAACGGTACGCAGTACCGGGCTGTACCGGCTTACTTTCACCCCTGCTGAGGACCCATCTGACTTTGGGTTTTTTTTCTATTTTTTTTTTTCTACAAACTGAGTTCACTTAACTTAACTAACACTTTAACTGAACTGGTGTGATGCATAGGTATTTGGAGTTTGGTTTCTATTTGTGTTTGTGTTTTCATCATTTCTGAATTGTTTGATAATGTTTACACATTTAGTTAATTTCTCTGTGTTGTTCCCTGTTAGTGTTTCCATGTAGATCCTTCTGTTGTGTTTAGTTTCTTACCTATTCCTTGCGTTCTTTCCGCTGCACATTTTGGTTTATGCCCTCATGTTAGTTTCAGACATTTTTCCCTTTTTGTAGGTCCATTTTTATCTAAGTTAACCTCCTCATGTGTTATCTGTAGCCTGTTTCAAAAAACAATGCTGGCATCAATGAGTGTTTTGGTCATTCATAAGTGGTCAGTCTGTGGCGGCAATGTGCAGCGATCAGATGTTTATCACAAAAGATTACACGATTCCTGGATAAAGGGGGGTTTGTCTGGGCTGTCTACATGCAGGGTTGCGTATGAACTGTGAGACGGAAGAGTCCGTGGTAAACAGACAAAATAGCTTGGATGTAACTTGTTTTTTATCCCAATGGAAGCCCCGCTCCTCAAGTCTTTTTGCAAACCGCTGTCCTTCAAAGTCCCTGTGAACTGTCTGGCGATCTGGTCTTCAACTCTAAAGGCCGGAAGCTCTTGGACCACTGCACTCACTCCAGTTTGCCATTTCAGCTGATACTGTTTACAAATGCTAAATGAACTCCTCATGTTTGCTTGCATTTTAAATAGTGTTGCTGGCCGGGGCTCAGCGCTCATTCCACTCATCATCATGACATCACCCTATGTTATAAGTCCAGCATTGCTGCGATATTGCGGTAATATTACTGTCAAGCTTGCCGGAGTGAATGCCGCAATATTCGAGCCTCGCCATATCGCCACGGCGCATTCAAAAGACACATCGTGCCGGCAATATTAAGCTAATATGCCGCCACAGTATGTCTTTTGAAACAGTCTTACGCTAATTAGTCTCCTTCCCCCGTTCCCCCTGCTCAGTCCTCTCTCACGGCTGTTCAACATTCCCATGATTAAACTCACCTGGTGTCATTGATCACATCCATCCATCCATTCATTGTCTATACCCGCTTGTCCTTGCTGATGCCTATCTCCATTGGTCCCTGGATAAGAGGCAGGGTACATCCTGGACACATTGCAAGTCAGGGTAACACAGAGGCACACAGGACAAACAACCATGGTCACACCTAAGGGCAATTAATTAAGATCAGTTAACCTAAGAGTCATGCGGGAGAAAGCCAAAGTACACGGCGCGAAACTACGCATCCATGGGGAGAACATACAAGTTCCATGCAGAAATGTACCCCTTGACCTTCTTGCTGCAAGGCAAGAATGCTACCAACTGCGCCACCATCCAGCCATCATTGATCACCTCTCCACTGTATTTAACCTCCCTGGTTTCAATAGTTTACTGCCGGTTTCTTCCACCCAAGTAAGTCCTGTTCTCTTCATGCTTTGAATGTATATTGTTATCATTTAAATCATTTCTACTCACCATGCCTTTGTTTAAAACTCTATTCTGTATCACCCTTTTTTTTTCTTTTTTCTTTTTTTTTATAAATGGCAAAATATTTTTATGGTAACTCGTATCCCTCGTGGCAGGGGTTTCCAACTCCAGTTCTTAAGGGTTAAAAACCTGCAGCACACCAGGCTTTTACAACACAGCTCGTTTAAATTTCCACCTCAACATGTTTTCAAGTTTTCAAGAGGCCTGGGAATCATTTGATTCACAATTGTGTTTACCCAGGGTGACATCTGGGTACCCTGGGACCTTGAGGCCCAAATTTGGACTATCACTGCGCCCACTATTAGAGTTGCTTACAATGTCCTAATAAAGAAAACATAATCTTTTAAACAGAAAAAAATAGGATTTTTTTTCAGAATAAAAGCAGCCTTTTCAGATTTTAGTAAATACAAAAAAACCTTTGCATGTTTGATTTATAAATGTCATCCTGGCAGGTCAAACACTTCTAAGTGGATGATAAAAATGTCCTGGTCTGCTGAAAAAAACACGACCAAGGTATTTTCCAGGTGCCATACATTTTTATCAAGCTGCCCTGCCGGCATCAGGACCAGCTCAACATCACAGTATCATCTACCAACATCTACCATGTATCAGAGGATGTTTGAGGAAAATGTGATCTTTAAAAACAATAAGGCTCAAGTGGAGCTGGACCCTGCTGCATGACAATGACCGAAAACATCTTGTTCTGAGGCAAAGCACACATTCTGATCTCATTGAGATGCTGTAGGGGGGACTTGAAACATGCTTTACTTCCAAGAGCCTCCTCAAAGGTCTCAGAGCTGAAAATGAGAGATGGTTCAAACTAGTCAGCTACAATAATATATATATATATATATATATATATATATATATATATATATATATATATATATATATATATATATATATATATATATATATATATATATATATATAACAAATCTATCGTTTTCCATGGGTAATATCGGGTATTGTTGATATCATATTCTTAACTAGAAAAAACGGGGTTAATTTTGTTATCTACGAGATTAAAGAATAATATGTAAAAGAACGTCTTAATATAGAACTGAATATTTAATGGGGTGACCTAATTTACAGCATTTGAATAGCTGTTGAAGGAAGAAACAGCTATACATGAAAAAAGAAGGAACCTGTGTGAATTATTCCGGCCCAACTTGGTGTTCTGAGACTGTTACCTTGAGCTAGAAAATAAAAATCTTCCCTTTCACTTGTTTTTCTGTCCTGTGCTGGCTCTTCCCTGCCTGCAGTGGGTCCATCCTCCATTTCACAAAAACACTCCAGCATTTTATTTTGTCAGATTTAGTCATCAGGCTGGTCGTGAGGCAAGGGTGTCATTTCAGAGCTCCTGCTGGGGGGATGGCTTTTTCTTCCAGGACATTCTGACACAGAGCGCTAATAATGTCACCCCTCTTTTCCAGCTCACACAAGCGCAGCCATCGACCCAACGTGGCCATCAACTGAAAATGTCCTCTCGGTCCACAATCACCTGCTGCTGTCCTTTCTGCAGTTTTTTTTGTTTTTTTTCTTAGCGTGGAAGGTGTAGGATGCCCATTTTGCTTTTACAGCATGGGGGCTCTGTTTTCCCAGCGTGATGAGCTCCATTTGACAGTCCCAGGCTCTAGCACCAAGCCCATTTACGGCCAGCTCATTCACTTTATTGCCTTTAGCTGATGGCAGCACTTTGGAGGGTTTGCTAAAACAGTGTGGGGTGACAGACGGCGTCTAATTGGCTGTATTAGCTGATTTGCTTCTTCTCTTCTTTCTTGGGCCCAAGAAGTCACAGTGAGCCAGATGGGGTGACCTACATTTTGAGTTGTGCCGTCTCCTTTCTGTGCCGTTGCTTGATTCCTGGCGCCGTGCTCCAGCTTCGTCTTGAGCGGCTTCTGTCAGATCGAGCGTCTGCACGTTTGATTTGAGGAAGAAGGAACTGCGCTGTGAGACCGCATCTGGCTCCAGTCCACGGTTCACAGCGACATGCGTGTGTTCGTGGGGATTGCAGCGAAGATATATTTAGCTTTCCTCATCCCAGTGCACATGACATTGATTGACAGGCCACTGTGGGTAATGATGATTTCTCTTTCACAACGTGGCGCCCACAGCAGTCGCCTTCAGAAAAGGTTTGGAGATTTGTTTTGTTTGAAATGTCCGTGTACTCTGGTGTACTCTGGTACATACATGCAGCTCTGTGAATCCTTCAGAATGCTTGGGATGAAGTTTTCATGTGGAACAAGGCCGCTTGAGTGAACTTTAGAAGAACAAACTGTTGTTCATTTTCGTGTTGAGTTGACCTTGTCAGTTCAATATGACTTGCCTTCAAAATGATTAAAGAGCAACAGTTTTAATCAGATATCTTTCACTTGCACCATTTAGCTTTCTTTACTATAAAAACCTAAATGCTTCCAAAAAAACCCGGTCACTATTACTTTTTGAGTTATAACTCAAACATCTCTGTATCTACCGATCGGTATCCACTGACATGACTGACAAGGAGGCGACAGATGTGTCAGATATAGGGTTAATTCACTTGAGGTCACCTTGCATTAACAGTAGGAAGAGGAGAGCTTATAGGCCGTGATGGGTTTTATTGATTAGGAAAATGGAAAAAGGAAACAAAAGGACGGAGGTGTTATTCAATGCGATTTAGTGACCTGGACAAGTTTGTTCCCACCCTTGGTAAAGATCTGTAAAAATTATTGAAATCAATGAAGGTGTTGTGGTAGCACAGTCTCACAATGAAAGAAATCTGAGAAATTCAATCTGTTTTTTTAGTGGGAAATATTGGACCAATTATTGGTCCCTGCTTAATACTTTGTTCAGTCCTCTTTAGACAGGGCAGCACTTAGCCTTATACCATTTCATCATATAGGAGCAAACAGGAAAAGGGTTGTATAGACACTTGATCAGAGATGCTGAGCTCAGATGCTTCCACCCCCCCCATTTTTTCTATAGGATTTAAGTCCGACGACTGAGGTGAACATGCTTCAACTTGTATCCGGCGATGGTCAAATGATGACCCATTTTTAGTTTTTAAATGTTTAGTCAACCAAATTGTTTCCACATATTCACTTTTGGTATATAGAACATAGCTTTTTTTTTATGACATCACTCTCATGTAGGCATGAAACTAGGGTGTAATGGTTGCTACGGAGACCTGTTGGGATCAACATGGTACTTTTTGCTTCACTTCTCTGCAGGTGAGCTATTGTTGGTCTCCTTTACTAACCGTCTTACTCTGTGGGGTGGAAAAATAAATATGGCTGTTCATCCAGGGCAGCTTTGGCTACAACGTAGCTTACCACGATCAGTGGGCGGATAAATGGGTGAATGACCCAAATGTAGTGTAAAAAAACCTTTTTTGTCCTCTGACTGAAAAAGCACTATTCAAATTGCAGGCTATTTATTCAGGGTACTGATATTATCCCCACCTGTGATTTTGTAAAAAATAAAATTTCTTCTCCACTGAATAAATGTACTTAAAGGTTATAGTTTTCTCAATGCTTTAGTGTGAAGTTATTCTACTACGATAATAATTATTTACTTTAAAGGTTTTGTTACACATTTTGGCCTGTGGCGACGATATATTTCTCTCAATCTGTGCAATATGCTGTTAACCGTCTGTAGATTAATTCAGTGGGAATAGTTTTCGGCACTTTAAGCCATTTACTTTAAAATGTATTGCAGAAATGTGATATTTTTTTTGTTAAAGAATATAATTTTATTGTTTTCCAAATATTCTTGTGCTTGTGTATTGTAGTTATGGTTACAGAGATGGCTTGGCCGGTATGACATTCTTAACGTATGACATCCTCGAGCAAAATTAGCAGTTTTACTGTGCAAAAAAGAAATTTAAAATTATCTGATTGCTTTTATTTGAAAGGCAACTACTACTGCTGTTGAAATACAAATCACATAGTACGCTATTGTTTGTTGATATGCTCGTAATAATACACATGTAATGCTTTCAGTTCAGATTATACATACACCACCAATTTACAAAAACATGCCATCAACAAACGGGTTCAAATAATGCCCAGTTATAAAGAATGCCTTTTGATCAAAAATAAATTGAATTCAGTCCTATGCATTCAAAAGAATCCAGTCAAATTCCAATTACTTATGGTCCAATTCTATCCTAATTATAATACATAACAGTCAAACTTAGTTAATTCATTTTAATTCCAGTTGGTAGCGTTCACTATGTAAAAATCAGTGATGATTAAGGCTAAAAACTCTAAATTCAGTCTCAAGCAAACAGTAACATTTGAAGCCATGATCACACACTAGCTGTTTGTTTCCCCAACAGACATCATCCCTCATAGAGCTTGATGACAATGCTTGTTTCGAAGCAGCATAACCTTAAAAAGAGACATGAGTGGCGCTCCTGGAATATCCAAACCCTTAGCTGAATGATGAGAGGAACTCACAGAAGATCGGTTTTTGGTGGGTGACGGAGGGCCGTTTCTCTGCTTCGTCCAACTCTGGTCAACCTGGGTCTCGGTCTCTCTCTGAAACCTCATGAAACCTCTCTGAACAGCGTGGCAGAAAATGTTAGTGGTTTATACAAGAAGTGTAACTCAAATCTAAAAGCTGAGCCAGGCACATTTTTCGCACAGATGTTTTTGCAGTTTGTCCACTTGACTTAATGAGTCCTCCCTCTGTTGAGGAGCGCACTCTTCTCATTGGATCTGATTTTAAGTAACTTCATGATTTCCTGGCTTTGGCTTTCTCTTCTGCCTCCCTGTCTCTCATAGCATGAAGATTAGTGATGCTACTACTTAACTAAATAGTACTATTGTAGCTAGTTCAGAGGACAGTTCAGAAGACGGTTTGCTATCTATTGTCTTTTGTTGTTGTTATTATGAAAAAGAAATGGAGATTGCCTGTTCATGCAGTTGGCCACGGGTCAAATGAGCAAATTTGCAACGTGCTCTACTTTTGTAGAAAAAAGTTTGGTCTTCATTTCCCTGGCTGCGCAAAAATCTGCAGCTGCTTTCAATGTGCAACCCACACAAAAAACTGACCAGGACAGATAATTCGTCCAGTCTCGACTGCGAGGGGAAACTTCAGTGTCTCCAAAAATGTTCACTCATCACCAAGCAACCTTCATTGCAGTATCCTTCCTGTGTTTTCATTACAGAGCTGTGTGTGGCATGATGTTCATTCAGACATGGCACGTATATCCTTATATAACATCATCTAGCATTTCTGGCAGGCATGAGTAGTTGCGGTTTGGGACTCCGGTTCACTGAGTCCGTGCACAGCTCCCCAATGACTGCCTGTGGCGGCCATCAATAGGGAAAGCACATTAGCGAGGATCCCAGGATCCGTAAACACTGAAATCCGAGTTCCTGCGACTGAAATATTCCTTCTGAGCACATAACTGATTAAAATGAACCATCTTCCCTTTGCTGGCTGTAGTGTACACACACAAACGATCTGGCTGAAAAGTAGCCTGTTGGAAACTCCATATGATATACTGTTATTACAGTATGTTTCCATTTTATGATGGTGGATATATTCAGTGACCGTTTGTCTTTCAATAAATCAGAATGCCATCAAAAAGTTAATATATTTAAGTAATGGAAATTCAAAAGGTGAAAGTCATATTGGATAGATTCATTACACTCAGGGTGATATATTTCAGGCATTCATCTCTGCATATTTTTATTATTAAAGCGGATAGCTAATAAAAATCCAAAATTCAGTTTCTCAGAAAATTACAAGATTACATAAGACCCAAAAATCAGATTAATTATAAAAATACTCCACCCCTGTTGAAAAGTATATTTAGATACTGTCCAATATATGCACTTAAGTTATTTTGCAGGAATTACTGCATATATTTTTAATGTGACGTGAAGGCCAAACTTCTATGCAATAAACCACTTATTAGCCTACGCGTACAAGAACACATGACTTGGATTGTACCTCCTGTCTTTCTGTGAGTTTGTTCTACTTTATGTCATATAATTCCATGTAAAATGAGCACCTTTCTGATGTATGGCATTCCCCAAGACTGTTTGCTGCTTCATACATTGAATTAAGTAACTAAATAATAATTATAAGACAAATAATTTATGAGACGTTAAATATGACTCATATGCAACAACAGTAGGTCATATAATATTTAGACTGCATTAATTTGGCTTTAATGTTGGAATATTCACTATCTCTGTTTCACTTGACCAGGTTTAACCCTCTCTAGATGGATGATCATTTGGCAATAACATCACAGTTTCTGAGCTCAGCTGCTCTCTGTTTTTTTTTTTTCCAAATAAATTGCTGACAGTAATCCTGAGATTATACGGAATTCAATGAGGCTAAAGCCATGATTAATTATTGGGAAAGAGGTAAAATATCTATACAAAGTTAAAACGGCTTTCACCGCCAGGTCCACGACATCTCAGTATCAAAGGAGTTGAGATAATAAGTTTCATGCTGGTGAGTTTATGACAGTAATTAATCTGTGTTGTCAAAACTGAAGTTCTAATGTGCTGCTTTCACTCTGAGAAATCAGCTGCTAATATTGGCTCAAACTGATTGTGTTAGTCTACTGCTGCTAACCTTTTATCTTAAAGAAATCATCCGTTTTTTCCAGATTTCCATTTCTCGGGGAAATACATAACCTTTTCCTTCCTCCTACTCCTCTACCTATCAGATCATCAGATGCCGGTGTAGACTAAAGCATTTGCTCCTTTTTCAAGATGGGATAGGGAATTAGAAGAACATCCATAATCGTTGCTAATGCAAAATTCAGCCTCTGAATCACCCCACTGTATATCAAGCAACTTAGATGCTGTTGCTTGTCCATCTTCTGGTAGCACAGTTTTTCCTTACACTCAACTTTCTATTAATATGCCTGAATACAGCAGTCTATAAACAACCAGCTTCTTTAGCAATATCCTTTTGTGCCTTAACCTCCTTGTGGGGGTGGGGCGTCTGCCTGCTGGATAACTGTCAAGTCAGCAGTCTTTCCCATCTCTGTGTGGGCCAGAACATAACACTTCCGTGCTAAATTAGTTTTCTTTCTTTCTTTCATCATTTTCTTTATTCATATTTAACATTTCTAAAAAAAAACTTGGATTTTATTTCAATATAAGTCATAGTAAATCAAACTGAACAGAAGTAGAAGTTTTGGATATAGCTCTCTACGTGTACACATTATATATACATTAGTATATACACATTATACAAGTTTGACTTTGTCTTGCAATCAGAAGGTTGTGGGTTTGATTCCAGGTTCCCCCTGTCATATGTTGATGTACCCCTCGGCAAGGCACTTAACCCCAAATTGCCTACCGATCTGCTTAAGTGCGCATGTGGCTCTAGTGTAAGGCACTTTGAGTGCTCAATATGACCTGCACTATAAAAGTACAGTTCATTTACCATAATTTCATGAAATTTAACTTTAATGACCTGATGCATGTGGTTGTTTCCACTCCAGATTACTCCGTTGAGTTTGAAAATCCAGACCTTAGATCTTAATCAAAAACTATCATCAACCACAAAAACATAAATGCAGAAAGAACCCTCTTAATGACATCTGGGCTTAGCATAACTTGCTAATTGCGGTTTGTAACACAGTCGGTGCCTCTCTGGTTTCACAAAATGATCAGCATCAAGAAGACGACGCAGAGAGCCACAGAAAAGAGCATCTTGAGAACTTGCCAGCTCAGTGATATATTTGAGGCATTTGGTGATACGAACCTCTAACCTGAACTGAAGGGAATTGTGGAGTAGAGGCGTCCTTTTTCTGAGTGCAGCAGTACAGTGTTCACGTTCAAATGAAGGGAGATTGATGTTACTGCTAACCTTGGCCGTGGGCCCCGCCTGGCTGCCCCAGTAAGCCATCAGTCTGCTGGGAGTCTGACTAAAATATTAAAGAGCCCGCCTTTTCACCCACTGTAGCACCTCACCACGGAGGGGGCAGGGGGCAGTGCGCGTCATCTGCGGTGAATATGTGATGCTTCGACACGTATAGGTGAAACAAGAGCAGAAATGATTTTCTGTATAAACTGACACTTGCATCACCATATACCCTTTGATGTATTTATCCATCCAACCACACATTCATGACGGAGGGGACCTGTCTACAGTAGATCATATTAGCTGCACACGGAGGTGGAACAACTGCCAGTGTATAAATACATCTTGTTAGAGTGGTGCCCTTGCACTGGTATAAAGAAGATGGAAGTCACCTATCACTGTCCTACATCGCCGTGCAGGACGCCAGGTCTAATGCTTTAGGTAGTAATAGATTTCTGCAGCATCAGGGTATCCTGGATGGAATGATATACACTTTTAAACACATGCCAGTGTTGGATGTCATTGGGTACGAGTACGAGTAATGCATATTTCGTGTTGCATGTTAGAAAATATCAATAAGGTAGTGCAAAGGCAGTCAAACAGGTTGTGGCCACTCTTGTTCAAAACTAAATACATTAACGCTGATAGTTAAGTATCATAATCTCTGCCTTGATATTTTGTGCAAAATTGCTTTTACTTTTTCCTTCTTAACAACTGCACTGTAATGATCACTAACAACATATACATTTGCATAGGAGAGTTTCACAATAAAAAAAGTGTTAATAAAAAAACTGTTTCCACATAGTGAGTATATGGAATTCTAGTGACATAGTGTCAACCTATAGCACATCTATCATTTCATTTCATTGCTGAAGAACAATATGATAATAAAGGAAAATAATGCCTCCACATAACCCACCTCTGCATTTGGCACAGTAACAGAAAAAAATGTTATCACTAGGCAAGCCAGGCTACAACCGTTTTTTTTGAGCATGTTCAAAAGTGACTCGTCATTGGCACCATAAATTGCAAATTCTGTATAAATGCAATAGCCGTTTATACTGAACATGTCCACCACTGCTAGACTATTGATGCAATGGAAATATTGAACCAATGACCCACTAATAACATTACCTGATTGCACGTTGCACTATGTAGATGTTTCACTCACCTTGGGATGATTGATGATTCACTGAATTATTAAATGATTCATGAAACTTGTCATAGTTCTCAGGCGGTAGTACAGAAGTTTAGTAAACATCGCTGAAGAGCAAATAGTCCTACTTTAAGTGCACTATTTGTGCATAATTGTACTCTGTTATGTGCTTTACTAATTGTTTAATTTTAAAGCATAGTATGGGAAATACACAATCAACAATGTACATTTCCTTTGTCAACCGAATAGATTTAGATGTAATAATTTAGGATGATGCAAATCAGTGATGCTTAATGAGTAAATGAGAATTACATGAATAATTTTTAATCTACCTTTTTCACAAGAAGGACTCTGATGTTTGTTAGAAAAGAGCAGCATCATAAATACTCGAGTTACAACATTAGGCATTGCGATATTGTTCAATATTGCAATGACAATGTTGATTGTAATCAACCCACAGTCGATCCCTGCTGTCTTTTTTTTTTTCTTAGTCAACAGTCTCAACACCATTTTCCCTGAGCTTTTTGATCATGGTAGCTAAAATTGGTTTCAGATGTGGGTTTAACCTACAGTAACGGTTCATCCAAGTGGCCAAATAAACTACTGAAAAAAATTCTAGCCAACCAATAATGTATCTAAGCAGTCCTTTGCAATGTAGATATTACACACACCAACACTATCATGATGGTTGTGATTCGATTTATTGTGGAGCTCCGATCTGAATGAAAACAATGATCCCCAGGGCTATCTGAAAAATCTGCCATGGGTCAGATTAATTTATCAGCTTTAAAGTAACTCATCTGTACACAAAACATATTTTCAACAATAAAAAAAAGACTTCATTACTCAAAGAGCAGTGTTTACAGCTGCTAATAAATGGGAATGTAGAACACTTGATACATAAACTACTCTTAGTGTTAAAATAACTGAGCTACGGTGAGAATACAAATAAAAATACAATAAAATGATCCTTAAACTAGAAAAGCACTCGGAAAGCACAGACCTCCGCCAAGGCAGCTCAGTCACCCCCCCCCCCCCATAACCTCCTTGGTGGAAGTAATAATGGTTTACACACACTGCTGTATTTAAACCACAAACCATAAAATAAGGTGTTTTTACATTCATTAGTTCAACCATATGATCAGGATCAATTAAACGGGTTAGGGCTAATGAGGTCCTAAGAATTTATTTAGTGTTTATATTGGCTCTCCCTCTGCGGTTCTCTTCCAAAACAGTTGGAGTCACTGCTGAAAAAAATTAGAACGCTCCACCGTAGTCAGGTTGGCAAAAGTAGAATCCTGTATGATTTCCTCCACAAGCATAACTTTCATCTGTTATGTATGTTAATCAAGCACCCCCCCCCCCAAAAAAAAACAACAAAAAGAAAAGAATCTATTAACATGATGAACAAAAAGAAAAAAAAACAACTATCCACTGAAATATCACACACCAGCTCCATTAGTAAGCCACTCAAGCTTTTCGGGAGAAAACTTGATGATTATCATAAGGAGAAAAATCACGGACGAAAAAACCCGCCTCTGTGAACAATGAAGCACTAAGTCACCGTAGTGTGATGAAGTGATATCAACACCTCTCTAATGAAGGGACCGGATATTTTTTGCCAAAGCTCTACACTCTAATTTGTTCTTTTGCAGTTCATAATTGTTAGTTAGAAACAGCCTTCTTGCAGCCACCTAATGCTGTGAAAAGATGTTGTAGCGCAGATCTGTCAGGTTTCTTTGCAACGGTTAAATTTTATTTGAACACATAAAAAAAACACAGCTTTTTTCTTTTTTTACAGGACTAAAGTCTTTACTGACAAGAGAGGTAGGAAAAGATAAAAGAAAAAAGAAAAATAGCCAATTTTATAGAATTATGTTTTGTTGATTAGAACGGATTACATTTTCTTTAAGACTTGTAGAAGGTAAAGATCCATGTCAAAGACCTGCCGGCATAAAGTCTTAGTACTGTTGTGGCTCTCCCGCTAAGCATAAGGAGACTCCGGACTAAAATCCGGATTGGCCAAACTGGTAACCACTGGTACCCCCCCCCCCCCCCAAATGACCGACATTAGCCACAGAAAAGGAATGGACGGGAAAACGAGCGAGTCAGAAGAAGCCAGTCTCTTTTACGTTACAGGAAAAAATTTTATTCATGGCTTCGCCTGCCTTGGCTTGGGACCGGAAGGCTGAATTGATTCTGCAGCCGGAAAAAAAAAGCCGAGCCCGTCTCTAGTGGTAGAAGCTGACCATTAGCAACTCCACAACATGGCGAAACCCGTTTGTATGGAGGACTACGGGGGTCATTGGAAAAGCAATACAGCATTTTGACGATGAGTGCTTACTTGTGAATACAAAATATAGATTGCCAAATATAATTTCAAATTCAACAATGAATCCAAACAAAAAAAAGACATTTGAAAATCATTTTGTAATTACACATTTTAAATGGAAATACTAAAGAGGAATTGCAAATTGTATTTATTATTTGATTATTAAATACTGTGATATGAATTTTATTTTCAAATCCTATTTCAAAATGGAGAATTAAATAACACAATTAATAAATGAGATTGTAAAGATCTTTTCCTTTTCATACATTTAAAAAGTTATTCCCTTGTCTATATTTGTTTTCTCTTTCCGGCTCCCATTTTCAAATCCTTTTAGCATTTGAGTGACCCTCCTGGTCCCTGAGCACACTGAAAACCAAGTTCAACCAATCACATCTGCTCCTCGAACGTAACCAGCTCTCTCATTGGTCAGACACGAGCTGTGCATCTTGGCAAGGTCCACCCAAATGTGTCTGTCTAACCAACGAGAGACCTGGTTACATTCGAGGAGCAGCTGTGATTGGTTGAACTTGGTTTTCAGTGTGTTCAGGGACCAGAAGGGTCACTCAAATGCTAAAAGGAGAGGGTAAACCATTTAGGAAATGCAATTGCAAAAAGGATTTGTTAAATGGGAGCCAGAAAGAGAAAACGAATGTAGAAAAGGGAATGACTTTTTTAAATGTATGAATAGGAAAGATATTTACAATCTCATTTATTAATTGTGTTATTTAATTCTCCATTTTGAAATAGGATTTGAACTTTTTTTCAAATCACAGTATTTAATAATCAAATAAGAAATACAATTTCCAATTCCTCTTTAGTATTTAAATTTAAAATGTGTAATTACAAAATGCTTTTCAAATTTGTCTGTTTTGGTATGGATTAATTGCTGAATTTGAAATTATATTTAGCAATTATATTTTTTATTCACAATTAAGCACTCATCGTGAAAATCCTGTATTGCTTTTCCAGTGACCCCCGTAGTCCTCCATACGTTTGGGCTTGTATTATTTGTGGCAATAACACATCAGCGTTGCATTTTTTTTTAGCCAAGACAGAAGAGCTAACAAAGAAAGGATTGGAATTTGACTTTGGAACACAGCCAGCGAAGTAAGTTAAGCTATTTGTTCAAAGCCAGCATAAGAGTGGCTTTGCTATTAGCCAATCAGAGGCGAGGCATGAATATTAATGAGTAAGACTCATAATCCTGTCGTTTTCTGCACACCCACTCCTCCGACAAACTTCAGCCCCCTGAAACAGGAGCGCGAGAGCATTATTTCCACAGAAAACGACTCACAAGGCATTCCTTCTTGCTAGGGACCACAGCAAATTTATTGGAAAAAAAAACAAGTGAATGACACCTTTAAGCAAACAAATTATGTAGACCGAATATATTCAGCTTCAAGTTAACTTACTTGCTTTGTTAAAAAAATATTTTCTTCCAAACTTTTTCTTTTTACCCAACCTTCCATTATTATGCTCAGGTACAGCACTCTGCAAACAGCCACTCTGCTTTTTGATTGTGTTGGCCGTGACAGTTGTAAAAAAAAAAAAAAATGAATTCGATAGACAATGAAGTAACCCAGTTGTGAATGGCAGGGTCACCGGATGCAGTTTTATTTGGAATTTCCTTTTTTAAAATGGTATGGCTAAAAATTGGACATTTCATTCAGGTATTAAAACCAATACTTTTCTATTCCTATTTACAGTGCATAAATGACAAGGTGAAAGCAGTGTAGGTTTAGGCTGTTTATTAACCAAACTCTTCTGCACCTGCTAATTTCAAAATAAATGAACAGTTGCTGCGCAGGAACGGTATGCGTTCGGGGAGCGTAGCATGAAGGTTGATTTCCACTCTTGTCATGGTTAGGGGTGTAATTTAACTGACGGGCACATAAACATGAATGCTCTCCTGCCTCCCCTTCCTTACACCTCTACCTCACGGGATAAAAAAAAAAAAAAAAAAACGAAGAAAATCTGTTTAGTTGTAAACACTCCAGTGGAGGGAGGTTGTGAAAGAACTGAGGCAGGATTCAAGACCCCTGGGGCTAAATACAAGAAAGAGGAAACAAAAGAAGGCAGGGACACGGAGAGAAAGAACAGAGAGGGAGGGAGAGATGAAATAAATGATGTGAGTCTAAAAACAGCTTTTTAAGTTATGATGAAACAGCAGTTGTTTCAGTAAAACATGCTGATAGAGGAAGTTAGGTGTTGATAAATAGCTGTTGCTGTCATTCTGGAGGTATTTCACGCTTTAATCAGTATTAGTAGGGTGGCTGCTGAACTTCAGCTGCACGTGGGGGCTCTTGACAACAGGACACTGAGGGAAAAGGAAGCAATCTGGGAAATCTGTGCAGAGAAAACAAGACAGGGTGGAAAGAAGGGAGGGGGAGGTGTAGAAAAAGGAGCTATTGACAGGTAATGGATTGATATCACACAGTAGGCCAAGTATTTAATCGGGTACTGGTTTGTGTGCTACTAAGCCTGAATAAATGCTAAATAAATTAGACCCGAAGGCTTTTAAGTTCAGAAGACACAGTTAACAACACCATTAATGCGCTCCCTGTATTTAATGTTATACCCCCTGTGGATCACTTTGCTTATTTATTTTAGCCTTATTTATTTTAGCAATTCTGGTCTTCATTTCCCTCCTGGAAGAATACACGGAAAAAAAAAATAACATGTCGAATTAACATCAAAGAAAAATACAGTTGGGGCGTCGTGTTGTGTAACTGTAGAGTTTGCGGAGGCTATAGTCCTTGATGTGGCTGTCCTGGGTTCGACTCCCGACTTCGGGACCTTTGCCACATGTCTTCCCTCCTTCTCTTTCTCCCAATTTTCTGCAGAGCATCTGTCAATAAATGTCACAAGTTTTTTGTTTTTTTTAGGATTAAGCTTTTTTCCCTAAGTAAATGAGTAGTGTCTCATCAATGTTCTTATAAGTTTGTAAGTTTTACCTTGGGTCATATTGTTATTCTTAAAAAAACAACTTATTTGAATTTTGTCATCCAACGAAACGCTTCCATAAAGGTTTTCATATAAACAAGTGTTTTCTGTTACCTAGGTAGTCTTGTATAGGGCATAAAAACGAATGGAACTAAAAACAACAACAACAATGATGTGAGTCTCCATACCATTTGTATTTTCTGGGTAATTAAAAAAAAAGGTAATGTAGCATTTAAAATCACTAGGGATGTAATGCGTGGCACGGAAATCTCGCCATATCAAAACACTGTGCTGTTGTTTTTCTTCTTCTTCTTTTTTTTTTTTTTTTTGCCCGCCACCACCCCCCCTCTTCGGAGGACAACTTTATTTTCAGTTAATATTCATGTATTTATAAAATAATCACTTACCATCAAGCATAGTATAATTGTTAATAAAGAAATAAAAGGGGGGGGGGGGGGGGGTTCTCCTAAGGCTTACTAAATGTGAAACAAGTAAAATAAACAACATAGAACAAAACAAACATTTACCAAGACATAACACATAATAAAAAAAAAAAAAGAAAAAGTGATATGTACATAATCGAATAGATTTAAACATATCAAGATTTAAGCTTGACATCAGGTAGTTAGTGTATGTGTGTGCGTGCGTGCGTGGAAGAAACTATATATTATTTGAGTTAAGAAAAGTTATGCATGATTTCCAGGTCTCTTCAAAAGCTGACATATGCTTCCTTTTCTGAGCGTTGATTTTTTTCCATTGTGATATATTCAGAAAGGAAATGCATCCAGTGAGTAATGTGACATGAAGCTGTAGATTTCCAGTTTTGGAGGACTACTTTCTTAGCAACAGCTAGAGAAACAAGCAACGCATTTTGGAATTTGGGTGGAATGGCTAATTTAGATAGATCTCGTAGTAGACAGAGGGAAGGTGATGCTGTGACTCTGCAGCCCAGGATGGTGGAAAGTGTCTCAGTTACAGTGATCCATAGTGAGTGAACTGGTTGGCAAAGCCAAATGGCATGAAAATAGTTGTCTGTGCTACCTAAAGTGCATTGTGTACAGATATCTGAGTGAACCAGTCCCATTTTAAACATTTTGCTCAAAGTGATGTGAGTTCTATGAATAACTTTGTATTGTATGAGTTGCAGGTTGGTGTTTGTAGTCATGGAAAAGATATTTGTGCAAATTTGTTCCCAGAGATCAGGGTTGGGAGAAAGCTGTAGGTCATGTTCCCATTTGGTTGATGGAAGTGACATTGTGGTGTTTAGGTTAGATTTTAGTTGGCATAATTTAGAGCTTAGTTTTTTTGTTGTTGTGGATTTTAATAATTCCTTTAATTAATGGGGATGATTCAAGTGAGTTATTTTTTAAAGGGATATTTTTTTCTTTTATTATTAACTTTAGTTGTTGATATTGAAGAAATTGGTTTCTCCCAACCCCGTATCTCTGAACTAGTGTGTGAAATGGTATGAATTGGTTATCCAAAAATAAGTGGCCAAGGTGTGTGATTCTTTTCTGTTCCCAGGTGGAGAAGTGAATAGGTTTGTTTTGTAAAATGAAGGTTGGATTGTGCCATAGTGGGGTGTACTCATGTGGAGCTAGTGATGATTTAGTGATCCGGTTAGTTTTCCACAAGGCTGTCAGAGTTGTCGAAATAGTGATAAGATTACAGATGTTTGATTTTTGAATTAATTGTGGGAGGAATGGAAGATCTGTGACTGAGATGTGTTGACTTTG
Source organism: Valencia hispanica (assembly GCA_963556495.2). Lineage (NCBI taxonomy): Eukaryota > Metazoa > Chordata > Actinopteri > Cyprinodontiformes > Valenciidae > Valencia > Valencia hispanica. Next base: position 15,240,734 of record OY747701.1, on the reverse strand, counting down.
ATTTTGTTCTATTTCCAACCAGGGGAGATTAAGTTTATGTTTATGCATTCATTTGATTAAATATTGTAATTGATTAGCCAAAAAGTGATATAAGAAGTTTGGTGCTTCAAGTCCGCCATGTGATTTTTTATTTTGTAGTGTTGAGAGAGATATTCTTGCTTTTTTATTTTTCCAATAAAATGCTGTAGTTAGTGAGTTTAATGTTTTGAACCAGTTATCTGTTGGGGTGCAGGGGATCATGGAGAAAAGGTAGTTGATCTTGGGTAGGATCTTCATTTTGACTGCAGCAATTCTTGCAATGAGTGTAAGTGGGAGTTTTGTCCAGCGTTTATAGTCGTCTTCTATTGTCTTAAGAAAGGAAGAGTAATTAAGATTAAACAATTCTGATGCATGTTTTTCTTCTACCTTGCTTAGGGCGGAGGGCGTTTAGCTTCAAAAGCAGTCAAGAAGCGTCCGCCACTTTTAAATTAATTCGTTTGCACACATGTTGTGTATTTAGTCGTAAAAAGAGACAGACACACGAGGTGCGAACAGTATGTAAGCACTATGAAAATACCACAGCTGTCTTAGGCTACTGTTAGCCTCTAAAAGTGTGAACTGCTTTTTAGCTGCATTTAATTTCTAGTTCAAAATGTAAAACTGGATAATACACACTGAACAAAGGGTCTCAAAAGAGCAGTTTTAGATTAATGAAATTATTATAGAAAAACACAACAAGACGAGCTATTGATTTAAGGAACTAATATGCATTAGGACCACCCTATACTGAGATTCCTTACTTTCTAAATTATGTTCTCCTCTTGTTTTTTGCTCACCCAATATCATGTATCATCTTGTGAGCTCAATGTATTGTTACACACCAAAGAATCAGTTTAATTAACCCGACTAAACTGAGACCCAGCCTTTGTGTGTGATAGTTTTGGTGACTCGATCGTCGTAATTTCTGTCTGTAGAAATCTCCCGCTTGTTTTTAGGAACCTCGGTCAGATAAACCTCAGCTAAACTTTGATTAATAGAAAATGTTGAATTATTAATCTGTGAGGGTGGTGGCAAGTGAGCCTGACCTAACACTGCTCTTTCTAAATCCCATCGTCTTTACAGTGGCTTTTTAAAAGCCTTGCTTAATGCTGCAGAAGATCCACATAAACATGTGTTGCACAAGTAGAGGTTAAGGTTTTATTATGTGTGTCTTACATTTATCACCTCACTGACCATTAGCAATAAAGAAGCGATCATCTAAATTCAATGCAGACCTAAAAAAAGACTTGATCAGGCAGAGCACTTCCTCATTTGGATACTTTCCTACATTGAATAATATCCCAAACTCTCCTGCATGACCCGAGGCTTCAAAGGAATGTCCGCCTGGAGTTACACGATGTAATCTTTCAGTATAATTGGGTTCATGTGAAGAGTCTCGCGATTTCTGAGGGCCAGGGAATACATCTCAATGTCAGAAATGTAACAATCTCTTTAACTCAACCAAATTTTCAAAGCTTTTCTTCCAACCGTCCCGGACATTTGATATCCTCTCTGTACAGAGCAAACTATCAACCTCAGATTCAACATTTTAAAAGACCAGGATAAGTCATATTACGTCTGCTATTTAAACAGCATCAGATCTTAATCATTAGTAATAATCATACCCTATTTTTTTGTCTTACCTCTTAATAAATCCTCTTCAACATGATGGTGAGATCAATGAAAGACACCAAGCTAAACAGAACCCGTCTGGCATCGGACTGTTTCTGCTCATTTATTTTGATGACTTGTTTTCCTAGTAGAAGCTCTGTCATCTATTGTTGGGTATTCAGCATGACTAATCACTGGCACATCCATGACCTCGTTCATGTTTGCCATTTTTTGCACATTGTTCTTGTTGATGCGTTTTTCGCTGACACTTCAGGAAGTTAGTCATGCTCTTCATTTGGCCGTCAATATAATGGACCAGCCCACCACTGAAGGCTCACTATCTGTGATGATAGTCGCCATCACTGAAAGGTGGGTTTCATCAAGTTGTGAATGTCTAACGAATATCTAGAGCCTTTGTGAGTTTTTTTGTTGTTTTTTTTTTGGGTAGGTTTGTCACTCGTTCCTGATTTGCTGTCTTGTCTTTGATTTCCATCCTTTGAATGGTGACCATGAACTTTTCAAGCAGCAGTAGGAGGCTCTCTGTTGTCAAGCTCACGATTCAGCAGCTCTTAGGCAGTGATTTTGCAGCGCTGTGTAAATGTGCTTTTTTGGAACTAAAAATCTTCTCTAAGGTTTCTCCTTAAATAATTTCTCTCCCTCAACACACTTCCTTATCCTTCGTCTACAAAAGGAGGACTCCTTGTGTTTGATGATAGAATGACTCATCCGGAAGCATCAGCCGGAATGATGGTTCTGTTGCTGCCCAAAATTAGACTGTGTGAAAATGCTGCATTGTTCACATTAACTGCGATCACATCTTTTCCCATCAATTCACTTTTGACATAGTCAGAGTTCAACGTTTTAATGAATTTTTTGAAAGCCCCACTTCATGTTTCTGTTCCTCATATACACTAGTTAGAGCAGTGATGCAACAGAAAATGGTAGAAAACTTTGAAAAAATGTCTGTTTTTCTTTCTTCATGGAGGCGTAAAATGATCTCCCCTTTGTGAAAATGCTTCTCCTTATGTGACTTGAATTTAAAAAAAGAGATGGTAAAGAAAGTACTGTTCATATGTTCAAGCCAAATGACGTCTGCTGCGATATTTAATGGTAACATGGCCACGAGGACATGGAATATATTGGCGGTAAATGTGAGGTTTTCAAACCAACACGCAATTTTCATTCTGTCAAAGCATGGTGGTGGCAGTATCATACTGAGGCTCTCTTTAGCTTGTATTGGTTTATTAAACAAAGTGTGAAACAAGATACTTTCAACCCTGTGCACGCAGGTTGTGTTTTTAGGAATTTCTTTCACCCGGAGTAAGAACATATAACACATAACAATGATGCCCATGAGGAGCCTGTTTCAATTGGGAATATGGTGCCATTCGTGCTACCAAGCTCGATAGTAATATTGCCACAACGGCGGGCTTTTGAATGAAGATCACGCCTTCGCGGCAAACGAGGCTGATGTCATGATGTCACCGTAATTAAAATGCAAGTAAACACGGAGGGTTCTTTCACATTCGTAAACCGTATCAGCTCAGTTGGCAAACTGGAGCGATTTAGAGATCCGGGAGCTTCTGTTTTACCACCATCTCTTCTGTCTCACGGTAAATACAACCCTGCATTTCAACAGCACGGACACCACCCCCACACCCTCTTTATCCATTGTGTAACCCTTTGCGAAGAAACAGGTGACCGCGACATATCGCCACCACAGGCTGGCCACTTATGAATGGCCAAAAGGCTCCCTGCTTTGCGGCAAAGTGGCGCCATTGTTTTTTGAAACAGGCCTAATGTAAACTCATCGCGCTACAGCCCCTGTATGTATAAGGGTGTATGGACTGATGGTCTTGTTGTTGTGTCTATAGCTAGAGAAGGCAACTTATGTGGCCACAGGCTATCATCTCATTAGCCGGGGGCACAAAATAAAGGAACTCTGGCGTAAATAGTAATGCTCCCCTTTTTTCACTTTTGCAGAATACAGTGTGGCCGGGTCCTTGGATTTCCAGCATACTTGTCAGCTATCCGGTTACACACATCTACAGTTTGTGACTGTGTGCAGTGAACTGTGCATGTTCCATGTGCAGACTGTGAAAACATTTTTTCTCTCGGGAGCACAATGAACTAGCTGTCTGTCTAGCTATCCAGGCTGCTATAAATATTTATAAATAGGGATTAATTCAGGTTCAAGCCCGCCTTTGAACTGATTTTCTTTCGCAGATATATGGTATGTCTGTCAAAGAAAGAAAGAAAGAAAGAGGAAAATAAAACTTCCACCCAGATCTTTACCCCATTGACCATGATGAAGGAATCATACACTTCCAAAGTCTATGCCTATTAATTTATATCCAAGTAGTCCCACATCACTGAAGCACTTCTTAGTTGTAGGCTGTAGTGACACATTAGCATGCGGAGGTTTAACTTGCCGTACTGATGTGGACTATCATCAAACGGTTTTGTGGGCTGCGGCGCCTGAATGAGGCCCTTTGTGATTTTCATTCAAACTTTCCAGATGCCCGAGGCCCAGGGAATCGTCTCTCACTCTAGTACCATGAGAAGAAATCCAGCCGTCTGGTGCGGGGAAGCTGCAGTGCATGTGTTTGCACTGTATGCGTGTATCTGCGTTTTGCTGCCGAGTTTATGAATCTGGCTAGTTTCAATAGCAATGCCTCCACAAGCTTTTCATTTGAGCCCCTTCTGATTACACAGGCATGAAGGTGGAAAACAAAAAACTCCACCCCAGAGTATTTGCATGATTTGTATGAATATTTTCTCAGATTGCTATATGTTGTTTTCAATTTGTGTCTGGCTGCATCAAGTCTAATAAAGTGTTAGGTCTTGATTTTGGTAAAGAACCGGACGGGCTCGTAGTCGTAAATCAAAGAAACTGGCTGTGGACAGCTCAGCTGCTGGATGATGTAATTTTCCATCACTTTTCAGACTTGTGTAAAATTGCTTCGTCTGTCTTCGGGGAGCTCACAGGGTAATGTGCTGTCAGAGATAGAAAAATCTGATAAGGTGCTGGGGGAACTGAGGGAGAATAACAATGTCAGAATTTTTGTTTATTATCGCGTCGAACATGAAGAGGCCAGATATACGGCAACACCAACTGTAATTGGTACACCAGTGTGTCCTTGTATATTATGGCAGACGTGCAGGAGAGACTTTATTTCATCGGAAATACAATGCTAGTGATAGATATAGAATAGGTATTAATTGTATGTCCACACACATGCACACACACAGACTTCTGTCTGTCTTTCTGTCTGTCTGCACAGTGCAAGGTATTTTATTGGGATAATAATGAAAAACTTTGAAATGAAGTCTATCTATGGCTTTCAGTTTTATTTACAATTAAAACCTTTTACATAGATTTGTATTCAAAATTCTTCTGTCTTTAATAGAAAGCATCGTAGAAAACTGGTTCTCACGTCTAGCTAAATATTCTTTACTGGATTTAGGTCTGGGATTTGACTAAGCCCACTGTAAACCATGATTATGCTTTCATCAACACCATTCCATGGCGTACCTCCACTCCACTCTCAGGTCCCCAGTATTGTAATGTGTTTACGTCCATCTGTTTTTCCCTCATCTTTAACCAGATTCTGTGTCCCTGCTAAGAAAAAAAAACAAAAAAAAAAACTCAAGCATGATGATGCCACCATCATGCTTCACTGGTGTGTTCTGGTGATGTGCAGTAGGCCAATCAGTTTTGGTTTTATCTGATCTTAGCACCTTCTTTTCACATGTTGGTTGTGTCCTCCACATAGCTTGTGGCAAACTGCAAATGTGGCTTCTTTTGGCTTTCATCCAAAACTTATTTTTCCACAAAGACGACATTTGTGGACTGGATAAGTAATAGTTGTCCTGTCGACAGACTTTCCCACCTGAGCTGTGACCCTCTGCAGCTCCTCTGTAGTAAACATGGAGCCTCTTGTCTGCTTCTTTGATTATTGTGAATCTTGCCCACCCTGTCAACTTCCGTGGAGAGCATTGTCTTAGTAGGTTTGCAGCAATGCCAGACTCTTTGCCTTTTCAAATGATTGACTGAACATTGCTCTGTGAGATGTCCTAAACATGAGACCTTGTTTCTTGTTAGGGCGACTGTGGCTCAGGAGCTAGGAGTTCGTCCTGTAACCTGTGGGCTGCCTGTTCGAACCATCCATTTGAACCCCTGTTGCCTCCGTCTCGGCTGTTGTGTCCCTGGGCAAGACACTTCACCCACCTTGCCTGCTGGTGGTGGTCAGAATGCTGCTTTAAACTTAATTAAAACTTCCTCTCGGACTCATACGTTGTGTTCCTTAGTTCTCATGATGGGGTTTGTTCACTAATTTCTCCAACAAACCTTTGAGGCATTTACAAAACAGCTGTTCGTCTAAGGTGACTTGTGAAGGCAGTTGTTTGCACTAAATTTTATTTTGGGCTATCAGAGTACCAGGTGTTGAACGTATTCGTGATCTGCACTTTATATAGAGCTCCGCACGTCACGTGACTCTCAGAGCGTAGGCACCATGTTGGCAGGCATGAACCTCACCAAAATGAACGTCGCTGGCTGTAATTTTACTCCATCGGAATTTACTCCCCATTTTAAAACGGAAGATATTATTGTCTATACCGGGAAATTAAAAACATTTAACATCTCCTACCCTTACCATGCCCCTGGGATAATTTTTAAAACTTTAGAAGCTGTCAGAGCGGACCTTTTACCGGACATACTCTCACAACGGTGTCAGTTTGAAGATGGCTGGGGACAATTATTAATTATTCATATAGTCTATAAAGATTCATATGTTTCACGTTTATGCACTACAGTGAATAAACAGGTGTTGAAAATCATATCTTTATTCCATCAATAAAAGTTGAAAGCCATAAGTGTAATGTGTTTTGTTTTACCAACGGCACTGAAAACCATCATTAGGCTGTTGGCTTGCATGGCTTCATTAAAATCCACATTACGGCACATAGAACAATGCTGGCTATATACTCGCCCCAGAAGAATATGTGCAACAATAAAACGCGTTCCCTTTGCAACCCTTGCAGTTCTGTTTGGAGAAATTTCAACGTTAACTTACACTGTAAACCCGAATAAGTAGGCAGAACTCAAAAAAAGTGAGGCAATCAGTTGCCCCATATTTTTTGAGTTCATAAACTCAGATATTTGAGTATATCAGAGCTTAAATATTTGGAGTTTATGTTAAATATATTTTCTAATTATAATTAAATTAAACTTACTGATTAAGCCAACTCAAAAATCTTCAGTACATGCAACTCAGAATATTCATTGATCTTTCTAAGTGTAGTAACTCAGGAGAACTTCATAATTTCAAGTATGAAAACTCTGGATTTTATGTTAAGTGAACTTGAAATTATTAGCTTTTTTCTTTAAATCTTCCTATTGGACCAAACTCAAAAACACAGACTTGCCGTAACTCAAAACCATTTTTCCTCCAAACTTAAAATGTTTGTGGCAACTGATTGCCTTAAATGTATTGAGTAAACTTGACTTAAAAGACAAACCAAAACAAAAGAACATCAAGTCTATAGTTTATCTTTTGAAATCTTTATTACAAATTTTCAAATGAATAAATTACATTGTGGTTGTGGACCATGCTCTAACAGAGTGAGCCATCTGAATCCACCACTCCTTTTCAGATCTTGAGTTACTCATATAACATCAGGTCATTTTTGAGACTGCAGCTTGGGTGTCAGTTTATAGTCATCAAGACCAAGTAAGATTCTCTGTGTAAACTCAAATGTGTCGGTCAGTCCCTTCGGGTAATTTAGATGTAATGCACAGATGAGGCCGAACATTACCAGGAAGGCATCAGGAAGCCTGGGGACGTTGACAATCACATCGCCCTCTAGGATGACAGAGATTTGTACCGGGTCGTACTTAACCGGACTCTCGGCACCATCGCTGATGGTTGTCAGGAGCACAACTGCTACATCCCCGAGGTCTGGCTCATCGGTATCATCCTTAAAAAAAAAGAAAGGGAGATCATATACTAATTGCGTTTGTACTGAAACTCTAACTGTGGCCATCTTTATTTCAGTTGATTGTCATGTAAATAACAATAAATGTAGTCTGATAGACTCCTGTTCATTCTGTTGCTTTGTGCTCTCAATACGGATAAAGTGAGATGACTTCTGTGTGTGCCACTGTTAGGCTAATGACAGCTACTTGAATTCTTTGCAGTGATTGTTGATTTTTTTAATGCCCTAAAGGGCACAACATGACCCTTCAGGTCTCTAAAAATCTTGCCAAAGGTTTGCAGTTGAAACACTGGCACATTTTCCAATATGTTAATGTTGTGTGTTGTCCTTATGCATAAATAAATGGAATGAAAATATGAATTGGTTAATTTACAATACTGGGACTTACCACACATGTCCTGAAAAATCCAGAGACTTCCTCACGTAGATAGACAGGAAGGGCATGGAGAACAGTGGTACGCCTTGTGTGGACATCATGTAATTCCTAAAAAGATTAACAGAGTGCAAATACTGTGTCAAGTTTACTAATCAAACTCAATGCCAAACAGCTCTGACCAATTTTCCAAGACGGTGATATCTGCATCCAAATCCAATGATAAACGGCTGAATTCAAAAGTTAATTTGAAGTGTTAAACTAACATTACATAATATGGAAGAGTACGGAAGAGTATCAGGGCCACTGAAGAGAAAAAAAAACTAGAATTCTGGAAAAAAGTCTGAATTCTGAGATTAAAGATAGAATTCTGACTTTTTTTTTTATGAAAAAAAAAAAAAACTTCCCCAATTTCTTTTTGGTTTTGTTTTAGGTTTTTGAAAAAAGTCAGAATTCTGAGATTAAAGTCCGAATTCTGACTTTTTTTCTCAGAATTCTGACTTTTTTTCTTTTTATCAGTGGCCCTTTTACTCTTCCGTAGAAAAAAGACTTCACCTGTGAATTGTATATTCACCTGTGCATCATGGGCTTTGAAAATGTCAGCCAAAGCAGGTTAGGAAGGTTCTGGTTTGTGATCCGTTGGAACTCTGCATACACCTGCATTAAGGAAAGAACAGTACAATAAAATCAGTTATTAATTTATGATGAATGAAATAAGGCAACGCTACACGCAATGTGACAAAGTACTGTCAAAGTTAAAACCAGATGAAAGAGTTGATCCACATTACCTCAGATGGCAAATGAAGCGCAGGCCAGAGGTCCATCACCTCTTTCACAGATGGGCAGGACATGACTATAGTCTGTCGTCTCAAGGCAAACGTTGTCTGCATCATGTGGCTAATAAAGGATAGGTTTCTCTCCGTCTTCTTTACTTCCTCAACAATAGCCTGCCAAGGCTCTTCTCCTTGAGGAGAGTTAGGCAGAAAGTTAAGTTCTTCACGCTTGGGTCTTTTGATGTTTGAATGGGAAGGTTCATTCTCTGGGTTTCTTTGGCTTCTTTCCCCAGCATTTACGGAGACCTCCTGACATCCAGCCCTTCTCATCTTGGTCCTATAATAATAATAATAATAATAATAATTTAATATGATCATACAGTGAGTTACGTTGATGTATTTCATGATTGATTATACTGACCGAACTTTAAATTAAATGTACAATTAATTCATGATTTAGCTTCATATATTCACAAAAAAGTGTCTACCTTCATTCAACTTTGACAGTCAGACATAATAACAATAAAAAATAACAAATATAAAGCATAAAGCAATATATATATTGTTTAGTTTAATGTGTTGAATGAAAGTAGTACTTTTTTGTGAATATACTAAGCTAAATCATTAATCTAAATCATATATATCTAAATCATATATATATATATATATATATATATATATATATATATATATATATATATATATATATATATATATATATATATATATATATATACATACATACAGCTTCAGGCCGCGTTTTCACACCTGCTGGTGGCATAAATTTACTGACATGGTTGCATTATTCAGCTGGTAGCCTACACATGTTTTGGGGTCTAAACTGACACAGCTCCTTCTTTTTTTTCTTATTTTCCTTCAGAGCGTCGTGATTTCATTTTTTCATAGTGTTGCATTTTAAAAATGATTTGTTAAAAAGGAAAAGGGGAGTCTCTAAAAAAACAAACATCTCTAGTTTAACCAGAAGAGACCACTGCTCATTTACTTTTAATAAATGGACCGTTCAAGTTTGACTTGGCGCTAACTGAGCTACCGCTTTTTTTCTCTCTGAGCATCACGTTTTGGAGGGGAAAAATGGAGGGAAGGAGTCTCTAGAAGTCTAATAAAAAAGTATCTAAAGTAATGCTAACCTTTAACAATAAGATAGCGCTGCTCATTTCATTTAATAAACGGACTTTAGCCTCACTGAAAGAGCTAACAGTGTTTGGCTTCACCAGTTTTTACAACAATGTTAATGACACAGCTAACTGGCGGGATGACTTTGTATATTAGCTTGCTACATGGCCAACATTATGCACCGTGTCTGTCTTAAAAACAACATTTCAAACATTTATGCACGTTTTATGTTGGCTACTTACATTTAGCTCGATGTTGCAGAACCATTGAATGCAGAGCCAGTGACTGTATATCAAAGTGCAGAACTAAAGCTTGACCTCCGACGGTTAATGGACCTCCGACCCCCGCTCTTCTTCTCCTCGGTCTGCCGAGGACAGTGTTGCCAGATCCAAAATCCCACAATATCGTACAAATAGGCCAAAATTATCTTGTTTTAGTACAAATTATCGTACATTATACATTTTCCAATAATGCACTATAAATGGCTTTGCAATGCAATGTAATATCACATGGAAGACATTTTTGATTGTCCTGCTTAAATCAGCATCTTTAAAACCAGAAATATAACGCCTATAGACATGCGGAGTGTGGGCACCATTCTCACCTCCACGCATACACACAACATGCACGCTTGCGCAGTTTCATTCATTCCATCTCTACATAGGTTAAAAGCAAACATTACCCTCACAGCAGTGACAACTTGGCGCAATAAATAACAAAGCAGCCTACTCAGCTAGTTGTGGATCTCGATCTCCTCCTCTGATTCACTGTCTGGAGCGGGGCGGGCCGAGGCCGCATCTAAATTTAGTACAATTTCTTGTGTGAGTAGGCCTAATATAGATGTGATTGGGCTATTTATCGTACAGATCCAGAGTCTGTTTTTGTAATAGACACAATAATTTAAGCATGTAAGCACTGAGGTGGAATCTGATTTCAAAACAGACTAAAAGTAAATAATGGGCATGGGAAAGCCACTGCAAAAGACGGTGTTACTAGAGGAAATGTGAAATTATCGTACATTTGGGGCTTTTTGAAATTATTGATCGTACATCGTACAGAGCCCAGAATTATCATACAAATACGATAATTATCGTACATCTGGCTACACTGGCTGAGGAGCTTCGAGAACCATGCAAATGCTACGAAATAAAAGTACTTCCTGTGCGTGCGTGCATGTAATTTCATGATTGATAGATAGATAGATAGATAGATAGATAGATAGATAGATAGATAGATAGATAGAGTACTTTATTCATCCCGATGAAAAGTATTTTTACAGAAGTCCATTACCTGTCAATACTCACACTTAATTGATTAGTTCTTTCAAAATAAGACATAAATTCATGTTTAATCCACTGAGTTTTAAGTAACTCTGAGTTGATTATTTTAAGTAGCATTTACATAATATGCAAACAAGTTAATAGTAATCAATAATAACAAGTTTAATAAACTTGAAAAGAAGGTAAATGTTATTTTAACTCAGTATTTTTAAGTAAATATAACTTTTGAGTACTTTTTAAGTTTACACTACTTATTCCAATTAATTATTTTGAGCATTCGGGTTTACAGTGTACAGTTCAGAGTCCTGCAACAGGGGACCACATAAGGTTTTTTCATCGTACAGTTGTTAAATCAAATTTCAGGGATCCGGGAGGAAGTTTCTTTAATGCGGGCGGGTTGCGAGGGAGAAAATATAATTGTTTATAATGTTTTGTTTAAGACTCCCAAAGAGAATTGTGTTGATAAATTGTGATATGTGGAAAGAACATGCCAGAATATTCCTCCAATTTGCGCTGACAGGGGAATATTCTCACTATTTAGACCTCCAGCGCTGCCAGAGAGACTTTACTGCAGCGGGATTTGCGATTCATGAACTGAGAACACAGTTAAAGCCAGGGACTGTGGACAATTTTTCATTTCTGCACAGGGATCTCTGCATCAAATAAATGTAGGTTTTCAGAAATTTCAGAAACATCTCTCTCTGGCAGCGCAAGAGGCCTAGATTGCGGGAACATTCCGCTGTCAGCGCAAAGTTGGGAGAATATTCTGGCAGGTTCCCTCGAGTCTTAAACAAACAAAAATATCCCATAAATATTTTTTCACCCGCTGTAAAGAAGCTTTTGCCAGACCCTTGAAATATAATTTATGTATTTTTCCATCTTTAAATGAGTACTCGCAACATTGCAGAATTCTGAGCCCTGAACATGTTTGCAGCGGACTACGAGTCTTTTAAGACCTCGACATATCCACTGCTGTATAACATGAATAAGAAAGTGTAATGAAATGATTTAAATAATAGTCTGTTCAGACACTGATTATGTGGAAATGTGGATGTTAGAGCTGGTAAGAAATTCCCCATCAAGTTTTTAAAAGTGGTGGGGGGAAAAGAAAATCATCAATCATCAATATCCCCGGCGTCACCAGCTAAAATGATGCCCATCCCCTGACAGATACAATTTCCTGATCAACTTTCCCTCGTCCTACTCCGGAGCATTGCTTAAAGCATAAAAAAGCCTGGAGGGATATAAATGGACACAATCGGGGTTTGTTATCGGAATCCAGATCTGGAATCTTCCTGCAAAGGATTGTGTTGTTGTCACCTGGAGGGAGACCTGTCCTGATTTTGGTTACCATGAGCAAAGGGCCGTTGCTAGGTTATGTCTTTGTGCAACATTTTGTATGTTCATCTCAGGAAATAATGTATTTTTTTTCTAATTAATTTGCATCACTTAATGATACAAGAGCAGTTATCAAACAAACGGTATTAAATCTGAATTACAGGTGAATCACTCAAAAAACCTATATGAAACGGCTTCATTTCTGCCTGATCGCTAGCGCGTTTCATGGCAATGATCCATCGTTTTCTGCGTTCTGGATACTTGGGAATCCTATAGAACGCTCTTCCCTTATCTCATCTGCGTCTGTTATGGCATCGTGGGGCACAACAGGTATCCACCATATTTACCGTTTCTAACTTTGGGTTAGCAGCAAATTAAAAACAACTGCAGGAGACCCGCGGGAGACTGCCTCCCACAATGGCGCCCATTCAATTTTAACTGTTGCATGCTGGGAGAAGTGACGTTAACTCCCGGAGCTCTATATGGGAACAATTTCCAAAAGTGGTGCATTCTTTTCCTTACAATACAATTCATGTGTTTACATGAAGTTTTTTTTTTTTTTTTTTTTTTATCATCATAATGTTCAGCCACAATTGATAGTAGAGTGCACTGCATGCAGTCCAGAGATGTTTCACTCTACAAAGCCTGCTACCCTGAAACCATGGGAAATTAGATCAACGTGGGTTCGCCGCCGGCTCGCACAGCTGCCACATTCTTACCGTTATTGACTTGGAGGTAGAGCAAGCAGGTTGGGGCCTCAGACAAGCTATTTGCATGTCTTCTTCAGCGCACCAAGAATTCAACTTTGGCAGAGAATCACAAAATATCTTCACATTAGGTGATAAGCTAGCGACTTGATGTAGCTCGTTTGGCACGGTTACAAGTTTTACCCTCAGAATGTTTTCCTCTAAAAGATAGTAAAATATTTAGGCTATGTTCTTGGCGACATAATAGTTATTTACGGCATACCCTGACCAGCGTATATCAGCATAATCAACCTGCTGAATTATCTCAGTTCAGACTAGCAAACACCTGTCTCTGATATATTCATGAAAAAGGCTTTGAGTTCTCTTTCACTGTTAAAATATCCATCTCCTGGAGGCCATTTGCTCTTCCTTCATCCCAATGGTGTCAATAGCCTTCATGTGACTGTTTCCAACCCTTCCCACGAATGGATTTAATTTGTTTCAAATCCATCATTAACTAAACTTGGGGCCTTGCCTCAGTGAGTTATCCTTCCTGTGTTCTCTTGTTCATTTTACATGTCCTCAAGTTAATTCCAGTCCTAATTAACTACCTTTGAAAGGAATCTGTGTGATAATTACCACAAGGAGGTGGAACGGAAGCAATCACACTCTGCGTAATTTATCCCCCCACCGCAGGGAAAACCCTGCAGAGTCACCCGCTGCCTTCCGATTTTTTTTCTTTCTTCCCTTGTCCTAAGAATCACCTTCAGCACTCACTTTCAATCCTGTGGAAGCAGAGACACAAACAATAAGGTGGCTCCAGACAAACACCCCTGCTGCTTTGCTCACTGGTTCGGTCTATTTGCAGAAAAACATTTTAGAATCAGCACAAACTTCAGTTTGATAAAACGAACAAAGCTCTGGCACAGCACTGAAGGAAAAAGGGTTTACCATCCATCCATTGTCTTCCGCTTATCTGGGGTCGGGGGGCAGCAGCTTAGCATAGAGACCCAGATTTCCCTCTCCCCAGCCACTTGAGCCAGCTCCTCGGGAGGAATCCCAAGGTGTTCCCAGGCCAGCCGAGAAACATATTTCCTCCAACGTGTCCTGGGTCTTCCTCTGGGCCTCCTCCCGTTGGGACGTGTCCGGAACACCTCACAAGGGAGGCGTCCAGGATGCATCCTGACCAGATGCCCGGGCCACCTCAACTCACTCCTCTAAATGAGGAGAAGCAGTGGCTTTACTCTGAGCCCCTCCTGGATGACTGAGCTTCTTACCCTATCTCTAAGGGAGATCCCAGACACCCTGTGGAGAAAACTCATTTCAGCTGCTTGTATACGGGATCTCGTTCTTCGATCACTACCCAGAGTTCGTGACCATAGGTGAGGGTAGGAATGTAGACAGACCAGTAAATCGAGAGCTTTGCCTTTTGGCAGCTCTCTCTTCACCATGACAGACCGGTACAGCACCCACATAACTGCAGACGCCCTACCAATCCCCCTATTAATCTCCCACTCAATTTTTCCCTCATTCGTGAACAAGATCCCCAGATACTTAAACTCAGTAAAAAGCATTTACAAGAAACAACATATTTAAGCTAACTTTGGTTGAGTCAGATGACTCATTCTACTCTGGTGAGAGAAACACCATAGGTATTTGACCCTTCATATAACAAAAGAAAAAACTATGTAGGCTGAAATTAATAATGCCTGTATATATTTTTTTCTGACTGTCTTTCAATAGAAATCCAATTCCACTGGAGGCGGATCGATGGCTCCTCACACCAGCTATTGAACACTCGTATGAAGTTATACATGTATATCAAGCGGAGTACGATAGCAAAAGCCGTAATGCTCCACTTGTGAAAGTAAATCTGTTGGGCTTCTACTTGGTACTCAGACACCAATTCTGAGTGCCACTCTGCCAGACAAGACACATAAAAAAAAAGAATCCAATCCAATTCTTAAACTGTGTGATGTAACTTTTAAATTGTACTGTATATACCTCTGATGTGCGTATGTACATTTCTGATCTGACTGTTTGTCAAAATGGAGGGAAATGTGTGCTTTAAAAAATTTGGAGGGGTATGGCCTGAGCTACAGGGAAATATTCGGACTTTTATACACTGATAGTTGAAGGACTTCAGTAGAAGTGAATGTAGATGAATGAGTATTCTTAGCTTTAATCTTTTCATGGGCTTAGTGGAAGATGTGAAACATAAACCTAAAATGTTTTATCTTAGCAGATAAAGCAGTTGAGTATATCTTGCTTCATCTACTGTTTTTCAGATAACTATAACTTCTGGCTTATGTAAGGCAATTGCAGATACCTTACTTTTTTTACTTTTTTGCTTGGTTGTAATGTAAGATATAGAGAGGTATTGTTACACTCCCTTCAGCTATGACTTAAACTTATATTTTTAAAGCCTGTGCATTTAAGCTGTCTGAAAATGTATCAACATGGGGAAATGTCAAACAATACATTAAGGCAAATCATACTTTTTAGTCAAAATCTAGCCCCAACGTTATCCAATAGTTTGGATGTTGGGTGACAACTTGAAATGAGAAAGCAGGGATCATCTCAGATCCTCTCTATGGTTTGGGGTTGGGGGGTTGCTGACCCAGACAGAGGATACTGCATGTTAATGGAAAGTGCATTATTTATTCACCATGTTCTTAAAGGAGGAGGCAAAATCTGGGTAAATGGAGTAAGGCAAGTCCATCACCATGGCAAAAGTCACCAATGCAGTCAAATGTCCCCACCAGTAGGGTATCAGGAATAGACAAAATTATTCCCAAAATGCTAAAGTCTCTGGGTATTTTATAAGCTATCAGGCAATGCCTGTGGTGGTGATCCCAATGTTTAGGAAAGGGGACTGACGAATATAGTCCAACTATCAAGTAATCACGCTTCCCAGCCTGCTTTCTAAAGCTTACTCTAATATATGGGGAACTTCAGGAGGAGCTGTGCGCCTTCATTCTAGCCGAATGACCAGAACCCACCTAGGAACACCTTGGGATATCCTGCACTGAGCAGTAAAGTGTTGCTAGGGAGATGGATGTGTGGTTTTTCTTCCTTACACCCTGTTAATTTGGCAATACATGGACAATGGACAGAATGGCGCATTAAAGTGAACAATGAATTTCATCCACTTGAGATTATCTGGTAATGTGTGAATATGGTAGAACATTTGTCAGGTTTAATCAAATAGGCTAACCAACTCAGCTTTCACCCTCATTCTTTAAACTAAATTTGTACAGGACAATGTGATGGAAAAACCCCAAAGCACTTCTTTTTGGACTAAATCAATACTAAGTCATCCAGTGTTTGAAAGGGTAGTGTTGGTGCTTTAGGAGCCAAAGGGACAAAGTTACTGTCTGTGAGATCATGACTTAACTTCTGTAGGTCAGAATCCCGCATACAAACAATAATTCTGTAACGCCACAGATTCTTAGATGATATCTTATCTGATGGGTGTAAAGGACCATGTGGGATTGGGTATGGGCTTGGGCCGACGAGGATCAGACCTGTTTTATCTCTTGTTCCATGCTGAGGGAAAGAAGTGCTGAATGACTTATAGACAGCTTGAGCTTGGATTGTACATGTAGCACCAGTTTCAAAAATTACTGTCCAAATTTGATAGTGTAAGAAAACTGTGTTTCTTTCCTTTTAAAATTGGCACACCTCTCCGCTGTCTGTGCCAGAATAAATGTTTTTGCCTGGCTTGGCTACTACAAAGAGGTGCTTGGTTTACAAGTACCAGTTTTCTTGTAATTCGTCACTAAAGTCCATCACTTGAATAATATTTTGATATACGAGTAATTTTGAAATCCTGGATGACTGTGCTGGTTCTGCTCTGGACAAAAGAATGAGACAGACAATGCACAAATATCTCTCCTTACCAATTGTTTTGGCTAAATTAGATAATGCACCTCTGGACAGTTTTTGTCATGTACATGAAAAGTTGTGATTTTCTGTACTGTAACAATATTAAAGTACTTTACAGAAAAGCATCACTGAACAGTGAGTAAGAAAAGTAAATGTTCTCTTTTTAAACATGGACGAACCATTGGTGTAGTGACACATTTTAGAAAAAAGAACTAGGATGTTGTATAAAGAAACATATAGACTAGTCAAACAAATGATATAAGCAATGGTATTAAACAGAAAATGACAACACACCTCAGCGATCTTCCCAGTAGGGATCTCACAACAAACTAGTATCTAAATCTGTAAAACACATATTGTTTTTCTGCTGCAGTGAATTGTTCCTTCTATAATGATTAAACAGTCTCGTCTATCTGTGCTTCAGATGGGTACGCAGTGGCTCGGAAAAGTTTCTGAGCAACAAGAACAGCAAGAGGTCCCACAACAGATGGTGTGGCTCCCTTAGAACACTGAACTCATCATCTTGGTGTCAAACTGGGATTACATGAAGAGACAGAGGCAACTGAGACTGTTAAAAGAACCATGGCAGGTTTTCTAAGATGGTTTAAATTACCTGTTTGTCGGGTACTTTGAGAAATACACTCTTCAAAAACCTTTACATTAATCTTTAAAGTTTTGTTCACTCTAGGTTTATTAATTCCGCTGGGGCTATTGGTGTGGCTGCACTCTAGGTTTACTTGCTTTATAAAAAATCAAGGTTTGATGTTTAGGTCTCCAAAATCTATATAAGTGTAATTCTTTTTAATTGTCTATTGGCAGTAGCCACTTTTGTCATTTGCTTTACAGCTATGAGTTTAAAATAAGTCAGTGTCTCTTTATGTCAGACTATATTCAATTCAATTCAATTCAAAAATACTTTATTGATCCCAGAGGGAAATTAATTGTTGGTATAGCTCATATAATTATTTCTTTAAGGAGTTGTTATAGATGATGATGGCTGTGGGCAGGAAGGATTTTCTGTAGCGGTCTGTATTGCTGCGAAACTGAAGAAGCCTCCGACTGAAGACGCTCTGTTGTTGTGTGACAGTCTCATGAAGAGGATGCTCAGGGTTGTCCATAATTCTTTTGATTTTATGAAGAATCCTTCTTTGCAGTATCATCTCCAGATGTTCCACAGTTGTCCCAGGAACAGAACCAGCCTTCTTTATCAGGTTGTTTAGCCTTTTTAAATCACTGGCTCTGATGCTGCTACCCCAACAGATGACGGCTGAAGAGATTACACTCTCCACAACAGACTTGTAGATCTGCATCTTGCTGCAAACCTTGAAGGACCTAAGCTTCCTCAAGAAGTACAGACTGCTCTGTCCCTTCTTGTAGATGGCTTCACTGTTCAGTCTCCAGTCCAGTCTGTTGTCAAGGTGAACTCCGAGGTATTTATACTCCTCAACCACCTCCACTTCTTCTCCCATGATGGAAACAGTGTTTGACTTATCGCTGTTTCTTCTGAAATCTACAATCATCTCCTTTGTTTTGTTCACATTCAAGGTGAGACGATTGTTTCCACACCATGTCACAAAGCGGTCCACCAGCTCTCTGTATTCAGCTTCTTGTCCATCTCTGATACACCCGACAATTGCAGAGTAATCTGAGTATTTCTGCAGATGACAGGTCTCTGATTTGTACTGGAAGTCTGAGGTGTACAGAGTGAAAAGGAATGGTGAGAGGACGGTCCCCTGTGGTGCTCCTGTGCTGCTGACCACCTGGTTTGACGCACAATTCTTCAGTCTCACAAATTGTGGTCTGTTGGTCAGGTAGTCATTGATCCAGGCAATTGTTGAGGGCTCCACCTGTGTCTTCATGAGTTTCTAACAAAGTAAATCAGGCTGAATTGTGTTAAATGCACTGGAGAAATCAAAGAACATGATCCTCACAGTGCTGCCTGCCTTGTCCAGATGACAGTGGGTTGGTTGAAGAAGGTGGATGATGGCATCTTCAACTCCAACTCCACAACAATAAGCAAACTGCAGCGGGTCCTGATACGTTTTTGTTTGCTTACTCTGGGGTGCCAACAGGAGTCTCTCCAGGACCTTCATGATGTGGGATGTCAGGGCAACAGGTCTATAGTCATTGATTACTGATGGGTGAGTTCTCTTTGGTACTGGAACAAGGCAGGATGTCTTCCACAACACTGGGACCTTCTCCTGAGTTAGGCTAAGGTTGAAGAGGTACTGCAAGATCCCACAGAGCTGCTCAGCACAGGCCTTCAGGACTCTGGGGCCGACACCATGCAGCCTTGTTCTGGTTCAGTTTCTCCAGCTGCCTCTTCACCTGACTTTTGGAGACAGACAAGTGGGAGGGGGAGGCAAACGGGGTAGCAGCATTTCCTGACTTGGTTGAAGTCAAACTTGTGGAATCAGAAGAGTCCATGGCTGAGGTGAAGGATAAAACATCCGAGGTGTAACAGGGAAACTGTTGATCAGAGGAGAGTGGGATGTCTGTTTGGCTGGGAACAGGAGAGGGGGATGCTAAGCTAGTTCCTGAACTGAACCTGTTGAAGAATGTGTTCAGTTCATTGGCTCTGTCCAGACTTCAAACTATCAAATCCTTCCTGTCCTTAAAGCCTATGATCTTTCTCATTCCTGACCAGACATCTCTGATATTGTTCCTCTGTAGTTTTTTCTCCATCTTCTTCCTGTATGCCTCCTTGCTGTCTCTGATCTTGACCTTAAGTTGCTTCTGTATACTCCTCAGTAATTCCCTGTCTCCCTCCCTGAAGGCTCTTTTTTTCTTGTTTAGCAGTTCCTTCAGGTCACTGGTGATCCAGGGTTTGTTATTAGGGAAGCATCTCACTGTTCTGGTGGGGATGATGTTGTCCACACAGAAGTTTATATAGTCCCTCTCACACTCAGTCATGGAATTGATGTCCTCTCCATGTGCTTGGCAAAGTGTCATCCAGTCTGTGGTCGCAAAACAACCCTGCAGGGCCTCTTCAGCTTCCTGTGACCATTTTCTCACAATTTTCTTTGTAACAGGTTGCCTCTGAACAAGTGGTTTATATTCTGAACAGAGAAAAACATGATTGTGATCTGATTGTCCCAGAGGAGGTCTTGGTTTGGACATGTATGAATCCTTTACATTTCCATAAAACAAATCCAAGGTCCTGTTTTCTCTTGTAGAGCAGCTGACAAACTGTTGAAATGTTGGAAGTGTAGTAGAGAGCGAAGCATGATTAAAATCACCAGATATTGCCCACAAATGTATTGGGGTGCTGTGTCTGTAGCTTAGCAACAATGGAACTGATGACATCACATGCATTGTCGGCAACGGCTGAAGGTGGAATGTAAACAACTGCCAAAATTACACTGGTGAACTCTCTTGGTAAATAATATGGACAAAAACTCACTGCCAAGAGTTCGACATCTGGGCTGCAGAGACGACACTTCACAGTAACATGTCCTGGATGACACCATCTGTTGTTGACAAGCACTGCTACTCCACCACCTTTTCTTTTCCTGCTCGTTTTCAGATCTCTGTCTGGTCGTACAGTCAGGAAGCCTGGCAGAGAGACGTTGGAGTCGGGGATATGATCCAGCAACCACGTCTCAGTAAAACACATAACACTGCATTGCCGGTACTCTGGCTGAGTCCTTGTAAGGGCTTGAAGTTCATCCATCTTTTTAGCCAGTGATCTTACGTTGCCCATTATGATCGATGGAAGAGATGGCTTGAACTTCCTCTTTCTCTGTCTCCTTTTCGCTCCTGCTCTGCATCCACGTCTCCTCCTTATCAACTCATCAGGGATTTGTGGCTTCAGCTGAGGCATTATTTCAGCTTTTGCGATGTTAATCAGCTGCTCCCGGCTGTAAACCACATTGTTGCCATGGTTACGCATCATAACAAGTTGTCAAAAAGTGAAAAATTTACAGCAAAAATCCTTCCAGGTTCACAGCACCAAAAACTAGAAAGTATACAGGTCAATAAAATGCAATCTTCCTCAAGAAAAAAGAGGAACCAATGTACAAAAAACCAAAACTTAATATGTAGCCAACATATCCATCCAACATGCTGCCACCCAGAGCAGCGCAATTCTAGAAAGAATTGTAATATGTAAAGCTAGTTAGTTTGGTGTAAGCTTCTGGACACTTTGAAGATAGCTATTATTGCACTTTTAAAAGCTAATAAAATTTCACTGCACGTGAAACATTAACAAGAAATGTTAACGCCTCTGATATTCGCCACCCGCAAAAAGCTAAATTCCACGAATACTTGAGACCCCCTCCAAAAACTCCTATAGCTGCCTATTTTAATTGTTCAAACACCAATTTTACCTTAATATACATTGATAATACACACAGTGGAAACTGTCTCAGCACTACAGAAGCTAATATAATAAATAAATAATAAATCCGCATTCTAAGTATTTCAGCTTCCCAAACTGCATTATCTTTCAAATGATGTTTTTTTCTCGACAAAGAAAAATTGACAAATAGATTGGTTTTAAGTGAGTAATATGGATGCACGTTTCAGGGAACATTCTCCCAATAGGTGAACCTACAATACTGAACCGCCAAAAGAAGGGATCCACTGTTGTACTCGGAATCATAGTTTTCTTCTCAAAGCACAGTATCTAATTTCTTTCTCGACATAATTGTCATGATTTGCCAAAAAGGGATTCCTCTGTCCACTGACTGACCAAATCAGAAGCATCAGACTATCAAGCCTGAACACTTCTCATAAAAAAAAGTTCTAAAATTTCCCTCAAATATTCTGTTCGAAGATGTATCACAGTTGCAGTTTAAAGTCACAAGCACCTGCTGCATTTTCTCAGTATCTCACTCTTCTTTAACAGAGTGTTTCCTTGCGCATTTAGCATGCAGAAACAGTAGAAACATTTAGAAACTTGACAAATGAGTGTGTTTAAAATCTTAAGACCTTAAGTTATTAGTATCTTGTTTTGGTGGATCACAGCCAGGTTGTTAATAGTTCTTCAAAACGCAAAAAGGTAATTTGTTGGGAATGACAGAAGCAACCAGAGCCCGTTTTTAATGTCAGTTGTACTGGAGAGTGTTGAGTTGGCTGTAGGTTGTTCAGAAAAGGTGCTTGTCATGCATAATAACTCACCTTTGGATTAGCCAATTTCCCAAATAGGAACTATTTGTCTCGAGATATGGCAGTAGCTTCACATATTTGTAGGTTATTGCAGCACTTAAAGGTTTGAAACTTTTACATTTTTTTCTGCATTGTAGATTAGGCAGGAATCATGTCTTTAAAGGGGATCTCACCAGCACAATTCTTGACAATTTCAGTCACTTTCAGAATGAGCTGTTTAGAGGGTAGATTTTTTTTTTTGTTTAAAAATAAATTTGCCATTGGCAACCAGGCAAAGAATATGTTCTCTTATCCTGCACAATCACTTATCTTCGCCTGTACTAGTGATGTGTCGGTCGTGAAAGAAACTGCTCTTTGCATTTAAATTGAGTGTAGAGTATGCAAAGTTAAAATATATCAGACTCTGCAGTTATCTACATTATCTTAGCTTTTCTATGTTGTTCTAAATAGTTTAAAGTTTATAAATATTTGACATAAAATTAGAGTATGGTTTTGTACTTTGACCTTTTTTTTTTTTGGAGCACTGTTACATGGTCAGTTGGCATTTCGGTAATTCATTTCACGCACAGTTTTATATTCTTTATGATGATAAATCAATTTAAGAAACAAAAAATGTGAGAAGCCGCTTGGGAACCGAAAGAGCCGGTTCTTTATAGTGAGCCGAGCCGTAAGAACCGGCTCTCCTAAAAGAGCCGGAATTCCCATCACTAGCCTGAACTTGCCTGTATCAGTTGCACTGCTCAAGAACACAGTGGGTGCTGAGTGCCACATTCCCTGTAACAAAGACCTAACATTTTTTATTGAATGGCAAATAATAGAAAATTAGGATTAACACAATAATTGCTCCATAAAGATGTATACTTGTACAACCGTTGAAGTCATCGGGATAAGCTCCTTGCGTCCCAAAATAATCCGCTATTTGTTTTGATTACAATTATTGTTCTACACAGTGAAGTCTATGGACAAACAATACGAAATTGTAGAAATAGATTCTGTTTGTTCACAAATACTACTTTTAGTCCAAAGATTTAAACACTGGAGCCACAGACTCATCCAATATCTCTAGCTCAGACTTATTTGAAGTCATGGTACGGCCAAATAGATTTTCACAGAAGATAAGACAAGAGAATAAGGAAGAAAACGTTGAGCTCTGGCTCATAACATTTTCCTGTTCCAGCCAAAGAATCAAAGTTAGTGTAATGGAGAAGAACTTTGCCCTGCGACAGACATTTCTGGGGGGAAATGTCCAGTGCAAAAAATCAATTCTGTGCAGAGGGAGCATGCCAGATGATAAAACTCCTCTCGGATGCTGCTGGCCTTTTTCATCACCAAGGTAACATAAATGTAATTTTTAAGATGTTCTCCACTCTAGAAGCCCAATTTGCCCTTCACTTTTTAGGAAGCTTTCACCTTGCAAGGAATTGGGTGAGAGATTTTTCTCCAGTTTTAAGCAGGTGGGCTTGAAATGAAGCCAGGGATTCCCTTAGGCTTTATCGATTTGGCTCTGAAGTCTAATCATAGTGGTTTTCATTCCTCTAATGTTATGTGTAGAATTTTAGAACACAATGAAATGTTTTTTGGGTTTTTTTGGGACCCTCTCAACATGTTTTCCTAGATAACACTTCTATTTCTTGAGTAGTAATATTTGTGTCTGAGCTCTGTGGGGGTGTGGGTGGGCCTGAGGCTTCAGCTGAGATTTAGAGCCACGCTGCGCCTTTAGTCCCCAGTGGTTGGGCAGGTAGTCACCCGGTGAAAACCTGTGCTCTGCTGTGCACATCTCTCCAATAAAGAGAGCACTGGGGTATGAAAACCCTGCAATGACAGAAAATGTGAATAAATTGTTGCTCACATGTCTCACTTCATCACTCCCCAACTCACCCTGCGACTGTGGTTTCAAAATTTGATATGACTGGCTCTTGATTACTATTTACAGTGGTGTCAAAAGTGGGGAAGATGCTCACAATGCTAGGTAAACAGATTCACTGCCACTTCTCAGACGAATCTGCCGTTGTTGACTTTATATACACTTGCCATTTCCCATCCCATCCTTTTTTTTTTTCTTCTCTTCTTTCTCTTACACGTCTCTGAAGACTGCAGTTGTGGGAGCTGTGAGTTGCTTTTGACACAGCGGTGATAGAACAGCAGACTGGATGGAACTGGCTGAAAGCGACTCGCAGCCTTTTCTAGAATTTTCTTTGCATTTTGATTAAACGGATAAGGTAGAGGAATGTGTTTTTATATGGATGAGCATATGTTGTGTAAAGCCATAAATTCAGTCTGCTGTGACTCTCTGCTGCTATTAGCACGATTAGTGATTTTCTCCATTCCTTTGTTTTTCTTATTTTCTTTTTAAACCTAACCTGCTTGTCTGTAGTTTTACTTTAGCTGTGCAATAAAAACAATGACATACACGTTACTGGGTGGAAAATGGAGACAAGAATTGTATAAAATTTTGGGAAAAACTAAGAACAGCCTTCTTTTTCACAAATACTATAAAGGTTTAAAAAAAACCTAAACTGGGTTTCAAGGAATCAAATTGCTGCAGAACATTCTTGAATGGATTTTAAAGCTTGTCTAATTCTAAAGTGCTTCTACTGCCAAATAAATATATAATATTTCTTATGTGTCTTTGTCACCTGAATAATTGTCCTCTAAATCTCTAAATAAATAAATCTCATAAATAAACTGTGCTTCAAAGAATCCAGTGCAAAATGTTCCTGTTTCTCATTTTACAGTCCTTCGATGTTTAGCTAGGGATGACCAAATGTGTTCAAGACCAGGACTGCACAGTTTAGGAGGGTAATAAATTGCAATCTTATTGCAAAAAATTACAATTGCCCCATTTTCTCCACATCTTTCACTCTTTACAATTGCCCTTTCACTCTTTCCCCTCCACTTTATGTGAATTTTAGCATCTTAGCTACTAAAGATAAACACAAGTATATGCATTAAGTGCAGTAAGACTCCATCTAACTGGCTAAACATAATATTGATATCCTGAGCATCTACAGGCATTAGAAATGGTAAAATGAAAATGTTGCTTTGTGCCGAATGACGTTCTGAAGCAGATGTTGACTTTAGCATCATTACCGGCTAACAAATGAGCTAGTTTTACTATTCTTGCATCGCTTAGAAATTATTTACATTCTTTTCTGTCACTATTTTTTTCCCACTGCGTATCCAGTGGATGAGGAGTCTACATTAAGACAAGATAAGATCTACTTTTTTGATTCCAGAATTGGTAAATATTCGGGTAGCAGCAGCATGAAATACAGGAAGCGGACATTATGTTATATATAACATTCATAGAAATAAATACAAATGAAATTACGATTTCTATACAATAAAATGTTTTATCTAAAAATACTTATTCATGATTTAAGCCAACTCTGTCAACAACTCAAGAACTTCTTCCATTTATGCTTTTAGTCACCATCTGACAGCAACTGGAAAGTGTGTCATGAAAAAGATTTGACTTTGACAGAAAAGTATCGAGGCCTTTTAATATTACAAGATCTCATTACAGGCTTAACAAATGCTCCAAAAATACTAATGAAAGGTACAATCTCTTCAGTGTAAGGCTGTTTAATAACATTGGAAATGAAAACAATCAAATACCAGCTTGCAACTTTTACGGTTCAAGTATTATTAATAGAGCTGCGTTCAACACCAGTAATTTAATCCTTCTTCTAGTTTTTAAACATTCACATTTTAATTCTTATTCAAGCAACACAAACACAGCTTTTCTTTACAGCAGTGTAGAGGTTCTAAGTTGATAAGATTATAGATGCCATTTATTTTATTGCTTTTCATGTGGTTATAATGGTCTGAAATTAATAAATGCGTAACAAAAATGTATTTCTCTGCCATTTAATGGCCATGAAAAATGTACAATGAAATGAAATAGCTTTTGTTTCCCGTTCAGAGGATATAATTAAAGTAGATTTAAGAGATCTTTCATCAAATCTAAGGGAGCCGCGGGAGGGGAGCCACAGGAGCACTTGGCCAACACGATCTGACCTCTGGCCTGTTTTAAGTCAACATTGTAGCCAGTTGTACTGGCCAATTGGTTTTGGTAGTTTCAACTACTTTTTTTATTACTTTGGGTTTTAGCTTCAATATTTACCAAAGCATCAGGATATGCTTATTACACAACACTCGTTTTGTCGTCTGAATGATAATGTTTTCTGCAGCCCAATAATAGGTCCTGTTGGATTTAGAGTTGTTGATGGATACAAATAATGTGAACAACCACAATCACACCTAAAACCAAGTTAAAATCCTCAACACACCTAACATGCATATTTTCAGATTGGTGAAAGAAAACCAGTTTACCTGGTAACTTTCTAGCTTTGGGGAAACAGTGCTAACCGCTATCCTTGTATCATGGAATCATCAGATTTAACAGCTCATACTAAATAGTCAGTTGAATAAAGTTCATAGTTCCAGTAAGTTAAGGTATTTTGAAGATTCTTATGTCCTTTATTAATATCTAAACCCCGACATGTCACTTTTTATCACAAACCAAAGAGGTCATTTGACCAGAATGATAAACGTTCTTTACAAGCCACCCTCTTATACAGGATGTTATGATGTTTTGAAAGAGCTGTATGCTGTTTGTTTTGGAGTAACTGAAGATGAGACTTACTGCAGCGCATTTCACAGCTCAGAGTTCATCCACCATTTCACATATCCAACACCTATTGACCTTTTGCTTGTAATGCTTTGGCTCACTGGTGCCAGCTGACCCAGAGATGTCAGCCCCAGTCTGTGAAATGAGGCATAGACCTATGCTACCTTCGTTGTTGTGCAAAAGCAGGTTCTAGGGGGAGTATGAAGATTTGTTATGGGGGTATGAAGTTCATATTTAAAAGTAAAAACAAAAGGAAAGGTAACAAATCTAAATTCATAATATGCAAATTAAAATAAAGGAAATATTGGTTTCTTTGTTATTTCAAAAAATGGGGAAATGTGTTGCTTTATCTGGGTAGATAAGATCAATACTAAATAACACTGGATGATTTTATCATGTTTTTTATCTTTAAACTCCCACCTTTGTTCCCAGGATAATAGATTACACTCAAAGCTCTATATGTTTTTATAAAATAAAGCTCACAGTTTGTCAGTTTCTGCCTTAATACAATAAGAAAGTCATTGTTTGTGCTGACCATTGAATTTGTACTTCACTGTGATATTTTTGTCTTTTTATTGGGTTAACACATCCTTTTTATCAAAACTGTCTTAAAATACTCAAATCTCTTCTTGATCCCAAATTTTCACTGGAGGCATCAGGCCAATAACAAGAATATATATTGATTCTAAAAACTTTATACATGACACTTAATAAACAAACTGTTTTGACATATAGAAGAAAAAAATCAGAATACATTTCTGACACTATCAGATAGTATGAACTTATGTCAGCTGACATGTGAAGACAATATTGAAGTGTAGCTTGAAGTGTAAAATAAGTCACTGTTTCTCTTCGTTCTTACAGGTCCTGTAGCCGTGATCAGTGGTGAGGAAGACTCTGCCAGCCCTCTTCATCACGTTAATCACGGGATCATTACCCCGTGTACTCTGGATGCGGGACCTGACGCTGTCGTGATAGGAATGACTCGCATACCTGTGGTAGAAAATCCCCAGTACTTCAGGCACGGACACAACTGCAACAAACCGACCACTCGTAAGTCTTTCTTGTGAAAGGAGATCTTTCATTCTAGAAGGCAATCAAATCATACAGTGCAAAAGTGGACATGTGCAACCTCAAACTTCATGGTGCTTTATTTGGATTTTCTATGATAGACCAACACAAAGTAACACATTAATTTTGAAGTGTAAGGAAAATGATAAATTATTTCAAAATGTTTCAGCCGCCACCCCCCAAAAAAATCTGAAAAGTATGGCATGTAATTTGTATTCAGATCCATTTACTCTAGTACCACTAAATGAAATCCGGTGTAACCAACTGCCTTTAGAAGTCCCCTAATTAGTAAGTGTAGTGCAGCTGTCTGGAGAATAAATCCTGCTATTTTTATTAAACCTGTATAACCTGGTGCTACTTCCACCAACAAAATCAGTCTAAACACATGCTATATATCGACCAAGTTGGATATCCACATAACAGGGAAAGGCTTATCTAAATGACAGAAACAACATTCTCTAACTCAAAAGGACCAAATTCCAGAACTACGAAGCTAAATGGAAGAAAGAAAAAAAACTTAATAGATGCTAAAGGTACATACCCGGAAAAAACAAAGCAACAACAGTGCAACTTGGTCTCACCCATACAAGAGACCTTTCAAATTAAAACCTAAACTCTGCTCTTCCCAACCGTGTAAATATCATTGCTCTATGTGAAAAACTCACAAAACCAGCAGCTGAAGAAGAGGAAAATAAGTATTATTTTATGAAGCGAAAAACATAAATAACATCTTACCTTTGCTGTTTTATGGTCATAATTCATGTTGGAGTAAATTTTTCTTCTCAGCTCCATTGTCCTTGTGTCACACGGATGTGATTCCTGACTACTTTTTTTTTGTCTCCTTCATACCGTGTGGAAAACTATCACGCTACAGTCCGATGCTTTGTAGCAAACTTCCCTAACTGTGATTAGTGAAAGATATTGGCTGTGTAATTTTTGTAAACACCAACATATTCTATAAGCTCTGACGGTTCGATAGACGTGTATCATCCAAATAGGTCAATGAAACTCTGGGTTACATACAATTTCTGACTGGAGTACTGAACACTTTGAGTCACAGAGCCCAGAGAGCACAGAGTATTTTGTTGCAGAAACAATTGTTATTAAATGGAATGACTATCTATGGTTAAAATATGCCAAATTGCACTGAAATTGCTCATTTGGAGTGTTTGCCTGTACTTTCATCAATTAATACCTCTCCAGAGCTTGTATCATTCACTATTTATACACAGTGCCCCCATGCTATAACCAAACTAACACCGTAGCATGTGCAAAATAATTCACCTATTCACTTATAAAGGCTTTGGGAAGTTATTATTAAGATTTTCCAGTAACAGGACCTAATATAACAAGCTTACATTAGCATCGACTACATGTTAATTCCAACAACAACAAGTCAAAAGTTCTAATGTTGCAAGTCCAAGTGCAAGTCATCGGCGTTGCTCGAGTCAAGTCACAAGTCCCTTAAACATGACTTGAGTCTGAATCAAGGACTTGAGCACTTCATCCCTGCCCCCAAGTCATGATAATTATGACCGGAAACATCTTAGAGGCTGTAAAAAAATTGAGAATGGGGTATGTATTCACCTTCTGGCAGTACAATGACCCTAAACAGTCAGCCAAAAAAAGTTACAATTTTGGTGAGATCTTGAGCTTTTCTTTTTTAAATTATACCTTCTAAGAACTGACCTGAATTCAAAGTCCAAATAAATACGTGCTATCAAACAAAATTGTAGGCCTTTGGTGGGGTTACATCACTTCAAACTATGGAAACCAAACAGGTGTATTGCTGATTTTTTTCTTCTTTTTTCTCCATTTTCCAAAAATGCAATCTTCATTAACAGAAAATTCAGTTAATTGATATAATCGATTTATGTTGCCCAGCCTTATGTAAAGCTGGCAAAAACATGTCAATAAACAAGCCATTGTAATTGAAGCATACAGTAGTTCTTTGTGGTTTGGATTCATTGAAACTGAAAAAAACATGCACACCACATTTTTCAGATTTTCAATGTTCCAATTTTCCTCCACTTCACAATTATGTTCTGCTTTTTAATAGTCTATCAAGGAAAATCCAAACATAGCACATAGAAAAAAATTAATGTGAAGATTTGTGGAAAAAGCCCACTGGGTATGAACACACTGTCTTATTTTATATCTGATGTTTGTCTTGCATAAATCTTCTATCAGCTGTGAGTGTGTTTGCTATCCTTCCACATGGCATGGTCCCACAATGTAAAGGTCAAAAGATGGAGAGGGGGGCGGGGGTCTTAGAGTTGCTGACCAAGCCATACTCACTTTAAACCGAGCATAAATTCTGCTTTAGATGCAAAATGCATCATGTGCAGAGTGGCTTATACTGTGTGTGTAGGTTTGTTGAGGTGACCTGTCTGAATGCCAAGCTCTTGTCCGAGAGACATACTGCATGCACACATTCATAAACAGAGGTGAGCACCCACAAATTGTATTCGAATAAGAATAGCACTACTTCAACATATTTTTACTCAAGTTAAAGTAAAAAAGTAGCCATCCAAGAAAAGACTCAAGTAAGAGTAAAAAAGTATTTTGTAAAAAGGTTTCTTAAGTACTGAGTAACTGAACATAACTATCAATATTTTAAATTGATGTCATCAGACAAACAAAAATATAAAGTTCTGTGCGAATTCTGCTATTTTAAAGACTAGAATATATTTGAATAATACATATAAATTATGAAAAACCAAATATAGGTAGAATATATACAAACACACACGTTAGAAGAGGGTAAAGTACAACAATACTTCAAATGATTATATATTTTGTTTAATGTACCTTCTTCACCTCCAACAAGCTCAACAGATATTAAAAAACATTAGAGCAACAAAGCTTGTGTATAGACAAGAGGTCTCACTTTAACATAAATTGTAGGTTTCTATTTGTGTCTGATGTATTTTTTTTATTAAAACTTGTTTGTCCTTCATTCAGTGAAGTTACTCACAGTGGGTAGAGGATCAAGACATTTTACTCAAGTAAGAGTAGCGATACATCATAATATTATTACTCAAGTAAAAGTAAAAGTATGGTGTAATGAACTGCTTGTAAAAGTACATTTTTTCCAAAGAATTACTCAAGTACATGTAACTGAGCAGATGTTACTAGTTACTACCCACCTCTTGTCATTAAGTATGGCAAGACAAACTTCATTGTCATATATTAGTCCTAAAGAGTTCATTTTGCAAAGCATGATTGCCATCTCAAGCAAAAAACATCAATTTGATCTCAGCTGCAGCCTCCGTGCTGCTGAATGGTGTTAGCCTCAGGTGAAGTGCCAGACTCTTTATGCATTTGGGGAAAAAAACAAAAAACTACCTTCAGTGTTCCAGTGACTAGTGTTTATATACTTGCAACTCCCCCTTCCCCAAATCATCCACCCTCCACTGGGATCCATGTTCCAAGTTGGGAAAAGACAAGACCACTTTAAGGCCTAATTACTCCAAATTAGATTGGCTGCACAGGAGAATCAGCAGAAAGCAACTGTTCCAGCAGCTACCCACAGCCGCTTTTCCTCTCCTTCCAACCAAACTGCCTGGATTAAAAGGACAAAGGCTTGCTTCTCCTGTCTAATAGCTGTAGGATTCTTTTCCATAACCGACCCTGTCCACCTCAGACCTGGCTCTATATCAAAATGGCTGCACGTCATGCTAACAAAAGTTGGCTTCTGAGCTGTAGCCAATGGGAAGAGAGGAAAGCCCATTTAGAGGTGATAAATAAATGGCGGGTCTTATGTATTATGAATTGCATGAATTTTTAATGTCCAGCCGTTGACTGATTTATCACATTTCATGCCTCGGACAGGAGATCTGATTGCGGGGCTAATGAATAAATGGCAGTGGATAGGAGTGAAACTTTCTCCCAATAACTGTGCACAGAGAATTAGAATTCAGACCATGTGTGTTCAATGCCTCAGCTTTGACTTGGGCCTTTTTCTTTTTTCTTGGATTTAATTCTACATGCATGCACATAAAGGGAACCGTAGGAAATGAGCCCTGAATTCATCACAAGGTCATAATGGCCACTGCGTTCTGCCACTGGCTAGGAAAACAAAATGGATCTGAATGGCTTGTGCCTCTGCTGATCATTGACTGAATACGAATGCCTTCTTCACCCTCAGGACATGCAAACAGGGAAGGGAAGTTTCTCTGTGTATGCGTGTGTAAATCTGTGCTATTTGTGTGGGTGTACTGCTGAAAATCAA
This sequence comes from Valencia hispanica, assembly GCA_963556495.2. Lineage (NCBI taxonomy): Eukaryota > Metazoa > Chordata > Actinopteri > Cyprinodontiformes > Valenciidae > Valencia > Valencia hispanica. The sequence goes on along the minus strand of OY747701.1, from coordinate 15,208,586 downwards.
TCTGAATCTATACAAGGATGTAGGCGTGATGTCTGTGTGGCCTGTAGGTATAAAAATATATATTTTTAAAGAATTGCTGTAGTGTCACCTTATATTCCCTCATCTCCTGTATGATTTGATGTGTTAGGGGTCCCTTCGGTGCCCCTTTGATTCTCATTGTCCTGCTGGCTTTGCTCGGCGTGATTGTCCTGTACCACTCGCTTGGATACAGCTGTTGAGGCTATGTCTGAGCTCATCCACTAATCTATAATGTATTCACTCAATTACTTGAAAGCTTCTTATCTGAGAGAATAGTGCGCTTCTAAAGTATACACACAAACATAGCGAGGGTCCTGGTTGGACAGCTGTGACTCTTGTTTTAACCTGCGTCCATCAGGAGTTTGCTAATGCGATGGTTGGTCTCTTGTAGTTGAACTGTGAGCATTTAAGAGATCAGCTCCTGGAATAACAATGAAGAGGTGAAACTGCTACCACCCCCTTTCAACATTTAAAACAAAGTTCAGTATTTTGGCCATCAGAGCTTGATCTGAAATGAGCAATTATCCTATTTTGTGGGGGTGGTGGTAGGCTGCTTAAGACTTGACTTGTGGGCTAAAGACTCAAGATTTGACTGAAGGCAGGGTAACATCAATACTTCAGAGCTAAGCATTGGAGTTGGCATAGTTCAAATATTTTAACCAGGTATTGGACAGGGACACATGTATAGCCTGAAGGACACCAGCCCTCTGGGACTGAAGTTGCCTTTCTCTGGTATGACGACTCAAGACATGACTTAAACTTGTCGTCTAACAACTTAAGATCTGACTGAAACATTTAATCTAAAGCAGGGGTGCCTAAAGTCAGTCCTCAAGGGCTGGTATCCTGCATGTTTTAGTTCTCTCGCTGGTTCAACATGCCTGAAAGAAATGATGGCTTATTATCAGGCCTATGCAGAATGTTGCTATGCTGAGGAGGTAGTTGGACTTTTTGAATCAGCTGTTTTGGAGCAGAGACACATCTAAAACTGATAGGGCATCAGCCTTTGGGGCCTGAAGTTAGACACCACTGGTCTAAAGAATCAAGCTCTGACTTAGTGGTCACTTTGTGGTCTGAATATTGAATTTGATTTGTGGTTTAAAGACTCGAGGCTTGGCTAAGACTTTTGGTCTAAGGACTCAGATTGTGGGCTATCAACTTTTCATCACAATCTATTTATGTTAGCTTTGTTTACATAATCTCTCAACCTGAACTGACTTTGGGTCAGATCGCAGTTGAACTAATGTGTACAAACACTCTTTGGTTTTTCAAAAGATTTCTCCTCATTTAGAAAGTTAGGATATTTGACATTCTATCCCAAGGCCTCACCGGACTGTTTCTCCCTTTTCTTTTTGTCATTTAATGTGTCTTGTAAAAATGTAAGTCACTGTTTAGACTTATAAAAGGAGATTCATTTCGAAGCATTATAAAAATCTTACAAACCACCTGACTCAAAATAAGAAGAAGACAAAAAGCATCCAAATCCACGCTAGTACAAATTAAAAGTGTTGGAAGAAGACATCTAAACATGGTAGTTAACTGTGTTTTTACAAAATACAACCACTTCCTATGTGCTTCATTTAGAAAGAAACTAATTGGTGAACATCTATTTATATAGGTTTTTTGTTGGGCAATAAAATCATATTTATATTAGTAATGGGGTAAATCTTATGCCATAGAAAAATAATTCCAGTTCAGAACTGTCTTTCGCATGGTGAGTAAAATTTTCTTAGATAATTGTGAAATGGCCATGTGCTAAGTTTGGCTCAAGGATGTAATACTTAATGTGAATCCATAACCTACAGTAATGCTGTGTTGTAGGCAGTTAACATGGCATTAATTCAATGAAAACAAATGTTATGTTTGGTCATTAGATACTTGAGACTTGAAAAAAGTAAAGAACATTTAAAACCTCAAAGAGCCATAATGTCTTTGATTCGTCTCCTTTCTGAACTATTGGCTTTGATTATTGCTGGTCTTAACAGGCAAGTCATAAAAGATGATCAGCCTTTTGTTTAGTGTTTTAGAAAGAAAAAATGAGGCCAGTCCTGGGGAAATGTTGCGGCATTAGGGAGATAAAAGCACAGAAGGCAAAGGACAATTCTTTAGCCTAATGATGGATCTATATCTAGCCAGATCTGCTGTCTCCCAGCAAATGTCTTTGTTTTATCACCCAGCTAGCTATTTTAATTACAGATTTGTCCCATCCCACTGGCCAATATCAGACAATAGCTTTTGATGTTGGAGTATACCGCAAAGCCTTCCATTATATCCATTTTATTGGGAATATCACTCCTGGGCATGGCTCGAACAAACCTCTCCTCTTTGTCCCCTTTTACTTTTGGTGAAACAGGGACATAATTGTGCTCAAGGTGAGGTTTTTGAAGAGTTTAATGTTTCCAGCAGAGACAAAGAGTGACTAATGTGGCAGCCTGAAAGCTCCGTAAGTGAATGTAAATGGGCACTAGATTGATTGAAAGCCAGTTATCATGTTCCAAGGCTATGATTCCATAAATTATGGTTTGATTAAAAAGAAAAAGCCCAGCAGCCTTGCTAACTGTGAATTCAAACAACCTGCTTTAGTTTGTTACCTAAAAAGCCCAAGGGTTCCTCAGAAAATCTCAATCATTCAGACAGTAAAACCTTTGAAATTGCTATAAAATGTTGTTTTTAGTGTAGTCCTTTTGACATTTAAATCCAAACAAACTGAAACATCACAGTCATGAAAATAAAAATTATACCACACAATTATCCAGTATTTGTCAAAGACAATTTGGCGAGGTATCGGGGTATACCAAGGTCTTCATAAGAAAAGTTTAAAAAATTTCCATCATAGCCTACTTGAAAGTCTTTTTGAATACGTACCTCACATTGCGCTGAGGTGTCCAGGATTTTCCCCAGCTTTAAACGTCTCGTTCACTGAGAAACCGTGTAACACTTGTTCTTTGTGAAATACGATCAGTCACTCTGAGCTGCATATTTATGCTGCGTGTGAACATTTTCTCCAACTACATTGCCTGCATTAGCCACAGAAAGAAAACAGACAGCAAAATGAGCAAGTCAGAAAAGGCTTTCTACCTGGGCAGTTAGCTGGGCTAATTACTCCAGTGAATTGTTGCTTGTTAGACTGCCAGTGTTAATCTATAAACATTTTTAGCAGAGTATTATACTTTATACTATTATGAAAATTACTTTTGCAACATTCAGGAGGGGTTTTTTATATGCTTTTGCTTGAGTCCAACAATCAAAATATTAACAATAAATACATGAGTAATATTTTTATAACTATTAATCAGTATGTTCACTTATCAGATGGCATAGTGTTGTCTTTCTGTTTAAAATAAAAGCTATTATATAGTGTTATGCATTTATCTTTTGAATTTGTGCAAAGTTGTTTACAAATTGTGTAAAAACTTGTATGAAAGACAAATAGTATATTACAGGAGTGTTACCATACTATGAGGTTCCTATACCAAACGGTCTTTAAGACAACACAAGTACATGAACTTGATGTTTTTAAAAAGCATATCATGTGCAACACTGCCTTCGTTCCTTCTAAAATACAAAAATATGTTCAAATTCAAACTTCCAACACTTCTTAATGAGTGTGATTTTGTTCTCTAAGTACCGACTCCAAAGTGTCTTAGCTGTAGCGCAAAACAGACCTTAATCATCAACACCTCTCCCTATAAAACTTACATAAAGCATTTTTCTATTTTTATAGAAACACAATTTACACTGAATCTGCAGGGACCAACAGCTCAGGGGGTGATAGCATGCCTCATCTTTGCTAAGATGTCAAATATAGTTTGTGTACACTTTTAAAGAAACTCCCTTGAGCAGCTAGTGTAAAGTACTTAATGCCTAAATGTACTTAAAGCTTAAAGTTTAATCCAGCAATAACACTGGGGTTATGCTCAGGGAGAAGCCATCGTCAAAGGACATCATTCACAGTTTTATCGTCTTATTCTATTAAAGCTTTAGCATGGAACCACTCAGTGTTTATTATTAGATATAAACTGATTTTAATACACGGAGAAGTGAAGTTCTTATTTGTCACGAGGGAGTTTCTTGGGTATATAGGCCATTCATAACAGTTTCATTTGAACGTCTTTATTTTGTCTAGAACGTTTTTACTGACAAGTTTAAATCGCCTAATCAGAATTGTCCAGACGGAAGGAAAAAACACATCTTTTAGTTCAGATTTCGATATAATTGTGAATTTTTGGGGGTACATAAATGACTTGCCGTGCCCTGATGTAAAACATAGTTTAATCAGTATTGCTGGTATTTTTTGTGGTCGAAAGATTCGAGTGGGAGTGGATTTGTGCATAAAGAGTCGATACTAAAGTAGCATTAAGGATCTTCTTTATCTGTATCACGTTTGTGTGAAACCAGCCTCGTTCAGCTCTTACAATACCCCATGAGCTTCACATTTTGCCATATTACAACTACATTCCATGTCACAGAACAACACCAAATGGCATATAATTATGAAGTGCAATTACAAGGCACATGGTTTGCAAAATCTTTTGTGAACAAAATCTGAAAACTGTGTCATGCTTTGTAGAAGGGTCCATTTAGGCCCCATATAGTTTCCCTACAACCAATAAATAAATAGAGTATCATCATTAATTATTCTATTATAACTATTGATTTATGTTTTCTATGACATAACATCCCAGTATAGGGTTCACCCGGTACTCACTTGGGGCTAGGGGCTAGAGACCACAGCCACCCACAAATAGTTAAAATACACAAATACCTAAGACCCTTCTAAAAACTCATATAACTCCCTTTTTACTAGTTTAAACATCAAATATAACTTATTATTCATTAATACGTACAGCAGCAACCATCTTAGCTCTGCTGCTAACGTGAACAGTCTTCCACATCTCCGTTCTTGGAAGGCACAACCAAGAATAATTCTTGGAACACTCCAGATATGCCTCACTGGAAAAAATCACGAATACTTTAGAGTTGCATTCAACAGAAGAAAATCTGCAAATGGGTCAATCCGCCAACAGACGGGGAGGGAGGGCACTGTAAAATGCATTAAAGTTTTTAGTTGCAATCAGACAAAATATGAAGAAGTTCAAGGGGTATGAATACTTTTATAAGGCACTGCATAATCTATGAGCAAACTTAAACTTTGAGTGGGCTTCCTGTGAAGAGCTGTGATTAGCCAAGAAAAGCCATTTTGTCAATATGCTCTTTGAACTGCCAATGTCAAAAGTGGCCTAGTTAATGGTAAGGTTATGAAACACAAGCAGATATTTGACGAGGAATGTGTGAAATGTTGGTTTTTTTTTATACCAAATACACATTGCTCCTGTGAATAAAAAAATGACACAAAATAGCATGTAATGTTAAAAGAACTACCTGGGTTATTTCCTGCTCTTTTTTTCTAAACCTTTCTGAACAAAGCAAGAGCTACGAGACAGAAATCGGGCAGGAGCAACATAGGCGCTGGCCAGCGTACAGCCGTCAATGCCAGATGACGCAGAGCCTCTGAGCTGCTGTGAATATGATGCCAGAGTTTATTTTTTATGTTATCAGCTGCTGGATAAGTGCCTGTAACCTAACTATTCAATTCACCTCCTATGGTGCCATAAGCAAGCAAAACCACAGGGGCATTACATCTATTCCTGTAAATGTGTTTCACTTTAATTTGTTATGTGATCACTACAATAGCTTAGCAAAGTGGGGAAGATGACTCAGTCACTTTTAAGTGTCTGAACATATTTGTTTTTCCTGGTTTAATAAGTAGTCGAACCCATGATGTGCGAGTCATTTCTCTATTATTCCAATTCAACCCCTTAAAGCTTTTTTAGGCATTTTTGTTCATTTTTTTGTTCTTTTGCATGAACTCTTCTTCTCAGCTAAGCTTGTATGTTTAATGTATTTTACTCTTACGTGTCTTTCATGTCTGCATTTTTTTTTACCGCCTAATCTAATCCAATCAAATATGTTTGATTTGATTTATGCAAAAAAAGCAAACAACTTAGTCTTTGCTAAAAACTACCAAACATTCAACCTTTTCCCAGATTTAAACCCAAAAAATGGCAGTTGAATAATCTTAATTGATTGTAGCACGTTTTTCATGAATTCCAGATCCTGACTCCGTAAACCGTTGTGGCTAAAAGAAATGCTCCATTGACTTGCTAGAGTTTGAAAAACTTTAACAGAGCCACAAAACCCCAATTCCTTACAGCAGACATGGCTTTATAGTAGAATATTGCTTTAAATCAAAGGTCAGGCATAAAAAGGGCAAAACTGTATCAAAAGCATCAAATGGCAAAATGACCAATGTGCCAATAAGGAGGGATGGTGGTGAAACATTCACTTGTCACTTCCTATTTAAAGAACACAGCCAAACTAAGGTTTATTTCATGGTTCCTTTACGAAGATTTTATATTTTCTAGAAACCACTTTACACCTAGAATAAAACACCACATTTTTTACAGTTATTCTACTTGCAATGGCATTTGCATTCCATTTGAACACAATGCTCTCCCCTACAGGTCTGTTGAACAAACTGATAAAGCAAATGAATGTAAAAGTTAAAATCTGCAAATACTTAAGACTCCCTTGAAAAATCCTTATAACTGCCTGTTTTACAAGTTTAAACACCAAATGTACCTTAATATTCATTAGCCTGTTTCAAAAAACCATGGCGCCACTTTGCCGCAAAGCAGAGGCAGCATCAGGGAGGCTTTGGTCATTCATAAGTGGTCAAGTCTGGCGTTGCGGTAATATTACTAGCAAGCTTGGTGGCATGAATGGCGCAATATTCTCACCTCGACAGCGCATTCAAAAGACACCATGGCTGCAGTATTACTCTAATATGCCGCCACATTGTGTCTTTTGAAACAGGCTATTAATACACACAACAGCAACCGTTTTAGGAGTGCAGCTAACATGCTGAGGCTTCCTTAGCTCCGTTCTTGGAATGTACAACCAAGAAGCACCAAGGAAAATGAATGTCGCTCCTGGATTGGCTGCTTTTGCATTTAGCCAGTAGCGTTGCAATGAGCTTCCGAAGCTGCATTTTCTTTTGAATACTTTAGATATGCTCTATGGAAAAAATTTTGGAATAATTGAATGTGAGGCTGTATCTGTAGATGAGAGTTTGTGCAGACTGTTCGACTTAGCTGCCACTTCTCAGGACTGAAAGCCAGGAGCTGAACAATGGTCAACCCAATGCAGGAAAGCTGCCAGAGTGAAAACTGCTCACACTCACTCACACACCTTCACACACACGCAGACACACACCTGAAACCTGTAAACACGCATAAATACACAACCTTGGCAGGTAGTTAGAAACAAAAGTACATTGAATAGACGCATACACAGCAAAAAAAAAAAGTTGGCATGTATCTGTGGAAAAATGCAAGCCCACATATAGACACACACACACGGCTACAGAACAAAGCCCTCCAAACATCTGTTCTCCCCCAGCAGCCTGACCTGACTAGCTGAGTAAATCTCAGCGCTGTGCTGTCTCTCCCTCCGGGGACAATGTTTGCTGGCATCGAGGCCTCAAGTGAGCCTGGACAAATGAATGATGCTGAGCTGCGGGATAGAGATTTAATCTCAGGACTTTTCAGCGTGCCACTCTGGGTAAATAGGCTGCAGGATGTCGCCCGAGTCCGCCTGCAGAGGAAACTGAAGGTTAAAGTAACATGTCTGCGCCACTTTCAATTGGCGTGCTCCGTAATGGTGGCTTCTATCCCATCAGTGGTGTGGAACAAGGTGCTAGAGGCCACACCAAACATACCGGATGAATTATTATGGTGAGAAAGTAAAGAAGATGGGACAACTGGTGCAAGCGTAAAACATGTTTTTAATGTAGTGGATTTAGAAGTACTGTTCCTTACTTTGTTTGCTCTTTAAGGGTATGTCAGAAATTTCTTTCAGCACCCGATATTTTCACACATTGTCAAGTAAACTAAACGCTCACTAAAGGTAAAACAGGTCAAATAGGAATAATGAAAACCCTACATAAGTTGGAATGCTTTAGATATTGAAATAATTATCTTTTCCAATTGCTGTCTGGGAAAGAAACTGTACAAAGACTTTAATGTCAAGGAGCTCACTATGCAGCATAAAAATATCTAAACTAACTGAGCTAAAATCTGTAGCTACTTCTTGCAGCCGCAGAATCACAAAAAAATGCTCTCTACAATTCAAAGGCTAAATGAACAGAGAAATATCATAGTAGGTTGTGATGTTAGCCCCCTCACAATGCCATCCTATGTTTTAGATCATAAATGAATGTTAATATCTGACAGAGATAACCCAAGTAAATACAAGAAGCTGTTTCCAGATGTTGATCCGCTATTGCCGGCGTTAATTAACTGTGATTAATCACATTTTTTGGTTTTGTTTCACTGAACACTCAACCTTGATTACCCCCTGACTTGTAAAATCAGAAAATTACTTAAATACAATCTGTCTGACAGCATAAAGTAAGCTAAAAGATCCTAATAAAGCAACGCATCATGCATTGATTTAAGCATCAAATCAAGAACAGATGAGAAACAATGTCATTGACATCTATCAGTCTGGAAAGGGTTAAAAAAAGACTTTAAAAGCTTTGAGACAGGAGAGCCATTGGGCACAAATGGATAAAGCATGGAACAACTGTGAACCTTGCCAGGAGTGGCCAGCCAACTAACATTACCCCAAGAGTGCATCCACGACTCATCCTGGAGGTCATGAAAGAACCCAGGACAACATCTAAAGCACTACAGGCCTCACTTTCCTGTGTTAAAGTCAATGTTCAGGACTCAACAATTGGAAGGAGAGCATTGGGGCAAAAATGGCACAAGTGGTAGAGTTCCACAGCCAACAAGCATTTCAGAAAAAAACATCAACCGTCAAACTCGGTGTAATATAATGAGGACTTTATCTAACTGGGAAACAGTCATTAAAATTAAAAGCTCTTTTACAAGAGGGTCCTGGCCAAGACAGCAGCACAGAAACGACTTTGAAAACAAATTAAAATATTAACAGGTGAAATAAAGCGAAACACAGGATTAGAAAGCATTTAAAAAGAAATGTAGTTATATATTTATATTTAGTGTTTAGAGAGAGTAGCTCCATGAAACTGAAGACATTCTGCAACTGATACATACTTACTGAACTTGCATAAGTTGGGCTACAGCGAGACAATGATCCAAAGTACACAAGAAATCCACCGGCGTGTGGCTAACAAATAGCAGAATGAAGGTTGTTAAAGTGACCTAGCCAAAGTCTAGACTACAATCCAATCAAGATGCTGTGACTTGGCCTAATCAGGCCTCCATCGTGTCTAAATTAAAGCACTTCTGCACAGAAGCGTGGGCCAAAATTCCTACATAATGATGTAAACAATCTGATGGCAGTTGATGCCAAGGATGGCACAACCAATTATTGAGTTTCTGGGGCAATTACTTTTCCACATAGGGCCTGGTTGGTTTGAAAAAATGTTTAAATACAAAAACAGGTTTTTGTATTTACTCTGGTAATTGTCTCATCCTAAATTTTGATCTAGAACAGCAGAAATCTTTAGGAGGGTAACTACTTTTTCTATGGCAAAATATGCCGCCTTTATTTTTTTTGTCAAAACTGACATTAGTTCCACCGTTATTGGGGTTCAGTTTATTTCCTTTACACCTAAGAAAATACATTCCAGTTTTCGCTGTTAGATAAGACATTAATATATGAATATTGAGATGTATCAGCTTAGAGCAAAGGTGGCAATAAGAAGAAACAAGATAAAAATCAAACAGACTAAAGACGAAACTGAAAGGAGAGAGATATATCCCTCTGCCATAATGTCATTCAAAATATTTATTCCCCTCAATCTGCTTTTGATATCCTGCCTGTTTGTTTTATTTGACCAAATCTGTTTATTTCATCCAGAAAAGCTTAGCTATGAGAGCAACAGTGAAATGTTAACATTTGAATGTTTACTGCATTGCAAACATCATCTTGTGTAAGGTTAATGGTTAAATTACCCAGTTAATGATGGGTGAAAGGCAACGCAGTGATCTAAGGTCTGAAGTGACATTTTATTTTGTACTGTTAAGTGAAGGTTCAACAAAGTAGCAGAAGTGGAGGTTGGATTCAGTGGGGAATACAGACTTAGGACTCTTCACACCCTCAGAAGCTAAGAAAGTGTCAAAGACATGTGCCCCGTCAAATCCTGTCAGAGGACATTCTGAAATAAAATATACATGTTCAGTCTGGAAAATCTGAATTTTAGTGAATCAAGCTTTTGACAGCAGTTATTTTGTGGAGTCCCTGGTGGGCCTCTCACCCAGCAATGTGGCAGCTAGCCTTTGCAGACATTTACTGTGGGGCTAAAAAGTATTTGGCAGCCACCAAATGTGCAAGTTGTCGCACTCAAAAAGATGAGAGAGATCTGTAATTTTCATCATAGGTGCACTTCACCTGTGAGAGACAGAATGCAAAAAAAAAAGGTAATCACATTTCATGATATTTGAAGAATTAATGTGTATAATATTGCAGAAAGCAAGTACTTGGTCAAAAACAAAATTTCACCTCAATATTCTGTAATGTAACCTTGGTTGGCAATGACAGAGGTCAAACGTTTCCTGCAGGTCTTTACCAGGTTTGCAGACACTGTAGCTGGTATTTTGGTCCATTCTTCCATACAGATCTTTTCTAGAGCTGTGATGTTTTGGGGCTGTTGCTGGGCAACACATACTTTCAACTCCCTCCACAGATTCTCTATTGGATTGATGTCTGAAGACTGGCTAGGCGACTTCAGAACCTTGAAATGCTTTTTATTTAGCCACTGCTACGTTGCCCGGCAGATGTGTTTGGGATCATTGTCATGCTGGAAGATCCAAGCAAATTGAATCTTTAGTGCTCTTACTGATGGAAGGAGGTTTTTTGCCCAAAATCTCACGATACATGGTCCCATTCATTCTTTCCTTAAAGCGGATCAGATGTACTGTCCTCTTTGCAGAAAAGCAGCCTAAAGTATAACGTTTCCACCCCCATGCGTCGCAGTGGGTATGGTGTTCTTGAGATGCAGCTCAGCATTCTTCCCCCTTCAAACATGGTGAGTGCCATTGATACTAACGAGTTCTATTTTGGTCTCATCTTACCATATGATATTCTCCAATCCTCATCTGGATCAACCAGATGGTCTCTGGCAAACTTTGGACGGGCCTGGGCATGTGCTAGCTTAAGTAGGGGGACGTTTCGAGTGTGTTACTAATAGTAGCCTTGGCGTCCCAGCTCTCTTCAGGTCATTGACCAGTTCCCCCCGTGTTGTTCTGAGCTGTTTCCTCACTGTTCTCAAGATCAGGTGTACCCCACGAGGTCCCTGGGTTGAGGGAGATTGTCAGCGATCTTGTATTTATTCAGTGGATCTCTTCTGACCACTTTCCTTGCCCATTGTAGATTGGCTCATCCCAGTCTTGTGCAGGTGTACAATCTTGTCCCTGGTGTCCCTGGACAGCTCTCTGACCTTGGCCTTGGTGGAGGTTGGAGTCTGACTTTCTGAAGGTGTGGACAGGTGTCTTTTATGCAGATCACAAGTTTAAACAGATGCCATTAATACAGATAAGGAGGGGAAGATAGAAGAGCTTCTTAAGGAAGAATAAACAAGTCTGTGAGGGCCAGAATTCTTGCTTGTTTACAGGTGCTAAATACTTATTTTCTGCACCATTGTACAAATAAATTCTTAAAAGAACCATACAATGTGATTTCCCGGATTTATTTTACATTCTGTCTCTCAAGTGAATCGTAGATAGATAGATAGATAGATAGATAGATAGATAGATAGATAGATAGATAGATAGATAGATAGATAGATAGATAGATAGATAGATAGATAGATAGATAGATAGAAAGAAAGAAAGAAGCTTTGACACAGTCTGTCAGTGACACCAGCGGAACAGGTGATACCCTCATGAATCATCCTCCCAAAATGTTTCAAGCAGATGGTCATGAACATTAGGCAGGGAAGGCATACTGGAAAAAATAAAAACCCAGAGGAAATCAGACTGAACAACTAATCTCTGCTTTGAATGAGGGAAGGTTTGAATGAACTGACCAAGCATTTGGGGGATGTCTTTTGGGCAAAACCTTGCCGAGGAACATTTTGATTAGAGAAATCTGCTTCAACTGTGAAACAATTAAATATAAAATCAGATATTATCAGTACTGGCAAAAGATGTCCAGCATTCTTTAGAAGTTTTCATTTTTTTAGTAATTTTCCAATTAATAGCTTTGAGCAGCGTTACTCTGTTTTGTTTGTTACCAAACAGCAAATCCTCCTGAAAAGGGGACTAAAAAGATCCTCATCTGAACTACATGCTTACTTGCAATCACTTTCATGGCATCCCCAACCTGCTGCTCTCATGTGATAAATAAAACCCCCACGAAAACAGAAAAAAAAACAAAAAAACATTTGATTTTAGGAACCACATAGTCAACAAAATCATGTAAATGAAAGACTGGCTGTGCTGGGATCTCAGTCAGAAAGAACGTCTGCTATTTTTTCTCTTGCACTGTGCATGACCTTTTTCTGAGAAACAAACAAACAAGGACAAGACTGCCCCTGTGCAGACACCTTACAATAGCTCCTGCAGCCTTCATCTATTTCTGAAAGCAGTCTGAAGAAAGGATTTTTTTACTGCTGGATTAGCCATAAAAAAAAAAAAGAGGTGAACAGATTTCAAATGTTTGCTGCATTTTCTTGTAACTTTGCCCTGTTTATAGGTAAAGGTAGAATTTAATGTCCAGGAATTAATAAACTACATTTAAATATTGTGTTTGTCTGCTAATCATAATGTACATTAGCAGTTTTATTTTTTCAAGGAAAGGGTTAGCATTTCTCTATCACCACAAAGCTTCACCCATACCATACCATACCATACCATTTTTATTTTTATAGCACTTTCAAAAGCACTATATATGCTATACGCTAATATTTCAGTGTTGGTTTAAGCCACATGTGTCAAGGTCAAGGCCCGGGGGCCAAATACGGCCCGCCATAGACATATATTGGGCCCTTTAAACTCTAGAGGACCAAATAAATAGAACATCAAATCAGTGTTTATTTGAATAGTCCTAAATCACCTCATTGTGAAAAGATATTTAGTATTATTTCATTTTATGAAGTACTCATCGAATGCGGAGACAGATATTTATTAATATTTTAACAGTTTGTTAAAAATTGTTTTATCAATACTTTTTGCCACAACCGGCCCTTTAAGGACATTCATGATCTTGATGTGCCCCAAAATACCTTTGAGTTTGACACCCCTGGTTTAAGCTATAGACACTTTCTGCCCAGATACATGCTACCAATTCTCACGGTCTTCTTTTGTGTTAAGTATTTAAAGTAATAGATGTCGGTGATCACCTTTTTTTTTTTGCATTTCAAATGCTACAGTAAAGCCATCAGTTCCCCACAATTATGCACCAATTATTGCCAGTTTCCAGTTTCGTGAAACCACTTTCAGATCATACTTTACGTCATACAAGTCGATCCATCAAGATCACAGCCATGTGTGCTTTCAGACTATGTGGTGAAAGTCACGGAACCAAAGCTGTGGGTTTACAGCTCTTCAGCATTTACCTCAGCACTTTGAGTAGGATGTATATCAGGTATCAGGTTGTCCAAATGCATTCGGTTCAAAAACAAGTAAAGTTGTTGGAGACCATAATCTACATGGTCTTGTTTGCATCAGATTCTGCAAAAGTTTGTATTTCTTGTTGCTCTACTTGCAACCCTGCACTCTACTGCTCCGCCTGCCTCTTTGCTTCTTATTGTAGAAGCTAATAGAAGTTAATAGAAGCTTCCGATCAAGCCTCATTTCCATGTCAGGACCTATCAGCTGAATGGGGGGTGTAAGGAGCACATGTAGATCATGAATTGAAGGTATGATCTGAAAGGGGCTATAAATACTAACACAGATTCATATATCACAACCTTACCTATGTTGTAGTAGCTTAAGTAAAACTCTTGAGTGTCATTGTCAGCATGCCACATTCATTTATTTATTATGAATGCAATGTAATACTAATTTATCCTTTGGTACACTGACACTGCAATGTTCCACATTGTTGCACCAAATTCAGTTTTTTGGTGGGTTGTTTATGCCAGTGATATACTTCAACTTCTCATTAATAGCAATGTTAACAAAGCTCTGTTAGCAATTCAGCTACAACATTTTCTTCACTAACATAGCCATAAGCAGCAGCAATCTATTACTCACTTGGGTTCTATCTGGACTTTCTTTAAGCTTTTCCCTAAAAAGCATACAGGCTGTTGTGTTATTGGTGATCTTTAGTGGAACTTGCCATGAGAGGTGTGTAGAGTCCGCAACAATTGTACTCTTGTAAGAGTAGCACTACTTCAACAAATGTTTACTCAAGTAAAAGTATAAGGCAGCCTTCCACAGATTTACTCAAGAGTAAAAACGTATTTTGTAAAAGGTCGACTTGAGTACTGAGTAACATCTGATTAAATATTTTTAAAATGATGTGATCAGACAGAAAAAATATTAAAGTAATTGGCAAATTCTGATGTTAGGCTGAAAGGAAAAAGAAATACATTTACAAAATAAAAAAGGAAGCATAACAAACATTTTTAATGTCAATTTTTCTTCAATATAATACCAATACTTACAGTAAGTAATGTATATATAGCTTAGGACAAGTACTACTATTGACAATTTATTGTGTTTACTGTATATTCACTTGACCTCATAATGCAACAAGCTCAACTGATAGAAAATGACATTAGAAAAACAAACTTGTGTAGAAACAGGTGGTCTTCTTTAATAAACTGTTTTGTTTAACTTTTGTTTTGTTTAACTTTTGTTAAAACTTGTTTGTTCTTCATTCAGTGAATTTACTCATAGTGGATAGAGCATACATAAATGTTACTCAAGTAAGAGTAGTGATACTTCATAACAATATTGCTTGAGTAAAAGTAAAAAGTACGGTGTAGTAAAACTACTCATAAAAGTATATTGTTTCCAAATAGTTACTCAAATAAACGTAGTTGAGTAAATATAACTAGTTACTACCCACCTCTGCTTGCCATATATTTGATATTTAAAAAGTCTATCACCTTATGGGAATAAAAGAATTGGTTGATGTTGCTGCCATGTAGTGAATAGTTTTTGTGCAATTGCTTTGCACAGCCCTTCAACATTTTATACATTGACTGCCGGTAACAGAGCTGATAGATTCCCTGTGTCTACCTAGCAACGGTACGGGATGTATTCTTGTTGGATAAAAAAACGGCTTCATTCTTCTAAACATATCAGCTCTCTCGCTCCTGTTTCAGGGGGCTGAAGTTTGGAGTGGGTGGACGGAAAATGACACGATTACGAGTCTTAGTAATACTGATGATATGCAAATATCTTTCCTCTTATGTGCTAACAGCATTGCATCTTTTACGCTGCTTTAAAACAAATAACTAACTTGGCGTTATACTTTGTTGGTGGCGTTCCAAGGTATAATGCGACTAGCAACGCATCACTGCATCTCACCAACTCTCTCCACATGTAACACATGCCTGAACGTGTTCCGCCATGTTGTGGCGTTTCTAATTGTTGGCTTCTCCTAGCAGGGATGCACTCTGTTCTCTCTTGGCTACAAAATTAATACAGCCTTCCCGTGGGCGGTCGCAACCCAAGGTGGGCGAGGGCATGAATACTAATTTTCCCTCTCACAAGAAAAGACTGGTATTTTCTGATTTGCTTGTTTTCCTGTCTATTTCCTTTCTGTGACTAATGTAGGCAGTGGTCATTGAATAATATTTTCACGTGCAGCATGCATAATGCAACTCAGAGTGACCCAGGGACAGCAATGTGTTCAAATTCTCAGTGAACGACACCTTTAATTCTTATTTTTTCAGCCATTCTGATGTCTCTTTTCTGCTAGGTTTGGGATAATTGTCCTATAAATGTATGTAATATGACTAGATATTTGCCATTGGACAAATGATCTCTCAGATTTGAGTCTAAAATTCTTATAAAAACTGAACCATGACCCCTCCACCACTAGTTTTTAACGTTATTATAAGATGTTTTGAAAAGCTAGCAAATGCAAGAGTGTAAAGATAACCAAATTAAGCAACTTGGTAACCCCAGATATATATATCCTATAAGAATTTATCATTTTACAGAAGAATTTCAGGCATTATATTCATAAACCATGAGTAAATCAAGGGAGGCAGGGTTAGTCCAAAAGTCATTAGCGAAATTGTAGTGAGCTCAAATAGAAGAAGATTAAATGGTCTTCGGGGAATAGATGCAACACCTCATGTGCTCTAAGTGCAGGCACATAAATGCTTTTTCAGTATCAGTATATTAAACGCTGACTGCTTTTAGCTTGTGTGCAATTACCTACTCGATGACATACTGTCCATCACACTTATACAACAAAGGAGTTTGCTTTAATGAAAGCAAAGAATGCAGAGATGGAGGAAGGATTAAATTACCAGATGTTTGCCACAGATTTATTAGAGACGATCGTTTATCTGACAAAAAGAAAAACACTTATGGTGAGAATAATGTACATCTAAGCATAAACGAATAATCACATATTAGCATATGCACCAATACTCCACAAAGCAAAACATAATAAAGATGAAATAAAAAATGAGACCAAATTTTTATGAAATTAAGATGAGAATAAATAAGAAAATGTCTACAATGAAAATGGATGTATACAGAAGTATTGTATATTTGATGATGTCTGCTATTTTAAACGTGCTACAATTATCTACATTTTGTCTGTATTGTAATTATCTGTATTTTTTCTTTTTCATTTTACCCAGCTTTTATAACATTCAGTGTTGTAATGCTTTTGCTGGTTTTAAGTAGCTTTTCCTTCCAAATTGTTTTTGCTACTCTCCCGCTTAAAAATTAAAGCGTGTCCTAGCAATGAACCTGGACTGTCTAATTAGAAAGTCGCTAAATCTAACCTCTACACTATGAATTTGCTCTGCCTCGGGCAAGAATTTGGACATAAGAACAACAGGATAAAACATGAAAGATGTTAGACGGTATTGTGTGGACAGATTATGACTGCAGGCTTCGGTGGGGAACCTCATCAGTTTATAATGTGTCTCCACTGATAAGTCCCCACTTAGGCCTGGGTGCACACATAAAAGGAGGGAATTCTCTTCACCAAGAGCTGCTACAAGTGTGAGACTTTACATGGATATGCGTTGGAGATTACCCGGATCTTACTAGAAAAAGACTGCACTGATAAACCAAACTGTTAGAATTTAGCATGTAAAAGTGGTGTGACAATTTTTACACATATCAATTTTTGGTAAAATTCAGTTAATCTGAGTTAAAGTTATGTGGGAATGAAAGGTAAAAGACACTTAATTAGTTAAATTCAAGGCAAGTTTTATACTGTACTAACTCCACTGAATTGGGTAAATTCGAACCAAATATTAAGATTGTTTTGCTAATTTGTTTTAAATTTTAAATTTAACCAATTATTAAATATGAATTCAATTTAATTAAAAAATACTTTATTGATTCCAGAGGGAAAATAAATGTTATTGTAGCTCGTACTAAATAATTCTTCAAGGAATTGTTGTAGATCATGATGGCTGTGGGCAGAAAGGATTTCCTGTAGCAGTCTGTCTAGCAGCGAAACTGAAAAAGCCTCTGACTGAAGACACTGTGTTGTTACGCATTATCCATCCTTCCATCTATTGTCTATATCCCTTATCCATGCGGGGTAATAGTGGGGCTTGTACGGTTCTTCCATACTAATAAAGTTGATACAAAATGTAAACAATTTAATGTTTAATATTTAATATCCTCTGAAATTGGTGAAGAAGTTTCATATGGCAACCATAGTGTAGATTTACACAGTGGCTTTGTTATTAGGCTCCTGTATGCATCAGGCAAAATAAGTACTAAAAGAAAAAGATATTCTCAACTCCTAACTTTGCTATTCATATGGTGTTTTGGGGGTGATCCTTCTTGGCATTTCTCCTCCAAACATGATATATGCAATGACATTCCAAGTGTTACACATTGGTTTTACAGTATCTACCTAGACCACACATTATCACAATATTTCATTTGTTTATCCAAATGCTCTGCATCCAACTTTAAACTCCAACATGCTTTTTCTTTAGCGTGGAGTCTCATGCAGTGAGTTTGCATTGAGACTATGGCAGCTGACTGGATTCCCTTTCTTAATGGAAAAGCCAAGACTGTACCTGGTACTTGTAGGTCTTTTTTTAAGCTCTCTAAGTGGTCCCTGGCTTTTTTTTCTGTTTAGTCTTCTTAATTCTTTTGTCAGAAATCTTGCAAGGATCATCTGTTTGTGTCTGGTCTATGGTAGAATGCTGAGAAAAAAAAAAAAAAAAAGAATGCTGAGGCTTTTTTGTTTACTTCTTGGAAGTAGTCTCAACAGTGAAACGTAAAAATATATGTGTAACCAGTGCCAGTTTTGCAATGAAGAAGGTTGTGAAGGGCTTGAGAGATCGCTTTGCTTTTACCCATCATTTAATGCTTCTTGTGTTGCTGCAAATGAGAAGAATTTTTGTTATACCCAGTTAATAGTGAATCAGAGGATAAATAATAGGTAGCAATGGAAAGTAGGATGGCTTTCTAAATACTGACGGATTCTCGCTGCTTTTTTGAATTTCTATGCCTTTTTACAGCTTCTTCTCTTCCATGTGTTAAAGTGACAGTGTGTAGTTTCTTTGGCGATAGGGGGCAGTACATACCTAAATCATAGTATCAAGCATTTTTTTTGTGTTCGTGTGACAACCTTATCAACGAATGGCTATACAGGCCAAAAATCCGTGGAGTGTTGTTGCTCAATTTTCAAAAGAGTTTACTACATCGTGTTGTAACTATTAATAATAAATATTTGTTGTCTGGTTTTCTGAGCATCAATAGTTATAATCAATAATTTAATATTAATATAATTATTGATGACGTTCAAGTTTAACCTGTTTATTAAAGATTTCGGGGCACCAATCTCATAAATGAGATAATTTTAATTAAACCAGACTGTCAGGCTCTCTGAAAAGGCGTAGAGTTCGTCCACGGGGTTAAAACAAACTTCACAGCACACACTGAAATAGCACAGGAAACTTCTCGTTACCTAAGGGAATTTATTAATGAAATAGGTCAACCTTACAGATTACATTTCATTCATAATTTCCATTTATTCTAACGCATGCAAAAATATAGAACAAAGTTAACGTCGAGGGAAGGGGTCGTGTGTGTGCGGCTGTGTGTGTGGGAGACAGCGAGCGGATGAGGGGTGTTCAGTTTAGCACACTCAATGCGATAAATAACTCAAGCCTTATCAATTGGCGCGATCGGTTCACAAAGGGAGACAGAGGAAGAGCGCGTGGCAATTCAACAAAACGCTAGTTTCATTAGCGATGGTGGCTTGGACAAAGGAAATGAGGGCGACGGAGAATGGGGATCAACTGAGGCCACACGACCTGTCTAAACAGACACGCGCAGCAGACAATAAACAAACAAGGAAATAATACAATATAATATACTGCTTCTGGTTGCAACAAATGTCACATAATAAAACACAAAAAGCATGCACATTCAGGGTCGGTGTACGGCGACAGACAACCAAGAATAACAGTGGTTAACAAGTTGACAGACTTATTTTAACCAACAGAAAACTGATATTAACCGTCAAGACCTAATTCTCCTCTACCCAGACCAAAGATATGAACCAGTTTAATCCTACTTGGTGGGGCAGCTCTCCACAGTCCACGACGAAGAACGTAGAAATTGTCCAGTTTAGAGGTCGGAAAAGTGGACGTCCGACTTTTAGGCGCTGAGGGACTCAGGCCTGTTTTCAATAGAGCTCAGATGGCCAACTGACTACCTGGTTACCCGTACAGGAAAGTCTGTTTGATCGGCCGATTCACTTCGAAGTTTAAAAGGGAAGTTATTTCTGGTCCAGCAGGTTTGAACAGAAAAAGGGGAAAATGCTAGCAGTGGATTAAAGCGTCTCCTCACAGGCACCGCTCTGGGACCAAAAGAGACGCTTATTTCAATATTTGCGCTGCTTTTATCAACTCTGTAATGTCATCACTGGCCACAGACCAATAAGAATGGGTTGAGGGCAGTGCAATGGGTGCTGGGAGATGCAGTTCGTTCAGTGGAAGGATGCTGGGAGATGCAGTTCATTCAGTGAAAGGATGATGGGAGATCCAGTTCGTTCAGTAAAGGCCATAGCCTCAACAATCACCAGATCGTTCAACCTCCAGAGAAATCATATATGCAGCAAAATGACAAGCACATCAGACTCTTTCATCACTAGCAACGAGTGAAGAGGTACATGTGTAAAACAACAACATTTATGAATGTGTGATCTGCCATATCACTCGAAGAATAGCTACACCTAGCCGCCAGCGTTCACCATGTTCGTAGAGCTCATTATTTAAACTTCCTTTAGAGGGCGTGGGGATCGTGACGTAACTGCTTGTTTAAAAAATCAGCTAATGCGCTTTGTCCACATAGGCTTAAGTAGAAGGAAACATGCTGTCCAATATGGCGTCCCCCAGAGACTTGGACCCGCGTTCATGTAGTTTAGACCCTAACACTAACCCTTTTTATGGTTATATGTGGCAAAGCCGGCAATATGTTTTAATGATTGGGCATCATTTTATTCATTTTCAACATTTCGATGGATATTTCAAGATATTAATGGTAAAAACTACACAAGTCACTTAAAGTACTTCTCCCCTGTGTCATTTCACTCTATTACACATAACTTAATTTTTTATAAACTTTTATTTATTTATTTATTTGTATGTATGTGTGAATTACTTGGGTTGTCACTGTCATCTGGTCTGAATTTCATGTCAAAAGACAGATTAAAAATATATTTACAGTTAAAAATGTTGACCTGTTTGATACTCATTTTCTACATTAAAAAATGCACACAGAAATTCTACTTCAGGTTCTCATGTAATTGTTCGGAATCCTTTCACCCCTACATCACTTCCCCTATTGCTAAGCATTAGATTTTCATATTTAGCACAATACCATTTTATAATGGAGAGAACTGCTGAAGCTACTGAATGATGCATTTGTCGTGGTTTTTAACCTGAAGTGTTGTGGAAGCTTTGTGTATTCTTATGTGTTCAGTTCTATCGAGCGACTTGGCTTTCATGGCGAACCTACAAACCATCATGTTTTATTCAGGGTCAGGCACAAAGACTAGCTCTGTTCACAAGCTCTACACACCTCCTTGTCTTTTTCATACTCTGGCTTCCTTTCATGCTATTTCTGCCTTTTCCCTCCCTCCTAGTCACTAACTCGGTCATCTTATTCTGCTGTGGTTTTAAAGGATAATCAATAAAAGAAATAGACCTCCATTCTGGGAGCACAAACATTGTAAGTAATGAAAGCAGGGAATGAAAATAATCTAAGGTCAGGAGCCAAAAACATAAAGTTTACAACACTCTTCTTGCTGCAGTGAGTTATCTTGAGGGAAAACTGAGACAAGAGTTTTTTTCTTTATTCTATCCAACAAGTTTTAGAAGATTTAGAAGTTTTAGATGTTAGTGGTAATAATTGTACAATTTTGTTTTTATACATGTACTGAAACTTAATTTCCCCACATGGATTATTAAAGTATCTCTTATTCTTATCTCCACAGATCCAGTTTCGTTGGTGTGTTTATTTGCATTACAGAGCTTTAAGACCTCTTGATCTTTCATGTATCTATTATTCTGTCTTAAGTAGCTTCATCATGGAATAAAACGTGTTTTTATTAAACTGTTTGACTGAACTATACAATTTGATCTTTTGATGATTTACTAGTTTTTACCACAAGGGGACTGTTGTGTTTTTCATCTTTCTACTACCCTGTAAATGAGCATCTCTCATGTTTGTTTAGAAATTATAAATGTACTTTATTTGGTGCTTTTATGCATTTGAATCATTCTTTACAAGGGGGGCTATGGTCATAAAACAAAAAAAACTTTAGTAAGTTTCCTTAACCGGAATTGATTGCATGCAATTAAAGTTCAAATAGATTTTTTTTTGCAAATTAGTTCAGAATTACACACATAGGCTCAAATATATCCAGTTAACAACAAACTTAGTCATACTCCTGGCAGATTTTAATGTAAAAATATTTTCATGTAACCAAGAAGTGCATTTCTGATTAGAAATGAGACGGGTTTCTCTCAAACAATCTAAAAGCAGTATTAATTAAAAATAATATCTGGCTTAATTACTTCTTTTTTTTCAAATGGCATGTGTTATTTATAACATTTTCAATAAGCAATTGAAAAAAATTATTTGGCTTTATCAAACCCATCTTATATTTGCTAAACAGCTTTGTGCATGTTTCTACTGGTGCTATGAGATGCTGGACTTTGGTGGTGAGCTCCAGGTCTTGCCATTGCCCTATTCCCTAATATTTAGCTCCCTACACAGATTCTCTATGGGATTTAGTTGGTAGACATGTTGGTAAAGTTAAAAAGATTAATTTTCGGCTTAACTGTACATACAACCCCATTAATATCTGGTTAAATCTCCTTTAGTAATTAGCAGAGACTATATTTTTGTGGCAATCAATGAGCTCTTGGCTTATTTTTGCCTGAATATTTAACCAATCTTGTTATTAGCATTGCTAGAGCTTGTTTAAAATGGTGCATTTCCTGACACTGAGGATATGGACCATACATGTTTTACAGGTTTGAGGTTTAGGCTGTTCCGGAAGCTTAATGTTAAAGTCTAAGTTATCCATTACAATACCAGTTTTGGCGTCTGCACTCATTTAAGTCTGAATTTAAACTGTCTATCTGAATTGATGTTAAAGAATTTGGAGACAGGTTAAACTTGAAAAATTATTATATTGTGCAAATGTTGATTTAATTTAGTAATTCAACTTAAAAGGTGAAACTAATATACGAGATAGACTCATTACATCCAAAGCGACATATTTCAAGCCTTTATTTCTTATAATTTTGATGATTATGACTTACATCTTATGAAAAATCCCAAATTCAAAATCACATTAAATTAATTAAAGGATTTTAAATAGAGGAATGTCGGAACTCTGAAAAGTATAATCATGCATATTTACTCGGTATATGGTTTGGGCCCCTTTTGCATCGATTACTGCCTCAATGCAGTGTGGCATGGATGCTATCAGTCTGTGGCACTGCTGAACTGTTCATCAACCAGACCAAGACAAGGCAATTTTATTTGTATAGCACACTTTCAACAACAAGGTAATTCAATGTGTTTTGCATGATTAAGGGGTAAAATAAAAATAGCAGTAAAAGACAGACAAAGCATTTAAAGTAAAAACAGCAATAAAGCAAGAAGCACACACAAAACATGATACATGAAAACATTACTCAAAGGCAGCTCTAAACAGATAAGTTTTCAGTTGTGATTTAAAAGAAGTCAGTGTTTCAGCAGCTTTGCAGTTGTCTGAAAGTTTGTTCCAGATTAGAGGAGCATAGAAACTGAAAGCTGCTTCTCCATGTTTGCTTCTAATTCTAGGGATGTTGAGTAGACTTGAATTAGAGGACCTGATTGGTCTGGTGGGTTGGTATAGTAACAGTAGATCTTCAGCATAGTTTGGTGCTAAGCCATTCAATGATTTATAAACTAGTACAAGTATTTGGAAGTCTATTCTCTGAGCTACAGGGAGCCAGTGTAAGGACTTTAGAACTGGGGTGATGTGCTCTACTTTCCTGGTTCTAGTGAGGAACATGAGCAGCAGCGTTCTGGATCAGCTGCAGCTGTCTGATTGACTTTTTAGCCAGACCTGTGAGGATGCTGTCGCAGTAATCCATCCGACTAAAGATAAATGCATGGATGAGTTTCTCGAGGCCCTGTTGCGACATCAGTCCTTTAATCCTAGAGATGTTCTTCAGGTGATAGAAGGCTGACCTTGTTATTGCCTTTATGTGACCCTGGAGGTTCAGGTCTGGTTCCATTACTACACCTAGATTTCAGGCCTGAACAGTAGTTTCTAGCTGGATGCTTCACTAGCAGCCTTCACCTTTTATGCATAGTTCTTTCTTATATCTCTCATCTTTCTCTTGACAATGCTCAGGTCAGGCGAGTTTGCTGGCCAATCAAGCACAGTAATCCCACGGTCATTGAACCAGGTTTTGGTACTTTTGGCAGTGTGGACAGGTACCAAGTCCTGCTGGAAAATGAAGTCAGCATCTCCATAAAGCTCGTCTGCTTTAGGAAGGAAGCATGAAGAAATGTCCTGGAAGATGGCTGCTTTGACTCTGGACTTAATAAAGCACAGTGGACCAACACCAGCAGATGGCATGGCTCCCCAAATCAACACAGACTGTGGAAACTTCACACTGGACTTCAAGCATCCTGGATTGTGTGCCTCTCCATTCTTCCTCTAGACTCTGGGACCTTAGTTTCCAGATGAGATGCAAAATTTGCTGTTATTTTTTTCTTTATCCTAGGTAAGACGCTTCTGACATTTGTTGTTCAGGAGCAGCTTGACAAGAGGAATACAACATTTGAAGTCCATGTCCAGGATCCGTCTGTGTGTGGTTGCTCTTGATGTACTAAGTCCAGCCTCAGTCCACTGTTTGTGAAGGTCCCCAACACATTTGAACGGCCTTTCCTGACAATCCTCTCCAGGCTGCGGTCATCCCTGCTACTTGTGCACCTTTTTCTTCCACACTTTTCCCTTCCACATAACTTTCTATTAATGTGCTTTAATACGGCACTTTGGGAACATCCAACTTCTTTTGCAATGATCTTTTGAGGCTTTCCCTCAGGAACCCTTTGTAGGTGTTTTAAATTAATTAGCGGATTAGAGTGTGACACTTTGAGCCTAAACTATTGAACCTTTTCACAACATTCTCATTTTTGAAATTTCAAATTTGGGGTTTTGATAAGCTGTAAACCATAATCATTAAAATATAACAAATAAAGGCTTGAACATATTGCTTTGCATGTAATGAGTTTTTATCATATAATAGTTTCACGTTTTAAGTTGAATTACTAATAAAAATGAACTTTTGAACGATATTGTAATTTTTCGAGTTTCACCTGTACTGCTCCTTTGTCTTTATTCAGTGTACTGGCAGTAGAACATACCCTTAGTATGAGCCTGCCATCACTATGCTTTACAGTTCGGACAGCGTTCTTTGGTTTGAAAGCTGGAATTTAAGCATCTTTATTGTCATATTGGCAAAATAGCTACATTTCTGTAAGCACTGATCATAACACTTCTCTGTAGAGGACATCTAGCTTGAAATGCGGGTAGCTGAACATTTCAGTGTGCTTGAACTTTAAAGCTGGCACTTCCATCTTGGTCTGCAGCGTTTTTTATACCGGGTGATGTAAAACACACTTTACTATGGACAATCATGCTGGTGTTCCAGGATTTATGATAGACTTGAGCTTTGGTGGTTCCTTGGTTGTTAATATCTTCATCAGATTACTGAGGTAACAGTTTGGTACAGATGAGTGAAACCTTGACACGGTTTGGCATTCCAAAAGTATAATGATCTTAAAAATCCTTTAAATTGTTTCTGGAACAAAGGGGGGAGATTAAAAGAGCTTAATTTTCTGCAAATGATCAAAATTAATGGACTGTGCTTAAAAGCTGCTGATATCCACCCAGAATCATGCCAAATCCTAGTAATGGCTACAAAAGGGCTTTGTTTCTCTTCCTTGGGGATGTTTTATCAAGATATGAGCCTCTATGTGTAATATTGTCTCTTTTTGGATTAGAAAGAAAACTCAATAATTTTAAACTCATAAACTAAATTCTTGCTTTTTAAACTTGTTAAAACGACTTGTTGTTTTATCCTTCCACCCTGAAAAAAGAAGGCTTCAAATACATCATTATTAGCTTGAAATTAATATGATGTTTAATCTTAGGATGAGTGTAAGTAAGTCTCTAAATAGCACTGTATTTATGTTTCCTCTGTCTCCTGTTTCAGTCGTGCAGCACATAAAGCGGAGAGACATCATCCTGAAGAGGGAGTTGGGTGAAGGGGCATTCGGTAAAGTCTTCTTGGCAGAGTGTTACAACCTCAGCCCCACCAAGGACAAGATGCTGGTGGCTGTCAAGGTACATCTTCACTGCTTGCTTGTCAGTGTGTGTCTTTGTTGAAGTGAAAAATGTGTCCAATGCCGCTCTGGTGTATAATACGTTAATACAACCAGATTATTTTAGCACACTGAGATGTTGCATCTTCAAAAATTTTACTTTTCAGGAAATTGAGAAAAAAACAAAAACTTACGCACAGTTAAGTCAAATGGTCTTTTACGTACTTTTCATTTGTCAATTCTTAATGAAGCCACAGAAATATGTGACTGGATTTTAATTCATTTACAGTTGGTAAAAAAAAAAACAAATGGCTAAAAATATAGGTGCACGGTTTTTGCAATGATCTGGAGTACAGAGTCTATACCCCCTTTGTTCAAAGGGGTGTAGTTAGATGGCAGACATGAGACTGCAGTGGCAGGATGAGCTGTTGTTGCTTTAATTGGCTTGTTCCTATCTGTCTAAAGTTATTAAGGACTTGCACATCCAAAACACGTAGATTTTTTTTTTAAACCTATAAAAAAGGAAAGTCTCTCTCATATAACAGTTCCGTGATAAAACAGTAAAACAAGCCATTTTCTAAGCTCCTCATCAATCACTTATCAAGCTGAACTTTTACTCTTAACACCTCCCAATCCAATGGGTTAAACACATCTATTTTCAGGTATACATATTGTTTTCTATTGTCTCTCCCAATCAAGAAGCTACCCCTGATTGAACTCCAGTGATCTCCTCTGTCACACACTTCAGAACCGTACCATCAGGTATGTGTTAATGGCAAGAAATGACGGCCGTGACGCATTTCACAGTGGAAGTCCTGGTGTGTCTAAAATCTGCCAACCAGCTGGTCGTAAAGACCATCTGTCGTCAGTACAAGTACATCACACTCTTGAGCTACAAAGCCGACAAACACTTCCTTAAGTCTTCTGCTATGTGGCCTTATCTTGTTTGATGGATTAGAGGCACAGCAGTGGTGAGTTGACTACAACCCTCGACACAGACCTGGTCCTTTCGGAAAACACACACACAGAAGGCGAAAGGCATCCAAGTCCTGCAAGTGTTAATTAAGGACACAGACTTACTCCTTTAAATTGTGCCTCTTGCAGTTTGCTCACACTTTTTCCTACTAAGGGTTATACATCGGTTAACAGGATGGATTACTGACAACTGCAAGTAGATATGCATTATGTTCTCCCTCAAGTAAGAGAATTTAAAACACAACCAGTCAAATGACAGCAAGTTAATGTTTTTTTAGCATTCAGGTGGGGCTTGGACAACTTAAAGTGCAAAATGAATATTGGAATGGGGGGAAAAGATTTAAGTTATATTGAGCTTGGTTGTTGGTGCAAGATGGGCTTTTCTGAGTATCTCAGATACTTAAGATACAATATACTCTGACACACTTATCTCCCCAGGTTACAGTGAGTGGTCAAAAAAAGGGAAAAGTGGCAGTCATGTTGGCACAATCTCCTCTGGTTGTCAGAGGTCAGAGGAGATTGAGTAGAGTAGCTCAAGATGGTTAAAAAGCAAAAGTAGCTCAAATAACAAATTGTTACAACCAAGTAAGGAAGAACACCATCTCAGAACAAACAACACATCGGACCTTGAAGTAGATGGGCTAGTCACCAGACGCCGCTCCTGTCAGCTGAGGGAAGAAAACTCTGTTTAGAATTCACACTCGCTCATCAAAGCGAGACGATAACAAATTGGAAAAACGTTACCCAGTCTGATTTGTCCCAATTATAGCTGCAACGTTCATTTTGGTGAGGTCAGCATTTTGTGTAAACGATATGAAAGCCTTGTCTCAATGGCTTAGGCTGGTGCTGTTACCAACCTTCTGATGGCTACTTCTGGCAGGATAATGCACAACTGCACAAAGCTGAAAACAAACTC
This sequence comes from Valencia hispanica, assembly GCA_963556495.2. NCBI lineage: Eukaryota > Metazoa > Chordata > Actinopteri > Cyprinodontiformes > Valenciidae > Valencia > Valencia hispanica. Next base: position 15,180,617 of record OY747701.1, on the reverse strand, counting down.
CATTGGCCTCAACAGTCTCTAGATCTAAATCCAATAGAGTGGCTTTTGGATGTGGTGTAAAGGAAGATTAGTTTCATAGATCTTCAACTGAAAAATCTGTAGGAAATGCATGATGCTATCATGTTAATATGGATCAAAATCTCTGAGGAACATGATAAAAACACCTCATTGAATCACTACAAGTAAAAATAAAGGTATTTCTGGAAGTAAAATGGTGTCCAACCTGATACTAGCAACCCGTTCCAAAAAAAGTAATCTTGGCACTGGTAAATATCAGCCATTTATTGAAGTTTAAACACAGCGTAAAATTAGTTTTATAACTATATAGATCAAACCTGCTGCACTGTAGGCTCAATGAAAGCCAATGCAGAGTCCATTTTTGGCTGAAGCTGTTCCTGCCTGTAAAGAAGCAGGAACAGATAGAGGTTCTCTCAACACAAGGTCATCGAAGGGAAAAATTCATTGCAGTGCTTTCCCTTAATTTATGGTTGCTGTGCACTTTGAAGGTACTGTTTTTGGAGAAAAGCCCAGACCAAAAACATTTCCTCAAGAGCCCTGTTTGATTTGGTAATAGAATTTTATGTTCATTTCATCTACGCCGTCGTACATCTCAACCACCTCAAGCGCCATGCTGAAATAGTGGAGCACAGACAAGTAAATGTATTTCCATCCTAAGGTCTACCATCTGTGATAATGTTAGCAGCAGGCTGGGAAAACAGGACTCAAGTCTGAGGAGATCAGAAGTGTCAACTCAGTGTATTTTCCTGCTGCTGATGAAGTGTCAAGAGCCTTTTTTTTCTCCAGGAGAGAGACTGCAATAAGGCTTAAAGCTGTTATTTATTTCTCTTTTCTCATATTGGAGGCTTTACCTGACATCCCATCAAGAGTTGGCATTTTATGTGCTCTGCACTCCAAAGGCAGGTTCAAGGCACCTCTGTGCTTCATCTTATTACCAATCAGATCAGGTTGTTTTGTGTGCAGTTCCTGCAGCTCCACCTCTCCCTCCTGAACATTACAGCTATAGTGATTGTTGACCTCATCGCTTACAATATGTACAAGGTGTTGAAGAGGGTAAACGACAGCTGCTGTAATACAAAATTATAGAGAATAAAGAAATGCTAGCTTATGTAAGGTGTTCATCGAAACGTGTTTAAGTTAAAGACAAAGAACTTAGGCTCTGCCCGTACTAGCATGAATATGGTGTAAAGCCAGAAAATGTTGATGCTTTTAGACCTCTCATCCACATGGAGATAGTGTTTTTGGTGGGAGAAATCGACAAAATCTGTCTTGAGCTTCCTTGTGGGGTTGTGTGATAGCCTGCAAAAGGAGGACAGTGTTCTTATGTGCTTTCAAATATAACCTCTCCAAATGAGTTGCTAAACAATGCCAGTTTCTATTGTTCACAGCTTGTTTTAGCGGGAAATAAGTAGTGCCGTGTTGCAGATTTTAACCACACAGCCGCTGGAAGACTTAAAGGGAAGGGCAAGAGTTTAAGTCTGTGTTTGCAAGCAGTTGCCGAAAAGGGTGCTTTGCATGCTTTTAACGCTCAGATAAGCGTTATAAAATATATGCATGTATATTTAAAGATATCCAATGCTAGACTTTCTGTTTTGATAAAGCCCATGTAATAGAGAGCCCCGGCTCGTTTGTCCCCTGGCTGCCAGAGCCCTGCATGTACTAGTCCCAGCCTGTCACACTAACAACTAGAGAGGAAAACCAGGAAACAACTGGGCATAAAGAAGTAGAGGGAGTAATGTTTGGCCAGGTCTGTGGCACCCTAAAAGCCATATGTCACTAAACTGTAAAGAAACTGGCGTATTTAGCCTTTAGTTATGCCCTCAGACTGTGGAATAAAAATGAGCTGTTGGACCGAGCTTGTAAATAGCTGAATGCTGCTTAAAGTGTAAGGCACTTAAGTGCTGTCAACAAGGCAGGACAAATGCTATATATATATATATACAGAGCCTATACCATTTAATTTACATTTCACTGTTATACACATGAGATTACCGACAACAGTGAACAGCTGTTGTAAAAACAGAGACTAAAGGTGCATTTCCCTCCGCCTAGAAAACAGGGGACCTTGATTCCATCTTGTTAAAATGGAGATTACAGAAAATAACTGATCTGTGTATTTGGTTATCTAAAATATGAAAACAATTAAAATCACATTCAAGCAAAAATGCTACAGCCACTCTTTTTTTGCTTGTTTTGTTTTTCCATTTGGGTTCCAAAAAAGAAAATTCAGTTGACCTTTTGTGAACCTCCCTGATGTGGAAACAAAGTTTATATGAAGATCAAGAGACCAGTTTTCTTCTTTTAAACTTAATAGTCAGAACATCTGAAGACCAAGAGCCTTTCATTTATGATGAAGCTGACTTGGTATGGTGCAGATCAAATTAGGAACAGTGGCGGGTGCCTTGTTGAATTGTTAGCTTCTCAGGAGAGCTTAGGAAGGTGACCTTGGAGTATTACTTCTATAAGCCATGGTGGCCCTCTTTTAAACACATCAGTGCTAGAAGCTGAAAAATTGCACACGCCTAAGGGGGTTTCACAATGGCCTGACAGTGATGGTTTGAGGACTGGGTCAGAGCATCTCCAAACCTGGAGCTCTTGTTCCGTGTCCCTAGCATGTCGTGGTCAGTATCTGTCGAAAACGGAACAATTCAATTCAATTCAATTCAGTTTATTTATATAGCGCCAATTCACAACAGATGTCATCTCAAGGCACTTAACAAGAAGTCATTTCAATACAATTATACAAACATTCCAATCAGTTAAAAAGTTTCCTATTTAAGGAATCCCAGCAGATTGCGTCAGTCGTTGGCGTGAGGTTGGGCAGATTTCCAACCACAGCAATCCTTCAGCAATCCCTCATACTGAGCAAGCATGTAGCGACAGTGGAGAGGAAAAACTCCCCTTTAACAGGAAGAAACCTCCAACAGAACCAGGCTCAGTAGGAGCGGCCATCTGCCACGACCGTCTGGGGGTTTGAGAAGACAGAGCAGAACACAGAAGGAACAGAAGATCCGATATAAGAGAACTTTCTATGTTACAGAAAGTAAAAAGTTGATAACAGGACACAGTGGATGTTCAGTTACTGAGAGGATCATCCCAGTCGATGCCCCCCGTCCAACAGGGCATTGCAGCCAAGCAGGATACCAGACCAGGTATATCTTCGATGGGGAGAAAAACACTGAGAGAAAGCAAAGTTAACAGTCGAAATAACAGAATGTACTGTAATACAACTGGAGAGTCGTAGGAGAAAAGGAAGTAGCAAGAAAATTGGTAAGTCTGTCCTCCAGCAGTCTAAGCCTATAGCAGCATAACTACAGAGATAGCTCAGGATGACCTAAGCCACTCTAACTATAAGCTTTATCAAAAAGGAAAGTTTTAAGCCTGGCCTTAAAAGTAAACAGAGTGTCTGCCTCACGGACTAAAGCTGGGAGCTGGTTCCACAGGAGAGGAGCCTGATAACTAAAAGATCTGCCTCCCATTCTACTTTTAGAGATCCTAGGAACTACAAGTAAACCTGCAGTCTGAGAGCGAAGTGCTCTTTTAGGAACATATGGAACAATTAGATCTCTGATGTATGATGGAGCTTGATTATTAAGGGCTTTGTATGTAAGAAGAAGGATCTTAAATTCTATTCTGGATTTAACAGGGAGCCAATGAAGGGAAGCTAAAACAGGAGAAATGTGATCTCTCTTTTTAATATTCATCAGAACTCTTGCTGCCGCATTTTGGATCAACTGAAGGCTTTTAATGGCATTTTGTGGACTTCCTGATAGTAAAGAATTACAGTAGTCCAGCCTTGAGGTAACAAATGCATGGACTAGTTTCTCAGCATCACTCCTGGACAGGATGTTTCTAATTTTAGCAATATTCCGGTGGTGAAAGAAAGAAATCCTAGAAACCTGTTTAATATGGGATTTAAATGTCAAGTCTTGGTCAAAAATAACGCCGAGGTTCTTTACGTTATTACTGGGGGCCAATTTAATGCCATCCAGATGAAGTGATTGACTAATCAGTTTCTGTTTAAGAACTTCTGGTCCAAAGACAGCAACTTCTGTCTTGTCAGAATTTAAAAGCAAAAAGTTTAGGGTCATCCATACTTTTATGTCTTCCAGACATGCCTGTAATCTACCTAACTGACTGGGTTCATCAGGATTTATGGATAAATATAGTTGTGTATCATCGGCATAGCTGTGGAAATTTATCCCATGCTGTCTAATGATTCTACCAATTGGAAGCATATATATGGTGAAAAGAATTGGTCCAAGGACAGAACCCTGTGGAACTCCACAAGTAACCCTTGAGAGTGAAGATGATTTATCATTTAGATGAACAAACTGGAATCTATCAGACAAATATGATTTAAACCAGCCTAGTGCTGTTCCTTTGATCCCTGCAACATGTTCAAGCCTTTCTAAGAGAATATTATGATCGACTGTGTCAAAAGCAGCACTGAGATCTAACAAAACCAGACACCAGTCCATTATCTGAGGCCATGAGAATATCATTAGTAACCTTCACCAGTGCTGTTTCAGTGCTATGATGAGCTCTAAAACCTGACTGAAACTCTTCAAACAGCTCGTTACTGTTTAGATGTTCACAGACTTGATTAGCAACTATTTTCTCAAGGACTTTGGATAAGAAAGGAAGGTTAGATATAGGTCTGTAATTCACTAAGTCATCTTGATCAAGGGAAGGTTTCTTGAGTAAAGGTTTAATTACAGCTATTTTAAATTCCTGTGGTACGTATCCGTTTACTAAGGATAGATTCATCATATCCAAAATGGGGCCAGGAACCAAATGGAACACTTCTTTAAATAATTTGGTTGAGATTGGGTCCAAAATACAAGTTGAAGGTTTAGATGAGGCTAATATTTTTGATAATTCTGAAAGCTCGACTGAATCAAAACAGCCTAAGCAATACTGAGGTTCTACAGTTCTTTCCGATACTGACTCATTTACTGAGGAAGAAGTAATCATGTTTGGGAGGGTGCCAATGATTTTATTTTTAATAAAATTTATTTTATTTATGAAGAATCTCATAAAATCATCACTGCTAAGAGCTGGGGGAATAGTTTGCTCAACAGAGCTATGACTCTGTGTAAGTTTGGCAACTGTACTAAAAAGAAACCTAGGATTGTTTTTATTCGCCTCTATTAATGATGAAAAATATGCTGTTCTAGCTTGTCGAAGGGTCTTTTTATACAGCAGTAGACTGTTATTCCAGGTTAAATAGGAATCCTCTAGATGTGTAGAGCGCCATTTTCTCTCCAACTTCCTAGTATTCTGCTTTAAAGTACGCAACTCTGCGTTAAACCAAGGAGTCAGCCTCCTATGGCTAGCCACTTTCTTTTTTAATGGGGCTACACTATCTAATGCCAAACGCAATGAGGACGTAACGCTGTAAACCAGACCATCAATTTCTGAAGGGTTAGAGATAGAATTGCTGCCATCCACTGTGTTACTCTGAGACACTGAGGAAAGTAAGAATGGTACAGATTCTTTAAAAATTGTTACAGCATTGTCTGATAAAGTTCTACTATAATGAAATTTTCTTTCAGATTTAAGATGGTCAGTTAAAGTAAATTCAAAAGTTATCAAGAAGTGGTCAGACAGGACCGGGTTATGTGGGTGGACTGTTATTTCCTCACACTCAATACCGTATGTCAGTACAAGGTCCAAAGTGTGTTTACCTGAGTGGGTCGATCCCTGTACTTTTTGAGTAAAGCCAATTCAGTCTAAAATAGCATTAAAGGCTGCATTTAGGCTATCACTTTCAGTATCCACATGAATATTGAAGTCCCCCACTATAATAACCCTATCAGTATTTAATACTATATCAGATAAAAAATGTGAGATCTGATCCAAGAATTGAGAGTAAGGGCCTGGTGGACGATACAAAACCACAAACAAAAATAGTCTTAATGTTTTGCAACTTGGATGAGGAAAATTAAGGGTTAGATGCTCAAAAGAACTGCAGCTATCAATTGGTCTGGGACTAATTAGTAAATCAGAACGGAAAATGGCTGCAACTCCTCCTCCTCGCCCAGTATTTCTAGGAATGTGAAAATTTAAATGACTGGAAGGAGTTGACTCATTTATACTGACATAATCCTCCTGCTGCAACCAGGTTTCTGTGAGACAAAGGAAATCAATGTGATTATCACAAATCAAGTAATTTACTAACAAAGTCTTTGAGGAGAGAGATCTTATGTTTAATAAACCACATTGGAACAGTGGAACAAGAGGAACAGTGGTGAACCAGAAAAAGAGTGATGGGTAGCCAAGGCTCATTGTTGCATGTAGGGAGCAATAGCTCCAATGTGGTCTACTCAAATGTGAACTGAAGAGATTAATGTTGGTTCTGATGGTAAGATGTCAGATTACACAGTACATCAAAGTTTTCGTCAGGGTGCATGTCTATCTAATCTAAAAAGAACCAACAATGGGTACACAAAAATCAGAACCAGACCATGGAGCAATGGAAAAAAGTGGCCCAGTTTGATAAATCATGTGTTCATCCACATCACTTCAAAAGACAGATAGAATAGAATATAGGAAGATCTCCAGCTGGCAGAGTAATGTTCTGCTGGAAAAAAAAAAACTTGTGTAGTGTCATGCTTGTGGATTTTACTTTGACTCAAGACGGCCTACCTAAGCATTGTTCCAGACCATGTACAACCTTTCATGGAAACAATTTACCATGAAAAATCAAATCAAGCATCTTTGGAATGTTCTGGTGACACAATTCCAATCTACGGAGGCCACACATCGCAGCTTTTTTGTTGTGATGTGTGTGATGTTTTGGTAGCACAAGGGGAACAACAACACCGTTGGGCAAGCTGGCTATAATGTTATGCCTCATCAGTGTATTATTCAGCTTTAAAACTGAGCACACGATAAAACATGGGGTAAAATTGGATAATGTTGGGTTTCTGTGTGGTTTAGCATACCAAATAGTACCAGAAATAATGAGTACTCTTGTCATGTCAGTTAATGATGTTCCCATGAAGTTTAATAAATGATTCTCACATGTTTAGTGCCTTTTTAACCTAACCATGGCTCTGAAAAGACTAGAACTGGGCACAAACAGAAGAACAAGATCTGACCGGTCACTCTGTAAAAGACACCAAAATGAAGAAGTGTGTGTTCATGTAATAGTTTTAGATTTTCCAACTTACAAACATCAACTGTTCTTTTCAATGCTCTCTCTGAGTCACTTCTTAGGAAAGAAATAAAGCTGTCAGTGTAATTATCCAACGATTTTACCAGATGTCAATTTGAACAGATTAAACGCACTCATCAAACAAGACATATACAAACATCTTTTGCAGGCAAAATGTTTCAAATAAACACGTATTTTCCCATTTCCCCAAAGACAGGCAAAACAAGTAGTTCGTATAAATCCTTTTTATTTCCTCCTTCAGACACTGAAAGATCCCAACCTGTCGGCCAGGAAGGACTTCCAGCGAGAAGCTGAGCTGCTCACCAACCTGCAGCATGACCACATCGTTAAATTCTACGGAGTGTGCGTGGATGGAGACCCGCTCATCATGGTGTTCGAATACATGAAGCATGGAGACCTGAATAAATTCCTAAGGTTAGCGTTTCACTAAATGTGCATGGAAATTCTCTTAGTGCTTGTCCTGTTTTCAAACTACAGACAGGGTCTTTCTGTGTGGAATCTTCCTGTTCTTCCTATGTGGATTTTGTCCAGGTACTTTCCTTTATTAGAAATGGCCGTCTGTGTAAACTGAAAGGCCAGGCAAGCTGAGCATTTCTTTTTAGAAAAGCAGTGAAAGAGGCCCATGTTCATTCTGGAGGAGCTGCAGAGATCCACTTCTGAGGTGTAAGAATCATTTGGCAGGTCAACTATTATTGATACACTCCACAAATGTTGCCCTGGTAGTGGTAACAGCCTGCTGTGAGGATATTTCTCTTCAGCGGGGATATGGCAGCTGGTCTGAGTTGATGGGAAGATAACTTGAGAAAAATACATGGCAATCTTGAAAGGAAATCTTTTAGAGACTGCAAAAGACTTGGGTGGGTGGGAGGGGTCAATCAGGACAGAAACCCTACATATACAGTCAGGACTGGAAAAGAGTGGTTTAGATGAATGAATTCAGTCAAAAGGGCTAGATCTAAATCCAAGAGAGGGTTTTGTAGCAAGAAAATTGCTTTTCACACACCCTCCGCATCCAGTGTGACTGGATTTGAGCCATTTCACAAGCAAGGATGGGCAACATGCCTACATGCTAAGAGCTATGTGGAGTAAAAAACTAATGCCTAGTTTATACTTCTGTCAGCGAGTTTGCACTCATGTGGACACGTATCAACGAAGACGTTCTCCTTTCATACTTCTCCGTCGTTGCAAAGCAATTCCCCACCAGGACAGCTGGGGGTGCAGACCTTTTCTGGTGGGTCTGCGTAACATTGCAGTGATTGTGTGTTTATTTACTTTGGCTTGTAAACGCACATCCACTCAAGGAGCAATGGCTGACAGAGAGCTCGTTTTAATTGACCTGGAAAGCTTTTTACTAGAAGTGCAGCTCACTGAATACTCTAAAAATGCATGTAAACAAACAAACACAGCGGTCTGTTTTCTTGTTCTCTACACCTCCTGATGTTCAAAATCTCCAAAATACCACATTAGATAAACTGGCCTTGCAATATAAAGCATCTAGTGCCCAAAAGCTGCATTGACTACTAATGACATCAACTATAGAGCACCGTTCTGGTGAAATGATCTGGGGCTGACATTGGACTGACCAATCCAAGAGACCTTGTGTCAACGGATAATGGCGCTGCATGTCTTCGCACCTCTGCAGACGGAGAAGTATAAACTTGGCTTAGCACTACATGTTGCTCTGAGCACATCATGCCCATGATGAAACGTAGTGGTGGTGGTGAAGCCATGGTGGGGGATGCTTTTCTTTAGTGAGGACCTGAGAAACTTATCTGAGTTGATTATTATTATTTTTTATTTTTTTTGCTACACAATTTTTTCACTACTTTTCGTTGGTCTGTCACCTAAAATCACTACAAATTACATTGAAGCTTGTGCTTGTAATGTGATAAAACGTGAAAAAGTTAAATTTGAATTCTTTACAAGGCACAAATTGTAGGACTTGGAATACTGTTGGATTTTTATTTTTTTTTACGGACATTTCGAACAGAAATCCAAACAAACTCAAAGTCCTGCTTGTGCTAAAATTTCCAGCGCCCCTCACAACTGTCAGCGTCCATAAACATGAACGCTGCTGTGCTTTTGTTCCATATTTGTCAGGCTGCACCGAAGGAAACGACCTCTGATAAGCCCCAACAAAAGCGACACGGCGCTGCTACATTGAGCGCTTTGGTAATGGGAGGCTTGACTGGAGCTGATGTCAGCACGCTCGAGAGGAGTGAGAGATAGAAGTGTGCTATTTCAAGTGCAATGACAGCGGCTGCAGCCATGTGTGTGTGGTCTTTCTTGTTTTTAAATCTTGAGGAGTGGATGAAAAGATGACATGTAATGATTGAGGGTGAGAGTGAACGCGCCTGCATGCGTGTCGACTCAAAAGTGCGTGAAGATTTTCAGTCTGGAAATCATTCCTGAAATGAAAGGCAATGTCGCGAGTGATGAAATTCTTTCATGCAAGGTGCAAGACAGCGTTGATTCTTCATCTACTGGGCCTTTTTGGTCACACTTAAAAGATGTGATGTGCACTAAATCAATGGGAATGAATCAGATCAGATGTTCTGGTCTCACTCAACCTTCAGATAAATTGAGGGCAGCCTGCATCTAATCAGATGCTGCTGCCTATGGAGGAAGGGGGGAAAGAAAAAGTACAGAAAAAAAGAGTCACGCCATAAAAGCACCCCCCTAATTCCCCTTAACCATCACACCTGAAGCAAAGAACACAGAATGGCACTAAAATTCCAAAATGGAGATTGAAAGCCAGGCTGACAGAGCGGAAGAGCATCAGCCTTTCCTGAGCGGCGCCTGCTCGGTAATCACGCTGACAAGAAGGTGATGGGAACAGCAGGGACACTTCACAGGAAATGAGTTCCTCACTGTCTCCCAGATGCCTGCACTCAGCCTGTAAACGCATGGTAGCGGGATGAAATTCCAAAGCCTCACTTCGACTTCATGACATGTTGGAAAACTCAAAGTTTTGCTTTGAAGCTCAAATTACAGCCACAGAGTTAATCAGAACGGTGCAGGCACAGAACAGTTTATCAGTGCAATTAAAGCAGCCCGACTGCTTGCAGGTTCCGGTTAATTTGTTAATATTTCTCTCATTTTTCTCTTTATTATGCTAATTCTTCTGACTGAGCAGAATAGGACATGAATGTGTTCTGGATAAGGCTTTATTAATGTGGCCGTGAGTTACTATGTTAAAGGGCACTCTGTCAGGCTGAGCACACACCTAGACGTCTGCATCCAGTTACAAACAGCAGCTATGACACTTTTAAAGCTGAATTACCACAGTCCATTGTGTCTTTCATAAGCAATGACATGCACACTTGTTTTTCATTTCACATGGAGCTGCCTGGTGTGGTACGGACAGTGCCTTTAGAAAAGTATCCATACCCTTCGAACTTAACTATATTTTGTCACCTTATAACCACAAATTCACACAAGTATTTTATGTGATGAACAGACACATTTGAGACAGTCATACAACAACAGAGCGTCTTCAGTCGGAGGCTTCTTCAGTTTCGCTGCAATACAGACCGCTACAGGAAATCTTTCCTGCCCACAGCCATCATCATCTATAACAACTCCTTAAGGAATTAATTATATGAGCTATACCAACACTTAATTTCCCTCTGGGATCAATAAAGTATTTTTGAATTGAATTGAATAATGGTGAAGTGGCTGGAGAGGGATTCATTGTTTTCAACATGTATTTCTTTATTTTTACCAATATAAATCTGAAAGGTGTGGCATGGATATGTGTTGAACCCCCTTCAGTAACATTGATTTTACCTGTGTGTAATATACTTGGAATACAGACAGTGACAGGTCATGTTTAAATGGGGCCATGGGCATGTTTCTCATTCTACGCCCATCACTGACACCCACACACAATCAGACAGACACTTATGGACAGAGGTGGGTATAGAGTACACAAAAAATTATACTCAAGAATAGTACTACCTTAACATATTTTTAGGGAAAGTAAAAATAAAAGGTGGCCATCCAAAAAATAATAATACTCACCAAGAGTTCAAAGGTATTTAGTAAAAAGGCTACTCAAGTATTGAGTAACTGATCATAGCATATGATTTAATATTTAGAAATGATGTAATCAGCAAGGCAAACATATCAAGTTATGTGCAAATAAGACTAAAGTAAAAAAAGAGCTGCAAAATAAGTTCAGTTAGAAGAAAATTTCTAAATAACATTTTTTTAACATAAATACACCAATACGTACAATAGGTAATGTACATATCTAAAGGTACATCCATGGATCATATACCTGGTTTGCTGTATATTCACTTGACCGCAGCAGGCGCAGCAGACCAAGCCTGTGTACAAACAAGAAGTCTCACTTAAACATAAACTATAGGTCTGTGTCCGGTGTATTTTTGGTTTGAACAATCTTCTTCTTCTTCTTCATTTAATAAAGTTACTTACCTTGGGTAGAGTAGTCAGAAATCTGACTCAAGCAAGAGTAGCGATACTTCAAAATAATATTACTCAAGTAAAAGTAAAAGTATGGCTCAGTAAAACCTATCCTAAAAGTACTTGTAACCGAGTAAATGTAATTAGTTACTACCCACCTCTTCTTATAGGTTTGATCAGTGCATACATAGCAGTTCCTTATGCTTATTTCATTCGTAGGTAGTCCTATGTCAGAAAAAGCTTCGAACATTTTCTTCGTGTGTTCACAAATAGAAAAAATGTAACAAAAATATAAAATGTGTGTTTTAATGAGGCTCTGTTTATTGTAGAATAATCCAGTTCGACTTTGATCAGTCCAAGTGTTTTAGATTTTGGACCTCGTTCAGCACTACCTACAGAAGCATTTTCCTACCATGCTTACACTGTGCAGAACACAGGGAAGGTAGCCATTTCCTAATGACTGACCATAGAAAAATGCTTGTGGGGTTAAGAGACAGTGAAAGTCCATCCAAGTGGCCAGATTTGTTATTGCCCTTGAATGTACCCTACATTATACTGCAGCCAAGCTGTCCTTTTCAATTGTCATATGGCACACATTTACAATGTAATGTCGATATAGTTTTGACACATAGTGCAGCCTTGATGAATATCAAGGAACAATAAAATTGTGGAGAGGTTTAAGACATGGTTATATTTTTCAAACAAAAATCCAAGCTTCGGACATGTGATGTAAACCAACTGATGCCACTAACCAGGAAAGTTGCCAAGAATCTCATATTAACTCTGAAAGAGCTGCAGAGATCAGTCAAGAGGATAACTTTGTGCCATGGCCTCCACAATGCTGGCCCTTACTGGAGGAGTGGCTACAGAAAGCTGTTGTCGAAAGATATCCATAAGAGGTCTCAATCATAGTTTGCCACTAGCCATGAAGGAGACTCTTCAACATCTGGAAAAATGTGCTCGGCTAACATGAGATCAAAAGGAACCTTTTTTTCCAGCTTTAAAATAACACTAGATTTGCAGGAAACACTGTACCCTAACATCCTAATCATGAGAACACACCATCCCCAAGGTGACACATGGTGGTGTTAGCATCATGCTGTGGGGATTCTTGTCTTCAGCAGAGACAGGGAAATAAGTTAGAGTTAGTGGGAAAATAGATGGCGTTAACCAGGAGACAGTCCTGGAGAGTAGCCTGTTAGAGGCATGTCACATCTAGATGGGCAAAGTTGCTAAAGACAGACCACAACAGATTAGCAGTGTGTAAGTGCAGTGAAAGGTGGTTGTACAAATAACTGAGTCATCTTTACTAAAAACAAAAACCCACCAGAGTTTTCTTTTATGTTCAAAACATAAACTCTTTCTTAACAATTATGTGCAACTTTCTGTGGGTGTGTTATATTAATCCCCTCCCCAAAATTCATTGACGCTTCTAGTTTTACCGTGCCTAAATGTGGGTGAACTAAAGACCGGTTATTCTCAGTGGAAACCTGAGGCATCCCATAAAAAATTTGGCTTTACTTTTCTTTTAGTAGATTTAAGTTCTTCATTTTCAGCTCACATCACACTTCCTTTGTGTATGGTTCTTTAAAGTACACATATAAAACAAAGTTCACAAATTAGTTGTATAAATTAATAATTAGTAGAAAACAACATCCTAGGTGTCAATTACAGTAGGGTAAAAAAGTATTTGGCAGCCACCAATTGTGCAAGTTGTCCCACTTAAAAAGATGAGAGAGGTCTGTATTTTCATCATCGGTACACTTTAACTGTGACAGACAGAATGTAAAAAATATCCCACCAAATCACACTATAATTTTTGAAGAATTAATTTTACTGATGGTGCAGAAAATTTGTATTTGGTCAAAAGTTCACCTCAATTCTTTGTAATTTCATCTTGGTTGGCAGTGATAGAGGTCAAACTTTTCCTGTAGGTCTTCACCAGGTTTGCACTCACTGTAGCTGGTATTTTGGCCCATTCTTCCATGCAGATCTTCTCTAGAGCTGGGATGTTTTGGGGCTGTTGCTGGATTGATGTCTGGAGACTGGCTAGGCCACTCTAGAACTGTGGCATCTCTGCATTTGGGGCCGGATTTCACTATGGAGCTCTATGCACATCAGTAGAACAGGGTCGTTCTTTACAGAGTAATATTATATATAGACCGATTCTGTTACCAAGAAGATTCTCTTATAAACATTTGTGTACAACTATCTAAGTCTTTGCCAGAATACTGACAAGATCATTAGGCTAAATCCTCTTGAAGCTGCGATTAGGGCCGGCCCCTTAACGTTTGTTTAAATTATGAACATCTGAAATCCCAGTGCGCATGCCCAGGGTGCGTTCAGTAGACAGCAGAGTGGCACAAATGCCACGGCACCAAGCTGAGATTCTGCTACCTTCCTCGACAGAGAAAGGCAGCAATGCCATCTGGTATGCAGTCTGCCGGAAATGTATTAGAAGTAGAAGAAGAGATCCCACTATCAAACCACAGCAGGAAGTAATGCTCCCTGTTTTGCCAAATGCGAAAGTTGGTTGTGCAGCATAACTCGTATTAAAATATCCGAATATCTAAATTCTGTTGGAAAGAAGTGTGCAGCCATCTGATAAACTTGCTAGTTACCAAGACAAAAAAAGTAATGAAGTAGATTTTTTGATGAAGTCTAAATTTAGCACGTTGCTTTTTGAACTAAAATTAGAGATTAAACATTTGGGACATCACCAGCCAGTGGACTTTAACATTGATTTTATGTTGTTCATTTAATATTGAATCATCCATCCATCCATCTTCTTCCGCTTATTCGGGGTCGGGTCGCGGGAGCAGCAGCTTAAGCAAAGAGACCCAGACTTCCCTCTCCCCAGCCACTTGGTCCAGCTCCTCGATAGGAATCCCAAGGTGTTCCCAGGCAAGCCGAGAAACATAGTCCCTCCACCGTGTCCTGGGTCTTCCCCTGGGTCTCCTCCCGGTGGGACATGCCCGGAACACCTCACAAGGAGGTTTTTGCCCAAAATCTCACGATACATGGCCACATTGATTCTTTCCTTAATGTGGTCTCTGGCTAACTTCAGAGAGGCCTAGACACGTGCTGGCTTAAGCAGGGCTAACTTTTAAGCGCAGCAGGATTGTAATCCATGACAAAGTGTGTTACAAATAGTAACCTTCATTACTGTGGTCCCAGCCCTCTTCAGGTCATTGACCAGTTCCCCCTATGTAGTTCTGGACTGTTTCCCATTCATCAATATTTTAAGGTTATGTTTAATTGATTAATTACATATTAGTAAAGGAAACTAGGAAATATGCCATAATTAGAGATCTTTAGAGGTAAGTGAAGAGGCACTCCACCTAGTCTCCTCTAACTGCAGTGAGAAGTGTTTTTGTTAACCTTCCAATGAAGACATGCCATTGGGAGACTGAAGGCAGAAGCTGCTTACAGAGAAGGCAGACATAATCAGGGTCACGAGGGAGTTCGAGCATTGGCCCAGACAGGCTCATGTACAAGACTGGCCATAATAAAATATAAGACAAATGCCAATCCAGCCTCCAGCCTTATGTTGAGAAAGAAGATATTTTCTTCCATGACATTCCTCACCGTTCACAAGATCACGTATACCCCACGAGGTGAGATCGAAGAGCTTCTTAAAGAAGAAGTAACAGGTCTGTGAGGGCCAGAATTCTTGCTTGGTTGTTGGAGCTAAATACTTATTTTCTGCACCATTATACAAATAAATTCTTTGAAAAGCATACAATGTTATTTCTTGGAATTTTTTTAACATTCTGTCTCTGACAGTTGAAGTGTTTTTTAGTTGTATAACTTTCAAAATCCATGGCTACCAAATACTTTTTTGCTCCACTTTTTACCTTCACTGTCTTAAGTAAAAGAGATAATAAACATGTGCATAGGCTACATAATAGACAAAGCTACATGATCTGCCATTAATCTCCTTTTACATGTATTATGTAAACATATAACTTCCTATGATATCTTAACCAAATACAACTCAGCTTAGTCATTATTATTTATACTACAAAAAACATAAAAACTTTCAAACAATCCCTTACTTTTAGTTGCACGCACACAAAGTTTTCCTAAGCAGCTTAAATAACACAAAAAAACAAACAAAAAAGTAAGCAATGTTTCATCACAGTCCTCCTGCACTCAATGTCTGCCTGTGTTGCTACTCTGGAAAGTCCTAGAGAATTGAGTTCTTAATCGGCAGCTGTTTATTGTGATTGGCTGGTGGGCCAGCCAATGATGTTGCAGAGCAGATTTAATTCTTTAACTGTGTTTAGCCCAATGGGCCTCTAGGTTTGACACAAGACATCGCATCAAATTTCCACTTTATTAAATCAATCTGAATTGTTCTTCCACACACAGAGCCCACGGCCCTGATGCCATGATACTGGTCGACGGCCAGCCGCTGCAGTCCAACGGGGAGCTGGGGCTTTCCCAGATGCTGCACATTGCTACTCAGATCGCCTCAGGCATGGTCTACCTGGCATCCCAGCACTTTGTTCACAGAGATCTGGCAACTCGCAACTGTTTGGTTGGAAACGGCCTCCTGGTCAAGATTGGAGACTTCGGCATGTCCCGGGATATCTACAGCAGCGACTACTACAGGGTAAGCCTCAAAGGATATTGTTGTTTTTGCTGGCATTAAAATACTTCTTTGTTTTGTAGTACCGTAATGAGAAGGAAACCATTTGAGCTTTTGCAATGTGTCCAAGGAGACGCACCATCAAATCTGGTGCCCTTCAGCTGACAAAATGCCATTCAATTTAATACATGGAAACTCATGAACAAAATTTTGTTTACAGTACTGTTGGTCCTTAATAGGCTCAAAACAAAATCAGGCCTCTGGGGCTTCCAAATAAAAATCTAATTCTAATAGGTGGTAGCTGCTCTGCCTTGTTATGTTGTTTATATGGTTATGCTTCTATTTTTCCTCTTCTAAGAAGAATTAACAGCTCTCCCATCACCAGTGCAGCCTCGGGCCCTCTCACCACGCCTTTTCGCATCCATGGTGGAGCATGGAGCGCTTTAGCGGTGTGCTAGGAGACGAGCCTGCTGAGCCTGCAGCCTGACGTCAGAGGCTTGTTTATATTGCTTTTGAATCGTGTCTCCTCTACTGTTTAACACGATTAGCAACTATGAACACCTCAAACCAGGCGGCAAATGCTCAGCTGATTTTTTTTTTTTTCCTTTTTTGCATTTATGCTGAGCAGATGATGGCTACTGCAGATCTGGCAGCTTGAAGTAGCTTGGCTTTGTAAAATTACTTTAGGTGCGCCTGATAGTGTTTTCTCAGCGTGACAGCTGGGCCAGTTTGGATGCTGCTTGGGGCATTGCCAGCCCTTATACAGCACTTGCCTGCTTTGAGAGAGCAGCCCTGCACCCATAAAATCATTTGTTAGGAAATCTAAGGGGAGATGGTTTCTGTGGCTAGCTCATGGCTTAACCATTCATGCCATCTGTGTTATTGCTATAATTACTCTCATAACATCAGAATATTTGCTTAAGTTTTGAATGTGTTATAGCAGGATTCTGTGTCATGCTTGATGCAGTTTGAGGATTTAAATAGAGTAGAACTGCTTCCTGCCTGGTTCCTCAAAGGGAGGCAGATTCCAGTTCTGCCCTGATGTTTAAAAAACCGCCAGTTATAAATCATTAAAACATAATAAACATGCATGTATTTGTTTCACCCTTAAATTTCCTATTATGTGTGAAAAATAATTTTCACAGCATAACTGTGAATTTCATTGCATGCCTGAAACTATTTTTTTTCCTTTCTGCGACTTAAGCCTAATGGCCTATTCATTTGTATAGGCAATATTCAAAGGTCGTTGTGGGTTTAGAATCAAAGCTTTGTGATGGAGGATGATGGGGTGTTTGGACAACCGGAGCTTCCTCCTGGTCAGTTTTAATGCGAACCGTAGCCAATCGTACGACACCGACCTTCTACGGTTATTGTGCCGGGGGTTTTTTCTTCAGATGAAAAGAAAAATACACACTTTGCTTTAAAACTCTCACTGCACTATCTGCCTATTTTGACGTTTTAAGAGTGAAAGTTTCTTTTCTCATGGAACAGGTCTGTCTGGCTCACTGTTTGTTGTTCTGCTTGACAATAGTGCTGATAAATGTGTTTAGTATGATGAACTAATTATCAACTAACTGCTAGTTACTCCATTTAAAAATGATGGTGATATAAACAAGCTGCTGGTTAGCCATTAACTAATTAGGCAATACTTAATAGTAATGTCTGGAAAAATGTGTTTAATAATGATGAACCAACAGCTTTCTAACATTAATTCACAATTAACTTTTGAACAGTTTTGAAAGGTAGCCTTATTTATTTATTTTTTAAATGAGTAGTTCAATCTCAATTTATTACCTAACATTTTCCTGCAAGGGCCAAAAATGTGCTTTGGTAATATGAAAACAAATATGAATTAATCATTAACTGCTAGCTGACCATTCATAAATGGTGAACTTATTAACAGTTTCATTATTAGTTTATGGTAATTTCACTTCTCAGTAGGGGTTACAATAATATGCATTTTTATTTTTTCACAATACTAATCATGAACGAATCATTAAGTTATTGTTGACTGAAGCTAGGCAATTACAAACTTTTATTCTTATCAGTAGGAAATGCTAGTTATCTAATAATCAGCTGAACATTTCTGAATTGAGAGCCCTGAAATTAGGGAATGCTTATGTCATGGTTTTCTTTAAGCCTCTGACCCACTTGCGAGAGAGACCTGTCAGGAGACATCAGTCAAACTTTAACAGGTTTACAGTATTGATCTAAGGAGAAATATTTCAATGGTCTTGATCCATTAAAGCCCCCGGCTTTTTGGGACATGGTAGAAGCAGGAGGAGAGGGAGCAGAGGTGAACTGGATGATAAGAAACGTGGTAACGGGAAATACAGGCGATGAAACTCACGGTAGGTGAGGAGGATGATGCCAGGGATGATGGAGCCGGATCTGCGGGCGTTGGCTTGTGTGTTGTGATGAATGGGTGAAGTTGCAGGGGAGGTTGTAGAAGGGTGAGATCCGAGAGAGCGTTGGAGGGCGAGGGTAAGAGGAGCCCTGTGGTTGCCGGTCATGGAGATCTTGATCCCGGTAGGTATTGTTCAGAGCAGTGGAGCGAGGAATCCACGAAGGTGAATGAGGAAGAGAAACTCCTTTTAAAGGAGGTTACCTTTGGAAGGAGCACAAGGACACAGGTTTGCTTCAAAGCTAAAACAGATGGAGAAACTTTGAGAGGAACACGAAGGGCTAGAGGTACCACTTAAGATAACACTCACTAGCAGTTCATAGCTATGATTGGTTCAACATTAGTTCCATATTATCAAAGAACATGTTTGTGCAGCCTATCAGGAAGTGTTGCTGTAATATCTGAAGGATCTTTAAATCTTTCCCCTCAGCTAAAGAACTTGGAGTGTCTTAGCGATTACCAGTGCTACTGTAGATATATCTCCTAGATCAGCCAGACTTCTTTGAGTTAAACAGCTGAATGTGTTTCCTTGTTTTGGCTGTAGAGCAGCAAATCTAATTGTGTCAGTCACAACTGAGTTAGCTGGCAGATACCGCTCACTCGGAAGACTGGATGGAGCTGGCTGTTCCCCGATTTCAAGCACAACATACTGTACATAAAAGCGAATAAACTGAGACGTTTTATCAAACCCACCAGAGCAAAAAGGAGCTGCCTGATGTTTCTTTTTTATGTAATTACTCTAAATATGGTGTGCTAAGTAGGGATTGCTTGGTTTTGCTGGTATGATATTAAAGTTCTTTTGTATGTTTCTATATTTTAGTCCTCACATTGGTTTTATTCAGATGTAGGAAGGCAGCGGGGGAAGGTGCCCTTGAGTCCTGGGACTCCAGCTGATAGTTCGAGCTGTCTGTGCAGTGGGAGGTGGTGGACCTGGGGGGGGGGGGGGTGAAAAGGTTATGGTCTCATATGCTCCTCACTGACAGATGAAAAGAAACAGCAGGACACTTGATGTGTAGCCGGACTCTGACCAGGATAACAGAGGGGGAAAGCTGTGAATCGCAAAAACTGGGTCAAGTGGGGAAAAACAAAAACAGTTCAAACACAGTTCGGGATTTTTATTCCTCCCCATCATTTTGGTCTGTTATTGTTTATTCAAACTGTAGCTAAGCATTTCTGTTATTTAGACCTACCCATGGGACATTTGTCTTGCAAAGTATACAACCTCATCTAAAGGTTCGGTCCTGAAACCTCCTCTTTATTTTTAGGATGTAAATCTGAAACAGGTTCTGTGGCAAGACAGTAGAAAAAAAGGCATGAAAACCAAAGTGCTGCCACCACCATGTGTCACCATTACCAGTCTGAGCTGAGCACCTTCTTTCAGATGTTTGCGAGGTGTTATACAGGACTTCACATGGCTTGTTTTCAACAATCTCTTTCTTCAACGAATCAGAATAGTCCTGTCAACAAATTTGCTCTCTAGTTTCTGCCAGATCAGATTGCAGATTGGAGTTTCTATAGCTAGACACATTTTACAATATATATCCTGAAATGTTACGAAATGAAACAAAGTAGTTTCATTTGGGGAGTTTAATTTTTATTCTAGATTGTTTCATATGCTGTTGATGGCATCACTACACATGCTATGCTCAGAGACCAGAGACCAGGTGCTCTGAACTGTGTTGGGCGATTTCTCTGTGTTGAGTTTACTATAAATAGCAGCATCCTGCTAGGGCTACAACTACCCCAGCGCTGACAAGTCGTATGGAAGCTTATTGCCCTGTGGGACACCAGGAAACACTTTGCAGCAAGAGAGAGCAACTTCCAAGATGGAAATGAATATTGTCCTGAATCCCACCCATCTGTCGCATCCTTCTGCTCCACCTGCACTGTGTTGTTTAAAAAGAGACAACTCCATGTCTCACGCAGACAGACTGCAGCTCTGCTGGCTGCCTTTTACCTTTTTTTTTACTTCCACCCCCCCCGCGACTTCCTCAGGATACAGTGAAAAAGTTTTCCTGAGTTTTGAATTATACATTGTTGGGTACCTATAAAAGTTGATGAAAGCTCTAAAAGGCTCTGTGCATTAAAGACTGTTTTTATTTGTGTAGGGTTTTTTTCTTTAGCACAAAAAATATACGCGCATCTCTGACAACACAGAGCTCTAAGATGTCACTATTAAAGCTATTATTTTCCTGTAGTGTAATGACAAAATGTCTTTATATTGCACGTCCTCTTTCATACAGAGCCGTCCTAGCAGTACAATGTGCACTGCAGTAAGTTTGACAGCTAATTTTCTTCTGTCATTTTTCCTAAAATACCTATTTAAATTTCAGCAGTCTCCATTAGTTGGCTCGAATGAGAAGTACTGGACAGCTGCTCCCCGATTTGTTACAATAATGAACCGTATTTCTGTAATTTGTGTCAAATTTCGATCCCTGCAGTCTGACAGAAAGTTCAAGTCGCTCCATCAGGTAATTTGATTTTGTGAAGTCATGCTCATTTTACAGATTTCAGTGAGACCAGACTGGAATGAAATGATGCTTAAAGTATTGTTAATAAGAGGTTATCGCACCAGGTGGGGTCGAAACTCTACACATTTGTTAAAACCTATCAAAAACATTTTTTTTTGCCTGGAACCCCCCCCCCCCCGCCCGAAAATGTAAGGTAACAAACATATAACATTCACATTGCAACCATAAACTGTAAAGTTCATGGGAAAAAAAATATGTGGTTTTTAAACGTTTTTATGATTATAACTGAAAAGTGAAGAGCAACCAGTTCTTTCACTGTAATTACAGCTGCAGATCTATAGACAGAAATGTTCCCCTTTCTTCTTTGCAAAATAGCTCAAGCTCAGTTAGACTGGATTAGCAGCATCTGTGAACATCAGTTTTCTAGTCTTGCGACAGAATCTCGGGTCAGTCGCAAGTCAACTATGGCTCTGACTGTCTGCTTAGGATTCTCATCCTGCTGAAAGGTGGACTGTGTTTGTCCATCCATCTTTTCCATCCACCTTTCATTTAATTCTTGGAATACAAGCTTTCTTCTGCAAACACTTTCATAACGGATAGATTTGTGGAGAGCCTTGACTCATAGTTGCCATGTCTTGGTACGTTTGCCATCATTTCATACAGAGGGGCAAAAAAGTATTGTGTAAGTTGTACCGCTTAAAAAGATGAGAGAGGTCTGTAATTTCACCTCAGTCCTTTGTAGTGCGGATAGCAATGACAGAGGTCAAACGTTTCCTGTAGGTCTTTACCAGGTTTGGAAAGACTGTAGTTGGTATTTTGGCCCATTCTTCCATACAGATCTTCTCTAGAGCAGTGATGTTTCGGGGCTGTCCCTGGGCAACATGGACTTTTAACCCCCTCCACAGATTCTCTATTGGATTGAGGTCTCGAGACTGGTCAGGCCACTCCAGAACCTTGAAATGCCCTTTACATAGCTACTCCTTCGTTGACATAATACGCATCAGTCGTCCTGTCCCCTTTGAAGAAATGCAGCCCCAAATCTAATGTTTCCACCCCCATGCTTCACAGTGTGTTGGTGTTCTTGGGATGCAACTCAGCATTCTTCCACCTCCAAACATGGCAAGTAGCGTTTATACCAAAAAAATTATATTTTGGTCTAATTTGACTAAATGACATTCTCCCAATCCTCCTCTGGATCATCCACATGGTCTCTGGCAAACTTTAGACGGGCCTGGACATGTGCTGGCTTAAACAGGGGCACCTTTCGAGGGCGGCAGGATATTCAATCATGACGACATTGTGTGTTACTTATAGTAACCTTTGTTACTGTGGTCCCAACTCCCTTCAGGTCATTGACCAGTTTCCCCTGTGTTGTTCTGGGCTGTTTTCTCACTGTTTAATATCATGTATACCCCACGAGGTGGGAGGTTGCATGGAGCCCCAGGTCAAGGGAGATTGTTTGTGATCTTCTATTTATTACATTTTCTAATAATGGCTCCAACAGTTGATCTCTTCTCTCCAAGCTGCTTGCTTATTGTAGATTGACTTATCCCGGTGTTGTGCAGGTGTACAATCTTGTCCCTTGTGTTCTTAGACAGCTTTCTGGTATTTGCCATGGTAGAGGTTGGAGTCTGACCTCTTTGAGATGCTCAAATCTTATAATTTAGTTTTGTAACCCTTCTCCACAACATTCTTCCTGCCCAGTCTGCTGTGTTCCTTGGTCTTCATAATGCTGGTTGTTCACTAATGATTTCCAAGAAACCTCTGATTTCTTCACAGAACACTGAGATTAAATTAAACACAGGTGGACTTTTTGTATTATTAATTAGATGACATCTGGAGGCAAGTGGCTCCACAGTTTTTAGACATTTATTGGGGAATAATGGGATTTTTACATTTTAACATGACAAAATATGAAAATGTTAAAGGTGTATTTCTCCAAGGTACTATAATTTTTATATGTCTTGTGATTAAAATGGACTGAGAACTACTAAGCATACTAACGATGTCAATCTAATGGCCCACCTTCAAGGACTTGGTCTTTCCTTCTGATGCTGCCAAGGAACCTTGCTTTCCTTTGAAGGAAAATGGTCCCCAGCTTTCTCTTGTCTCTGGGATCAAACAGACGCTCCATCCCTGCATTATTTATCAAGAGTGAGCTCCTCGAAACTGTATGCAGCTGGGTGCTAATGAGTACACAGACCATATGTATTACATCTGCAAGACTGTGAAAAAAAGACAGAAAGAAAATCAAACCACTTTTACTAGTGAGGAGCACCCTGGTAGGAGGGTTAGGATGATTGGGTTTTTTTATGGGGTCTACAATACATACTGGGGATGTGTATTGGTAAAATCTGGTGATACGATATGCATCGCGATACAGGGGAGAAGATATGATATATTGCAATATATTGCGATACTATGAGTAAGACAGTATATTGTGAATTTATCTGTCACAGCTTTCTAAACTCTCTAACCTGTTTCAGACTTAACACATCCAGTTTTATTAGTAGATCTACTTGTTCCACTGGAACAAAGAAGGTGAAAACAGCCACAAACTACCAGTCCTACTTTTAATTTTACTACAAAAATGACTTTCGTCATTAATAGTTCATTCAAATCCTAAGAAAAAGAAGAAAAAAAGTCAATACTTTGCTTTTGAATTTCGATACAATATTGCGAAATAAAATATTGCGATATATTGGTGTATCAATATTATCCTTACATCCCTTATGCAAACAACCGCAGTCGTAGTTTATCAAGCTCAACTCTGACCTGCAGAAATAAAGATTAATGAAACATCAGTCAAAATCAAAAACCTATTTTGCATTTTTTTTAACCCAAATATAGGCAAATAAAACACCTTTTAGATTCAAAGAGCTGTTAGCTGAAAACTTGGCATTTAGATCACAATCAATTACAAGATGATAGATCATTCAAGTCTTAAAAACATGGCTTTCTAGATACTAATCATCTGCAAAATTATAGATTATCTATACTTTTAAAGGAAAACAAATGTGATGTTATATTGAAGGACAAGTCAAATGATTTGATTGTGTATTGTATTTTTTGTTTACTTTTTTCTATTTCTCTTCAACTATTTAATTGTAATATGTGTATCAATTGCTCTTTCCATTGTCAAGTGAAAACCAAAACTCAAAGAATGTACAAACAGTTTTTGTTTTGTTTAAGTTATTTGTTTTTGAATCGGATATAAAACAAATTATAAAGAAGTCTCACCGCTTGACTGGACAGGCATGTCTTAACATACTGTATCAGAGAAGACAGTTTCCTTTTTAGTAGAGGCTCGCACATCTGAGTTGTCTAGATTTTAAACACTTCTGGTTATGTTTTTTGAGAAGCAACACCCATGTTCTGTTTCTGTTGTTAAACTGATCTTGTAGCACTTATGATGCTTTCACCAAAAGAGGGAAAAAAGAGGGCGGTCTGAGTTTCTGAGCAGATAGTCACCAGTTTGAGCAGACCAATCGGATTAAGGGCCAATTCTGGTCAAAAGCTGAATTCACTGTGCATCTCTACCAGAAAATTACTTTTTTAACTGGTAGGAGAAATCAAAATTTTAAGCTCCAGTTTTTTTCATTATTAATGGTCTTTCTTGTATTGCTTTTGCTGTGGAGAACTTCAGATAAGGCTTTCATCTACTCATTTCCTGTTGCAGCACTTAACAAAGGGCAACACAAACAGATTTGTGTGTTCTCTCCTGGATGAGAGTGGTGATGACCTGAATCTAAAGCCTCCTAACTGAATGCACTGGACTGTGACACGTCTGTACTTTGAGAGTTCAGTACAAATGCAAATACTTTTCCACCCTACTGCACAAAATTACTGTTCAAATGAAAAAAAACCCATTGTATATATAAGAACAGATATATTTAGTGTCTATGTGCTGTTTTTGAAGAAGACTTAACGGTATTTACCCTGGTTTCCTCACATCTAGTTACTTGTCTGCTAAGTCATGGAGCTCCATGTCCTTTCTGCCACTCAGCAAAAAGTGTCTGGGTCAGAACCATTATAACATCATTTTATATCTGCCTGGCTCTAAATTTGCAGAGTGCGCAAATTCTGATCCTTACTGGATTGCTTCAGTGACAGTTCCTCCTTCCCACTCTGTGCTTGCAGCAGGCTCAGAGAATAAACTTACTATGTTTTTTTTCTTGTACCTTCTTGGGGAAAGAGTTAAATGTCTCAACAGATCCCCCTTCCTTGAATCAACGTAATTAGTTTGGAGGTGTTGGTAGATTATGCGGGGAAGAATTGATCACCGTGTGACTAAAAAAGAGGAGCTGACTGCTGCACGTTATGCAGGTTATCAAGATGAGTATTCAAACAGGGTTATAGATATTCATGGGTACATGACATTCAGGTGGAACTCAGTAGTTAGAGTATCATTAGACAAGTGATTTTTAGTTTTCAATAGCTGTAAGGCACCACTTTAAATTTCATTTAAGAGATTTGGACCAAAAAAGTAAACTGGTAAACCACCAGCGCTGAGCTTGAGAATCTACCTGTCAGTAAAGACATGGGCAGAACATCAATGCGATGGTGTTGATGGCTTCTCATGTTACTTTTATGTTACATGACAAAGAGATCTTACTTGAGATGATTTTGAGGAGGCTCCATCAAGACCTAGAAGCTTTTTCCTTCAGTGGAAAATTAAGTTTTAGTTTAGTTTTTATAGGCTGATAGTATATTGATCGTGCCACAAACCTGCTTGAGTTCAAATGGCATTTCCAATTGGTTGTCTACTCTGTTTTGTTCATTAGTCCCGTTTTCTTTTTTTGCATTTTTCCAGTACAACACAGTTAGAATCCAGCAGCACCAAACATGAATAATAGTAACTTTTTTCCAGTCTGCATAATGAATCTGTTTATTTTAGTTTTACTTTTACAATTGATTGACTGAATTGGTTGACTCAAGAAATGCTTACTTTGCAAAAATCATATCAGACAATAAAAATAATCCTAAAATCCTTTTTTCCACCATTGATAAACTTTTTAACAGAGCTACTAATGCATTTCAGAAAACCCCCTCAAACACTCTTTGTGAGGAGTTCGCAGACCACTTCAGAGGGAAGGTAGACACCATCAGATGTAATATTTTATCTTCTCAGTGTAACATGGTTTTAGACAAATCTGAATGTGTGTCTCTACCAGAGGAAACGCTGGACAGTTTTGTCCTGGTAGAAGCTGGGACTCTTGATAAAGTTTTCTCCTCAGTGAGGCCCACCACATGTGTTTTGGACCCGATTCCCACTTCATTTTTTAAGCCATTTTATGAATCTTTTAGGAATGAGATTTTAACCATGATGAATTGCTCCCTTCAGACGGGGGTCTTTCCTGCCGCCTTTAAAGGGGCGGAAGTGAAGCCCCTGCTGAAGAAGAGCAATTTAGATTTTAATGATTTTAATAATTTTAGACCGGTATCTAACTTACCATTTTTAAGCAAGGTTTTAGAAAAGCTAGTTTTAATTCAACTTAATGATTTTATTAATCAGCACAATGTCCTGGAGAAATTTCAGTCTGGTTTTAGGGTGAACCACAGCACAGAGACGGCCCTTCTAAAGATTTTAAATGATTTTAGAATAAATTATGACGCTCAGAAGGTGACAGTGTTGGTTCTACTGGATCTAAGCGCTGCCTTCGATACAGTGGATCACACTATTCTTTTAACCCGTTTAAAACAGATCGGCCTCTCTGGTGCTGTTCACAAATGGTTCACATCCTATCTCACAGACAGGACTTTTATGGTAAGTTTAGATACCTGCTCCTCTAGGGTCCATAGGATTACATATGGTGTGCCCCAGGATTCAATTTTAGGCCCAGTGCTTTTTAACCTTTATATGCTCCCTCTTGGCAGCGTCATCAGGAGACATGGAGTTAACTTTCACAGTTATGCTGATGATACACAGTTATACATCTCCATGTCTCCCGATGACACACGGCCAATGGATGCACTTTTTAACTGCATTTTAGACATTAAATCCTGGATGGCAGAAAACTTTCTCCAGCTCAACCAGGACAAAACTGAAGTTTTAGTCATCGGTCCTGAGGCTCAGAGAGAGAAACTTTTACCAAAACTACAATCACTGTCTTTTAATCTCTCTTTACAAGTGAAGAACCTGGGCGTGATTTTTGACTCTGAGCTGACTTTTATTCCTCACATAAAAAATATCACTAAAATAGGTTTTTATCAACTAAAGAACATCGCCAGAGTCCGCCCCATTCTGTCTCGGGCCAATACGGAGACACTGATGCATGCTTTTATCTCCAGTAGAATTGATTACTGTAATGCCCTGCTTTCTGGTCTTCCCAAAAAGAGTATATCAGGTTTACAACTACTACAAAATTCAGCAGCACGTGTCCTGACGAAGACCAGGAGGCGGGAGCACATTACACCGGTCTTAAAATCATTGCATTGGCTCCCCGTACATTTCAGGATCGACTTTAAGGTTCTTTTAATGGTTTTTAAGTGTCTTAATGGTCTTGGGCCTTCTTATCTCTCTGAACTGCTTTTACCATATAAACCTTCGCGGTCTCTGCGCTCCTCTGGCAGCCGTCTCCTTGTCACCCCAAAAGTCAGGACACACAAGCATGGCGAGGCGTCTTTCCAGTTTTATGGCCCTCACCTCTGGAACAGGCTGCCAGAGAACCTCAGGGCTGCAGAGAATATTCATGTTTTTAAGAGCAGGCTCAAGACTCACCTTTTTAGCTTAGCTTTTAACTGATTATTATTTATCACTGTTTGTTTAATTGCTTTGGATGTTTTATATGATTATATTTTTATCAGTTTTACATTTCAATCTTAGCACATTAATTTACCGTTTCTTTTTATACTTTAATTTATCTTAATCCCCGTTCCAGTGTTTCCTCTGTGGGAGCCCTCTGCCCCGGGAGCGGTGGTCGGCTGTAGCTGCCTGGGTGCTCTCCGGGTGGAGCTTGGGTGGAGGTGGGGGTCTTGGCCTTGCCTCCACTGGGTGCCCTGTGTCAGTGCCTCGGCTGGTGCTGTTAATTTACTGCTGCCGGGGCAGATGGCTCCTCTGATGGCGTTTCCTTGCATGGTTCATCTGCACTCGGCCCAATGTCCTTTTTTACCTTTTCTTTTAACTGTGTGTGTGCATGGGAGATGGGTTGGGGGGAGGGGGGTATAACTGTGACCATGCTTTTAAATCTGTGGGGGAGGGAAGGGAAGGTGGTTTTATGTGGGGTCATTTTAATCTGTAAAGCACTTTGTGATGCAACTTCTTGTATGAAAAGCGCTTCATAAATAAAGTTTGATTTGATTTGATTTGACTGTTAGTCAACCTTATTATCACAATATGTCTATCCCATCTTGCGTTTGGCTGTTTGAGCAACATGCAAAATGGTCTAAAAAAATACTTCAGGAACTGAGAAGCTGGCTAGCTGTTTTAACAACCTTTTGAATTAAGACAAATTTAACCTCAACAATAAATGCAAGCGACTGCATTTGGAAGTGTGTATGTGTGAGTAAAAAAAAAAAGAAAACCTACAGAAAGTTTCACCACCCACCAGCATGCACCAGCCAGAGGAGATACTACTTTATCTCCAATTGGCAGCAGCGCAGCAGGGAGAACCTTAATGGACATCATAGCCTCCAAGAGTGAACCTGTGTTCGCTGCTGTTTGAGCTGGGAGAGCAGAGATAGCAGCACGGTTAGAGCAGGGAGTGAGAGTGCGTCTAGATGGTTATCAGGGACCCTTTAAGAGGTCTGCGGCCTCCCAAAGGCTCCCTACGAGGCCTGCACAACGCCCATCGAAGAGCCCGACTGGGTTCGTAATCTATCCCCCTGCCATGCTGCTCTGCTCTCCACACCGTTAATCCAATCACTCCCCTGCCACGGTGGGACAGGCAGAGCACTAATCCAGTTTACACAGCAACAACAACAAAAAAGGCCCCAGACTCATTCCTGTTTCCCTACAGAGCTTTGCCAGCTTCTCCATGTGACATTGAGTGAGAAAGATGAGGATAATTACCATGGCAATTATTTAATTTTTATTGTGTTCAGCCTTTTTTTCATTTCTTCTACCTTTATGTCTCTAGCTAATTGCCACAGCATTGTTGCAAAAAACCCAATGTGATAGCATTCTATCATTTGGGAAGCAGTGAGTAAGACTGATTTAATGTCCCTCACCACAGTACAACTACACATGTATCATTAGTATGCATCAGATGAGGTTAAACCTTGCATCCAGTGGGCTGGCTGGGCCTCAGATAAGTCATTAGAGTAACAGAAACTTAATTAATTTGGTGTAATCTTTACAAACCTTTGCGAGGAAACACACTGCTGTACAGCCCCTCAACAACTCCTTCCCCTCGCTCAGCCCACCTAGCACAGCACGACCCAGAGGTTCTACACAGTGGGAGGCGAGTGGTCTTTGTATCAATATTGGCTTAATGCTGCGTACAATGCTAAAACATGTCATGTGTAATGAGACCAGGTGGGGTGCAAGTCATTGTTCATTTAGCAATTAGCTTGAAGTGAAAGGCTAGTAAATGAGTTTACGGCCACTGCCAGCCCTCCTCCCGGCTGCAAGACTCACACAAGCACCTTCGACGGGGCTTTCGTGTGCTCAACATCCAGCAAAAAGGGCACCTTACTCTAAGCACCTTCCAGATTTATGTTTATCTTAATTACTGTTTTATCTGTGCCGCCACAGAGGAGAAACAGCAGCTTTGATTATTCTCCAGGGGTGGCAGACAAATCTAACTTGTTTCGGTTGTGAGCCGGCGAGGGAAGTCTTCAGAAATTAACAGGGAATCGAGGTTTCTATCCAATGCCTTGGGTGCCCTTGGGCAAGTCATACAGTGGCAGGATTGTGACAGGAGCATTTAGGGGAATGACACAAAAGTGCGTTCTCCCTGCTGCACAACTCAACATTGGGATGCAGTTGAGCAAAGCGCGTAACCCCTGATGAGATTAGTAGAAGACTGTGGCTGCACTGGGACTCGGACATTAATGTTTGTGTATAACTGTGAAGACTGATCGAGGTACAAAAGCAGCACGTACTGGAAAAGATCAGGGAGATAAAACCTGGGTGCAAAGGATCTTTCAATTAGGAAATGACTATAAACATACCATCTAATTAGTTACAAAGTGACTTAAGAGCAACAAATTCAATGAGTGGGAGTGGCCATTACAAACCTTTGATCTCAGTTCCAGAGAAAGACCTGAGATTAAGTGCTGAAAAGATGTGTCCGAGCAAGGTGGCCTACAAATCTGACTCTGTTACACCAGTTCTGTCAGAAACGATGGGCCAAAATTCAAGCAAACTACTGGCGAAAAGATGGTGGAAGGATACTCAGAACATGTCATCCAAATTATAACATTTAAAAGGCAATCCCAACAAATATTCAGGATATGTGTGTAAAACTCTGACTCCTCTGTTTAGTTATGAGTCTTTGATAATTCAGCAGAGTGTTGAGGTAATGTTGTGAGGACAAAACATACAGAAAGGGTTGGTGTTCTACTGCTGAATAGAGCTTTACACCTGCTTTCTATCGGACGCGTAAGCAGCGCGTAACGTAATACACGTGTTTTACTCGCAGTTTCAGCAGCGGGTGCATTTCAGACGAGTATCACTCGTGAAAGGGTTCCACCCAGCTGGTCCCGGCCTAAGATACAGACTAGGTCTGGACTGACTTGCAGCTTAGTCTGGATCCAGACCAGCGTTCAGACTTTAAGGAATATTGGTTTGTTAGATTATCACCCCAGAACTCTGCCTTTATTCTGTGTGGAGGAATAGTATATGTACTGTTTGTCAAATTACTGCACCATAAGTTTTATTTTGACATTTTTGTTTGATACATGAATAGTTGTTTCATGATTGCAATAGCTCTAAACAGGTCCTTTCCATCACTACGGTGTAGTTTAGGCATCATTTTCTTTTCCCTCAAAAACAGTCCCTTTGTTTAAACCATAAATGTATCATTTTGGCTCACTTTCTCAAAATAATTTCAATAATAGTCCACTAACTTGTTGCACTTATCTCCAGCAGTCTGGCAGTAGTTTTTAAATGGAAGCATTAGTTTTCTCCTCTCAAGTTCAGTTAACAATGTCATTGCTGTTCAGTATTTTCATGATGGTAAACAATTGAACATAAGAGTTCTTTACAGCTTACCTTGGGGTTTTGGTGACATTGCTCCTAGGAGAAAAACTATTTATTTTATTTTACATCCTTGAGGTTATCAGATTTCCTTTTTTCTTCCTGTGACACACTTAAACGCAAGCTGTAATTTAATCAGAATTACAGAGGTCTCGTCCCAGAAGCTTTGCTGTGAACTACAAGGCTCTTCCAGACTATGATTTTTTGCATTTCCACAACAGTTTAAAAGCCTTGGAGGACTAGAGTGCATTAATCTCGTGACATATAATTAAAAAAAACGGTTTCCCCTCACTGTTCTCAGAGCTGCGGGTCTATATGTAGTAAACACAAAGACAGCAAGGCAGAAAGAAGCTTCGCTTCACCTAAAAACGGAATCTTTAAACTGAGAATGTGGCATCTTACGACAATATTGGAAGCAGCTGTAGGGCTCTTTATTTTCATTTAAAAAAATTACTACTTTGAAATTATTTTCCAATTTTCTTGTTTACTATCTGGGTTTTTACTTGGCAATGGGCTTTTCAATTTTCTAGCTGAATCACTCCACTGTCTGCCTGTTCCATGCTCCAAAAAACAGCAAAAATAACAAAAGGTTTTAGCCAGTATTCCTGTATCTTAATTGTGCATTTTAATGAATGTATCATATATATATTCAGAGCCTTAGACCTGGACATAGAGAACCAGGTTGTAACCTACTTGTTTCTCTGAAAGGTGTCATAAAGGAATCTTCAGAAAAAATATGTCGAAATTACTTTCCTGGATGCATTTTGGCAAGTGTGAGGTTTGTTGGAGGGATGATTATTAGGGCTGTCAAACGATTAAAAATATTATTCAAATTAATCACAGGGTAGCTGTGAATTATTTATGATTAATCACGATTAATCAACATTCCTAAAAAGTAAAATTTTCTGTGTAAATAAAGGACAAAACCAGATGCCGTTGTTCAGAAATCCACCGTCACATTTACATGTGCTCCTTTTAACCTGTATCTTTTAACCAGTTGCTAAGGTAAACATGGTTAACTATTTCTGAATGTAAAGCTGACCGTTTCTTCTGAATAATAGAGGGATTATTTGTTTATCAACACAGCAGA
The DNA here is from genome assembly GCA_963556495.2 of Valencia hispanica. Lineage (NCBI taxonomy): Eukaryota > Metazoa > Chordata > Actinopteri > Cyprinodontiformes > Valenciidae > Valencia > Valencia hispanica. The sequence continues at coordinate 15,148,288 of OY747701.1, read as the reverse complement.
GGCAGGCACAAATGGTGTGACAGTGGCCCTTTACATAGCTCGAGCTCCCATTGTTATTTAAAACCAACAGAGCCGATTGTCTAAGACAAGAGAAGCAAAAGATGAACATGCCCCGCTGCATCCGCTCCTTATTCTCAATGTGACCTAAATCTGTAGACAGGAAGTGTGGCAGAGTCTTTTAGAGGAGAAAAATACATTGTGTTGCTGTAGTTTGATCAAAACTTGAAAAAAAAAAAGTTTAAATTTCATTACTTTATAATTGTACTTTGATCTTTTCATATCCTAAAATCTAATGATTTTCTAATTCCCAAATGGATTTTTCATCAAAACACGAAGTCCTCAATATTCGACTCTCTCTGCTAACAGTAGAACATAATAATCATGTAGATGGTAAATTAAACCATGTTATTTTAGTATAAATGACCCCATTCAAGTTTTATTTTAAATAATTCTCAACTGCTTCACCCCTTTACATGATATTTTTGCCCTTGCAATCATATTAGCATACAGTTACAGTTGTATCAGTGGCTGAAAGACAAAAACATGCACTGACACGAATAAAATGGTTACAGTTTTAGACTGAACACTTAATTTACCAATATATGAGAAAGAAGTTAACACTGATTTTAATATGAACTTATCATGTTCATCTAAAAAAGAGATAATTATGACAACTGTCTGGGACTGTTTCATGTTTTTTTTCCTAGAGCTCCAAAAAAAAAAAAAAAAAAAAAACATGCAGAGAGGTTGATGATGATTTACTCACTTCAACATGCTTAATGATCGAAGCGTCTCAAACTGACCAGCCGACTGATCTTAAAATATGATTAAGGAAATCAAATGTGAGGCCGTTGTTATTATAACCAATATACCCTGTCCTAATGCAGTGGAATGCTATGAATCTCAAACCCTTTATCCCTGTATACACACGCTATACAACCAATGGGGCATCAGTAACACTTGCTTTAAAGCAATGACAGGACTTGAAGTTGATTCTAATTTACCCATGTTTTCATCCACTTCAAACAGAATTGCCAACATACACGGACGGAAGTTATTTTGGAATTCTGTTATCATTGGCGTTGCTGATGCTGATGAGGCCCTTGTTCAGATGTGTCATCCATTTGGCGAAGAATGGAAGAGAAATGATGCTTCGCATTTGTTTTGCTGGAGCATCAGCAAGTTCAAAACTTTGACATTGTGGAGGTTAATGGGCTGTGATTCTGACTTTCGGTCAGCATATATGTGTTAGTGCACAAAACAGTTTCAAGCAGTCTTGTTCTCCCACAGGCTCTGTGTACACATATTGATTTGTGGTAAATGGAAAGACGGCACACAGCATTGGGATATCATTGCAGGAGGAACAGTACACACTGGTTATCGACTTGTCCAAGGATTTTAAGAAAAGGTGCTACATTGATGAGTTACAAGGACCAAAAGAAGAAACTAAATACGTCCAACTACTGACTCTGTGTCCTTCTCTAAGGATACTTTGTAGCTGCCGGCTGAGGGCATTACTCCATTGGGGTGACACAGAAACTAATGTCTCATTGATGGTTTTCCTGAGTAGCACAAAGTTGTAGGGTAGTGTTGTTTGCATACAGAGACATGCCTGCCATATCGAGTAAGATCCAGTTTATGAAACCCGACACTTAAAAAATGAGATCGCAAACTACTGGTAAAAATCAGGGTATTTAAATTGCATTAGAGTCAAACTAAAATGCTTTGCAAAAGTATTCACACCCTTTGAACTTACATTTTGTTCCTTCATAACCAGGAACTTCATTTTACTCTACACTTACCAAAACATGGCTTCCATAGAGCATATTGGTGCACTCCACACTTACTTCTTTCTTCCTTTCTTAGAAAGAATATAAACAATAAAAATCTCAACAAAACAAATACAGTAAAAAAACATGAATAAAAACATTACATTTCCAACTAAATGATTTGTAAATCAAAACAAAGCATACATATGGCTGCATAAATATCAGCGTACCTACAGATACAGATTTACTCCCACATCACCTACTAATCAGAACTTAGATACTCACAGGTTAACGTCAATTAACAGTTGAAATACATTTTGAAATTTTATCTCATTCATTTTATACACAATAATTATGTACTCCTTGTATATTTTCTTGAATTTTTTAATATTTTTACTTTGCTTAATTTTTTCGTCCAAGCCATTCCACAAAATCCCTCCTCAAGCTTATATCCACATGCTTTTAAAAGTGGTATGAGCACATGGTTGCTTTAAATTACCTTGTCCTCTCAGCTCATAAATCAGCTCTCTGTCCTTAAGTAAATTTTGAATGTTCTTTGGAAGCATATTATTTTTATGTATTATTTAGGTTCTATTCCTGGTTCAACGTACCCGAGTCATTTAATCAGGCCATTAGCGGGACTCTGGAGAACGTGACTACATGCAGGAGGAGGTTATTCAGCTATCTGATTCAGGTGTGTTGGACCAGGGATTCATCTAAAAGTTGCAGGACTTTGCCCTTGAGGCCTGGAGTTGCAGACCCCTGCATCAGACAGAAGGATTCTCTGGTCAGAAGAGACCAAAATCAAACTTTTTGGTCTAAAAATCAGTGTGGAGGTGACACATTCCGACGGAATGTGTGCCTCCACTCCACATTTCTCCAAAGCACTGTGTAGTGCTTTCTGATAACAACTCACAGTATTAAAAGACAGCACAGAGAATGTGGCGCTTTTTGGGCTTTTTTCTACACTCTATATTGTTGCTCCTGTGGTATACTCCCTGAAATATGTGAGGCTTCAAAGTGACATTTTGGCAGTGAATGCATTACTTAGAAACAGTTTAAAAGCAATGTTGTTTCCTCTAAGTTCTGAGAAGACGTCCATTTCGGTGCAAGTTGTAAGACAGTATGGAATCTGCCAATGGTAGTAGTAAGGCAAGCTAACATGTACACTCTCTACTAAAATCACAAAATGCTTGTAGCCCAACTTATGAGAGAGTAACAGATGAAGGACAACAAAGACGCCTAATACTAATGAACTAATTTTAATGATGTGTACAAACTAGAAGATGCTGTAAATAAATGCCAAGAAATAAGCAGCCTTTTGGCAAATTTACACTTTTACTTTAGAAACATCCACCAGATTCAGCTGCGACATGAAGTTTACACAGACAGGAGTTTCAAAGGAAATCTGCAATGAGTGTACCACAGAACTTGGAGGTAATTAAAAACACTTGAGTTTACTTTTTTTTTTTCTTGACACTTAAAAAGCCACTGTGCACTCACGACGAAAGGCACACAGATGTCAGAGCTGGTAAATGGAGTTTAGAGAGGAGCTTGTTATGATTTAATGAATCTGATTGTGTTCTAACCCAGAGGTAGAGATAGGAGGCAACTGAGGGTTTATTTACCCTCTCATGGTGGAGGCACGTACATTTTAGGCCTCATTTCTGACTGTTGATTTGATTTGATGCTATCTCCCAGAGCACAAAATTAGCATAGATGTTTGTTTGTGCAGGCCGGTGCTTGATGGATCAGTGAGCGTATTGATGGGTGGGTGGTTTTGATGATGGATGGATGATAGGTGTGTATCTGATACACTGCAGGGGCATGTTTGCTGCCTTGTAGATAAAAAAAAGTGGGCTTCAAAATCTTTTCAAAATCTCTTTTTTTTTATATTCACACAACTCCCAAAGTAGCAGCAACAGAGGTGAGAAACTAAACCACATGAAAACATGAACAACAACATGAAGTGAAAGGAATTCAGAATCCACTTCTACCAACTAGTAGTGCAGGTACTGAATTCCCAATGCCATGCACGGTGCCTACCACATTTACTTGCAACCGTGGTAAAAATGTTTAAAAACCCTTAACGTAATTAATGGTTGGGTTTCTCCAAATAAATTAAGAATAGATTTATTATAACACAACTGAAGATTATTTTATATTAAAACCTTTTGTACATCTTTATCATCGTTACTAAAAATATGACCAGCACAATGTGCATGAATTGACAAGAATTGCTATTTTCAACCTTAATCAAAGTGCAACCATCAGATTCTTTGGAATAGAATTGATGTTGAGAAAAAGAAAAGATGATTTTTGAAAGGGTAGTTTCAGTTCTGTGCACAGAAAATCTATGTTTGACTTGTTAATTATTGTTGTAGTGATAAAAAGTAATATATATTGTCACTGAAGTTTTATTTTCAAACACTTCCAAACCAATGGACAAATTATTTAATGTGTCATTATTATGACCTCACCAGGCTTCACGTTAGCATCTAACAGCAATATAATTGTTATCTGTCAGAGGTATATTTGGACTCCTGAACCCTATGACAAATGCTGCCATTATAGGTCATACTGTCTCTGTATTTTGAGGCAAAACCTTTAATACTTTGCTCCTCATTCTAACGTCTGTCTCGTCCAGTTACACGCTGGAATGATTAAAGCACCCCCACTGACACAAATGTGGAATGGAGGCTTGTGATTAATGAACAACTGTTCAATCGATTAATGTCCAGCCACAGAGGATTTTCAGCAGTGGGAGACTTCATTTCATGTTTGGCTAGTTTGAAGACATCAACATGCCTGAAGCGGATAACTGCCTCAACAGCTATCTTTCTCTCTGCAAACCTTCTTGTGAATGCAAAAGATTCTCATGTGCATTTATACAGCTATATTTATGTCACGAGTCATACAAATGCTGTATCCTGAGGATCAAGATTGCATTCAACATTTTGTTTTGTCTCAGCAGTTTTCTTTAAATACATTTTAAAAACCCATTCCATTACATGCAGTGAGTCTTTGATCCTCAGCTTATTGACAGAAACTAGAAGTACTGAAGAGCTGGCTGTCTTTCAGTCAAAGTAGAAGGGGGGTTTAATGCCATACCCATAAATGCTCTGACATCAAGAGATCCAATACATAAAGAAGTGGAGGCAGATGAGTCGCTGTTTTCCTACATTGTGTCAGTGTCAACACTAAAACAACATGGCTTTGAATCATAATTGCAGCCAACAGATGAGTTGCATTTATAAGCAGCCAATCCTTATATTATCCAGACGTGCTGAATTTAATGACAAAATTTAGAAACCTGCATTTCAAAAACAGCATTTTGGTGTGCAATACTAATCCCCCCCCCCCCCCTCTTTGTTTTCTTGTCCGCTCAGGTTGGCGGACACACCATGCTACCGATTCGCTGGATGCCCCCAGAGAGCATCATGTACAGGAAGTTCTCCACGGAAAGTGACGTCTGGAGCTTTGGGGTCATCCTTTGGGAGATCTTTACCTATGGGAAGCAGCCTTGGTTTCAGCTGGGTAACAATGAGGTACAGCCAGCCTCCAGCATGTCAATGAACATCCACAAGACACAGCAGGCTACATACAGGGATGGATGGATGGATGGAGGGAGGGAGGGTGGTAGGGAGGGGAGCGAGGGGGTTTGTATTGTAATGGGTAGTTACAAAAGAGTGCCCGAGGGAAATGACCGACGTATTAGTAACGAGGAGTATGTTTTGTGCCGTGAGAGTAAATTGGGCAACCAAGAGGAAAAAAAAGATTGAAACAGCTAAGGCACTAGCCAAGATCATCTAAGATCAAAAATCATACGATTATGGGATACTTTTGTCTTGAAAAGAGAAGCGTTTCTTTCTCGAGGGTCAAGGGTCAACAACTCCTTAAAGAAGGAATTGTATGAGTTACACAAACACTTAATTTCCCTCTGGGATCAATAAAGTACTTTTGAATTGAATTTGAATTGAAGAAACAGTTTGGTATTGCAAGATGATATTGGAATAGATCTAGATGTTTTATTTTTTTTTGCAAATTGTTATTTAACGACTTTAAGACTGCTATGTTTGCAGGTTTAGTTTGTTTTCTATGACTTTTGTCTCGGGTCTTGTGCTCAGACTTGAAATTCTACTATTTCAATTCTGTTTATTTATATAGCGCCAATTCACAACAGATGTCATCTCAAGGCACTTAACAAGAAGTCATTTCAATACATTTATACAAACATTCCAATCAGTTAAAAAGTTTCCTATTTAAGGAATCCCAGCAGATTGCGTCAGTCATTGCAGTGAGGTTGGGCAGACCTTCCAACCACAGCAATCCTTCAGCAATCCCTCATACTGAGCAAGCATGTAGCGACGGTGGAGAGGAAAAACTCCCCTTTAACAGGAAGAAACCTCCAACAGAACCAGGCTCAGTAGGAGCGGCAATTTGCCACGACCATCTGGGGGTTTGAGAAGACAGAGCAGAGACACAGAAGGAACAGAAGATATAAGAGTACTTTCTATGTTACAGAAAGTAAACAGTTGATAACAGGACACAGTGGATGTTCAGTTACTAGGAGCATCATCCCAGTCGACGCCCCCCGTCCAACAGGGCATTGTAGCCAAGCAGGATACCAGAGCAGGTATATCTTCTATGGAGAGAAAAACACTGAGAAATAACAAAGTTAACAGTCGAAATAACCGAATGTATTGTAATACAACTGGAGAGTCGTAGGAGAAAAGGAAGTAGCAGAGTGAAGAAAATTGGTAAGTCTGTCCTCCAGCAGTCTAAGCCTATAGCAGTATAACTACAGAGATAGCTCAGGATGACCTTAGCCACTCTAACTATAAGCTTTATCAAAAAGGAAAGTTTTAAGCCTGGCCTTAAAAGTAAACAGAGTGTCTGCCTCACGGACTAAAGCTGGGAGCTGGTTCCACAGGAGAGGAGCCTGATAACTAAAAGATCTGCCTCCCATTCTACTTTTAGAAATCCTAGGAACTACAAGTAAACCTGCAGTCTGAGAGTGAAGTGCTCTGTTGGGAACATATGGAACAATTAGATCTCTGATGTACATGTGTACAGTGCTGTAAAAAAGTTTTTGCCCTCCTTTCTATCACACTTAAATATGGTCAAACTGACGTGACAATAGGTGCAAAATGAATTCCCCCCTAAACCAAGTTACTAGCTGTACCACCCCTAGTAGCAATAACTGACATCAAAAGTTTGCGATAACACTCCTTGAGTGTTTAAAACCACCACTGTGGAATTTTGGCCCTCTTTTTTGCAAAAATATTTTAATCCAGCCACATTAAAGGGTTTTTGCGTATGAACGATGTGTTTAAGGTAACTGAAAACTTTATTTATTTATTTCTGCATGTTCGTCCAGGAGGAGTAGATGGTGCAAGTCAATGACTCGATGCAATCTGCTGAGTTTCCTTAGATTGAAACCTTTTAAACTGATTCGAATGTATTTATGATTGAAGTGAAATGACTTTTCTTGTAGAGTGCCTTGAGATGACATCTGCTGTGAATTGGAACTAATATAAATAAACTGAATTGGATGGAATTGAATTTCGAGTCATTCAGAGTTGGCCTTGCTACTGTGCTTTGGACCATTTTCCTGTTGCTTAACCACAGTGATACTGGGCTTGTATTAATGGCTAGACATTCTCCTGTAGGATGTTGGAGAACAAAATTCACGATTCCATCAATTATGGTGAGTCGTGTAGTTCTCGAGGAAGCAAAGCACCTCCAAACCCTCGTACTATCACCAACATGCTTGACTGTCAGTATGGATCACTTTAGAAATGCTATGTCAATGGGGTTTTTTCTTTGTTAAATGTTAGATGGACCTTTATGTTTGTGGTTGTCAGCAGTGCTTTTGACCATGGGTCTTTCTTATGGTGGCCATTTTTGCCCTGTTTTTTATTTATTAGTAAACCATGAATTCTGACCTTGACTGAGGCAAACGAGGCCTTCAGAGCTTTAGATGTTTTAATGGTTTGTTTGTTGACCTCCTGTTTGAATCGTTGATGTGTTCTTGGAGTACATTTGGTCTTCTAGGAAGGTTCCCCACTGCTGCATGTTTTCTCTCGTTAATGGATGAGGTTCTTACTTTGGTTAGCTGGCTTCCCAAAGTCTTAGAAATAATTTTGTGACCCTTTCTAAATTGATAGATGTCAATGACTTTGTTTTTCTTCTGCTATTGAATTAAGTTTAGATGATGTGTTCCTTTTTTCAGAGCTTTCAGCCTTCAGAGAGGGTTTATTTTAATTATTATATCTGCAGGTCAGGCAATAAGAGGGCCAGGGTTTGGCTCATGAAATTGAGCTCAACTTTCGGAGGAATGTAGTTTAGCCATAGTTTTATTTATGATTTAACGAGGTAGGCAATTACTTTTTTACAAAGAGCTGATTGGTTTGGAGAGCTTTTTCACAGCACTATATGTATGGGAGTATGTATGATTGGATCTCCATAATAGATTTTATTCAGACACATTAAAGGGTTTAACTCTATCTCCAGGTTTAGAGTATGTTTATTGCACACTCTGGGGACCCTTCACTACATAAATCCTTAGGAAAATATAAGCATGTGTCTGAACTTTGATATAAACCAACCCCTAGCTTACAAATAGCAGATGTAAATAAAATTGCTATCTTGAATCCTGATCCAACAGCCCTATGTTCCCTCTTTGTTCTCTTTGAGATGCTCCACAGGCCATCAATAAATGAGGGCACTTTGCCAGCAGATGGGCATATCACATAACACTCATTATTGGCTCCTTTTTCTGAAGTCTCTTCTACCAATCAATGAATTTCTATTAGGATTACTTTAGCAAAGCAGGCATGTTGCTAACTAAACCTGACCAAAAGAGTAGACCGCATGTGGCTTGCATGGGATTCAGGCAGACACATCAATACAGTTTTAGTTTGACACAAACTGGAATTTCTACATTTTTGAGCTGCAAATAAAAACTAATCAAACCAGAAACATCAGATTCAGCTTTAATGGACATCTTTGTGGGTGTTAGCAGGGAGTTTGACTTTGGTTTCAGATGGTGATCATGTACAGTAGGGTGACCAACCATCCTCTTTTCTCCGGACATGTCCACTTTTCATGTGCTGCCAAGGGGCATCCGGGGGGATTTCATAGATTCATAAAAATGCCTGGGTTTTCATCGTTTTTCAGAGGACCAAAAGGCATAAATCTCAATGACGCAATGCATGCAATACGACAGCCTTTCTTTCATCTAATGTCCTCCCTGAGCTGCTGCCTAGTGGTTAGTTTTTCTGATCCGTTCATAAACAAAACAGACAGCGGGCTGTGCTGTGATGCATGCGTTGCACTGTGTTGCAATGCGTTGCACTGCGTTGCACTGCGCCTTGCCTCATTGTGCCGTGTAGTGCTGCGCTGCACTATGCTGAATTGCGGCTGTTTACAAGATGTCAAAGAGTAGCTTTGTGGATGAACAAAGGTGACACAGGTAGTATATGTTTCTGTGTATGACAATAGCGGCAAATATCCTGTAGGTCACATGGACACAAAAACTATAATAATGCAAAGTGAGAGTTCATCTATAGATTGACTGACGAGGATGATTTTATAGTCTTTTTGAGGCTGCTGCTTTTTACTTTTATTATTACATTGAAAAGAAAATAATACTAAATTTCTCTAAATTGGCGCTATATACATAAACTGAATTGAATTGAATTTAACTATACAACATGGAGAATGCCAAGTGTTCTCTTTTTTGGATGTCAAAATATGGTCACCCTACCATACAGACTTTGTATATAAATATAAAAACTTTATATGAGATTTAAAAACTAAAAGAACTGTATATACAGTACATGTTATTAGTTTTGTTTTGTTTATATATTGCAAATATAATAGCTGACTACTCATGCTGTAAGGTGTTCACTGTGTTTTTCAGAGAGACAGCCTGGGGAGAAAACTGTCTCTGTGGCATCTGGTTTTGCAAATAGCGCTCTGTAGCACTTACATGAAGGTAAAAGTTTATGCACTTTGTGTCCAGGATGTGTGGGGTCTGCAGAGGTGTTAGCTGTCCTTTTTCTAAACCTACACCTGTTCAAGTCCTGCATGGAGGGACAATCACCCCTGATGATCCTCTCTGCAGGCCTGATTGTTTATTGCAGTCTGGTCCTGTCTTGTTTTGTGGTGAACCAAACCCCAAAGTGATGGTCCAGCACAAGAGAGTCAGCATAATGGCTATGCAGAAGATGAACAACGCCTCCTTTGCTAGGTTGTACATCTTGAGTTGCCGCAGGAAGTCCAACCTCCGCTGGTCCTTCTTGCAAACTGTGTCTATGTGTGAGGACCAGCTCAGGTCCTGAGATAGGGTGATTCCTAGGAACCGGTAGTGTTGTTGAGGATGATGAGAGCAGGTGGGGGGGTGTTCTCTGGAAATCACCTGTCATCTCCCTTCAGTCTTGAGCAGGTTAAGCTCCAGGTGATTCTGACCACACCAGTGGACCAGCAGGTACACCTCCTGTCTGTATGCAGAGTCATAAACATCTTGGATCACACTTCAGGAGTTTCACAGATGGGTCCGTTGGGTTGTGGCCAGATTTGTAAAGAGAGAAAAGGAGTGGGGAGAGAAGACGCCCCTGAGGGACGCTGGTGCTGATGGTTCTTGTGTGGGAGAAGATGCTCCTCAGCCTCACCTATACATTTCTAAATGGATGATTGGTTTTAAAATCCTTTCGTGCTTTTCATATAATTAGGTAACACAATGATGCAGTACTCCAGTGTTATAAACAGTTATAAATAGACCAACGTGGCTGAGTGAAAGTGATAGATTATTACCTGGGTACCACGGAAACTTGTTACAAACAGGCCTGTCTCTCCTCAGAGCTGGCTACTCTCTGGAGCTGCACAGTAAAATTAGCATCCACTTTATCTGCCAGCCTTGCATGTTGGCCCAATCCTTGTACATTATTTTATTTTGTGTATTTCTGAGTCTACTTACAGGATGTGCAATACCCACTTGTATCCAAAAACAGAGCAGACAAAAGCAGATATTGGATGATCATTACTCATCTGGTGTCACACAGATGTCAAATCCACAACAGAAAGCAAATGAAACACAATCAGATAGGTGCAGCAAATAGACCTCAAAGACCTTGTCATTTTCGTTGTAACTCAACAAATCATGCATTGATGTGGCTATTGTGCCTCTCTTGGCTATGATAACAGTCCTCTCTTTGAATTTATGATGAAATTTCTGCAAAACGAGGCGTAAAACAGGTTATTGTTCTCCACTCCTTTCTTAGCTCAACAAGCATGTTTTTCTCCAGCTTAACAGGGAAATAGATTTTTACATTTATTGTTTCAAGCACTTGTTTTCAGTCCAATCGATTGTAGATGCAAAAATTACCCAGCTAGAAGAACAATTTTCTTACATCATTAAGTATCACCAGGAGAGTGTCACACCTGATCTTATGCGTCCGTGGATATGCTTGCCAATAACAACAGTTTTGGTGACAGGATTATACACTTCAATTCAAGATGGGTGCACTGACCTGATATATAGTGCAACAGCTCTCAAAAGTGACCTTCTCCAACTAAAATATGAGATATGTCGTGTCCAAATTAAGTGAAAAACAAAAATGTTAATGGAAAAAAAACAGATGTGTGATAATTTGGTTGCATACATGTGGACACCCTTAACACACTTTGTTGAAGCACATTGCTGATTCTGTTTAAACCCATAATCCTTTATAGTGAATCTGAATGATTTTCAGCTGTCCTCATATGATTTCCTTGACAGTTGTTCATGTGTATCCTTTTGCTAAAGGTGTGGCTTGCAAAGAGAATACAGGGATCAAAAGGATCTTATTTTATAAAGGTATCAGTCATGGGAAGGGTAGAAAAAAATCCCACAACATTATGTACACAGCATGGCACAGGGAAGTTGGTTATCAGTCTTAGGGTGCATTCAAAGTTTGGTTTGTTTGGTGAGGTGTGAATGCGCAATCGAACTCTGATGCGGACCAAAAGAGCAAACTCTGGTCCGCCTAAAAACCTAGGTCTCGACTCGGTTGAAGTGAACTTTGGTGCGGTTCGATTGCATATGCGAATGCCGGGCACGCCGGGGGCCGCTCCAAAGGCAGGAAGGGGACTATAGAATAGGGAACTCCAGGTAAATACAACCAAGACAACTGGGCAACAACAACTCTGCCTCATTCTCTGTTCATGCTTAGTCCATTGCTGCAACATATTTGTCTGGCACGTTTGACAAAGACAACAGAGCAATCCTAAAACCTCTAAAATCTGAAGTGTCCCCCGAGGCAGCGCTTCTTGGTGGAGTGGCACCACAGGCAGGGAGGTAAACATGTTGCTCAATAGGTTTGGTTCGTTTGACAAAATGCAGTGTGAAAGTGAATCGCACCAGCTAAAAAAAAAAGGAAGAATGTTGCAAAATTGGTCCCAAATCAAACCGGGTCTACTGGACTATCAGGTGTGAAAACAACCTTAGGTTATAGGCCCCAAAACATGCAGTATATTCTGATTTTAGCAACTAAATACAAATATGACAGAAAATGTTTATGTCAGTGGGATACAGCTGTATTTTAGCGGATTTCGAAAATCTACAGTTTTGCCTAGACTGTTTTCTCAGTCTAGCTCTGTGCTACTGCATGAAATTACGCATCAATCTGCTGGGATAATTTCACATGAACAGACCTGGAAAAGCACATAAACAAATTATCTTCAGTCCAGAAATTTAGACTTGAGGTTCCCGCTGTGTGATTATCAACCCCCATAGTAAACACTCTTGTTGTGAAGGGACCTATAGCAAATCTTAGGTCATGAGCTGCTGTTAAAATGTTGAACTGTAGTTTTAAATTGCTAAAATGAGCTGTTAACCCCTTGAAGGTTTTATTCACTGAGACTCACTGAGATATGACATCTTTCTAATACTGGTATAGTGACAGATAAGAACTTTATATAACTTTACCTGTGGCATCTCTGCATTTGGAGCCAGTGGGGCCCGGCCCCACCAGACGTCGCTGTGGAGTTCTATGCACAGCATGCTTAAATTAATCAGTAGAACATGGTTGTCCTTTACAGAGTAATATTATATAAAGATTGATTCTGTTAACAAGAAGATTTTGTTATAAACATATGTGTATAACTATCTAAGTCTTTGCCAGAATCCTGACAAGCTCAGTAGGCTAAATCCTCTTGAAGCAGCGATTGGGGTCGGCCCCTTAACGTTTGTTTAAATGATGAACATCTGAAATCCCAGTGCGCATGCCCAGGGTGCGTTCAGTAGACAGCCGAGGGGCATAAATGCCACAGTCTCAAGCTGTGATTCCGCTACCTTCCTCAATAGAGAAAGGCAGCAATGCAAAAGAAGAAGAGATCCAGCTATCAAACCACAGCCAGAAGTGATGCGCCCCGTTTTCCAAATGCGAAAGTTGGTTGTGCAGCATAACTCGTATTTAAATATTGGAATAGCACACGTCAGGTTTACATTCTGTTGAATCGAAGTGTGCAGCCATCTAATATCCTTGCTAGTTAACAAGACCAAAAAAATTATTGAAGCCAATTTTTTGATGAAGTCTAAATTTAGCGCATTGCCTCTTGAACAGAAATTTGAGATTATACATTTAGGACGTCACCAGTCAGTGGAATTTAACATCGTTCTAGGATTTTAAGAGATTATTATACATTTAAAGGGGATTATTTGAAAGATTATACAGTTAATAAAAAGTTTGCCTAGATTAAAGATCTGCTTTATTTTCTCAAGAAGAATAACACTGCTAAGTGGCCATTATGAGTAATCTCATGAAGGCTATAAAAAAGGTTTCATTCTTCAATTACATTTACATAAAATGGCGTTTGTAGTGTGGAGATGTGTGCTGTTTTATGTGGTTCATTGAAAATTGAATCGGTAATAAATTAATCAGATAAAATAGCAATCAGTATTATTGACGAAAGTCCGATTGTATGCATCACAGAAGAATTAGTTGCTACTGTTATGTTGCTGTTGCTGTGGTGCAATCATGCCAGAGAAACCACTGAACTTTACCTCAAAAAATCCAAGCTGTCCCTTTAAGTGAGGAGACTTTTGTTTTTACTTGGCCTTTTCTATTCGTAAGGACAAATCCATAATACATGTACAGAGGATACAAAAAAAGCAATCAAGTTCTCAAAAATAATTAGCATTGTAAGGATTTAATTTAACCTAAATTAACCTAAATAAATGCAATGTAAGTCTGTAGACTGACTCCTAGTAATGATCATAAATCAGCCAGATTGTGCTGCTCCGTGTGGTTAGGTGCTGTTGCCCCTGCTGCTGCTTCATTGTACTGTTTGTTATTGAGGAATTTATGCAAAGAGTTTCCATATGATACTCCATCCCACCACTCCTCATGGTCGGCTTATTTGCCATGTCAGATTTCCGTTGGTGGCAGAACAAGACATAGAGATTCAAACAATATAAGGAAACTGAAAGCGAGGAATAAAAGACAACAGGGTTTTCACAATTGATTTGTTCTACTGTTCTGAAAACATTTAAGTACATATCACAGTATATCTAAACAGAATAAATCTGTCATACATTTTACAAGGTAGGTTTCAGATTGTATTACTAAGATCATTATCCGATCATTTATTCCAACATTTTAGTATTTTACACTCAACTTGCAAAAGCGCAACCAAAGTGCTAAGTGTTTGCCCTCTTTGATTTGTTGGTTTTGCTGGTCGCAAACCCTTTCCAAACAGATTGATGTCAGTTTTTCTGTCATCTGTTCTTGAATTTCATTAGATCGGTGTGTGATGTGTTGCTTTTTGAGATCTTTTAGGCTACTTCATGTTTTCAGACAGGTTCGTTTGGAATGATGTCTTGATTCCCCAAATGTTGGCGTAATCAAGCATCAGGAGTATTTGTCAAATTTAACTCACCAAATATGGTTGATCAAAGTTAATTCATGACTTAACAAAGAAGGTAAATATAATTTGACATAGGGCATATAGCTTTTTTATTTTAATAAATGAATTAATTATTTTAAAACTCAGGTAATTTGTGTGATATTACAATTTATGTGACGTAAAAAATGTAACAAACATGACAAAAAAGCAAAAACAAGAATGTTCCCCAAGGGGAAAAGCTGAGGTTTTTTTTATGCAAGCCATCAATGCATAGTTTTAGAACTTTAAATAATGAAGTCAAATTGTCATGACAACAGTGAGTCATCTAAACCAAATTGCTGCACAAACCTGACAAACAAATGATCAGTCAGGTTTTTACACGTCCACCTTTGCAGATATTTTTTTATTTTTTTTATTTTATTCCGTAGGACGGGAAATAAAAGACTAAAACACAAATTCTGTTTCCCCTTTAATATGCTACTGGATCCATTCTGTTTATTTCTTTCATTTCAGTTTCATTGGCTCAAATCTCACAGGACAGTCGGCTCAGTGTCACCACTTTCTCATTATGAACAAAGCAAAGCAATCAGCCTGTGAGGATGACCTCTCTCACTCCACTGCTCTTTCTCCTCTGCAGGTTATTGAGTGCATAACCCAGGGTCGGGTGCTGGAGAGGCCACGGATTTGTCCCAAGGAGGTTTACGACATCATGCTGGGCTGCTGGCAGAGGGAACCGCAGCAGCGACTGAACATTAAGGACATTCAGAAGGTCCTGTTTGCCATGGGAAAAGCCACCCCAGTCTACCTGGACATCCTAGGCTAGCAGCAGCCCCCGTTCCCCAACAGACGGAAAGATCGACAGAGACTAAATGAGACAGAGCGCCCCCACACGAATCCAGGAATAACCTAACCAACCTGATCCACTGTCGAAAAACACCTGCTTTGTTCGGGAGGGACTTAAGTGCCTGCAACACTTTTGGATATAGTGGATAAAACATAAAAAAAGGAAGAAAAAAAAACACAACACACACTTTTACATTTTGTTTACTTGCGTATAAGATGTACATGTTTGAAGAAGACTTTTTTTTTTCTCGAAAAACTGCAAAAATACACAAATATGGAGAAAGGGAACTGGGCTGGCAATGGGATAATGGCTATAGCTCGATGCGATGGAGAGAATACATCAGAGTTTAAAATATATCCTGGGTTTGGTTTTATGAATATATATAGAAATATTACATATATTTTATATTTATTTCTTTTTCAAGGTCTGTCAAGGTGTTCAAGGGTCTGCCATTTTTGTTGCCAAGGGCCTGGCCCTGTCCAAAGTCGCCACCAACAAACTACTGGCAGGGACTTAAGATGAGGAAGCCTTACAAGCTCTCTGATTGGCTGGCTCTGAACTTTCAAAGGGAACTGTGGAATAACAAAGGATGCTTGGAGAAAAGCTGTGCTCTGTAGAGGACCTATCCAATCAGACAACTGACAAATCTATTTTAATTTTAAAAAAATAATGTACATACTGTAAAATTATATGTGTCAGAATTGTGTTAACTTATTTTTTCCGATGTTACTTTGGTTCCTTTCCTGACTGTGATCTGGGTGACTAAAGTATTAATCTATGGTCCTTGTTTTCATCCGAATTCAGTGGAGATTGCTCTTGGGGATTTACTCACGTTGGTGCTGGTTAAGTTGTTGACTGTGGTAAAGGTGAACGACAGTGAATCCAGTTCAAAAAGCCCACTGACGTTTCACAGACTGTGTGGGATGACTCAGAGCCATCGTTCAACGTACCGGAGTTGTTGAAACCTCGCTTTCCCTTTCCACTTCATTCGCTTTTTATATCAAGAATAATGAGTTGATAAGTAATCTGTTACGCCACAACCCTGAAACACAAACACATACTTTGTCACTTTCAAGCTTTTTGGTGTGAAACTGCTAAAGAAAACATTTTTGTAACTCCAGGCATATTCATCTTTTGGTATCCCTGCAACTGTTTTGCCTCTTTAGAGGAGTAGTTTGATGTTTTGTAAAATAGGACTATTTGCTTTCTTACAGTGAGGGCCATAACAATGCATCTTTGGGTTATACGCAGAAATCAGTTGAGTTAGCTAAGCATAAAATCATCAACAGGAGTCAACAGTCAAATTAGTTATGCAATTTGGAATTCCTTCCCGCTGTCAGATTTAGAATTTAGAAATAGAAGTTTTCAAGGCAACACTTTTTCTGTCTTTTCACAAAAACTACTAAAGTTTTTTTTTTGTGTGTGCAATCTTAAGGAAATTACATTTTTCTTCATTAAGGATATTAACTTCTCTTGTTTCATCGGCTTTAAAAAATAAAAAACAAGAATCTACTGACTAAATCTAGATAGTTTTTTTTCTAAATGTCAAAGCTGCATAGAATTACAGTACAGTCTTAGCTTTCCTAAAACCTACCCCAAACATGAAGGCTGTGCATATTTTTCTTTATTTTCAGTTTGAAAGAAACATGCATGTTTCCCAACCCAACAATCAAGGACTCTGTTAGACCAACTATAAAATGCATACAGCCACTCAAAATAAACATGCAGTTATCATATTAGCACATAGTTTGATAGTGGGTCCTCCCTGTCTGCATAACAACTTTACAACCTAGGCTTTTAAAAAGCTTTTTTTTTTTAAATAGCTTTGTAAGTATGGACAGGATCTCAATAAAAATAATTAGCACTAGCTAGACCACGCCATGCCAACATAATGGTTTGTTCCATTCATATCTGGAACATTCTCATTTTGAGTCTGAAGAGGTGCCTGAAACCCCCCCTAGAGGGGAAACTTCCCCACCAGCCTAATCTTCTAAATCCATAATGTCGGATACAAAACACTGCATTTTCAGTATTAAACCATATTGTTCATTTTTTTTGTCTTACTGGTAGTTTGTCCCAAATAAATCATATGGTAAATACAGTGCTGTACAACATATAGTGATGGATTCATTGTTACAGTTGTTTTGCATAAAATGCTGAGGAATGCTGTACATTGTTATTAAATTGCAATGGGTCGTTTTGATATTCTTGGAGTATAATAGCCTTGAATAAAACAAAGCACTTTAAGATGATCTAACTGAATTTATTTAAAACAGAAGAGCAACAATTATTAGCATGGTTACAATAATTGTAATCTAGAGTATTTATTAGTTTTTTTTATTTTGATACATAGATACAAATGAAACATCAGTGAGTCCCTCTGTTCGAAATTAGTTGACTATTTTGTGCTCATAAAAATAATATACCAGTTAATACCAGAAAAACTAAGGATAACAAATGTATCCATGTTGATCCTGTTTTTAGACTTTATGCTAAGCTAATGTATCTCTGGCGCAATCATAAGTTTGACCATATTCTAACAACTGTGCTACTCTTTGATTTTTTTTTATTAGCAAGAAAGCAAATAGGCATAATACCTTGATACTAAAACATCAAGTTCTACTGGTCATCAAAATCTTGTTACATTACTGGCCAAAAAAGTAAGGGTACAAAAAATTCAAATAGTTTTTTATGATACAGCTATATTTTTCATCAGCAATCAGCTTTTTCATCAGCTATTGTGTGGTGATTATTTTACACCAGCTGTAGCTGACATAGAAACAGCTTCTGTTACTAAGTTACTACTGAAGGACGTAGATACTTTAGTGTCAACTGATCGTGAATCAGTTAAAGAGAATTCTAATAATTACAGTCTTAATCTGGTGACATAAGTTTTCTTCCCGAAAGAGGAGGCTGAAAAGAAATCACACCCAAAAAATCTACAGTAAAATAATAAATTACATTCATTTTGAAGGTTGAACTTAAACATGCTCAGTTTAGAATTTTAGTTCATTTTTCACATCCTGGAAATTTCAATCTGAATGACGAACCTCAGGCAACTGTTCTATTTCATGTTGTGTCTGAATAAATAGCAGTTCTGTGTGGATCTCTTTACACACCTTTCTTTTTATCTTGCCA
The DNA here is from genome assembly GCA_963556495.2 of Valencia hispanica. Taxonomy (NCBI): domain Eukaryota; kingdom Metazoa; phylum Chordata; class Actinopteri; order Cyprinodontiformes; family Valenciidae; genus Valencia; species Valencia hispanica. The sequence goes on along the minus strand of OY747701.1, from coordinate 15,129,646 downwards.
TGACTTCCCACAGTATCACTGTGTTGTCTCTGTTCCCCTTTGGGACTGTGTAAAGCATTAATGAGCATTCAGTTATTTCATGTGTTTTTATATGACAAGCGGGATCAAGTCCATTGAGTTACCCAAAGTATTGAGTTTTTGTGTATTCTCTTGTGGTAAAGATAAACGCTTAAAGACATTATGACACAGACCGTAAGCATTTGCAGGGTATTGTAATCCTTTCATGGCGAGTTAAATATTGTTTAATACAGTTTTCTTTTTTTTCTTTTTTTGGATGAACTAACTGAACACTTTTTGAAGCAAAGTGGGCATATTACCATGTACACATGTTACGGAATATAAAAATGTGGTATAACGACTGCAGTATATAAAATACTGGTATTCCATGATAGATCTTTGTATTAATGTGACTCTCTTAAGAAAATGTGTTCAAACAATCAGACGATCTCCTTTTCCATTTTGTCCTGTCTTATAAAGATATGTGAATTTGAAAAGATCTCGTCCTTCTCTAAGTCTCCGAGAGAGATTAACGGAATGTGTCCTGTATGTGTTTGTGGATTTTTTTTTCTCTTCCATACACTCCTGAACTGATGGAAAGTGTTTTTTTTCTGTGGTCTATAGGAATCTGACCAGTTACATATTTTATATTTTTAGGCTCTGTGCTTCAGCACATTCGATTTCAGATAACATCATGGGTTGTGCAAAATAAAAAGTGCCAGGTTGGAGATTCAGTTTGTGAAGAATTACATGAACACAGCAAAAAGCTGCAAGGGAACTTGAACCTTCTTAAAAACAAACTTTTGACTCTCTGACCATTACACGTGTGCAGATGCTTGTGTCTTTCTCCAGGTACATCTTTACCTGCCAACTCTTCCTGGTAATGTGCTTTCTCAGCTCTGTTAGACTATCTGACCTGCCTACTTGTAACATTTTACCTATTTGCCCCAAAATAATCTGTAGTTGCATTATTAATTGATCCAGTGATAGGAACTCTAGTGATATTCCTCTTCAAATGGCTACATTCTTTATGAATAAGTGGTAAATGTGCCTCTCTAACTCCAGATCTACAACGGGACCAAAACTTCCTGAGTTAAAAATTAAGCACCATAGGGGAATGGTCCACAAGCAAACCTGCAGTCAGTGAGTAAAATATTTTTTGCAAGAACCTGATTCACCAATTGAGGGGATTCAGATATCTGGTCAGAATGCCTCCTGGGCAACTCCTACTGGAAGGAGACCCAAAATATACATAAAGTCTGTCCTAGGAAATAATTGTGATTTCCCCCAAAATGAGCTAGAAAGTGTGTTGGGAGACTGCTGTCTGGGTTTCCCTCCTAGACCTTTTACCCTCATGACCAAATCACAGATAATGGAAAGATGACAGATGGTGCATTTATTGTGGTCTCCTGTGGGCATAAAGGGTAACATAATGAACAGAGCTGCACCATTACAGACAGTTACAGGACCATCTGACAATCATGGAAAATGTAGGTGCTTTACGGATTCATTAGACAGCATCACTCACATTTGTTACGTTTATTGTGATAACATAATGAGTCCACATGTTGGCAGGTTATATTGTGCTATATATCAAAGGGCATAATGTGCAGATGTTAGGTTGTTCTTTAATACAATGTTCGGTGGCTGGATATACAAGTATATGCCATTTACCATTTATATGGATCGCAGAGTATTTACATATGTGATCCAGGCGTGAGACGCCGGTGAATTGAGTTTGGGGAGATTGCTAAGTGGGAAGAGTGACAAAAGTGGGACGACACTTGATGCCGCCACTTACACCCTTTAGGTCTGGTTGTCAGCAAACAACAAACTACAGCATATTGAAGTTCAATAACAAAAGTTTTCTAAGTTTGAATTTTTTATTTATTTTTTGAAATACATTAAGGTCATGCAAACTGTCAATAGATCCTAAACTGAATTAAGAACTCGGGAGTTTCCTGCCAATGGCCACATAATCTCAGTGTTTTGATCCCTGTCATCCATTTAATTTGACCTTTTACTTTCTGACATGGTGTTCCACCATTCTGGATAAACATTGTTCATCCCCAAATTGCATTTTGACTGTTCATTATTCATAACAATGTTTTGAAGTAAAATAGTAAGTGAAGGCACCAACTTGGACAAGATACAATCCCACACATCAATGTGTTAGGATGCTTCAGTGTCAGCATGACACAGGAATCACGGTAACATTCACCTTTTCTACTCCAGATAGTCATTTCTCAGGTTGTGCCAAACCGTCCAAAGGGTTGTTTATATAAGAAAATGAGTTTACATTGATCTACTGGAGTTCAATCCTGACACTTCCTGAAGAAAGTCAGTATGTCACTGATATTTTTCTTTGATAGAAGTGGTTTCTTCACTGCCCTTCTTGACTCTAAGGCAAAATCTGAAATTGTTCCCTTGCAGATGTGACTCAAACCTGCCTGCTAACTTCCTGAGCAACCGCTGCACTGATCAAAATGCAATCCCATTTAGGTGAATCCTCTTCAGGAGACAGGGCCGGGTGGTTGCTTCCTCTTTCTTGGACACCCTGAAGTGGTCCTTAAAGTAATGGAACCTCTCTGCTTTTGGTTCTTGATAGATAGACAATCTTACCAGCAGCAATATATTTGCCTGTAAAGTCATTTTGAATCAAAGAAATGTGTTTCCTTGGAGGTAACCATGGTTCCCAAAGAAAAAATTATTTTAAGCACCACTTCCATTTAATGCAACGGCCCTGCTCTTTAATTTCAATCTGGAAAAAAAAGACTGACATCAGTGGCCTTGTCCTTGTTAACACATTACCCTGACCTACTGAAAATAGGACTAAAACACTGAAAATTAGGATCTTGTGATTTGGGTAAATTTTTCTGTTCACTTCTGTTAACAGCATTTCAACTAACCGCCTTAGGCTAAATGTAAATTACCACCTTTAAAAACTGTAAAGTTTGTAAAAAAAAAAAAATCTTTTTGAAACACTTCATTTTCAGTTTTTTCTTTAAAGATATTTTGACAAATTTGCTCCCTTTTCTCCGATTGCTTAAAATTATGTTTAAGGATTATTTGTTTTGCCTATACTTAACTTTGATTATTAAATATTTTACCAAAGATGAGAAAGAATTCCCTTGGCGGTTCAAGAGCTTTAATTTGGCTTGTTGATCAACATGGAGTCCAGCACACACAGGGCATTTGCATATGCTGACCTGCTCCTCATATCCTGCCCTTCTACTATATAGTTTTGGATAATCAAACTATCTGATTCAGCTCCCCCTCCTTAGATTAGGTGCCCGGCTCCAGAAAGACAGCATCACTACAACTCTGATAGTGGAACGCAGCTCAGTCTCCTTGGGTCAGACTGTCCCGCAGATATGGAGTGGTTCTGACGTCCATCGGTCCGAAATGCAGATTCTTCACTGAATCCTCAACATGTTTGTTTAGGATAACAGCAACGCACAGTCCATATCCCAGTTACAAGATAGATTATCCTTCTAACTTGATTATTTTCATATCAATCTACAGGTTGGCTGCTGTGCTTTTGATCTTTTGTGAGTGATGATAGTGAAATTAATCAAGAACTCAATTATATTTTTAAAAACAATTTTCCTATGTCTGATTTTGTAGTTTGGGCGGTTGAGAATGAAAGTACAGACCACAGATCAGACGATCATAATCTTCTACAAGTTTATTTTTCCTTCAGAATGCTTCAACAGGAAATGGCAGCAGCAAAATCTATCATTTAAAACAGATGTTGCTATTGTTTTAGTGTGATATTGTTTTCAATATCAGGGTTATGAATGTTGCATCAATATCACTTACCCTTAAGCTGAATATGAAAAAGAATGATAACCAATTCATTTAATATGATAAAAATGTTTAGTTCATCTTCACCACTAAAATACATAAAGCACTATGTACAGTTAATGTGAATGAACTGGATTCCCAAACGTTGCAACTGTTCCATGAAAATGCCTCAGGTACTTTGTAATGGGAGCAATCAATTTTTACATGAACAGTAACGACAAATCCTTTTCAAGACACGCAATTTATTGTTCTCATGTAAACAAGCAATGCACAAACAGAAGCACTACTCCACTCTTCAAGGCCTAACTGAGGAACGTCAGTGTTAAGCGGGAGCTACATTATCCCAGCAATCTTTTAGCTGCCCCAACAAACAAGAAAATGGAGACGCTGCCAAAGCTGAGGGATTTGAGGTCAGTAAGCAGTGTGTTATATGATGGTGGTTTTGTAATTGTTTATTGATTTACAATTACAGTGTTTTTTGTGCTTAGGTTTCACTGTTTGCCTGTGACGAAGTGTGAGTGAGTGTGTGTGTGGGTGTGGGTGTGCGCGCTCACGCTACAGTAGACTGTAGTGTGTCAAATATCTCTTTTCAGCCTTTGTGCTCTGTGCTGCCCAGCAAAACTACTATACTGACCCGGATGTAAGGAAATGTTACCTTTTGGAAAGTAGGTGTAGAGATGAAGCTGATGTGCCTGCTGACAAAGAACGAGTCTAAAGTGTGATTGAGTCAGCCATGGTGTTGCACCATGGGTTATTTGCAGCTTAAAGGCTGCTTTGTTTGACCATTTCTGTTGTGAAGTGAAGTGTTTTAAGTGGAATGGAAAACATATTATAAAGTGAGGTTTTGTGATATGAGAATAAGAAAAGGTTTCTATACCTGCACTGGACAGATGTTCTGTCTTAATGAGATTCTAGAAAAGTAAATAAATTAGAATGTTAATTACTAATGAGACACACTCTGATTTTAGCTGATGTTACCAATTTTAACCAATTCCTTCTGAAAATGTTAATATAAGTTTGAAACACACTATATTGCGTCAGCGTCAGTCAGCCCGCCAAGACCGGCTCCCTATCAAGCACGGTTTTTAACTGGTTTTAAACCTTTTAAAGACCGGTTTTAACGGATTTTAAAACACCACTGACTTATTAATAACCAGGACCTTTTTTACCGGATCGTTTTAATCGGTGGGAAGCGCGGAGTACTTCTCCCCCGCCATGCCTCCACTCACCTGCAGTTCTGGGTGTGATGGCTGCGCAAAACTTAGCCAGAGGATTCTGGAGCTGGAGCAGAGGATCTCAACACCAAATCCAGGACCATGAGCGTGAAGTGGACATCATCTTCGGCCGGACTTTCGCCGCCGCCACCCATTCCCTGCCAGCCCGGCGAAGCTGTGGGGGGAGGATCCATCGCTGGGCCTCCAGGCGGACTTGGGGTGCCAAACGCCCGCGTAACATCTGCAGCAGAGGAGGACCGCTGGTTCCAGCAGGGGGCTAAACCAAAAGCCCCCATCAGCTCGACTCCGGTGCTCCAGGGTGCCTGGTTAACGGTTGGGCCAGGCCGTTGCCTCTATCAAACCGTTTCAGCGCCCTGGATGCGGATTTCCCTCATCTGACAGCCCCTCGTCGCCGTAGCTCCTTAGGAGCGCCGCCTAATCCCTCCCAGCGGCAGGAGCAACAGCCGGACTCCCGTAGCCCCCCACGTCGCGCCAAACCCCGGGCTGCAGCCAGAACTCGCCGAGGAGTGCTCCACTTCACCCCGAACCCACGGAACGAGCCCTCTGCGCCGATTAAACATTGCTGCAGTCCTGGGGAAGCTTCTACACCTGGCATACAGCAAGTCCTGGATGGTGAACGATCCTCTGCCCAGCGCAAACATCCGCCTGTAGACCCCGCCGCCCACCACACTCATCATCGGGGACTCTATCATCAGAAACGTGAGGATGAGAGGATCCCTTACACTGTTTCCCTGAAGCCACTGTCACGGACATTACCGAACAGATCCATTGATCATCACAAATCTGTGAGTAAAGTTGTGATTCATGCTGGCACCAATGACATTTATAAACAGCAGACTGAGCTCCTGAAGCGTGATTTTACTCACCTTTTTAATCTTCTAGAAAACACACATGTCTCTGTTTTTATTTCTGGCCCCACTCCCACTATCGGCAGAGGAATTGGCGGTTTTAGCAGACTTTTATCCCTTAATACTTGGCTCTCCTCCATCACCGCCATTCACAATATTGGTTTTATAGACAATTTTAGAATTTTTGGGGGCAGGAAGCACCTGTTTGGACCAGATGGGCTCCATCTAAATAGACAAGGCACTCGTACACTTACATTGAGCCTGGCATGTCCACGCCCCCCCCTGTCAACTACACTGGCCACAGCTGCCCCTGCCCTCTCTGATTCCTCCGCCACATCCTGATGTGCAAATGGTCCCTGCTCCTACGAACTCACCCCTGATTTTAACAGTAACTCACATACTGGACTTGGACCTTGTTCTACCTCATTCATCCCTGTTATTATCAGCACAGAGCGGACTAAAAATCATAAACCGAACAAATGCAATCCAAATAATCTCAAAAAGTTGCCAAAAGCCCCACTTGCAGTAAATCATACAGTCCCTCCATCTCCAATCACTATTAATATGGCACTTTTTAATGTTCGCTCTCTGCTGAACAAAACTTTTATAATAAATGATCTTATTTTAGACCATAATCTTCATTGTTTATTTTTAACAGAAAATTGGCTGAGTGCAGATGCCCCTGTTGTTCTTACAGAGGCCTCCCCACCTAATTTTAACTTCACTTATTCTACGAGGAGTAGCAAAAGGGGAGGCGGAGCTGCTTTAAAAGTTCATCAACACTTTCATCAAACCTGTTTTATTTGATAACTATTTTACTTTTGAATATAATGCAAATGTTTTTAGCACTCCTCAGATTTTATGTGTAACAATTTATAGGCCACCTAAAAAGAGTGCACTTTTTATTCAAGAATTTTCAGAGTTTTTATCAATTTTGCACAACTCCTTTGAAAGGATCATTTTAGCTGGTGATTTTAATCTACATAAACATCCTGACTTATATGGATTTTAGCCAACATGTCATGCAGCCGACTCACAACAAAGGACACACCCTGGACTTGGTCATCACGCATGGCCTGTCCACCCATGTGTCCTCTGTTGTTGACTGGGCTGTCTCTGACCACTACTGTGTGTTTTTTAACATCACCAGTTTTATCCAGAAGGAGACCTCTGTGAGAACTGTCAGGAAGCGCCATCTAACCCCTGAAGTGGCTACAGGTTTTCTGGAATTTTTTTAAAAGAATCCTCCTATTGTTTTACCTGCCCCCTGTGATTTTATTGTCAAGGATTTTAACAGAAGGCTTCAGTCCACTCTTGACCGGCTTGCTCCACTACAAGTTAAAAGTTTAAAATCTAAAGCTGCAACGCCGTGGAAAAATGAAAACCTCAGAAAAATGAAGAGAAATTGTAGGGCGGCAGAGAGAAAATGGAGGAAAAGTAAAACCACAATAAACCATCAAATATACACAGATCTTCTTAAATTATACAACAATGCAGTAATAAATTAAAAAAATTCATACTTCTCCAAAATCATCTCGGAACATAAAAATAATTCCAAAATCCTTTTTTCCACCATTGATAAACTTTTTAACAGAGCTACTACTGCATTTCCTAAAACCCCCTCAAACACTCTTTGTGAGGAGTTTGCAGACCACTTCAGAGGGAAGGTAGACACCATCAGATGTAAGATTTTATCTTCTCAGAGTAACATGGTTTTAGACAAATCTGAGTGTGTGTCTTTACCAGAGGAAACGCTGGACAGTTTTGTCCTGGTAGAAGCTGGGACTCTTGATAAAGTTTTCTCCACATATGTTTTGGACCCGATTCCCACTTCCTTTTTTAAGCAATTTTATGGATCTTTTAGAGAGGACATTTTAACCATGATGAATTGCTCCCTTCAGACGGGGGTCTTTCCTGCTACCTTTAAAGGGGCGGTAGTGAGGCCCCTGTTGAAGAAAAGCAATTTAGATTTTAATGATTTTAACAATTTTAGACCAGTATCTAACTTACCTTTTTTAAGCAATATTTTAGAAAAAATTGTTTTCATTCAACTTAATGATTTTATTAATGAGCACAATGTCCTGGAGAAATTTTAGTCTGGTTTTAGGGTGAACCACAGCACAGAGACGGCCCTTCTAAAGATTTTAAATGATTTTAGATATATGGTTTTAAGTGTCTTAATAGTCTTGGGCCTTCTTATCTCTCTGAACTGCTTTTGTTCCATATAAACCTTCGCGGTCTCTGCGTTCCTCTGGCAGCTGTCTCCTTGTCACCCCAAAAGTCAGGACACACATGCATGGCAAGGCGTCTTTCCAGTTTTATGGCCCTCACCTCTGGAACAGGCTGCCAGAGGACCTCAGGGCTGCAGAGAACGTTCATGTTTTTAAGAGCAGGCTCAACACTCACCTTTTTAGCTTAGCTTTTAACTGATTATTATTTATTACTGTTTGTTTAATTACTCTGCATGTTTTATATGATTATATTTTTATCAGTGTTTTACTATTTAATCTTAGCACATTAATTTACTGTTTATTTTTATACTTTAATTTATCTTAATCCCCGTTCCAGTATTTCCTCTGTGGGAGCCCTCTGCCCCGGGAGCGGTGGTCGGCTGTGGCTGCCTGGGTGCTCTCCAGGTGGAGCTTGGGTGGAGGTGGGGGTCTTGGCCTTGCCTCCACAGGGCGCCCTGTGTCGGTGCCTCGGCTGCTGCTGTTAGTCTACCGCTGCCGGGGCAGATGGCTCCTCTGATGGCGTTTCCTTGCATGGTTCATCTACACTCGGCCCAATGTCCTTTTTTACTGTTGCTTTTAACTGTGTGTGTGCATGAGAGATGGGGTGGGGGGTATAACTGTGACCATGCTTTTAAATCTGTGGGGGAGGGAAGGGAAGGTGGTTTTATGTGGGGTCATTTTAATCTGTAAAGCACTTTGTGATGCAACTTCTTGTATGAAAAGCGCTTTATAAATAAAGTTTGATTTGATTTGATATATTAGTGGATTTTATTAGTCTACAGTTTCACAAGAGGCCATTGTAAAGTTGGTTGTTTTCTCATTGGCATAGGAAGATCTGCTGCCCTGAGTAAATAACACTTCAGCATCACATTACTGACATGGTACTGTGACATACACAATCTGATCACCAGCTAAGCTACAGCTCCATGGATCTTTTTTTAAACATGTCAAAAATATCCACAATATGAGCATTATGGCTCTGCATCCCCTCATACATCCCACACAGACACACAGACACCTGAACAGTAGACCAAATGGAGCAGCTGCTTCATTATTCTTAAAAACAGGAGTACAAGCTTATGCACCCCCCCCCCCCCCCCCCCAAAAAAAAAATAAAAAAAGAAATAAAAATAAAAACAAACAATCTGATCATTCCATTTTTCACATTTTCTGTTTATTCTTTTTTTGCTCTCATTTAAACTACCAAGCAAAAATTAAATATTAGCCCCACCTTCCTTCACCTCAGATTTGGTTTTAATTGCATAGAAGTTGCTTTGCCTCTTCACTCGAACATGTTTACAGCTACGTACAGGAAAGGTAAAATGAACTGAATTACAATCAGATTTTTAAGTTTTATAACAGTGCTAAATCTCTCATTCATGAGAATTCAGATAAAATACATAAGAAAACGTTGCGCGGCTATGCAGGTGTAGGATGCAGGTGGCTCAGACCTGTAACCAATCTGCAACAGAGCAGCCGACAGCAGCAACATGCAAACACTGTTGCTCCACACCTCTAATAGAATTTCCAACCAGGGACCATTTTTCACTTAAATCTAGGTGAAATAGACTGGTAAATAAACACATAACTGAAAGACACACACACACACACAAATACAGAGATTTAAACGTGGGATCTCTGGCTCAAAAGGAGAGGTTTTAGACCACTGTGCCACATAATTCATGTTCTGTAATTATTACCAGGGATTTGTTAATAATTAAGTCTGTTTCACTGACTTTGTTTTAAATGCTGTAAAATGACTGGTTTAAGTGTGTGATGCACTTATGCATCAGACAGCATATTTTATATTTTTTTTTAGTGGGATAACTTTTACTTAATTGGAGAGGGTTGGAATAAATAAGGCAAGAATAAGGCACCTCCTCTTGCCCAGAGGTGGGTAGAGTACCCAAAAATTGTACTCAAGTAGGAGTAGGACCATTTCAACATATTTTTACTCAAGTAAAAGTAATCTCCAGTTATCTCCTCCAGGGTGCCTACCAAAGACGAAGACCTGTCCATCACTGCTGAGGGTGGAGCTATGTTGTGGAATAACTGACAGCTCCATGACACATACATCCAAAACAGCAAAACAATAGCTTCAGGGGAAATAAAATTAAAGCGCCAATAAGATACGGGCTAGACGGATTTGAGAGATTTTTTCACGATTTGGTGGGCAAAAATTACTTATTTAAGATGGAGTATGCTGATACACCCCCAACCAAAAAGAGCAGCATTTAAAGGTGGTTCAGGGGTCATGCAAGGTGTAGCATTGGAGAAGGCTATTATGACTCAACGCAGGTCCCTGGAATCAGATTAGAGTGCCACAGAATCTTAGAAAAAGGCAGTTCAGCAAAGTATTGATTTAAGGTAGTACACCGGTATGAAACCAGGTAATTGCAACTTTTTTACATTTTTCTGCTTACAAAATCCATTTAAATTCTACAAGATATATGACTCATTGAACGAGAAAGCAATTTTCTAAATGTTTGTTTTGCTGGTAATATTTTTTTCAGTGGTGTGTGTTAATGTTTGAGAGTCATGACAGGTACACTTCCCTACAGACTGAACATACTGTAGATGCTTGTGGAAGTCCCCCCCCCCCAATCCACACTGTCCTATATTCTCTTCAAGTTAGATTAAATAGAACTATGTTTACACCACACACTGCTTACCTTTAATGAACGTGGCTGTAGTTCTGAGTACTTCAACCTCACCCTGTGAGCCAGCAGACGTAATATATTAAAAGTTGTCTGGAAGTTGACCTGGATAGAAATAATACAGTCAACAACTCTGTGAAATAATATCAGAGCGTGTCAGTGGCAAAGAAAACAAACAAGCAGTGTCCCTTTGATGTAGAAAATGGCCCATAAATTTCTCTACATCCTTTTTTCCAGTTGTCTTGCTCTCACTCAGTGTTTGACCACTTTTAAAGTGTATGTTTCTTGTTAATTATTACGGCCAAAAAGAAGGATACATCTTTTCACTCCTGACTCCTGTGCGCTTGGGGCCGTTAATTCAAATCCACCCACCCAAAAGTGATGTCTATGTTTTGACATCCTGTGTGATTCACACTCTCTGAGGGTCTTGCTAAAATCCCTGAGATAAAAAAAGAAACATAGAAACTTCAAGATGAACTCGGCAGCCATTTGGCTCCTACTTCTAAAAGCCACGTGCTTTAAAAAATGAACAGACTCATGATGTGGACTGCAGACACCCCAGTTGCGTGCGTCCCTCTGTGATGTGTGATAGAATAAGGTCAGCAGTGTGATGAAAATCAATGCAACATAGCTGCACGGAACAGCTCTTGTTTGCTGGACTATACCTGGACATACCAGCTGGTCGCCGTGTATTGCATATGACATGGAAGCTCCAGCTGAGGGTGTATTTAAAAGTGAATATGTTGCTGTGTGTTTTCGAGGCAGATTGCTTTTTCCTGTGCCAGTATTGCTTGTCAGCATCAAGCGCTCCGACGCAGCCTTAGCAATTTGACCAACAATCCAAGCCCCGGTCTCATCTGTATCTTTTAAAAACACAAAATGACTACAAGGAAATTATTTTCCATCCTTGCTGGGGATAGCCTGTCTTGTTGTGTTAAAGTAATCCTGAAGTGAATTCAGCTGTGTCAGCTCACCTCAGATAAGCCGGTATTGGACTTCATTGATAACTATGGTAGCTGTGCGGGAACGCACAGGCACAGGAAATGGGAGATGAAGGTTCTCTGGATCGGCTCTCTGTTCTGCAAATATGAGAAGGCGAGCTCATTTGTGAGAAAGGCAGGCTGCGCCAGTAGAAAGAGAAGCTGCACTCCTACTCATTATACACACACTGGCAGCTTTATTAGGTACACCCGTTCAACTGCTTGATAACACAAATAGCGCATCAGCCAATCGCATAGCAGCAACTCAACACCTTAGGTGCCTTGTTGAAACTCAAACTGATATGATTTGGTCGGATTATTTTAGAAACTGCTGATGTGCTTGTTTTTTTTATGGGCAACCATCTTCTCTGGTTTACAGGGAATTGTCCAAAAAAGAAAAAAAATATTCTTTGAGCTGGAGTTGTGAAGATGGAAAAACATTGTTGAAATGGGCAGATTGGTTTAAAAAGGTAGAAAGGCAACTGTTGCTCAAACAACCAACCTTTGCAACCAAGGTGTGTGAAAAGCCATCTCTGACCCACAACACGTCAAACCTTGTAGAAAATGTAAGCACAGAAAACCGCTAGGTTTAGAATTTGCACAGGTTCATCAAAACTGGAGAATACCGGCTTGGATGAACCTCGTCTGGTCAGATGAGTTACAATTTCAGCTGTAATGTGATAAGGGCAAGGGTTCGACAATTAGTTCCGATAGCCTCTACTATCACCAGCTTTTGATCAGGTAAAGCACCTTTGAAATGTGGTAGAACATCATGGATGTCCAGCCAACAAATCTCCAGTATCTGTGTGATGTTATCATTGCTGAATCTATGAAACAAAGAATTGAGACAGTTCTGAAGTTAGCAAAGAAGCCAAACTCGTTACAAGCTAGGTGTACCTAATAAAGTGACTAATCGGTGTATATTGTGATAGCTTGTTGCTTTTATTACCTGCACATGCTCAAACAAAAGCACTGACCTTGAATAAAAGCAATGGCTGCTTCTGTTTCACCAAAAACAGCTTTATGATAAGCTGAGAAATCCCAATCTTCTGTTCCACCTCAAAGCAGTCTCCAGTGCTATCTCAATGTAAACAGCATTTGTGTTCAGCTCCTGAACTTAGGCTTGCATTCTCAACACCCAGGCAGAATGCCTTTGACTAATCCCCCGGGCTTTCTTATCAAGTGTGATTGAATTCTGCCCTCAGTCCCTGGAAGACAGACTGGTCCTTATCTCTTTATTTTCTGTTTCTGTGTCTTTCACTTCTCTCCACAAGAAGGTGTTTGTGGGAAAGCGGAGACCTGTTAACCGTTTACCCCCCGCCAATATGCACATCCTTTTCCCAGTGGGCGTGCGTTTGAAACATGAAAGGCTCTGAACAAAATGGAGAGTTTCCACTCCATTTGCCACACAGCCAATCAGTGCTCAGTGACCCAGATAAGGAGTGCGATATCGATGATGACAGCAATAAAGACGTATTTTCTGCTCAAGCCTTCCTTCTAATTAGGTTGATCTGTGGCGAAAATAAATGAATTTTGACAAAATGAGAAAGAAGCGCCGTGTTGGGAGGATTATACAAGCGAACTGCGGTGGAAAGGGAGCTGAGGGGTGAGAGGCACAAGGTTTCTGAGGGTTAAGTGACTCCACCGTGGGGGGAATGGGGGACAATCACTAATGAAATGAGATTTCATGGCTGCAGGTGTGTCCAGAAAAAACAAACAGTGTTTGGTCAAAGTTAATATTCGGGGTCAAGTAGGTAATAATTATCCAAGAGCTTTTGGCTGTTTTTGCATCTCTTGATGAGCTTTGTAAGTGCATCAGAAGGACAGTGTAGGGAAATGAAATTATAGGGGTTTCATTTAGATGACATAGTGGGAGATTTTGTTTAATGTCATCTTCGAAAGGCACGGTGATGATTCCGCCACCACTTTAAATGCCAAATTGCAACCTATATACATGCATACACCAGGGATGAGAAAGCGCTAGTTCAGCCGGAACTGAGCTAGTATAGCCACATAACTCAAAAGGTTATTGACTGATTGGGATAGGAATTTCAGGAAATGTCCGGAGTCAGATCAGGAACAAGTGATTAGACATTGGGGGTGATCCGGATCACCGTCTGGGGAAAGGAACTGAGCTTTCTCTCTCCGAGTGCTTTTTTAGTTGAAAATTTGCTGCTTTATGTACATTTTCTGTTATGTCTTCAGTGTTCTTTGCACACTGTTTATAGGTATAAACTTTAATTAACATTTAAGTTAAATTCATGATTGACAAACCAAGGTTATTTTTTTTATTATTTTGTCAGTAATTAATTCAATGCATTGTGAAAGAAGTTGTGAAGTTGTGTAATGATTTTTTTTTTTTCTTCCTATTAACAAATAGCGGCATTTTAAAGACCGTAATAGTCAATGTCAGTGTTCGCGGCTCCAAATACTCTGTTGTCCATTTAAAGATTGACTCTTCCAACTCCTTTCAGTGGTTTCTTAGAGCAATAATATTAAGAAATTTGGGAGCGTGGCCAGAGTGGGTGGAAGGCAATCAAGCCAGCAAATAAGCAGGTGGACAGCCAAAGAACCATGAGAAATGTTCATGGATGGAGCACTGAAATACCACCATCCACCTTTCCTCCTGCAGCAAGGGAAGCCTCAGATGCCACATTAAGAGGAAGATACGGGATGTCACCCCACAGCAATCTGCTGCACACTCAGCAGGTGTTGACATCTAGATTAACCTTGGATTGCTGGGCCCAATTCCCCCTGGAAGGCAGTTTCTTATTAGAATGCACACAGAGAGCTAATATCCAATCCCTGGTTTCTAGGGCTCCCAGGTACTCCCCCTCATTTGCTGGCCTCTCAATCAAAGGGGGCTCTTAGAGCACACTGTGGCTGCAAGGACATGGGGAACTTGGCGAGACTTTCAACAGAGGTTAAATCGAGCTGGAGCTCTCCCAGGCTCAGCCCCGGCACATGCTCTATCATTATGGACGCTTAACTCTGCATATGTTCAAAGATATCCCTTTGAACTCTTTTTCACTGCAAGCAAACACAGCACGGAACCTCCTCCTCCCTGAGTCTGCCAGGAGCTGCATGACACATGTCTTATTGAACCAGGAGTTAAATCAGAGCTACATTAGAGCTCTTTTCAACCATTGTTTTGACAACAGTATGTTCTAAAGCTAGAGAGACCTTCTCGGCACATCTTGACACAGTCCCATTACTTCGGTAATTGACACACTGAGAGAGGATGCCACGAACACGAGACAGACAGCTGCGTCAAAGGCAGGTGGAAATGTTTACAGAGAAATACGCTTTTATGATAAAGTTCCACCTGCTGATTTCATTGTTAAAAAAATTCGACTTTTCAAAAATGATACTGTGAATTAAGCACAGGATTTTATGCAGATTTTCTTCATTAGATGCTTAACAAGGGAAAACATAGTTCAGCTTTAAAATCAGCTGTAATGCACAGAAGCAAAAAATACTAAAGCCTATACTGAAAGCATTTTTTTTCTATCTTTGTTTGAATCAGTCATTTATGTATTTGTAATGTCTTTTCATGTTTTACAACAAGAAACCTCGATACATTGCATCTGGATTTTGTGATCAACCCAAAGTTGGGCATAATTGTGAAGAGGTAGAAACATTATGCAAGGTTTTCAACATTTTCTACAAATAAAACTCTAACTGTTCAAGGTCAGTCACATTAGAGATTATCTGCGAACGTCGTTTTTCAAGCCTTGTCATAGATTCTCAATAGATTTTAGGTTTGGACTTTGACTGAGCCATTCTAACACTTACATTTGTGTTGATGTAAACCGTTACCTTTCAGCTCTTGTTGTATGTTTAGGGTCGTTGTCCTACTGAACCTCCAGAGAAGTGTTTTAAAAGCTCTAACACGTTTTCTTTCACGATGGCCCTTTATTTAACTCCATTATCTTCCCCATTGTATTTGACCAGCTTCCCTATCCCAGCTGAAGAAATTAATCCCCACAGCATGATACTGCCGCCAGCATGGGTCATGGTGGGAATGGTGTTTTCAGGGTGGTGAGTAAGTTAGACAATGTTAGACAAGAGATTGTTTTTATACGCAAATAAGATTTGTGAATCATTTGAGTGATTTTTTTTTTTTAAAGAAATATTTTTCATATTCTTCTTCATTAAAGGAATATATGATGAAGCTGAAAAGTTAAAAAAAACGGCTGAATTTCTTGTTAAAATGTCTATTTCTTTCTGGCTCCAAAGGAAACGGACAACATGCCGTTTGGCAAAATTATTGATTGGCATTTTAATAGATTCACCATTTTACTATTAGTTATTACAGGTCGGCTGCCTAATATAATTAAAGCTGCTAATTTAATCTTTCGAAACCAACTGTTTAAGTTGTTGGTCTACTCTTTTCATTATTGTTGATTAAAAAAGAAGGAGCTGATGTTCACATGCCATTAACCAGCCAACAATAATCCTAACTGTTTCCACCATTGTTAATCAGCATTCCCTTCACAAATATCCACTGTATTGTGAGACAATGTGCCTTAATTAACCCATAAAAAAATGACTGATTTCTGACAGTGACAGCTGGTGAAGACTCAGACCACACAGACGAGGTTATTCAGTTTGGTTCCGTGGAATTTTGATTTTGTTTGCGTTGATGAATAACAATAGCAAAGCAATTTATTATGTTATTCATCTAGCTGAATAAAGCAAAAATGAATCAAATAATAATCAGAAACATTCTTCACATTTTCTTCAAAATAGGTTTTAGTTTATCATTACTCTTGATCTTCATAAGCCATTAGGTTCCTCTTTTTGTGGTGCAGGTGGGTTTCTTTTGTTGTTTTTCTTGTTTTGGGAATATCTTTAGGTTTGTCTTGTTATATAAGCGTATAAAAAGTTGACTGAAATCCTGGTGGAAAATCAGTCAAGCATCTTGCACCCTGATATTGCCCGAAAATGCA
Organism: Valencia hispanica; assembly: GCA_963556495.2. Taxonomy (NCBI): domain Eukaryota; kingdom Metazoa; phylum Chordata; class Actinopteri; order Cyprinodontiformes; family Valenciidae; genus Valencia; species Valencia hispanica. Next base: position 15,112,939 of record OY747701.1, on the reverse strand, counting down.
GATCATTATCGAGGAGCAAACACAACATGACCTGCACATCTAATTTAGTTCTCAACTATTTTGGGCTTGGCTCCAAACTGTTTCTGGTATAGCAAGGTGCAGAATAATTTAAAGATAATGTTTTGGCATTTATTGAGGTTATGGACCAAGAGTTTAAAATGGATGAGAAAATACATTTTCTTTTCAAACTTTTTAGTAAAATATATTTTTATCCAACCATGATTGTATTTGTTAATTTAAAACTCTCTCTAAAAAGACTTAAAAAAATGAATATGATTTTTACATTAGCATATTTGAACACTCAAATAAACAGTCTTTGCTTTTTGTATATTTGGGTTTTAGGGAAACCTCTCCACAAAAAAAACCACTTAAGCTAATACAGCTAGAAAATATTTATCAGGCCCGAAATTTAGGTGTAGTAATGGACTCAGACCTGAACCTCCAGGGTCACATAAAGGCAATAACAAGGTCAGCGTTCTATCACCTGAAGAACATATCTAGGATTAAAGGACTGAAAACACAGATCACAGGACCTCGAAAAACTCATCCATGCATTTATCTTTAGTCGGATTGAATACTGCAACAGCATCCTCACAGGTCTGCCTAAAAAGTCAATTAGACAGCCACAGCTGATCCAGATCGCTGCTGCTCACTAGAACCAGGAAAGTAGATCACATTACCTCAGTTTTAAATTCACTACACTGGCTCCCTGTAGCTCAGAAAATAGACTTCAAAATACTTTTACTAGTTTATAATCATTGAATGGCTAAGCACCAAAGTATGTTGATGATCTACTGTTACTATACCAACCCCCCAGACCACTCAGGTCCTCTAATTCCAGTCTACTCAACATCCCTAGAATCAGAACCAAACATGGAGAAGCAGCTTTCAGTTTCTATGCTCCTCTAATCTGGAACAAACTTCCAGGCAACTGCAAAGCTGCTGAAACACTGACTTCTTTTAAATCGCAATTAAAAACTCATCTGTTTAGAGCTGCCTTGGAGTGATGCTTTGATGTATCATGTTTTGTGTGTGTTTCTTGCTTTATTGCTATTTTTACTTTATATGCTTTGTCTGTGTTTCACTGCGATTTTTATTTGACCCCTTAATCATGTAAAGCACCTTGAATTACCTTGTTGTTGAAAGTGTGCTATACAAATAAAATTGCCTTGCCTTGCCTTAAGAAAGCTGTTTCGTTACAAAATCGAAACAGTGCGATTCTAGTCAGGAGCGGGACAATTCCCATACCATAAATGTTACTGAAACCACTTTTAGGATTATATTTATTTTTTAAAGGTGGTCAGTTTCTAACACCTTTCAAAAAGTAATCCTCTACCTTCTGTTTTCATGGGTTAACAATATGGCATGAAAGAGACCCATTTTACTTAGCCACTACTCAAAACAGGAAAGACAAGAGAACATCGGTGTTTCCCACACATAGACGAATCTGTGGCGGTGCGCCACAGATTAAACTCCGACCGCCACAGATTCAACACTGACCCAAAAAAAAACACCGACCGTCACGTATTGCGTTTCGTTTTTCTTTTTTACAATATTTAAAACACGCACCGTATTTGTTCATGCATTTCCTTTCCCTGCTCTTTCTTCGTCTCTCTGTCATTCACGCGTCTTTCTCGCACAAACATACACACACACACATACAGCCCCCTCCCCTCCCCTCCATCCTCTACCCTACCCACCCGCGTGGCCGGCCGACCGCCACACATTGCTTTCAAATCTGTGGGAAACACTGAACATGCTATTTGTGTAAGGTCCATGTATATTTACCACATAATCATTCATTTGCCCAGAAAGTGTGGCTCATATGGGGAGTTGTGAATACGCATTTAAACTCTGATGCGGACCAAAAAAAGCAAACTGTGGTCAGCCTAAAAACCTAGGATATGTGATGCATATGTGAAGGCCAAGCGTTCCAAAAACCATTCCGTTTTCTTTTTTTATCCTACGGTTTTTTTCCATTATCTTTCACCCAGTGCTCCTACCTAGTTCCAGTTCTGGGGTTCCGCTCTCCCTCTGCCAGCCCCGGGAGGGCCCTGCACTGAAACCCAAGCCTCCTTCATGTTTGGGGAGTGAGCAGGCCCTTCTTTTCACCTGATGGGGTGGGGTTTCTCCAGCTGGACGTAGCACGTGGAAGGATCACGTTATTCCAGCCAGATCCTCCCCAACCCTCCAGGAGCCCTGACCGGCCAGGAGGAGGCAGTATACAGCCCCAGGACTAGTTCATGTTTATGTGGGAGTAGCTCACATTGGCTGCTCAAGGGAACACGGGGAGAACATGCAAACTCCACACAGAAAGGCCCTGTCGCCAACCCCACCCAGGGTGTGGGTGCCGATCAGGGGTGGACTGGGACAAAAATTCCGCCCTGGCATTTTCTGTCCAGACCAGCCCACTACATTATCAGCCGACACTACATAAAAGTCCACAAATCTCGCAGCATCTCCTCTCATGCTTACTACAGTACAAATGAGTCATATTCCTTGATAGTAGTTAACAAATAAAGCACATGTGGCTTGACACATTAGTTCATGTTAAGGCAAGACACTACAGGCAAAAACATGGATTTTTTTAGATTTGTGGATATTTAACATCCTTAACATGTTGGCTTTCAGTTTAAAACAAACTACAGCTCTGAAACACCTCTAAAATCGACTATTTGTATCATTTTAGTGCGGTGCGACAGCAGATTTGGCGTTCTATTTTCCGTCTCACTGTTTCCGGTTGCCAGTTAACGTATAGCAGTCTAAACAAAAAGTCCCAAAAAAGAAAAAGTAAAAAGAAAAAAGAAAAATGTCCAAAAATGGTATGCCTGTTTAAATAAATGACCAATCACAAACATTTGCTCATTTGTACTTCACATTGCATTGAATTTTCTAATGCAAATCTTTAATTGCGTTTTTCTCAAAATGAGTTTTTTCCAACATTCAAAACGAATTATCTTGAAATCAGTTATACCTATATACACCAAACTTTCCACCATTGTTCTATGCTATGAGCTGAAAATAATTACAGAGCGATTTGTCAATACATCGTTTAAAAAAAGATATGTGCTATTTTGTGTAAAAAAACAGGGCGAAAATGAGTTTTTTGGAGCTACTGACACTGTTTTTTGATTTATGAAGTAATGAAATGAAATTAACCTATTTCCCTTTGTAAAAAGTTTTTGATAACATATATGATTAGAAAATTAATTAAAAATTCAATCTGTCTCACCAATTTTGAGATGATACGTTTACAAATATATGCAAATTAGCACATTTTTAACCAGATTGCACCTTATTTGCATATCTAAACAAAATTTAAATCAAAACTTCTAATACAAAAGATGTTTGTTTTAATAATAGGATAAAGTTTGTCAAGTTTCATGAAGGTATCTTGAAGCTAACTTTTATCCCTATTCACTTGTAGCGTCTCTCCTTAATGTTTACTGTTGCTATGGCAACCAGAGAACGCCACCGTTAGTAGCTGTTAGCTAGCTTAGCTAAATCATCTGAACAATAATAATCAAAAGTATCAAAATTTGGCATATTTAATTAAATTAACCGCAACTACTAACAGTCAGCCCTTCAGCTCTGGGCTAATATGTTGTCACAAGTATTCAGTTATTCAGATCACATCGCAGTCAATGTAAAACCATTTTATACTTTATTTTGGGCATGTCTCAAAATGTAGCCGAGCCAACTCCACGCTAACGTTACTTACCATGGATGTCTCCACTTGAGCTTCTCCTCGCGCAGCAGCACCTGCTGCTGGGGTGGTGACCCCGGCAGCAAATAGGTCTGTCAATATTTAGCAGCTTCCACCTCCAGAGATTTCAGCTTTTTGAACCACACTATTTCAGCACCACCGGGGCGTTTCTTACCCTTCTCCATTTTCAGCTCAGCAGCATTCCGTCCATTGACTGTATCCCCGTCCCACCACTCCGGCCCATGTCATGAGGTCCAGCCCACCCTGGTTTGTGTTGTGATTAACAGCACTGTCAGGGCTCTCATAGGCTGTCAGCCCATGATTTATTGACGATGACAAACATAGACCAATAATATGTGTTGATGCTGGCAAAACACTGCTAGCCCTCTGTAGCCAATTGGCCGGCCCAATTGGAGGGAATTTAGAGAGAGGAGAAAAAAAAAGAGAAAAAAAACAGTCGACCGTCACCGGCCCACCGGGATGATACCCGGTATGCCAGATGGCCAGTCCACCCCGGTGCCGATGATGTGGGTGAACAAACACACCCTCAGCACCCACAGCGTCCCCGGTGGTAATCGTACCTGGGACCTTCTAGCTCTGAGGTGAGCCAAGCTACCAGCTGTGCCACCGTGCCCCCCTAACCATTCCATTTTCATGAAAAAAAAACAAAACAGATGTGTGATAATTTGGTTGCATACATGTGGACACCCTTAACACACTTTATTGAAGCACATTTTTGATTCTGTTTAAACCCATAATCCTTTATAGTGAGTCTAAATGATGTTCAGCTGTCCTCATAGAATTTCCTTGACAGTTGCTTATTTGTATCCTTTTGCTAAAGGTGTGGCCTGCAGAGATGCTACAGGGATCAAAAAGATCTTAATGTATAAAAGTATCAGTCATGGAAAGGGTAGAAAAAATCCCACAACATTATGTACACAGCATGGCATTGGGAGGTTGGTTATCAGTCTTAGGGTGCATTCAAAGTTTGGTTTGTTTGATGAGGTGTGATTGCGCAATCGAACTCTGATGCGAACCAAAAGAGCGAACTCTGGTCCGACTAAAAACCTAGGTCTCGACTCGGTTGAAGTGAACTTTGGTGCGGTTCAATTGCATATGTGAATGCCAGGCGCGCCCGGGGCCGCTCCAAAGGCAGGAAGGGGACTATAGAATAGGGAACTCCAGGTAAATACAACCAAAACAACAGCATAACAACAACTCTGCCTCGTTCTCTGCACATGCTGAGCCCGTTACTGCAACGTATTTGTCTGGCACATTTGCCAAAGACAACAGAGCAATCTTAAAACCGTTCAAATCTGATGCCACTCCATGTTTGTTTACATTTCATAGAACAGGAAGTGTCTCTGTGTTCAGTGCTTCTTGTTGTAGCGCCACCACAGACGAGGAGGTAAACATGTTTTTCAAAAGGTTTCGTCATGCAGCGTGAAAGCAAATCGCACCAGCTAAAAAATAGCAACAATGTAGCAATTTTGGTCCCCAATCGAACCGACTGTACCGGACTATCTGTGTGAAAACAACCTACCCTTCCAAAGACTGAAACCTTGTCAAAGTGTATGACATTAAATCTTTGAAGTAATAGGAGATTTTGAATAATAATATGGAGGCCTCTGTCAGATAGGCTGTCATTGAGTGTTTTGGGAGGATAATAAAAACGTGAGAAAATCAACAACATTTGTTGTTTAACGAAAAAGAAAAAAGAAAAACATTTCTATCCATTTTGACTTCCCTTTTTTTTCCATGTGCCCTGTCTTGGCATTTCAGGCATACCATATGGAGAAGATGATTGCCTACATGTGCAAGGGCGGATTTGCTCCACAAAAAGGATATCTAGAAACGACATCAAAATTACATGATTGACTTTATTTATTGACTGCATCCATCGTTAATGTAGGCAGGTCACGTTGATGTAATTTTAACCTGTGCTTGAATGACATGCTTGTGTGTCGACTGCATATTTAAAGTAAAACTTTCAAGTTCCAAGCTAGAATAATGAACAGGAAGGTTTGTATTGCTAACAATAATTAGCCTGGTCACTGAGTACAGCAATTGCTAAATCCTATGGATTTTCAGACCAACAGCTAGAACATGCTTAAGATAGGTTACATGCCTTTTCTGGATCCTCCGTCTTTTGACTTTAGATTCTTTGCTGAACTTCACAATGTGGTTGAACGACTCATCTTTTTGACAGTTTGATTTTGCTACAGTAGCTCTACAATATCATGGATTTACTTCACATTTACCTTGTAAATATTTCATCCCAAGATTTCCTCTAGGTATGACTATCATAAAAATCATGGATCTAGAATTTGGAAAACAGGGATTGGTCATATATCACTTTACAATTTCCCAAACTTGTAAAATGGTAAAGGGACTGGTAAGTGTGGAGGGTGAAGAATTGTTCTGTTTAAGAACTAATCACTTTTCCACCACACAGCAACCATACAGTAAATATCCCTCTTTCGACAATTTATAATTTTTTAAAATCTAATTTCTATAAAAGAAATTGGTGATGAGTTAATGTTAAAAGTGACTTTAACATGAAATCAAAAAGTGATTTTAGAATATAAACTTTCCAACCAGGATTGAGAGAATGTTTCTATTTTTCTCCAAAGATCAGAACTCCCTAAATTTCTCTGTCACTCGCCCCAAATCTCTCTTTCACCTCAATTCAAATTCTATATCTTGTAACAAGTGTTGAATTTTCTCAGCTGTAGACCTGCTGACTTGTTGCTCGAGTGCCGTGAAAGACATGAAGCCTTACACCAAATCCCTGTTGCAACACTGCACCCGTCTCATGTTAAAAATGCTCAAAGTCTGACAGAGCACATGTTTCTCATGAGGAAGCAGAAGATCAGGTTGTGTTCAGGATACTCTCCAGTGGTCAGTGTGTAAATTGTGCTTCAGTACAGGACCCTGGGAAGATTAAGTATTGCTCTTTCACCATACAGACAAGCGAGTCATTCTGTTTTGCTGTCTTGTCACAAAATTAATCTAAATAAATTAGTTTCAAACTTGCTTTTGTTCTGAAAGAAAAAAAAATCATAATCTCAAAAATGCTGGAGAACAATTTCACATTGTATCCAACTTTTGTATTCTTGCGGATAGGCATGAAATCCCACAGTAAAATAATCTTGAGCACAGTTTCATCCTATCAACACATTTTCTTAAAACATGTAAAACAAGAACAAAATGATTTTCTTTAAAACAGAAAATCAACAACTATTCCTAATACTGCTAAATAATATAATAATCATTAGTGTTATTATAATGCTATCTATTACTATAATGTATTATTCTTTTGATGTTGAGAGAAGCAAACATTTAAAATAAACATCTGAATTAGTCACGTTTTTGTTTGACATTGTAATACATGGGCTTTTTGTGCTGTATACTGTCTTTTTTGTTGTTCTACTCTAAATGAGATCAAACAACCATAACAAGTTCATATTAGCTCTTTGATTAGTTGGGCTATCTAATTGGGTACCATCTCCAATCAGCTGCTTAATATCCCTGCTACTCTCAGCCTGTTAACTGTAGTTAACAGCAGTTAACAAGCTGCAACAAGCTGTGGCCATCGGGAGCACTGGGACGTTTCCCAGTGGCCTGGTCGTGAACTGGCCCGCTCGGCAATTGCAGAACGTCAAGTTGGGTCATACTTGGTTTTTAAATAAAAAAATCCATCGTGCAGCTCATTAGGACATCTGTATGGCAAGCCAAAAGGATCAAAACTCGCCCACATTTGAGAACGTCCAGCCAGAGAATGACGAAGAAACACAGTGAAATATCAGAACACAGTTTTGGCAGCGTTTTCCATGGCTTTGAACAGCTCCTTTGGAGGGCCGTAAAAAACGGCGTTTCCTCTGGTCATTGAACGCCGTTTTTTACGTGACACAGATGCTCACTGAACGCATTACCCAGAACCGTGGCAAAATACGCCATCTTTAACAGACCAAAACGACGTTTTCTCCAATGCTTAGTCTCTCCCAATGGTGTAAAATGTGGTGTTTGTATCTAGTTTATGCATCCTCCTCCTGAACATACAACTTCTACACTGGAAAATGTGCCGCCGCACATGTGTAATCCAAATCCTGTCATGTCCTTGAATTGTGTGTGTTTTTTTTTTTTATTTAGTCCTGTTTTGAGCAGTGCTTGTGTACAGGAATCAAAGGTGTGGATTTCCCGGGGTTCTGGTGTTTCCAGAGGAGGTGGGGTACTTTTGTTGTGATTTCATTTTTACATGTTATTCGTTATAGATTCAAGGATCAACTGAGTGCATGGGAATTACATTTCAATGTTCTAGGAGTGCCCCATGAGTGCCAAATAACCAAATATTTGATCAACTATTCAGCATACCGAGGAGATCGGATAGTGTTGTGTGAGATTAAGTCACATATTTGGGTCATTACTACAAGATTTGAGTCACAGCTGCTTTAATTCTGTAGTAGAGGTGCTTAATACATGGTGTACTTGGCATTTGAGAGCTGTTCCGCTCAGCTTAGCCACTGAAAACAATGGCAAATACGCTATAGCGAACAATGGGTATTTGTTTATATATTTATAAGAAGCACCATTTCTTTGTTTTGTGAGCAGGGAATATGAGCCATCTTTCAGAAAGCTTACTTACAGTGTGCAGCAACAAGTTGCAGACGAGGAGAGGTGTATTACTTCATGCTCCATACAGCTAGGGAAACTTGGTCACTCATGCACTTCCCTTTTCATCTCTTTAAAAATTGTTAAACTGTACGGTGGCAAACTGTATTGGTTTTAAAAACCAAGGTTTTAAAATCTTACAGTGGATTCCTGTTAAGAGCCCATCCCTACTTGGATATGCAGAAGATCCTGACATAAATACATGTATGCTAGGTTAGGGGTAATTTATTTAGAAATGTCTCCCCAACTTCACTGCTGTGCAGAAACCCAAGTCCTTGGCCCTTTAAGTCATTTTGATCTGGGATTACGAATGTGTGATGGAAGGATTAGGGCCAAATGAACTTGAGGGCAGTGAATGATGATGAAGTGTGCTGTTTCTTTACTTTTTAGCCTCTGTGTGTGCAGCACTATTGCGCGTCACTTGGTGCAAATATCTTTAAGTGCCGTCATCCATTAACAACAGGACCTTCAACAAAGTTCTTACAGGCATTTTAGATATCGAGCCACGCTGTGTGACGAACATGTGCATGAACATATGTGTGGGTATGCTTAGGACATAACTGCCCTTTCTGTTATGCAGCGAAGGCTAGGATTATCTTTTAGGGCGATATATAGATTAGACATGCTCTAAAATTCAAAGAGCATCACAGCTCAATGGTGGCCCTCAGCGTTGGGTGGGTGTTTCCGTGAGTCTAAACATATGTTTATGAGAGTCTAATAAGAATTTGCTGTTAACAATAAATTCCCCCCGTTTCTCTTGGCCTCTCAGACTTGGCTGTAGCATCACTGTGAATAATTTTGTCATAGTACAGTAGCACCACATTGGACTGAAATAGACGGCTGTGCTCCTTGGAACCGGAGCAGTCCCATCTCTCACACACACAAGCACATCTTTATTCTTTGTCCTAAACTGCCTCCCATTTCAGAGATTGAAATTTACCACTCAACTTCTGCTTTTATTGGATAACAGAACACTGCTTTCTGCCCATGCTAGTAAAAGCTAAAGGAGAAAATATGCAACAACTTGACAGCACCTTTCACAGCAGAAAAGAGCCTCTTTTCCCCTAAATTATGTATTCAGGCTTAAGAGACTCTCCCTGGCCGTGTTACTTTCTCTGTATTACTTATTCAGCATGTCTAACCTTAGTCTCCATTACAGATGGAGAAGTAGAGCTACACCATTTCCTCAGCTGCAGCTGAAGCCCTGGGTGAGTCATGTGTCTTGCCTTTCTTTACGTTCCATCTGCTGCTCTTTATTTCATTGCTAAGGTTTCATAGCTATAAGCTATAAGTGGAAAGTATTGCCAAGGGTAGTTGAGTCCTAGGGTTCTGCATATTTGTCACCAAGAGGTGTCATCTTTGCTTTGATGGCCTTTGATCTGCCATGTCTTTTCATGTTGGTTTGTCTCTGTGAATCAGCGGCGCTGAGCGGAGTTTTGTTCACTGAAATATGCAGAGCCCCAGCCGTCACCTGGGTGAAATGATTAATGTATACCTCCAACTGTCATGGTGAGGATCATGCCTTGAATGTTCATTTCACATCATGATTCCAAGCCTTATACAGTGACTCAATGTGGACGCTCGTAATTCCTTTGTGCCTGTCCTCCTTTGACGTGTTGTCAGGGCGGAAAATGCGCTGCGACCTGCCACTCTTCCTCCAGCAGCCTCTTGATGTGCCACAGCGAGTGTCGTGCCATGAATAAACATGCAGATGAACAAAGGGACGAGTGTTTTTTTAGATGAGATAGGCAGTTTACATGTGTTTGAAAGGGAGGATGGGCAGAGGGTAGAGCGGCAGGGTCATAGATAAAGAAAAGAAAAACAATTACAATAATAAAGGAACAACAATTGCATCCATCAAGATCAATTGGAATATGAATGGTCAAGACATGCCTGCTGGAATGATTTGTTTTTGACTAAATGGCTTTGCTGTAGGATTTAAAAAAATCATGTTTGTGGCAATGGGTTTTTCAATTTTAAACATTTCTCATTTCTGAAAACTTGACTTACTGAGCTGCCAGCGTTGTCAGAAACAATCAACAATGCCCTCCATAGCCTGGAAACCATCAGAAAGGGAAAAACGTTGGGGCTTGACACTGAGCCGTTCTTAAAAGTCTGAGAGCATTTTTAGGTGTTGGCAGATCATCTGTCAAATTTGCTGTTGAAAAATCTTTGTCAATCGATAACAATCCATTTGTGTTTGACCACCATATTGCATGGGGTACAAAATAATTTGCAAATGGAACATATTTTACTCTCTCCCCCCTTTACAAAACAAACTGGAAGTGTATGTGATACGTGACAGCGTCAGATATAGGATGATGAGAAGGAGCAAACATGTGTTAAAGGTTGCAACTATTGGATAAAATTGCAAGACGTGCAGAAGTCTCAAGGATTGGCTGAATTTGTGTTAATAGTTGCAATTGGTACATAGTGAACTTCTGGAGGGACTGTCTAATAAAAGCAGCCATTTGGTTTACAGCAGATCTCGGATTAACTAGCAGCGCAACGACACAGCCAGCCACCAGGCATTTCTATACTGACAGCTCCCAACACTATTACACCCAAACAGACCATAGAGCATGGGTGTCCAGCTCCAGTCCTCAAAGGTCGGTGTCCTTCAATGTTTAGATATGTTTCTGTTCCAGCACAACTGATTCAAATGGTCTAACTACCTCCTCAGCATTTCAAAGTTCTACAGAGGCCTGATAACAAGCCATTTCTGTTTACTAACTATTTCAAATTCAATTCGAATTCAATTCAAAAATACTTTATTGATCCCAGAGGGAAATTAAGTGCTGGTATAGCTTATATAATTAATTCTTTAAGGACTTTTTGTAGATGATGATGGCTGTGGGCAGGAAGGATTTCCTGTAGCGGTCTGTATTGCAGTGAAACTGAAGAAGCCTCCAACTGAAGACGCTCTGTTGTTGTATGACTGTCTCATGAAGAGGATGCTGAGGGTTGTCCATAATTTTTTTGATTTTATGAAGAATCCTTCTTTGCATCATCATCTCCAGATGTTCCACAGTTGTCCCAAGAACAGAACCAGCCTTCTTAATCAGGTTGTTTAGCCTTTTTAAATCCCTGGCTCTGATGCTGCTACCCCAACAGATGATGGCTGAGGAGATTACACTCTCCACAACAGACATCAATCAATCAAATTTTATTTATATAGACTTGTAGAAGATCTGCATCATCTTGCTGCAAACCTTGAAGGACCTAAGCTTCCTCAATAAGTACAGTCTGCTCTGTCCCTTTATACTCCTCAACCACCTCCACCTCTTTTCCCACGATGTAAACAGTGTTTGACTTATCCCTGTTTCTTCTGAAATCTATAATCATCTCCTTTGTTTTGTTCACATTCAAGGTGAGACGATTGTTTCCACACCATGTCACAAAGCGGTCCACCAGCTCTCTGTATTCAGCTTCTTGTCCATCTCTGATACACCCGACAATTGCAGAGTCATCTGAATATTTCTGCAGATGACAGGTCTCTGATTTGTACTGGAAGTCTGAGGTGTACAGAGGGAAAAGGAATGGTGAGAGGACGGTCCTCTGTGGTGCTCCTGTGCTGCTGACCACCTGGTTTGACACACAATTCTTCAGTCTCACAAATTGTGGTCTGTTGGTCAGGTAGTCATTGATCCAGGCGATTGTTGAGGGCTCCACCTGTGTCTTCAGGAGTTTCTGACAAAGCAAATTAGGCTGAATTGTGTTAAATGCACTGGAGAAATCAAAGAACATGATCCTCACAGTGCTGGCTGCTTTGTCCAGATGACAGTGGGTTGGTTGAAGCAGGTTGTTGATGGCATCTTCAACTCCAACTCCACAGCGATAAGCAAACTGCAGTGGGTCCTGATACATTCTTGTTTGTCTGTCTCTGATCTTGACCTTAAGTTGCTTCTGTATACTCCTCAGTAATTCCCTGTCTCCCTCCCTGAAGGCTCTTTTTTTCTTGTTTAGCAGTTCCTTCAAGTCACTGGTGATCCAGGGTTTGTTATTAGGGAAGCATCTCACTGTTCTCGTGGGGATGATGTTGTCCACACAGAAGTTTATATAGTCGGTCACACACTCAGTCATGGCATTGATGTCCTCTCCATGTGCTTGGCAAAGAGTCATCCAGTCTGTGGTTGCAAAACAACCCTTCAGGGCTTCTTCAGCTGCCTGTGACCATTTTCTCACAGTTCGTTTTGTCACAGGTTGCCTCTGAACAAGTGGTTTATATTCTGAACAGAGAAAAACACGATTGTGATCTGATTTTCCCAGAGGAGGTTTTGGTTTGGTTATGTATGCATCCTTTATATTTGCATAAAACAAATCCAAGGTCCTGTTTTCTCTTGTAGAGCAGCTGACAAACTGTTGACATGTTGGAAGTGTAGTAGAGAGCGAATCATGATTAAAATCACCAGATATTGCCACAAATGCATTGGGGTGCTGTGTCTGTAGCTTAGCAACAACGGAACTGATGACATCACATGCATTGTCGGCAACGGCTGAAGGTGGAATGTAAACAACTGCCAAAATTACACTGGTGAACTCTCTTGGCAAATATTATGGCCGAAAACTTACTGCCAAGAGTTCGACATCTGGGCTGCAGAGACGACACTTCACAGTAGCATGTCCTGGATGACACCATCTGCTGTTGACAAGCACTGCTACTCCACCACCTTTTCTTTTCTTGCTCGTCTTCAGATCTCTGTCTGCTCGTACAGTCAGGAAGCCTGGCAGAGAGACGTTGGAGTCGGGAATATGATCTAGCGGCCACGTCTCCGTAAAACACATAATACTGCATTCACTGTACTCTGGCTGAGTCCTTGTAAGGGCTTGGAGTTCATCCATCTTGTTAGCCAGTGATCTTACGTTGCCCATTATGATCGATGGAAGAGATGACTTGAACTTCCTCTTTCTCTGTCTCCTTTTCGCTCCTGCTCTGCATCCACGTCTCCTTCTTGTCAACTCATCAGGGATTTGTGGCTTCATTTGAGGTATTATTTCAGCTTTTGCGATGTTAATCAGCTGCTCCCGGCTGTAAACCACATTGTTGCCATGGTTACGCATCATAACAAGTTGTCAAAAAGTGAAAAATGTACCGCAAAAATCCTTCCAGCTTCACAGCACCAAAAACTAGAAAGTATACAGGTCAAAAAAATGCAATCTCCCTCAAGAAAAAAGAGGAACCAATGTACAAAAAACCTAAACTTAATATGTAGCCAACAGAGCCAATCCAAAATGCAGCCACCCAGAGCAGCGCAATTCTAGAAAATCCAAAAACTAAAAAATTGCATATATTACAAAATACTTAAAAATGTATTTTAGAATTTAATCATCTTGAAAAAAGGAGTAAAAATAATATTTTACTATTTACATTCCCTATATTTGTATTAAAATGAAGTATATATACATATTTTCAGCATTAGCTCCCTTTCCTACAATACGTTGATAGTCATTAGGCTAGTATCCTGGGCTAGAGTGGAAAATGCCCAAGGACTATGAGTAAAAACTTGACTAGCTCACCTATAATTGGGCTGAGGACATGCAGATGAGAGCATAATTCCTTCTCTGGCCTTCTCTGAATACCTCGAAGGCCAATCACCCAACCTTTTTATAAGGAACATCTATCGGTTTGGAGCCCTTGTTTGTGTTGAGAACAACTCTAATTCTTTGTGGCTTAGATTCTTCAAGGGGTAACAAACATTCTTCAGGATGTTTATAATGACGTGGCTCTGACTTGTTAGCCTGGCTTTCGCCAGACTAAGTTCAAGATTGAGTCTGCCATGTAATTTCTACTGCACAAGAGGCGTGACCAACGGGCATAGTTCAAATGACTCTGTACGCAATTGGATAGAGCATTCACCAATCAGACTGTCAGGATCGCCGGTGGACAGGGAACGCGATCGAATGATGCTTGGCGTTCCAGACGCGGATGGGAGTCCCCCTGGGTTCAAGGCGCAGGGTGGAGCAGGCTGTTGAGCGGATGGTAGAGAAGCGTACTGGTTTGGTCGGATAGCTGAAACTGGAAACTACTGAGGACTGGTAGGAGGAAGACTTCTGGTATGACGAGTAGGAGCTCTGGGCCTTGGATTACCGATGACTGAGCGATGTGAAGGTGAGTGGAAGGGTCTTTTAAGCTGAGGGGAGAGTGGAGTAATTGTCAGGAAGCTCATCAGACACGGCTGGTATGAGTTGGAGCTGATGACTTCCTGACACACGTACTTTGCGGAGCGACGTGAAACTCCAGGCAGGAAACTTGTCAACAAACGTGGATAGTTTGTAGGATTGCGGTCTGGAGAAACAGACCGTTTTCAAAGAAAACTTGCCTTTTAAATCTTTTAAAACAGCAGCGACAGGAGCGTCAACGGATAGCTGTCCTCTGGTGGCTGCCAGGACCAATGTAAACAACAAGCTGCTTGCCGACTTTTCCGACGCTTCTCTGACGTCATCGTTTTGAACTCACCAATAGTGCACAAGGCGTATGAGTCCGGTTGTGATTGGTTCCAGAAAAACTGGATAGGCTGTAGCAGTAGTTTAATGTATGGGTTTCCAGACTGATCTGCAGGGCAGAATCAAACTGCCGTCAGATCAGGCTGGTTCTTTTACAGAGTTAGTTAAGAATTGGCAATAGCATAAGTCCTGGTTAGGAGCTGAAAACTTTTTTGGTAAAAAAATAATTTTCCAGTTTTGTTGGATCATTGCTACAAAATTCAAGCCACACGATGTGGTCTGCTGTAGCCCGTCTGCTTCAGGATTTGATGTGTTACACATTCATTGATGGTAATCTTCCTACATTGGTTGTAATGAGTGGTTATCTCACCTGTAGCCCATCTTTTGTGACAAATCAGTATGCCCTTTCACCTCTGACATCCATAAGTATGTTCTAGCCACATATTAGTTGATCACTGGACATCTTCTCTTTTTGAACCATTTTCACACAAAAAAATCAGAGATTGTTGTGTTTCTGATATGAATATGTAAGGTAATCCACATGATATATTAAAAATCTAAAAACACCAAGCATTTCACCAAATCAACAAACATTTCCGAGCATTACCAAATCAAAAATATTTCACGAAAACAACCAATATAATTAATTAATGATGAATATTAAATGTTTTATGTTTTTTTCTCTTTTATTGCTACCACAAGTGAACTGCAATATTCACGGGTTAAATGTTACCATACACATCCCTGAGCATTTTCAGCAGATTAACCAGTCTCTCATTCATCTGCTTTCACATGCATGCAGCACACACTCTCATCCTTCTGGGTGCTAAATGAATGGAATGGGATGAAGTGGTCAATAGAGGGTGCTGAACGCTATGGTGACAAGAAAAGAGGCATGGAGATATTATCGGGGGGTACTCTCTCCTGTTTGATTTCTGAGTGATGTCGTGAGCTACTCTGACTGCAGAAAAGCAGATAGTGTCAGGGAGCCATCAGACGATGCCTGAGGGATTGTACACTTACAGATCAACCAGTAAAACAGACTCGCTATGACATGCTGTCTGACCATGTGCAAATGCTGACTGTTTTTGCAAGGCTGAATGTCTGAATATTTATACATTGTAACACCGAGGCAGGGGAAATTTATATGTAGTGAGGGATCCGTCTTAATAAACCAAGTTAGTGCTGCACCACAGAGAAGCATTCCAATATCTCATAGTGAGCGGCCATTGATTTACTCCGTTTGCCCAAATTAAATTCAGATATGGGCACTGATACAGCAGGAAATGTTTTCCCCACAAGAAGACACATTCCATAATTATAAGTGAACTGCAAACCATATTCTAATGAGTAGGAAGACTAATCACTCAGCATTCCCAGCGCATTGCTTATTTGTATTGTTGCAAGCATGGAGAGATGGGGACTTTTATTATATTGTCTGTCATACATGTTGAGCACATAGAATGGTATAATCTTTATACTACAACAGTAAACTATTTGGCTTCCCATTAGGGTAGCCTGTACAGATCTGTGAGTTCTACATTATTTGCACAACTTCGCTGCAGAGATTCAAGGGAACTCTGAGTTGCACAAAAGAGCCAGCAAACATTTATCTGCATTTGTACTAATAGTTATTTTGTTTATTTATTCATTTTACATACATTTTTATTTACCATGTCTGTCTGTCTTGACTGATACATAGTCCACAACTGAATTAAATCGCATTTCATAGGCGGTATAACAGAATTTTCTCATTATCTCTATTTCATGATAGAGTGCAATGATGTGGGCAGATTCATTGGAATACCTAAAATTATATCATGCACCATGTAGGATACACACAGACTACACCATATAAGCAGAACCTGGCACTATGCCTGGTCTTCTGATCATTTTTCAGTCCATAATACAAGTGGAAAACAGCACTTGCTTACACAATTAGCAGCTAGCAATGTATGGAGGACTACGGGGGTCATTGGAAAAGCAATACAGCATTTTGACGATGAGTGCTTAATTGTGAATTAAAAATATAGATTGCTGAATATAATTTCAAATTCAACAATTAATCCATACCAAAAAAAGACAAATTTGAAAAGCATTTTGTAATTACACATTTTAAATTGAAATACTAAAGAGGAGTTGCAAATTGTTTTTATTTGATTATTAAATACTGTGATTTGAAAATAATTTGAAAATAATATTTCAAAATGGAGAATTAAATAACACAATTAATAAATGAGATTGTAAATATCTTTCCATTTCATACATTTAAAAAAGTTATTCCCTTTTCTACATTCGTTTTCGCTTTCCGGCTCCCATTTTCAAATCCTTTTTGCAATTGCCTTTTCTAAATGGTTTCCCCTCTCCTTTTAGCATTTGAGTGACCCTCCTGGTCCCTGAGCACACTGAAAACTAAATTCAACCAAAAACAGCTGCTCCTCGAGTGTAACCAGCTCTCTCTCCCATACCCACTGTGAAGCATGGGGGTGAAAACATTATGCTTTGGGGCTGCTTTTCTGCAAAGGGGACAGGACGACTGATAGGTATTAACGAAAGGATGAATGGGGCATTGAAGATAAAACGTGGCTGGATCTTCCAGCATGACAGTGATCCCAAACACACCGCCAGGACAACGTAGCAGTGGCTAAATAAAAAGCATTTCAAGGTTCTGAAGTTGCCTAGCCAGTCAGTGTATACATACAGTGTATTTCATACAGTGTATGAAAACCTGGTGAAGACCTACAGGAAACGTTTGATTTCTGTCTTTGCCAACCAAGGTTACATTAAAAAGTATTTAAGTGAACGTTTGCTATTGACTAAATACTTGCACCATTATACAAATGCATTCTTTAAAAATCATACGGTGTGATATCCTGGAATTTCTTATTTTTTTTACATTCTGTCTCTTACAGTGTATCTATGATGAAAATTACAGACCTCTCTCATCTTTTTAAATGGGACAACTTGCACAATCGGTGGCTGCTAAACATTTTTTGCCCCACTGTAGGTCCTTTGATTGTTGTTGGGTCTCCACATATTGTTGGGTTCCTTGGGTGATTGGGCTTTGGGTTTGAGTTTTTCCTTCCTCTGCGTTTTTGTCTCCCTCTGGTGCTCTTGTGTTTGGTTGCCCATGTCTTTTTCCACCTGGTCTCTCCCTCTCATCTGCAACTGCTTCTCCTAATTAGCCTTTAGCCATCTCCCTGCCACTTACACACCTCCTCGGTATGCTTAAGCCTTCCTCTGACTGTCACTACTCGCTGGTTCGTCGACTTATTTCCCTGCCTGGTTCCTGTCTTCCCTGTCGCCCGTCTGGTTCCTGTTCCTCCATTTTTCTACCCTCCTGAGTTTCTGTAAGTTCTTTGTTTTATTACCATTAAATCATTTATGTGCATTCTAGTTTAGATTCTCATGTTGAAAATTAGTCCCCAGCATTTTGTGAGGTAGATCCTTTGTGCTTTCATTCAGTTTTTCCAAGTACAGTATTTAAGCTCTTTGGTGTCTTTCTCTCAGTGCTGGGTTCTACTGTTGCGTTTGCCCTGTTTCCAGTGTTGATGTTCCCCATGTCTTTCTGTAATTTTTCCCAATATTAAATCCATCATTCCACCATGCATCCTATTGCCATTTAGATCCCCAACATGATAACAGGTTAGTTAAACACAACTGCATCATCACAAAACATCCTAATATTGTGAGATTTGAACAAAATGTATTTAGTTCCTGTTTATACTGAACAGAGCTTATTAAAACAGGAACTTAGAAAAGTAGCAGTTTAAGACCCTCTCCATAGAAACCAAGACATTTTGTTGTATTTATATCAACCATCAATTCACAAACATAGTTTTTGGTGACAAAAATTGAGATATTGATAGATAATTCAGCCTGGGAGCTTAGAAGTTTCTTTACCTCGGGTGGGTCTTGGATCCACATTGTTTTATTTTTTTCCCCATGAATATCTGAAGCTTTCTGGCAGATTTGAGTGTTTAGAATGCTGTGACAATTTTTCTACAGGTAAATTCAGTTTTAAAAATCCCAATATATAGTCTTACGCATAGTATTGCAATATATCGTATCGTCCCCTTGTATTGTGATATCATATAACAAGATTCTTGCCAATACACACCCCTATTTAAAACAATGACATGGAGGCCCATTTTTCACATCACCCACATATTCGGACTGTCTGTGCAAGTAACCACCACAGAAGTTGGCTGTTGTTTAAGGGTTTCTCCATATCAGTCTTATTGTTGTCCCAAATCTGGTTTCATTGGAGATCAAATGTAAGTCGATGAAGGTAGGAAAGAGTTGCAAGGAACACACAAGCTAGTAGTAATTGATTTCTTTTGAACAAATTATAACAATACAGACATAATATTGTAAACTATCTTAGCAATAATAAAAAGAGGAAAAAAACATAAGCCTATTTAATCCCACCTCTTCTCTGCTGCTTATTGCATTGCTTACTTCATTGCATGCTTCACAAAATCAAATAAATTATGGACAACCCTGAGCATCCTCTTCATGAGACAGTCATACAACAACAGAGCTTCTTCAGTCGGAGGCTTCTTCAGTTTTGCTGCAATACAGACCGCTACAGGAAATCCTTCCTGCCCACAGCTATCATCATCTACAACAACTCCTTAAAGAATTTATTATATGAGCTATACAAACACTTAATTTCCCTCTGGGATCAATAAAGTATTTTTTAATTTGAATTGAATTGAATTTGAATGACTACTTGTCGCTTTCCAACTCCTGTATAACCTACTGTATTTACCATAGTCTGGTCAAGATACATGCAGCATATATGAATGCGAACGTGCATAAATGAATAGGTAGTTGGTGAGATCACCCAAGCCAATTCCTTCTTCTTCTCTGGACCTTTCAAAAGCCTGACTTTTGTACCACTTTTTAAACTGGGTCACACTTAAACTTAGTCTTTTTCTCCGCAAACAAAAATGCAAACAGTTTTTAAGCAGGAAGCTGTTTTAACTTTCACCCCCTCCGCCCCCAATCCCCCTAGATTCTATAATTCCTCTCTTTAAAGACACAGTCTTACTGTGGAGTCTGGAAGTTTATGTCCAGTCTGATTTGTAAACCTCATTTGAATGGTGTAAAAAATGAATTAGATGAATCAACTTTAATATTTTAGATGTCAAAACTTGTGGATTTATTATCTGTAACAGGTATTATGGATTATCCTAAATCTGGTAAAATCAGTGAATGTTAAATGAGTTGATACTGAGCCTAAATCCACAAGTGCGCATACCTGGATAGTCGAGATGGTGCAGGATGCAGAGTAGTCCCTGGATAAATATATCATCTGCCGACCTGTTTAACTGACATGGTAAACAAATAGCAGGGGTTCAGCGGATATATATCTATCACTACCACCATCAGCCTTAATAAACATCCTGCACCTTTGCTCTGCGTTTGGGTCCTTGCTCCACACCACATTCCCGACAGAATGATCCGGCCAAAAAAATGGACCCAGCAGAACATATCCATACACAGGAGGAATGGATGGAGCTGATCCGATGGACCGTAACCCAAGGACTATTTTCAGACTCCCCCTATGTCGGAACAAGCCTGGCCTATTCTCCCGGCGTCGGTCCACGTAGGCTTGAGGTGAACAGCGCCTCCGCTCTCCATCCTTCAAGCTGCCGCCGTCGTCGCCATCAACGGGCTGCTCCGGATGACTTCCCGGTTCCCCAGACACCAGTCCTGGATCACGGCCTCCAGATCGCCCAACCTCTGGTCTCAGTTTCCCGGAGCTGCAAGACGGTTGCAGACGAGACCCGCCTGCACCCGCGTTTCCGAGGTCCGCTCCCTGCCACGATCGGCGCACCGACTCCTCCCAGTCCTTCGACTCCAGTCAGCCTGTCGAGACCAGCTCCTTCAGTCAGCCTGTCGAGACCAGCTCCTTCAGTCAGCCTGTCGAGACCAGCTCCTTCAGTCAGCAAGTCGAGACCAGCTCCTTCAGTCAGCCTGTCGAGACCAGCTCCTTCAGTCATCCTGTCGACACCAGCTCCTTCAGTCAGCCTGTCAACACATGCTTCCCCTGTTTCACCGCCGACTCCAGCTCCGACCTGTCTGCTGACTTCAGCCTCAGCCTTCTCTGCCAGAGAGCCAGCCAGTCAGTCCGCTCCTGCCAGAGAGGCCGTTCCAGTCTCAGCCTCCACCATTCCTGTGGTCTTCCTGGCCATCACATTGGCTGCTCTCCAGCATCTGGCGTCTCCCCATGGGTCCCCAGAGCTCCGGGACAGGGCAATGGAGGACCCGTCCCCATCACCAGAGCTCCCAGGGACGGTCAAGGAGGACCTGTCGCCAGCGCTCCCAGGGAGGGTCAGGGAGGACCCGTCCCCGTCGCTGGAGCCTCTTCGCCGCCGACCGCTGTCGGTCGAGCCACCAGACTCTTCTCAGCCGACCGCCGAGCCGCCAGACTCTCCTCAGCCGGCCACCAGACTCTCCTCAGCCGGCCGCCAGACTCTCCTCAGCCGGCCTCAGAACCGCCAGAAACTTCTCAGTCGGCCGCCGAGCCGCCTGATTCACCTCTACTGGCCAAGCCTCTTCGTCGCCGCCAATCTCTAGAGCTCCTCGTCGGCTGCCAGGTCCTTGCGGGAGGACCACCGGGCCGTCCGCCTGACCACGTCCTACCAGAGGACGCCATCCGGGCCGTCCGCCAGACCGCCGTCCTATAAGGGGACGCCATCCGGGCCGTCCGCCAGACCGCCGTCCTCTAAAGGGACGCCATCCGGGCCGTCCGCCAGACCGCCGTCCTCTAAGGGGACGCCATCCGGGCCGGCCGCCAGACCGCCGTCCTGTAAGGGGACGCCGTCCGCCCGACCTCCAGGGGCATACCCACAAGGACTCAGGCCCTCCTTCCGTGGCCTCCCTCCACTCATTTTCCTTTCTTTTTTTAGGTTGTCTAGAATCCGACCTGGAAAGGGGGACATCCTGTCAGAACCTTTAGGGCTCTGCCCGATTGTTCATGTCCTGCACCTGTCTCCAATCATTCACACCTTCAATCATTCCTTACCTTCTGCCTTTAAAGCCCATCACTTCCCTTCACTCATCATTGTTGTGTTGTCTTCGTCTCCATGGTGTGTCATCCTGCCTCTCCGTTCCTGCCATCACCACCACCACCACCATCAGCCTTAATAAACTTCCTGCACCTTTGCTCTGCGTTTGGGTCCTTGCTCCACACCACATTTCTGACAGGCGACTTTCGACCCATGACAGCTGGAGATAGGCACCAGCACCCCACCACCCCCCACCCCGCTACCCTGCATAGGAATGACGGGTACAGGAAATGGAGGTGTGTGTGTGTGTGTGTGTGTGTATATATATATGTCTATCAATAGCCTAGACAGGACACATGGTTCACAATTAAGTTGTGTTTCGAAACTAGTAGCAGTAATTTCAACATGTGCAAGTATCCCGTCTCAAGCCTATGTATGATAAGTTTTGGAATAAGACAGATTAGGTTTGTAAATCCATTAATATTTAATCGAGTTAAGAGTATTTTTATTTAGGCTGATCACTCACCTTCCAACTGGTAGCATAGAGAGCGGCAGAATGACAGAGCGTCAGCTGCCTGAAGTAAGATGGCCGCCGTTGAGCTATGCTGTCGAATCCCGCTTTCGTCATCTAGTGTTTATATATGTCTATGGTCTTCAGCCTAGGGCAGCTTAACCCATTCAAGATTTTCTTTAGAGTTTTGACTTTAATATTCAATGCTATCACCAACTACTGATGGAACATGGGTATTTCTGTATTTTTCAATGGGGTTTAACAGGGAGACTCACACAGTGCTCATGCTCGTGGGCAATGCAAAAAGCAATGACACTCTGCTGGAGAGATTTTAATGGTTTTTTTCTACATAACTTTTTTTTTTATTGTTTCGAACAATAGCTCTAAATTTGACAGCCGCCTGTCCTGGTAAAATTCACTTTCTTCACAGATGAAAGTGCAGGTTTTTTTCTGCTAAAACTCAAAATGTTACAAATCCATTAAATCATGCTAAGCAGGCTGATTCAAAAAAGTTCTTTCTTTTTCTTTCTTTAATTTCTTTCAACAAAAATACAAAAATATGTATTTTTCCATAAAGCAAAAACTATATACTGTATGTTTCTGAGAAATTAAATAGAACAACAAAACAAATATTTTTTTCACTCTGCATATAAACTTTTACATACAGGTGAAATGCGAAAAATTTTAATAGTTCTTTTATTTCAGTAATTCAACTTAAAAGGTGAAACTAACATATATGTAAAGCGATATATTTCAAGCCTTTATTTTTTTACAATTTTGATGACTATGGCTTACGACAACCCCAAATTCAAAATCTCAAGAAAATCTAAATATTGTGAAAAGGTTCAATATTTTAGGCTCAAAGTGTCACACTGTAATCAGCTAATTAATTCAAAACCCCTACAAAGGGTTCCTAAGCCTTTAAATGGAGTCTCAGTTTGGTTCACTAAGAATCACAATCATGGGGAAGACTGCTGACCTGACAGTTGTGCATAAAACCATCATTGACATCCTCCATAAGAAGGGAAAGCCTTAAAAGGTAATTGTAAAAGAAGTTGGATGTTCCCAAAGTGCTGTATCAAAGCACATTAATAGAAAGTTATGTGGAAGGGAAAAGTGTGGACGAAAAAGATGCACAAGCAGCAGTGATGACCACAGCCTGGAGAGGCTTGTCAGGAAAAAGCCGTTCAAAAGTGTTGGATACCTTCACAAGGAGTACAGTGAGCCTCGAGTTAGGGCATCAAGCGCCACCACAGACAGATGGATCCTGGACATGGGCTTCAAATGTCGTATTCCTCTTGTTAAGCCACTCCTGAACAACAAATGTCAGCAGCATCTTACCTGGGCTAAAAGAAAAAACTGCAAATTTTGCATCTCATTTGGAAACCAAGGTCCCAGAGTCTGGAGGAAGAATGGAGAAGCACACAATCCAAGATGCTTGAAGTCCAGTGTGAAGTTTCCACAGTCTGTTGATTTGGGGAGCCATGTCATCTGCTTGTCCCGACCCTAACCTCATCCCTGCAGTATCACTTCCAGGTCATGTCTTTGTAAATGTGTTTTGTTAAACTTGTAAAAGTGTTTCTTTTTTAACTTGTAAATGTGTTTCTGTAAATTTGTAAATGTGTTTCGGTAAAAATGTAAAAGTGTTTCAGGTTAATGTCATTTTGTTTCGCACTTCCCGGCCACCGTAGAAATGAGACCGAACAATGCAGAAGAGCTGAAGGCAGCTATTGAAGCATCCTGGTCTTCCATAACACCTCAGCAGTGCCACAGGCTGATAGCATCCATGCTACGCCGCATTGAGGCAGTAACTGATGCAAATGGGGCCCAAACCAAGTACTGAGTACACATGCATGATTATACTTTTCAAAGTTCAGACATTTCTCTATTTAAAATCCTTGTTTTATTGATTTCATGTAATATAAACATTTTCAGAGATTTTTAATTTGGGGTTTTCATAAGTTGTGAGCCATAATCATCAAAATGATAACAAATAATGGCTTAAAATATCTCGCTTTGCATGGAATGAGTCTATCATAGTAGTTTCACCTTTTAAGTTGAAATACTGAAAGAATTTAACATTTGCAGGAAATTCTAATTTTTTGAGTTTCACCTGTATATGAAACTTCTTATACAAATACTGCACAACAGTAAAGATTTTTTTATTTTTTTTTTTAAGAAATCCCTGAAAAGGTAACTGGCCAATTCTGCATCTTGAGCAAGATTTCATTTTCTATTTTCTTAGCTTTTTTTTCAGAAGGGGCCGTGACTGCAATCAGAGACTATTTGTCCAAATAGCTATCTTTGACTGGAAAACATCGACTTCAAACCTTTTTCCCTCACTGGGAAATGTTCCTCCTCGAAATGCAGAAAATTACCAACTGAAGCAGAAGTGAAAAAGTCATCATACAATAAAGTGACCAACAGGAATGTATATCCCATGATTACATGTGTCTATGAGTCTAGAACTATTTGAAAGTGAAAAAGAACGTATACTTTCCATCTGTGGAGATGAACATTTACAGGTTTACTTTTTGAAAATAAGAAAGAAAATGAGGCTTCAAGTATAGATCAGGGTTAAAATGTGGACTGTTTTTGAACAAGGGTTGTTATGTTGTTCCCATCCCTGCCTTAGTCCCCCTTATCACAAGGGAGCGCTCATAAGAATCTGCAGCTTCTCATCTTCCTTCCACTCTTTAATCCCAACCTAAGTGTTTGGTTTATAGTGAGTGAAGTGTTTTTTCTCATCGCAGAGAAGGATAAACAAGGTTCTGTTCAGAGCCAGCAGGTCTGAGATGGTTTTTTGATGATATGTCTTAAAGGAATAGCATACAATGCTGTAAAAAGTATTATGTCCCTTCACAGATTTCTTCTGCTTTTGCTTTTTTGTCACACTCAAATATAACCTGCGTAAATAAAAAAGGCAGCTTTCAAATAATTATTTTATTTTTCAGGAGAACAAGCAGTTCAAAACAACCTGGCCCAATTTGAAAAATGTATCAAAAAAGAAAAAAATCCAAGGCACTCTTCTTTAAATATAAAAAGCTTTTATTTTAAATGGCTATATCATATAGAAAATGCTAAAACATGTGGGTTACAGCCCATGCGTATCGGCCTCAGCCTTCATCAGGGTGTCAGCTAAGATCTCACAAAAGCAACCTATTAGTTGTAAGCCAAAGAAATTTAAAGAGTAACTAAACCCCAAAACAACTTCTTTTTTTTTAACCTACAAACTGTATACATGGGTCTTTACCAATGCAATCTTTCAGTTTCTGGGGATTTTTTTTGCATTTTCGTTTAAACTTGTTTAATTCTACACTTTTTGGTCTAAAAACGTCTTGGTGCTGCCCTCTTAGGGTTGAACTGTGGCTACTGCATTTGAATTTTGTGACTGGCGGAAAGCGGTACATCTTTTCCACTCTTTACGTCACTGGCATGGTCTCACAGACACGCCCTGTGGGTTTAGATATAAAACCATCTCTGACACACTCACCCCATGGCGAGTTTGGAGTTGAATTGCGCTTTTCAGGTTACCATTATTATCACATTAGCACTTAGTTAGCATAGCTAACATACTGTTTTGAACGTTAGCATTACCACTCAGAGACTGGACTCCTCCTGTCTCCCTCTGCTTCAGCAGCGCCGGCCTCGGACAGTGCTGACTCAGCGCCCTGAGCCAGCGGCTCGAATTGATGCGACTCTGGGCCACTGGGCTCCATAAAGCCTCCGTCTACCTCCGGTGACCGTGGAGGAGATCCACTGGCTCGGAGCGCTGAGGCAGTGGGAGACAGGTGGAGTCCAGTCTCTGAGTGGTAATGCTAACATAGGCTAACGTTCAAAACAGATGAACGTCGATCAGATCGATCAGTCGCTAAACTGCCAACGTCGCTTCGGTCACGCTCCGTGTTTCAGTGTCAGATTAAGCGAGGTGTCGCTGTCCTCCTGACCACACCCCCACGTTCCCCCCTCCACTCATCCTCCACACTTGGCCATGCCCCTTGTTGCCTCCTGGCACTGTCCACTTTGGTAGAATTTTTCAAATGTTGTCTGGGGGCGGGGTTATGCCTTTTCAAGGGGTTGAGCATTTTAGTATTTTCATAAATAAATACAGGCAGGAGATGAAAATACTTAAATCTGAGCAACAGAAATAGTGTTCAGTTAAGGATTAATTAGATTTTACAAGAGAATGGGGGATATGTTATACGATATTTAGATTTTTAAGAGTAACATGTATTTGCTTAGGAATAAAGGCATTAA
Source organism: Valencia hispanica (assembly GCA_963556495.2). Classification (NCBI taxonomy): domain Eukaryota; kingdom Metazoa; phylum Chordata; class Actinopteri; order Cyprinodontiformes; family Valenciidae; genus Valencia; species Valencia hispanica. The sequence goes on along the minus strand of OY747701.1, from coordinate 15,086,331 downwards.
AACTATTCCGGGTCCACACTTCAATCCAGAAGGTGGCAGTAATGCACTTTGAGTTGCTTGCCAACTCCCATAAAGTTGAAAGAAGAAGAAGATATGTGTCTAATAAGGAGCCTAAGGTCACAGCCATCTACTTCCGGTCTATGGGTCCTCTACTGCCAAAAAAAAATGAATGAGAGTCAATGGAGTGATAAAAGTTATTTTTTGATTCCGTTTGAAATGTTCAATGGATTTAACATCTGATGGCCGGTAATTTTAAAGACACATTTCAACGCAGAAAGTCCCAACAAATTTTCGACAGGTGGCAAATTTTACTTTAGGTTTTGTGTGAAAACATGTAGTGCATTACAACTGAAGATGAAGAAGAAAAATGGCCGTGGGTTTAGCGAGCTTCACATCCTTCTTCCAGGATGAAGCAAGGTGCATTAAACATGGAAAAAACCACAATATATCTGGCTATGTGCAAAGTGGCAGCTATGCTGGGGAAGAAATAGTCGCTTGAGTAAGAGCCAGCATGCAGGACAAAGGGAGTATTTCAAGTGCTAGCTAACGTTAGCTATATGACATCATATATGAGACTTCTGATTTGTAGTCATTTTAATTACGAATTTTTACAAGCAAAAAAATTAGAAGTCGTATGACAAACAGTCAAAACGCACATCATTGGTTATCGTTTGAATTGAGGTACAGCATATGTGTGTGTAAGGCAAAGCGACCCGAAAATAACTTTTATTACTCCATTGACTTTCATTCATTATTTTTTCGGTCATGGGACCCATGGGCCGACCGGAAAGGGAGGAGACTTAGGCTCCCAATAAAGTTCAATGATGAGCCTAGGCATGCTAGTCGTCAGCCCCTCCAATGCTAACACAAATGAGCGTCTCCTTCTCAGTTGCCAGCGCCGGCCTCTCAGTTAACGATGCCGGCCTTTCAATAGTCCGATCAGTTGTTGGCTTTGGAATGGGTATAGTCTCCTGCGGCAGGGAAGTAGTCTTCATTTTGACCCCAATACCATACTTTTGACCCATCAGCTATATCAGATTTGCCACAGCAGAAGGGTTAACCCATCTCTTATTGGATCAAGCAGAGTTCTCAAGCCTCACGCAATCAGCCTGAGACACACTCATTTTCCTGTCTTCACACGCACACACAGCACTCAAGACATTCCTCACGCTGTAAATAGCAAAACCTACACTGAATGAGCTATGAGTGATCCGTTCACTGCACCTTCTATTCTAAGGTGTGAGCTCAGTCTAAGCCCTGCTCAGTGCGCAACTGCTTCAGCCTTTGACAGCCTGGTGGGTAAAGAGCACGATGGGATTACGTGAGAAACACTGGGAAGACTGGGAAGACCGCAAAGACAAATGAGATCGGAAGGTTGGCAGTTGGAACTAAAATAAATGATCAGGTAATAACTTCCATTATAGTACACTAATCGTTTATTGATACGGAACAACCTTTTGGGATCACACCAATTTGCATTCTGCTGAAAGTTCGGTAGCCACAGGTAGCTGTTGTAGCAGAATGAAGCGTTGATCTTACCAGTGTTTCTTCCCCTTATATCTCTGGATTTTACAGCTGGAAATACAGCAGGAAATAGCGCTAGCAGGCTAGAACTTATAGGCACAAAAACTTGTCAGGTAAAGCTAAAATGATTACTTGTTGCTAACTTGGGCCGATGCTGGTGTTACAAAAAAATCGGTGACATCAGACAGAATCTATGATCGCAGGGGGCGCGAAATTCTGTCCACCTGAATTATTCCTCATCGCCGCGCTGCGTGGATTACAGAAGCCAAAGAGTGAAATCAAGTTCTGTGATCATTAGATGCTATCATTCTAGAGGTCGCTGTTTACTCTGTTCTAGTGAAATATTCATATTCATATAGTCATATTTTGAAGGCTGCTATCAGAAAATGTAATCGTACTCGATATTATATATTATTCAGAACTAACTTTCTGACACTTAAGAGTATAAAAACTATAGCTATAATTTAAACACTGACATAGTAATGTTCCCTGAAATGCAGAGGGTTATGGGGTGCTTGCTTGAAAAGTTACAGTCAAAAATTAACAGCAGTAATATGAGTTATTAATTTAAATAAATATTTAGTTTGTAAACTAAATATTTAGCTTGCAAAATAAATATTTAGTTGTAAACTGGACATTTATAAATGAATGAATTGCATTGTAAAAATATGACGTTAAAAATTACCCCATTTTCTTCTCTTATGACAGGCTAAATATCTCAAATTAGTGCTGTTAATTTTTGACCATGTAACTTTACAAATGGCATCCCATTGAGGGTTACGTAAGGGATAATGCCCTTCGAGGTGTTCATTATCAGAAAATAATGGACTTCGCGGAAGCCACTGTCCTCCGCTTCGCGTCGGACGGTTAAGGCCTCCGCGTCGTCCATTAATTTATGATAATGGACACCTCGTCGGGCATTATCCCTTACGTAACCCTCAATGGGATGCCATTTGTAAAGTTACATGGTCAAAAATTAACAGCACTAATTTGAGATATTTAGCCTGTCATAAGAGAAGAAAATGGGGTATACCATGGTCACTTACGAAAGAAATAAGTATTTAATCAATTAATTATACTTTAATGTGTTTTAGAGTTAAAATTGTGAGGGTTTTTATCGTTATCGTTTTTATTTTAAGTCGAGCGCACTATTTAATATCTCCTGTATACAGGCGTTGCCAAGCAACGTGGCCACAGCGAGCCGACCGCAGCAGTTGATCAGTGATGGGAAGTGAGATTATCTTTACCTTACGTTACCATCCCAGTCTTCAAAGTTGTCAAACTCACCAAATAAGTTAAAAGAAATGATACAATCACTTATGTTTTGTCTGTCTTGCTGTTGCGATGAGTCAACTGTGAAATAACGTTGTCTCTGTTGCCATGATAACCGTCTAGCATTTGAGCCAGCGCAATGATTTAGAACTGTCATCAGGCAATTTGACGGGACGCCTTTCCTAGGTGTACATTATCACTTTTTAACCTACACCCTCCAGCCAATCAGAATCGAGTATTCACCCAGACCATGGTATAAGCTGTAGTAACTAGAGCAACCCCCGATGCCGAAGCACTACTGACTTTGTGATTGGTATATAGGTGTAGGGTGGCGCTTCAGGCCAAAACACAAGATGACAACATCATCAGTTGAGGGCTGCAACTTCACTTTTTAAACAACAATATCCTGGCCGTACTACTGTTGTCAGTGATATAAGAATTTAAAATGAACATGATTTCTTAATGTCTAGTGACATATCAGGGTCATTTTATGATTTTTTGAAATACATTTCTTACATACAGCTCCTTTAATACACTGGATATTCTTTGGTAACACTCTCAATCAAGTTCCACGTGTGTCACCCATTCATGTACCAGCTATCAGAAGTTCTGTTACATTTCAAGGGAACTTCAGATGTCAGCAAAATAAACACATGCACATTTCTATACAGTAAACCTTTTTGTCACAATGAAGCCACCTTCATTTAAAAAGCTTTAGCATTGTGTCAAATGCAGAAGTTTATTGTATGTATTTTACAAGATCCACGGCTGATTTCACCCATTATTCCAGTGCCTTCCACTTTCCCAGAAAGCAATGCAGTGTTGTCTGAGACTAGTATTCATTAACAATAATCCAGACTTTATCAAATTCACCCTATTAATATTATTATTATTATTCGTCAACATTTTGTATTGTTACAGAGATCTTACTCAGACATGCCAAGTCTGTCCAGTAGAATGCTGTGTGTGGAGTAGAGGAAAGGTAAGACTTTAAAGTATTCATAAATGAATGAAGGTTTTAACCTTTTGTTCTTTTCCATATTTCCTGAACTTTTTTCATTTCACGGACCCAAAGAGAACGACCATCTTAATGAGGAGTTCCTGGAGGACCAACTGATGGACATCCCCTTGCTTCAGGATCCAACCACTTTTGACTTGGAAAGCTTTCTGGGGAAACCTTTCATCAATGAAGAACAGAGTAAGATACATTTTCTATACGCGCGCACACACACACACACACACACACACACACACACACACACACACACACACACACACACACACACACACACACACACACACACACACACACACACACACACACACACACACAGACACCATCCACTTGAAAACTATATCATATTTAGGAGAGGAATTACGCATTCTTGGTTCATTGTTTTCAAAGGTGATGGATATGCTGAGGTTTTGAAGACTGTCTGAGGTTGCAAAACTAGTTTTAGTTGTTGCACACTCAAATGCAGACGGACGCATTGGGCCTGCTATCATTTCTATTGGTTATTTGTAACATGGAGGATGTAAAATTCGACATTTCTCTTAATACCAAAAAGAGTTGGCAAAACAGAATGATGTTGATGGGCTGCGGCGGCCAAAAAAGTAGATAATCTGTCGTTCCTTCAACCTCAGCGATCTCACTCGGAACTATTCATAAAACTTGAGAGCTCTGGATCAAGTAAGGTGTCAATCAAAAGTTAACTCTTCCAGGCATGCACAGTGATATTTGTAGGCTTTTGTTAGCATATTAGCAGATGTGATAACATAGGAAGCGGAAGAATACAGTACAGAAAATATAGTTTTACCTTGGTGGATTTTACCTTTTTGATGGACCTTACACTTGTCGTGTACTAACGATTTCATATGGAGGACTTTAATAGGACACTTGTGGATGTAAAAAGCCCATTTTTATTCGAGATGGCTCAGTTTTGTCACTTATATGAGGCTACATATGGTGAGTCGGACATTATTTTTCTTTCCGGGGGGTGGGGGGGTTGCCAAAAGCGGGCATTTCAGTTCTGTTTTGCCATGCACTGTGTCTGGCAGGCAGGTTGCTCTGCAGGCTGGCTTAATTAACCCTGTGTAATGTCCTGCAGGAATGTCAGAGATTTATTTGCTCATTAAACTTATTAATTTCTCCCTCCCTTGTTAAACCTAATAGGACTATTTTGTTTAGTGTTTTATTTACAAAAGTAAGATGTTTTAAAGATACTTTCGTTACAAGAATAATTATCATTGGAGGAATTACAATAGTGAGTTAAGGCTGAATTGTTAACTCCTAAAAGGGTTTCTAAATATTAGAATCATTCCAAGAGCGTAAGTTATACTAAAAACATCCGAGTCCTGAATTATTGCAAATGGGATATTGCTGTTTTGAATGCAGAATAATGTCCTGTAATTACACTATGCCAGCATAGTGGGACATGTTTATTTTTTTTTATGGAAAACCATAAGTTAACAGAGGTGTTGTTTACAGAATAATGTAAAGACACTGGACATTTTTTAGGTTTTTTTGGAGATTTTAAACTCTGAATTTACAGTTTATATAGACTGAAGATAAGAAAACTGAGACTCATGAATGTTTTCTAGTACAAGTGCTGTTGTGAAAAACGTGAGACACAATCTGGACGACAAATGGTGCTGCTGCATCTTCATTGCTGTTGTGGTTTTATGTATCTTACAGATGTGAATGTTGTTACTGTTGTTCTATTCTTGGGACCCGTAATAAATTATGGGGGCTCGTCTGGGATCTGCTTCCACAAGGCCATCTGAGGGGTGCAGATCCAGTGATACCAGAACAGTGAGGACAATGTTGAGGACAGGTAAGAGCAACAGGCAACAGAATAACATGAATTAAACTAGAAAAAACCTAGAAGAAATCATTAACCAATTAATCTCCTCCTCTTGCTGTCTTGATATTCTACTCAGAGTTTTCCTTAAGAAAGTTTTCCCAGTCATTGGGTCTGATCTGATTCAAATAATGAACTCATCCCTCCTGTCAGATGTCTCCCACCAGGCATTAAAAACAGCAGTTATTAAACCACTGCTAAAGAAGATTACTCGGGACAACAGGTTAATGCAGAACAACAGGCCATCTCTAATATTCCATTCATCAGTAAGATCATTGAAAAAGCTGTGTTGCAGCAGTTAAATAGCTTCCTAACAATGACCGCTTTGATGTTTTTCAGTCTGGTTTCCATGCTCACCACAGCAGTGAGACTGCCATCGTCAAAGTTTTCAATGACATCCGCATAAATACAGACTGTGGTAGAACCACAGGGCTGTTTCCTTTTGGACCTCAGTGCAGCATTTGACACCGTTGATCATGAGATATTATTCGAACGACTGGAGAGCTGGGTCAGACTCTCTGGGACAGTACTTGGCTGGTTTGAGTCTTACCTAAAGAAAAGGGACTTCTTCGTTTCAATAGGAAACTTTTTATCAGAATGTACAGAAATCACATGTAGGTTCCAGAACGCACTTGGTGTGGAGGATGGCACTTTATTGTATCTGCTTAATACGTAGGTCAAGGGGTTGTTGTCAGTACTGTTAAGATAAATGCAGTAGGTCATCGCTGGATGGGAGAGCTTGCGGACTTCTATTTTGAAATAAGATATAAACCAGGCAAACTGAATGTGGACGCTGACATGCTTTCACGCTGTCCCCTTGACATCAGTGCCTACACGAATCAGTACTCTGATACATTGTCTGAGGAGGCAGTGTGTACTGCATGGGCAGGGAGCAGACTAGCTCACCAAAAGGAAGTTGCCTGGGTTGCAGCTCTTAACATCTCATCCCAAACCCAAGACCTAACACAATCTTTCCCAATGATTGACCACAGTGATCTTGTTAGAGAGCAACAGAAAGATCTGGTGTTCGGAAGGATTTTGTAGTGTAAAGTACAGAACCCAGGGCTCACATCAGATAGCCACAGGACTTTGGATAAACCAGCAAGGAAACTAGCAAGAGAATGGAGTAAACTCTAAGTTGAAAATCGTCTCTTGTGGCGAAAGGTTTTGGGCCGAAGACCGTTAGTGTTGCCAAGCAGCTGCAAGCAGACCGTTCTGACCCACCTGCATGACAGTATGGGACATGTTGGTGTTGAACGAAAAGTTTTTCTGGCCATTTATGTAAAAAGATATTGAAGAGTATATCACTCGCAAGTGTTGCTGCTTGATGCAGAAAAAGCCTGCTATGCCAGACCATTCACCAACAGGGAGCTTAACATCAGCCTCACCCCTTGAACTTGTCTGCATTGATTTTCTTTTCCTTGAAGCCAGCCGTGGTGGATATGAGTACATACTTGGGGTAATTGATCACTTCACCAGGTTTGCTCAAGCATACCCCACTAATAAAAAAACTGGAAGAACTGCTTCTGATAAAATGTCACATATTTTTATCCCATGATTTGGATATCCAGCAAAACTCCACCATGACCAAGGGAGAGAAAATGAACTATTCAAAGGTGTCAGACAATTAGCTTGTGTGGGCCATTCCAGGACCTCCCCTTATCATCCACAAGGGAACCCTGCAGAAAAGTTCAACCACACACTTCTGCAAATGCTAAGAAAACAAGGCTAAAGAGAGAAAACTGGAAGGATCATTCATCACATGTCATTCATGCCTACAATTGCACAACGCATGAGGCGACCAGGTTCTCCTCATACTACCTGTTGTATGGCCATCATCCACGCCTCCGTCTATCTCCTCTTTGGGTTGTTGGACAAAGGTGAAACAGACACAGTGAAAGGTTATGCAAGAAATGGAAGTTCGCTCTCCTGAGGCTAACTCCCAGCCAATCTTAAGAGAAAAGATTCTGACTTAGTACTCCCTTGGACACCGAACCTACCAGCCACGCTTTGTAGTGAATTCACTAGATATCCAGCATTGCTACAGACACATTTTCTCTCTTTTCAACCTTCATCCACCTGTTCAGCCATTTATCTACATGGTGTCTATCATATACCCTGTAATTAAACTGTCATATTTAGTGATAAAATCAGTAATCATAAGGTTTTGTACATTTTGGGGTTCAGAATATGTGTTTTTGATTTCATTTGTTAAAATGTAATTGTGAAGACGAATGGAAAGTTGTTTTGGTAATTTCACCTGTTAGGAGCCACTCTTTTGTGTTTTATGAAAAGTATTATAATTTTATTTTGTTTATCAAAGCAATTTATTATTATTTTTTAGTATTATTTTATGGACCTGTATTTTACATGTACAGACTGCAGATACAGGATAAAAATACATGCGGCATCCAAGCAGAACCTTTGTTTCATGGACTGGTGCAGCACTGGGTTGCAGACAAATGGTGCTGCTGTGTCTTCATTGCTGCTGTGGTTTTATGTATCTTACAGGTAAGTGGTTGATTAAAACGCCAGCTAAAATGACTTTAAACCCATTGCAGAATGAGTGCTCATGTTAAAAATATGTTTGCATGTGCCCCGCTCTGTCTGGCAGGCAGGTTGCAATGCAGGCCGTCTTTGTTAACCCTGAGTAATGTCTTGCAGGAATGCCGTGAGGGCTTTATTTGCTCATGGTACTTTTGTTACAAGAATAATTATCATGGGAGGAATTGCATTAGTTAAGGCTGTTGTCATTTGTTACATGGTAAAAGGGTTTCTAAATGTTTGAGTCATTCCAAGAGTGTAAGTTATACTAAAAACATCTGAGTCCTGAATTATTGCAATAGAGATATTGCTGTTTTAGAATGCAGAATAACTGCACTATGCCAGCATAGCGGGTCATGTTTATTTTTTTAAGTAAATGCATAAGTTTACAGAGGTGTTGTTTAAGGAATAAGGTAAACACACTGGAAATGTTAGTTGTTTATATGGACTGAAGGGAAGAAAACTGAGACTCATTAATGTTTTGTAGTACAAGTTTTGTTGTGAAATAAAACGTGAGATGCAAACTGAAGGACAAATAAGATACAAACATTGTTACTGTGGTACCATACTTGGGACCTGTAACAGATATATCTATATTTACATAAATGGAATCATCATTTCAAAACTGCATTTTATATTTGCTTTGGTTATCTTTGATATTAAAAATCATTTGGTGATATGAAGCATTTAAGTGTGACAAAAAAGTTAAAACGGATTCAATCTGTTATGGAGCAAATACCTTTTTATGGTACTGTGCTTATTTAAGTCCAATGCATGCAAATGCAAATGCACTCTGCTTCTTTGCACATTTTTCTCCACATTTAGTTTTCATTACTTAGAACATTAACATTGAAGACAGACAAAAAATATGTAAGTCTATTTTATTTATGCTTTTTAAGAATATTAATTATATCAAAGAGTTATATCAAATATACCACCTATGAATGTGTTTTCATTTAATCAGTGTGAACTAGGGATGTATATTGGCAAGAATCTGGTAATATGATATGTATCACAATACAGGAGGGACAATGTGATATATTGCAATTCTACGAGTAAGACTGTATATTGTGATTTGTAAAACTTAATTTAACTGTAGAAAAACTGGCACAGCATTCTAAACACTCCAACCTGTTTCATACTTAACACATTTAGTTTTATTACTAGATGTAGTTGATCCACTGAAATGAAGAATGTAAAAACAGCCACCAACTAGTCGTCATACTTTTCATTTTACAACAAAAAATACTGTAATTAATAATGGTTCCATTCAAATTTTAATAGATAAAATAAAAATCAATACATTGCTTTTCAATATTGATACAATATCGTGATATAAAATATTGTGATATATTGGCGTATCGATATTTTCTTACATCCTTAGTGTGAACAGTATTTGTTTTGATATAAAATTAAATCTTAGGAACTTTGGCAAATGAGAAAAAAGTCTCCCCTTGACAGGTTGCTGTCAAACCCCAGTGACTTTTCCTTTCTTTAATAAAAGGCGGTCTTACATTAGTAGAGCTGTGTACACAGAATGCTTAAGGCCAGCATTGACTTTTATCTGTTTACTTGACTGCCTTTCCCCCAGAAAGCTGCTAAGGCCAGACATGAGTTTATGATGCCATCGAATATTAACATCATTCTGCAGAGAAACTAGGTCTGGTCGCCATGAATGAAGACAAATTAGCAGTGAGGCAGACTGAAACGCTGCTGCTGGGGGGACAACAGTAGCAGGATCTTTGCCATCAGGTTCAGTCTTATCTTATTATAGATTAAAGAAAAAAGAAAGGGGATAATGAATGTGAAATCAGGGTGTGGAAATAACTCAAATGAGGTTAAAACAAGGTGAAAATGTAAAAAAGGTGAATTGTGAGTTAGGCTAACCCTAGTTCACTTAAAATACTTCTACTCAAGCAGTAGTAAGAAAAGCATCACATTGAGACAAGAAGAGAATGCATGATTTAATGAATATACTACCCAATAATATCTGTAAGGCTAGTTGGTACATTGTAGATGATGAGAGATGCTTTAAAAGGTTCTTGAACACTAATGTAACTGTATGACTAAGCATGCGCTAACTGTTGGTCATACTGACAATAAAATAAGACCTGTGTTGGTGTACTACTTTTCTATGCAAAATATAGCACAGCAGTAACATTGGTAGTGACAGGAGTCAGTCAGTACATTTACATGCACATCTAAATCCAATTCAAAGAGCTTAACCAGAAAGGGAGTCTTTATTCCAGTTTGAATGGGGTTTATGCACAGTCACTTCCTGGTTAGGATAAGCCAGCCCCAGCACTTCCGCCTCAAAACTGTCCCAACACTGTCTGTCTAGGGAAAAAATGGCATTTAATACCCGCTATCTGCTGTGCATCATCATATACGATGTCCACCAGACTTTTTAAAAAACACACAGCCACGTCTGCGAAGAAGCGAGTGAAGGGCTGTGAGCTGTATATAACCAACTTTATTCACGATCATAAAAGAAAATAAATAGGTAACAGTGGGAACTCGGAGTTACCATCAAGCTCACATTTAACAGAGAAAAGTATTTGTCCTGTTTATTGAAATAAATGCATTGTTACTTATATTGTGTTTCCTTAGGTTAGCATTAGCTGTATTTGCCAATAAGCCACAACTACTTTTCTTTCTCACTCTTTCCTACAAGAGTGAGACGGGAGAATTGACAGTGAGGGTAAGGCTTTTCAGATCCATGAAGAATAGCGAGAAGGCGCATACTTACACAGAGAGAACAGTTGCTCCAATGAAATAAAACTTGAGCGGCGCTGGGCTTTAGCCTCCTTCTCCCTCCTTCCTCACTAGGCTCTTTGACATCCTGTGCTGCAAATTGTCGACTGCAGAGATAAGTGTGATGAGAGATGATGAAGTTTTCCCTTCTAATGTTCACAACCCATCTCTTTCATAGTTGATCGTCCTATGGAAATGTGTGAAAACGGATCGTTTAATTATATTTAGCTGATGAGGTACACAAAAGAACACAGCAGTGTTCAGTTTTCAGTTCGGTTTGACTCGACTCCAGGTTCACTGTGAGATCTACAAAGAGAGACTGAATAGATATCAGCAAAATATAAAAGATGCTAGGGAATCGTTCTTTTCTGACATCATCAACAGAAACATTACTAATGCACGGACTCTATTTGCAACAGTGGAAAGACAAACTAATCCTTTAGTCACAGTAACCCCTGAACTAAACTCTACCAGGGCCTGCAATTAATTTGCCAGCTTTTTCACTGAAAAGATTCTAACAATTAGAAGGTCAATCTGTACCTCAATATCGAACCCACAACCAGTGCCATCCCCAATCAACAACAATGTAGAGAAAATGTCTGAATTCCACAAATTAGATCCAGAACACCCTTGAAAAAAATCATCATCCAATTAAGCTCCTCCTTCTGCTGTCTTGATATCCTACCCACAGTTTTTCTAAAGCAAGTTCTTCCTGTTATTGGGTCTGATCTTGTTCAAATAGTGAACTCATCACTGCTATCAGGTGTCTTCCTTCAGGCTTTAAAAACAGCAGTTATTAAACCACTGCTAAAGAAGAAAAATCTGGACAACACGTTAATGCAGAACTACAGGCCAATCTCTAATCTTCCATTCATCAGTAAGATTATTCAAAAAGATGTGTTTCAGCAGTTAAATGGCTTCATAACAATGACAAACCGTTTTGATGTTTTTCAGTCTGGTTTCCGCGCTCACCACAGCACTGAGACTGTCCTCGTCAAAGTATTCAATGACATCCGCATAAATACAAACTGTGGAAGAACCACAGTGCTGGTTCTGTTGGACCTCAGTGCAGCATTTGACACTGTTGATCATGATATTTTATTGGAACGACTGGAGAGCTGGGTCGGACTCTCTGGTACAGTACTTGGCTGGTTCGAGTCTTACCTAAAGAACAGGGACTTCTTCGTTTCAATAGGAAACTTTTTATCAGAATGAACAGAAATCACATGTGGGGTGCCCCAGGGCTCCATCCTGGGGCCCCTCTTATTTAATATCTACATGCTCCCACTAGCCCAGATTATAACAACCAATAACATTAGCTAACATAACTACGCGGATGATACTCAGCTCTACATTACAATGTCACCAGGTGACTCTGAACCCATTCAAACCCTAAATCAATGCATTGACCAAATAAATGGATGGATGTGCCATAACTTTCTCCAGCTGAATAGAAACAAAACTGAAGTGATTATTTTTGGACCCAAGGAGGAACGATCAAGAGTCAGCACACAGCTTCAATTAATACAGCTAGAAACTACTGATCAGGCTCGAAACCTAGGTGCAGTAATGGACTCAGACCTGAACCTCCAGGGTCACATAAAGGCAATAACAAGGTCAGCCTTCTATCACCTGAAGAACATCTCTAGGATTTAAGGACTGATTTTGCAACACGACCTAGAAAAACTCATCCATGCGTTTATATTTCGTCGGATTGATTACTGCAACAGCATCTTCACAGGTCTGCCTAAAAAGTCAATCAGACAGCTGCAGCTGATCCAGAACGCTGCCAATGTGTTACAATGTCACAGGAGGATTCTTACTTTTAAGTGAATAAGACTCCAGTATACACAATTTGATCTTCTTCATTGTCACTGATTATTTGGACATGTTCAAACATTCCATAGGAAGAGTGTTACAACTCTGAGATCAAATACACAGCACATATGGAAGAGTTACTCAAATGTTGCAGCAATAACCCAATATTAAAATACCTCCTAGCCTATGGAAATGCTCAGTCTGCGCTGATGAAGATTCCCTCACCCTGGTATGATTGGAACTGCTCCAACTGCCTGCTTTCTAATTGTTGTTTTTTTCAGCTAACAATTCCTTAAACACCTAAGGACACTCATGGACTGTGAATAGGGCTTTGATTTTCTTATCCTCCGATCATTACGCTTTTTAACTTAATGATCACAATGATAAGAAGAGTTCTGGTTCCAACTTGAGTGAATCATTAAAAAACCAAGCCCCCTATATAAAACAGAGCATTGAAAGTGATATACCTACTGTCAGGAGTTTGGGGTTTGGTTTGTGTAGTGTTTTCTCTCTTTCGCCTTTCCATTGGTTGTCTACCAGCGAGTACAGTGGAGGCACGCCTTCCTGGTTTCCTCTCCTGAGATCCTTATCCGAAGATAAATAATTACCTTCAAGATTCCTCTCTGGCTTCTACCTCCACATCTGACTATTGGCTTTTTCAGACAAACATAATCCTCCTGCTCTGTTCGACTCACCCACTGGAGTTCCATCTCTCAAGTTCCATCTTCAGCGTGCCTCCTGTCCGCTCTCCTATGACAACCATTCATCATCTTCTACCTAGCATAAACTCACCTTCCAGCTCCCACCCAGCCAGTGGATCACCACCACAACACTTCCACACAGACATAGGTGGAGATCCTTCGGGGGGGTGAGTGTTCCATGAAGTTGTCCACCCTAAAAATCATTGTACACATAGATATATTTTTAGTAATATATAGTGTTGTCCAATAAAAGTACAACACAAACTATACAAATTACAAATGCAAAACAAAGCATTTTTATTTGTTGAAAGATATGATCTACCCCCTTCCCCATTCCACAAATTGGGAGGTAAAAGCTGTTTTCCACAGGTTTGGCTGCCGGCTGCACGCTGCTCCTAGTTAGTTTCAGTAGCAACAGTTGCTGGAATAGGGGAACCAAGCAATGTGGGAAACCAGTAAGTCTTTTATCTAACCACTTGTTCTATAAGCTCAAATATATCTGTTAGATGTGGTCATAAAGGGGGAACATTGCCACCTAATGCTGCACAATTGTTTGAGATTTTGAAAAATATAATTCAACAAGAGACATTGTTTATATCGATATGATTAATGCCCTATATACATAAGTTAGCAATAAAATTTGCAATTTTTTATGGTGGCTGTGGCCCTGAAAAGCAAACCACATCAATAAATCACTAAAGGCAGCTTCATTCTGTACATTTCTCCTACCAGGACTTCCTCCCACTGAAGCGATAGCTTGCAGGTCAGGAAACTGGTCCTTCAGAGAGTCTTTCCGACTTCTTGTCACTTTAATTGCAGAAATGTCCCCTGATTTCAAAGCTTTGACTAAAGTGGCCCATGTAATTCAGTCTCTAGTGGGGCTTGTTTGGATTAAATATTAATTAAAATGAATAAAAATAAATACTATTGAATATGTTAGTATTTTAAAAATTGACAGCTAAATATTTATTATGGATTATGGATTTTTTTAACCTCGTCAGTCAAAAATGACTAGTCTACCGTGGCCTCTGATTCAGCACCATGAAAAGCTAAATGAAACCACACTGAATTTAGTTGTAAATTTGACAGATATTTATCCCGGTTCAGCAGAGTTTTAAATGTTTCACCAAGTTGTGACACCGATCCAGCGGGTCGGATTATCTCATTGTGTTGCTGTTGCTGCTGTTCACAACAGGTCGCTTAGTGACAGACTACAGAATAAAATCAGCAGCATTCACTTCATGTTCCCTGGTCACTCCAGGATTTTTTAATAGCTCCCACGTCATGTGACTTAGTCACATTCCATTTTGACATTTTATTTTTTAGATGGTGTTCTCTCTCTTTCTTGTGAAAAGATTACAGAGATGTTTAACATCTGTCCACACCTGATCTATGCAGTTGTTGCTCTGCCAGTAAAAGTAACCATGTAATATCAGGACATGTATGATGTTGGATTACTATTGAAAGTATTTCATTAATAGTTTTGGAACTTTATTTTGAGCTCATTTTTTTAAGTTACTTTGATGGACTATTGTAGAAATTAGAGAAGGGTGCAAAGAAAAATTGTTAGATGTGGTCATAAAGGTGCATCAATGCCAGCGTCCATCTAATGACATTGTTAATATTGCTGGTTGTACATAGAAAAACCTATATACAGAATATGGACTAATACAGAACGATGCTATAGCTGCTATGTAACATTCCATAACATTATTTAACATGCTGAAGGCCCACCCTGCAAAGCAAGTTCCAAAGAAGCAGGAGAGAGCAATTTTTTTCATGTCCCCTCCAAAAGATTACATATCTTATTAGGGGGGAAATAATAGTAGCAATAAAACAACAATAAAAACACAACATCAAAGACATAAAGAACATTAAAACATACTGTTATGACATTGCAGCTATTGTTAAAGATGTGTGTTAAACTATAACATTGTTAAAAGCTAACATTTCTTCATTCCTTCATTTAATACTTTTGCTATTGGCTTATAGCATATTACATTGTCCTTAACACTCAAATCTTCTAAGAAGCTAAATTTTGGGTTAGCTGTCAGCCGTGTTCAATCAATTCAACAAATACACTTGAAATATTGCATATCACACTGTATAATAAATGTTTAAAACATGATATTCTGATATTCAAATTTTTTGTTATGCATTTGTGCATCATTTCAATTCAGTAATATTGATTAAATCTATCCAAATAAATCTCATGCAAATTATACCAGTTGTGTTGGTTACATTATTACTGTTTGCTTTAACAGTGTATGACAATAAGTTATTTTAGAATTGTATTAATGAAACTGACATTTATAATTTTATGCTAAACGTACCTATTGTATTTGTTACTGGTGATACAGGATGAACATTTACCGGATAAACATTGGCCCCACTGACAAATCCAGGGTGCCCTAGATTTCCTTTCCATGGAGGCAATATTCTAACTGAACAAACAGGAGTGCAAATTTCCATTTCTCATTTGATTAGACTTTGGAGGGTAATTGCAATTATGCTCAAAGTCAAACCCAACATGGACGGTTAGTTCTCATTAATTTGGAGACTTAATTTACAACGTGGAGAAAAAAAGGAGATTTTTCTCCCCTTACATTTGTGTAGGTAGTCTATGGATTCTAATTGGTGACATTTTCACCAGTCTAGCTTTCTAATCTAAAAGCCACCAACAGACCAAGGATAATGCAGCCAAGTTGATTTAAATTGGACTCTGACAGCATGATGAAGTGGAAGGCACAGTGCCAAAATAACTACATCTGCAGTTAGTCCCAAATGGGGATGGTGTTTCACTGAAACAAATGAATACAGACACACAGAGAATTGGGAACCTCCGACTTAAAGGCTAACCACTGTAAGGATTGGCCTAGATTGATCCTTTTTTTTCCCCTTAAGCATAAACGTAGCATGGTTTTTCATGCCCAAATTCTCTGTGGACTGTGTGAGCTGATAAAAAATGATGTCTGCATTTTTCAAAAACCCATTTTAGTATGCATAGTGCCTTATCTGAAAGGATGACTAAAAAACTACAGTGGCATTTTTTTCTGCAAGAGGCTCTTTCAGTAATTTAAAAAATACATAAGCAAAAATGATTCACCTGAATGGCTGATAATAAGTAATCGTGAACTCAAAGTATATTTACACTGTTCTAATAACTGAAAAGTCCCCAACTTTTTTGCGTCCAGAGGACAGTAGTCTTAAGAGTCAGTTTTATTGGCGCTTGAAAGGTTATACCTTACTTTAAGATGTATATTTTTACAGCATAAAAGGTGCTCAGGGATGTAAATGTTTAATAATTGGTCATTCTGCATTGGTAAAAACTCTCATTATGCCACCTGTATGAGATAAATCTTTGCATTATGGTCCATGAGGATTTAGGATCTATGTAGTGTGAAAAGGTCAGCTGATGATGGAAGCTCTGGGGTTGGAAACTGGTTCACTTAAGTGACAAGAAAAAGTAAAATTCTGCCCACTGCTGTGCTCCAGTAGTATTTAATGGCTGTGGGAGCTTTTTCCAATCAATAGGATCCTCTTTGAGCTTTCTCTGGATACTGGTGCTTTGATTTCTCTCTCTGACAATGTAGTTTTCAGAAGAAGATGCCAGAGATCGCCCCAGGACTGACCATAAAGCTCTCCAAGGAGTGATAATGAAAGCAGGAAAATATTCTGTGACCTTTAAATAACAGAAAAAACCCTTATGTGGGACAATGCTTTATCTGTACGCAAAGCCGAGGAAAAGCAGAAACAACTGACTTAAGTATAACACAGTACCATGTACTTTAACTTTGTGAAGTTGTACTGATCAGATTGTCTCTGGTCAGAATTGTTCTTTTCTGTATAGAGCTATGTGAGGAGCAGAGAAGGAGCATTTAGGGAAAATGTTGAAGTGCACCATTGACCGGTCACCAGTCCATGCTAATAAATCGTACCATGATTAGTTTTTGAACAGGGTTGGAGAATACATTTTTCCATTGGATAAAGTGCCTTTTTGCTGTCCCTGTGTTTTTTGGAAAAAGTCAGAGACAGCAAGACAGGTCAAAGTCAATCAACTCCTATTACCTCCCTGACTCACTTAGTGATTTACTCACAGCAAGGTTTATGAAGAAGGTGAGTTTATAACTGAACTGTTTTATGAAAGAAGCTCAAATCACAAAACAAAGACTTATATGACATGCCGTTTGTAAAGTTGCACTGTCAATAATTACCAGAAATAATTTGAGTTGTGTAGCCTGTCACAAGAAAAAAAAAATGGGGTTTAATTTTTCTAAGTCATATTTCCACCATGTTATTCCTTAGATTATAAATGTCATATATTTAAAAGAGTCATAACCTAGTAATATCTTGGATACCCACGCTCTATTATAGTCTTTCAGGCCCTTCTAAAAAAGAAAAGTTGAAAAAAAGTGAAAAAAATAAACACAGAGCTCCTCTGACCCTTATTTCTGAAGGCATTATTGTCTCGCGAGATCTGATGCGATACTTTGGCTGTCGTGGACGGGCATTGTAATAATGCAAATGAGGGACGCGTTGATTGGTGTCAGGAAGGACGGGGGTTGACACCGCAGGTAACGCTTCAGCATATCTAACCCATATCTACTACTCCCACTAGCATACAATAGCCACATTAGCAGTTAGCTGCTGTTTGTTACACACAGCAGAGCAATAAAAACACAGCCTTACCGTTTCAATTGCAGGCAAGTCTCTGAATGTTGGAATTTCCCCTTTTTCCAAACGGAGCTTCGATGCCAACTTCGCCTGATATTGTCCCAAATTCGTAAAGGATTCTGGCGTAAAAAAATTAGAAAAAAATATTTCCATGTTGATTCTGGAAGTCAACAACAGAGCAAGTCACGTGTGCACTACGTTTCTGGCAGAACTTGTTTTAGCTGATTGAAATAAAAGGCTGACACGAATATGTCTTCATGCATCATTGCGTGAAGAAACTTTCTGCATCTTTCACGGTCGAGTTCGTACTTGGAATCTGTGATGTGTCGGTCGCGAACGAACCGATCTAAGACCTAACTCTTTGAAGTGAATGACGGCTCGTCATTAGGAGCGTTTTTTTTTATTTTTTCATTACCCCCGCTTGTTTTGGTACATTAAGTATATATCGTTTTGCATTAATTTTGGTGATAAATACACT
This sequence comes from Valencia hispanica, assembly GCA_963556495.2. NCBI lineage: Eukaryota > Metazoa > Chordata > Actinopteri > Cyprinodontiformes > Valenciidae > Valencia > Valencia hispanica. The sequence goes on along the minus strand of OY747701.1, from coordinate 15,067,705 downwards.
TTAAGCAACAGAAGCTCTGAGGAGCCACTTGGGAGCCGAAAGAGCCAGCTCTTTATGGTGAGCCAAGCCAAAAGAACTGGCTCTTCAAAAAGAGCTGGAATTCCCATCGCTAGAATTCAGTAATGGCGGCGCTCGACTGAATATGAAGCGGGGAGAGGGGCGAGGGGGAGGGCGGGCTTCCTAAAGCATAGGTCTGCGATGTCTACATATGGTATATCCTGCGCCGACTTGAAGTCAAGTCGGCCAGAAATTAAAACCACGTATTTGAGTGCACGTGGGATGGTTGGTAAACAAACGCTTCACTTTTAAATATTGGCTTCCCGGGCAGTGTATAATAGTTAGGCAATCATAACATACTTTTTTTTCTCATGGAAAAATGAAAATTACAGGTCATTACTCCTTTAATTAGCAGGCTAAGTATTTAGTTTAAAAACTAAATTTTTAACTTACAAATTAAATATTTAGCTTCAAAATAAATATTTAGCTGCTAAATATTTAGCCAGCAAGCTACATTGGCTAGCTAACTATCAAATCAAACTTTATTTATAAAGCGCTTTTCGTACAAACATTGCAACTCAATGTGCTTTACAGATTAAAATGACCCCACATAAACCACATTCCCATCCCTCCCCCACAAATTTAAAAGCATCATCACAATTATACCCCCCTCCCCCAACCCAACCCCCACGTGCACACACACTCAAGAGCAACAATAGAAGGACATTGGGCCGAATACAGATGAGCCAGGTAATGTAAGGAAACGCCACCAAAGGAGCCATCTGCACCGGCAGCAGTAGATCAACAGCAGCAACCAAGGCACCGACACAGGGCGCCCAGAGGAGGCAAGGCCAAGACCCCCACCTCCACCCAAGTGCTACCTTGAGAGCACCCAAGCAGCTACAACCGACCACCGCTTCCGAGGCAGAGGGCTCACATAGAGGAAACACTGGAAGGAAGATAAAAAAACAAGTTAAAATATAAAATAAACAGAGAATAATAAGTATGCTAAGCTTAAGTAGTAAAAACACTGATACAATTTATGAAGTAAAACATGCAGAGCAATTAAACAGACTATAATAAATAATAATCAGTTAAAAGCTAGGCTAAAAAAGTGAGTCTTGAGCCTGCTCTTAAAAACATGAACGTTATCTGCAGCCCAGAGGTCTTCTGGCAGCCTGTTCCAGAGGTGAGGCCCATTGTACTGGAAAGACACCTCGCCGTGAATGTGTGTCATGACTTAAGGGATGACAAGGAGACGGCTGTCAGAGGAGCGCAAAGACCGCGAAGGTTTATATGTTAAAAGCCGTTCTGAAAGATAGGAAGGCCCAAGACCATTAAGACACTTAAAAACCTTTAAAAAAGCCTTAAAGTCGATCCTAAAACGTACGGGGAGCCAATGAAATGAATTTAAGACGGTGTACTGTCCTACCCTTTCCTGGGAAATTGAACCCTGGGGCACACCACATATAATCTTGCAAATATATAGCTTTGAACTAAATAGTTAACTCAAATATTTAAATATTAAATGCCTCAGTAAACGTCTGTATCACTATTAAAATGGCTCATGCTGTGTTTTAAGCGGAAATGGACATGTCGGAAGGAAAATTAACAAAGCTAGAGAGGTGACATGAGAACAATTCATCCTCGTCAGTTTACAAAAGGTTAGCAAGACTCAGCTTTTATTTTGGTAGTCTACTTCCGCATATTGACAAGTGAATTTGCAGCTAATGTGATTTAGCTCTAAGCTAAACATTTAATTCGAAGCTAAATATTTAGCTAGTCAGCTTAGTTTGCTTGCAAAATGTTTTGCTTCACTAAATGAAACTAAATATTTAGCTTGCTAATGAAATATTTATTTTGAAACGGTGAAATTTATAAATGTATAAATAACATGGGTGAAAATATGACTTAGAAAAATGAGCCCCCATTTTTTCCTCTTATGACTGGCTAAACAGCCCCAATTAATGGTGTTAATTTGTGACTGAGTAACTTTACAAACTGCACCCCATAGACTTCAGTAATTACTTTGAATCATTTACTAAAGATTCAAGAGTTGAAATTCAACTTGGACTTGAAGTCTGGGACTTCACAGCCAGGAACAATCTTTTTCTCATGTAATAAAGAGTGAAAGTAAGTTAGTAAGAGTAGCTCATTTGATTAAATGATGATTGTCCCCTCTGAGTCACTGTAGTGTACAAATTAGACTAGTTATTTTAACATTTTACACAGTATAATATGGCTGCTATCTAATGTTTCTTGATGGTATGTGCCAGTGTAAGGAGTTTATCAGGAATTTGTCTTTACTTAATGCTACCATCAAGCAAGCATTTACAATCAGTCAGTTACAGCCCACAGGTCTAACAGAGATGCATATGTTCTCCCGATGAAGAGGGAGTTTGATTTATTAAGTAGGGATGCTCAAGGGTAGTGGGCTGTTGCTGCCTCATAATAACCTTTCCACATATGTTATAGCTTCATAATAATGACCCCTGGGCTGTCTCTGTAACTTAACTCTGAAATACAATTGTTAATTTATGAAAAATGTTCACATTCATGCATTTTACTTTACTTTAATTAAAACTGCAATCCATAAAATCAACAGTCTGTTCTCCATAAACGGAGTCACTTTAACTGTGAATTCAATTAATAAATAGTTAAAGGTAGGGCTGCACGATATTAGGAAACTGGACTGGGTTATTACTGCTTACAACACTTTGTCATGTTTAACATCTCAGGTACTGTTATGACCAATCCTGGACGAGTCCCCATTACGACCCGGCTCGACCAGGCCTATTGAGAGGCACCTTGCTTATGAGGATACTGTCCTTCCTTGGTCAAGGAAAACCGTTAATCGCCCATCATTATATTTTATATGTATAAGTTTCCATATAGATGTATAACGAGAGTTTTACTTTTTTAATTGTGAATATATCGGTTAAATCAAATGTGAAAGCGAGTTAGTACCTGCTAGCCACCAAAGCTGCAGCTACTAAGCAACTAATCAACCATGGATAACTGCTTTGGATTTAAAAAACATTTTCTGATAGCTACAATTACTTGACTTACGTTTAAATTGGAAATTCGCTCCCGAAGTTGCTGGTGCCGGCAGCAACTTTGAAAATACCGCGATGTATTCTGGGAAATTTTTTACTGAGGGAAGGCCTCAAGGAACCTCCAATGTATCCTTGGTCAGTTAGCTAAACGGCAGACAAACGTAGGACAGACGCCTCGGTAGCACATGAACATTGGAACAAGCCTTGGTGGTCCCTTATGATGTATCTCCTAGGCAACCGGGGCGGGACCAAGGCATCAATGCGAGGTTCCTTGGCATTGAGAAACACCCTGAGTCTGCAGGGGAAACGGGCAGGGCCTGACTTGGAGAGGAGAGAGAAAACATAAACGAAGTGAACAAAACGTCTGAAAAGCAGATTGTGGGCACACAAAAACAACACAAGGCCCCTGTAAATACAGGGGGCCATAACAGGCACCATCATCTGTATCAGGTTTGGGCATCTACTGTAGTCAAACTACATTCAACTGACTGATTATCTTATTGGTATGCAGTGATATTGCATCAATGATATATTGCACCATCCTTATTTATTATACCATGTATTGTTAAATACTTCTACCTTCGGTTGGAGGTTTACTTTTTAGCATTCACACAAATGAGGGTGCAAATGTAAGCTACCTAAACAGAGGAAGGAGAGCACTCACATTAAAAATAAAATATACATTTATTTTAATTTTCAAAATAGTGGCAGGTTTGTTAGATTGCCATGCACAATTAAAGAGTGCTGGTCATTCTGCACTTTTGTGGTTTTGCCCATTCCATACTTGAATCTCTTGGGACCTGCCCGAATGGTACGGTGAGCACGAAACGTTTCAATTTAGGCCTTTTTATCTTGAATGTCATTTTGGTTTTGGATCCCATGCTGTCATTTTTAAAAATAGATAAACACTAGAACCAAAAAAACAAGGGGAATAAAAAGTTGTCTTAAAAATATTAATTATATGTGGGATATGAACCATTTTAAAACTAGTTATTCTCATAACTTGTGAACCTACCATAATGAATAAACTGATACACAATACAAATTCAAATTCAATTCAAAAATACTTTATTGATCCCAGAGGGAAATTAAGTGTTGGTATAGATCATATAATTAATTCTTTAATGAGTTGTTGTAGATGATGATGGCTGTGGGCAGGAAGGATTTCCTGTAGCGGACTGTATTGCAGCGAAACTGAAGAAGCCTCCGACTGAAGACGCTCTGTTGATTTTATGAAGAATCCTTCTTTGCATTATCATCTCCAGATTTTCCACAGTTGTCCCAAGAACAGAACCAGCCTTCTTTATCAGGTTGTTTAGCCTTTTTAAATCCCTGGCTCTGATGCTGCTACCCCAACAGATGACGGCTGAAGAGATTACACTCTCCACAACAGACTTGTAGAAGATCTGCAGTATCTTGCTGCAAACCTTGAAGGACCTAAGCTTCCTCAAGAAGTACAGTCTGCTCTGTCCCTTCTTGTAGACGGCTTCACTGTTGCGCCTCCAGTCCAGTCTGTTGTCAAGGTGAACTCCGAGGTTTTTATATTCCTCAACCACCTCCACTTCTTCTCCCATGATGGAAACAGTGTTTGACTTATCCCTGTTTCTTCTGAAATCTACAATCATCTCCTTTGTTTTGTTCACATTCAAGGTGAGACGATTGTTTCCACACCATGTCACAAAGCGGTCCACCAGCTCTCTGTATTCAGCTTCTTGTCCATCTCTGATACACCCGACAATTGCAGAGTCATCTGAATATTTCTGCAGATGACAGGTCTCTGATTTGTACTGGAAGTCTGAGGTATACAGAGTGAAAAGGAATGGTGAGAGTACGGTCCCCTGTGGTGCTCCTGTGCTGCTGACCACCTGGTTTGACACACAATTCTTCAGTCTCACAAATTGTGGTCTGTTGGTCAGGTAGTCATTGATCCAGGCGATTGTTGAGGGCTCCACTTGTGTCTTTGGGAGTTTCTGACAAAGCAAATCAGGCTGAATTGTGTTAAATGCACTAGAGAAATCAAAGAACATGATCCTCACAGTGCTGCCTGCTTTGTCCAGATGACAGTGGGTTGGTTGAAGTAGGTGGATGATGGCATCTTCAACTCCAACTCCACAGCGATGAGCAAACTGCAGTGGGTCCTGATACGTTCTTGTTTGCTTACTCAGAGGTGCCAACAGGAGTCTCTCCAGGACCTTCATGATGTGGGATGTCAGGCCAACGGGTCTATAGTCATTGATGACTGATGGGTGAGTTCTTTTTGGTACTGGAACAAGGCAGGATGTCTTCCACAACACTGGAACCTTCTCCTGAGTTAGGCTAAGGTTGAAGAGGTGCTGCAGAATCCCACAGAGCTGCTCAGCACAGGCCTTCAGGACTCTGGGGCTGACACCATCTGGACCTGCAGCCTTGTTCCGATTCAGTTTCTCCAGCTGCCTCTTCACCTGACTTTTGGAGACAGACAAGTGGGAGGGGGAGGCAAAGGGGGTAGCAGCATTTCCTGACTTGGTTGAAGTCAAACATGTGGAATTAGAAGAGTCCATGGCTGAAGTGAAGGACAAAACATCCGAGGTGTAACAGGAAAGCTGTTGATCAGAGGAGAGTGGGATGTCTGTTTGGCTGGGAACAGGAGAGGGGGATGCTGAGCTAGTTCCTGGACTAAACCTGTTGAAGAATATGTTCAGTTCATTGGCTCTGTCCAGACTTCCATCTATTCAATCCTTCCTGTCCTTAAAACCTGTGATCTTTCTCATTCCTGACCAGACATCTCTGATATTGTTCCTCTGTAGTTTGTTCTCCAGCGTCTTTCTGTATGCCTCCTTGCTGTCTCTGATCTTAACCTTAAGTTGCTTCTGTTTACTCCTCAATAATTCCCTGTCTCCCTCCCTGACGGCTCTTTTTTCTTGTTTAGCAGTTCCTTCAGGTCACTGGTGATCCAGGGTTTATTAGGGAAGCATCTCACTGTTCTGGTGGGGATGATGTTGCCCACACAGAAGTTTATATAGTCAGTCACATACTCAGTCATGGCATTGATGTCCTCTCCATGTGCTTGGCAAAGAGTCATCCAGTCTGTGGTTGCAAAACAACCCTTCAGGGCTTCTTCAGCTTCCTGTGACCATTTTCTCACAGTTCGTTTTGTCACAGGTTGCCTCTGAACAAGGGGTTTATATTCTGAGCAGAGAAAAACACGATTGTGATCTGATTGTCCCAGAGGAGGTCTTGGTTTGGACATGTATGAATCCTTTACATTTGCATAAAACAAATCCAAGGTCCTGTTTTCTCTTGTAGAGCAGCTGACAAACTGTTGAAATGTTGGAAGTGTAGTAGAGAGCGAGGCATGATTAAAATCACCAGCTATTGTCACAAATGCATTGGGGTGCTGTGTCTGTAGCTTAGCAACAATGGAACTGATGACATCACATGCATTGTCGGCAGCGGCTGAAGGTGGAATGTAAAAAACTGCCAAAATTACATTGGTGAACTCACTTGGTAAATAATATGGCTGAAAACTCACTGCCAAGAGTTCGACATCTGGGCTGCAGAGACGACACTTCACATTAACATGTCCTGGGTGACACCATCTGTTGTTTACAAACACTGCTACTCCACCACCTTTTCTTTTTCTGCTCGTCTTCAGATCTCTGTCTGCTCGTACAGTCAGGAAGCCTGGCAGACAGACGTTGGAGTCGGGGATATGATCCAGCAGCCACGTCTAAGTAAAACACATAACCCTGCATTCCCGGTACTCTGGCTGAGTCCTTGTAAGGCTTGGAGTTCATCCATCTTGTTAGCCAGTGATCTTACGTTGCCCATTATGATCGATGGAAGAGATGACTTGAACTTCCTCTTTCTCTGTCTCCTTTTCACTCCTGCTCTGCAGCCACGTCTCCTCCTTATCAACTCATCAGGGATTTGTGGCTTCAGTTGAGGTATTATTTCAGCTTTTGCGATGTTAATCAGCTGCTCCCGGCTGTAAACCACATTGCTGCCATGGTTACGCATCATAACAAATTGTCAAAAAGGGAAAAATTTACAGCACAAATCCATCCAGCTTCACAGCACCAAAAACTAGAAAGTATACAGGTCAAAAAAATGCAATCTTCTTTAAGAAAAAAGAGGAACCAATGTACAAAAAAACAAAACTTAAAGGTTGAATATGGAACATTTTCATAAAAAGCTATTCAAATTTTTTTTATAATAATACCTCCACGGGTGTTTCAAATGGTTCAAAATGAAATCATTTTAATTTAAATATTATAAAATAGTATTAAAATATAATAAAATATAAATTTTAACGGGCACGACAATGACGTAATGTTTACACCTACCGCCAGTATTGGCCGCGGGGTGCCAGATACGGTCTCTATGATCCAACTATGTGGTCGTACAACTTGGCTGGTATTGGGAAAAATGGCGTATGCAAGTCAAGCAGCATCTTCAGAGCCCTAGAGGAGATATCGTTGTCCGTCTCAGGAGAGGAGTGACCGGAGAAGAACAGAAACTAGAGTAGTTCTAGGGGAAGCCTACACTAGATGGACCCACATAAAACATGTCCACGGCGTCAAACACACGCGGAAACGGCGACTTTCCCCCTGGATCGGTAAGCTAAGTCACTTGCTAACTTTAGCTGTCAGTTAAACTGCTTTTAATTACATTCCTCACTGGACGCAGTTCAGGCTGGTAACTGGGCGTATCGGCAGCGAACCAGGCAACCCAACAGCTGGAATTATTTTTCCATTGTTGTAGCTACAACTTAGACCCACAAGATGTTACTATGGTGTTCAAGTTCCATATCCAACCTTTAATATGTAGCCAACAGAGCCACTCCAACATGCAGCCACCCAGAGCAGCGCAATTCTAGAATTGATAGAATTAACAGAGAGATTCAGGGACATTGTAAGGGCCAGATGTGACCTGAGGGCTCTAAAATCCCCTGGTCTTGTTTGGAATATTCAATTAACCTAAAAGATCAGGGCATCTGAAGCTAATCCGAGCTTTCAGAAAAGAAATGTACTTGTTTAGATAAAGTTGTGCACTCCTGTGCAACTGTGGGTTAAGTGACTCAAATGAACTTGCGTTCCACTTTACCTTCAGTTTTTTATTTTTGGAAAATAGTTGAAGTTTGTTTTGATTCCAATAGACCTGTAGTGAATTTTCTGCTAGGAAAGCTGTGTAAAAAAGCCGATTCTGTTGCAGTGTGGTCATAAATTTCTTTAAAGTCACACCTGAAGGCAGAGTTTTTCTTGCGGTGGTCTTTCTTGACAGCCATCTGCTGTCACTGAAGCTTTCTGTGCTGTAAAATAGAGAAGTTTGTGACTCTTGATAATCAGTCAGCATGTGGGGAGTTACTTCATTTCATAGCTAATATTCAACGTCACTGAAATAAGTCTCCCGCAGACTCAATAAGCTGTCCCTTCCTGCAAGGGTAAGGTTATTATATTGACTGGAATTTGTATGGGAAGCATGAGAGTAGAGGAGTGATGGATGTTTGAGGTTACATTTTTAAGGTTTTTAGCTTCCTGATGCTCAAATTATAAGCAACAGAAAGGCAGACATGTCTGGCATAAATATTGCTATCAATGTGTTTAGCTTTTTTTTTTTTTTTTTTACAAACTGCAAACCAGGTTTTCTTTATGTTTTGTCTGGAGATAATGCTTTTAGGGGTATTTTTTGTCATTGCATATTGCAGAAAACTACCTCTAAAACCACAAAGAGACACACACTTCCTGTAGGAATGTATTCAGCTCCGATGCATAAACACTCCCAAGTCTTGCAGGTCTTCATTAAGCACACACATCACATCCATGTCTCGTTTGATGGATAACTTTGTGGCACCTCAGCAGATTTTGGCAAAGCACTTGACCTTTATGGACTAGGCCCACTCCAATATACTCAGCAATGAAAGGTCCCATCAGTTTAATACATGACAGCTTTTGTGAATAGCTTGCAGAGTGAGAATTTGTTTTAATGAATCTAGCTAGATTTAGTATACTACAAGATAAAGAAATTCAACAGTAAAAGATAAATTAAAAAAAGTTTCGAGTTGGTTCCTCCCTTCAGTAGGTAATTTCCCAGTTCTTCCTACTTCCATTTTTCATCCATGTTAACTTTAATGTCAGGTTATTTCTCTTGGTACATTACAGTTGAATCCAGATGTCTTGTTACACTGTTACACTGTACTGAATGACACATAAACTTTGTTTCTTACTCTTTGACATAAAATCAAACTAAACTTTTCAAATGTTTGGTCAGTTACGATTAATAAGATTATTTCTATAATCCAAATGTAAGAATAAATTATTTTTTTTTTTGAGAATTTATTTTCACTTTCTTCAAAGTCCAGAGGTTTACATACATGCCCTTAATATTCAGAATATCCCACTGTTTGACTTTGGTCAAATGGTCTGGGTATCCAGCATCCACTAAGGTCTGGCAATAATTGCCTGAAATTTTGGCCCATTCCTCTAGAGAGAACTGGTGTGAGTCAGGTTTGTTGGCTGCTTCTCTGTAAGTTGGTGGTGCTCTTAGGGTCATTGTTCATTTGGAACGCCCATTTGCAACCAAGCTTTAACTTAGTCCTGAGATGTTGCTTTAATAATTCCACCTAATGGTTTCCTCATGATGGCATCTATTTTGTAAAATCGACCTGTTCTTCCTTCAGCAAAACACTCAAATGTTGTACTTTACAGTTGCGATTGTGTCCACAGGCTTTCAACTTTCTTTTTTTTCTCCAAATGTGACAATGCTCCTTATGATTAAACGTTAAACTCTAGTTTCATCAGACCACAGGATTTTCCTACAAAATGTACAGTGTTTTGTCCACTGTCATACGTGTGTATGGTTGTTTTAACAGATGAATGTGGCACCTTCAGGTTTATGGAAATTGTACTCAAGGATGAACCAAACCTGTGAAGCTTTGTTTGAGTTGTTGCCTTGAATACATCCACGTTTGTTATGACCTTCATTTCTAGGTCTTGAGAGGAACCCTTTTAGGGAAGTGCTTTTTGCAGATGATGTGGTTCTGTTGGATCTACTGCTTTCACTGGAGCAGTGTTCAGCCAAATGTGAAGCAGCCTGAATGAGAATCAACACCTCCAAATCCAAGACCATGGTCTTGATCCGGAAAAGGTTAGCATGCCCTCTCTCAGATGAGGACAAGGCCCTGCCCCTAGTGAAAGAGTTTAAGTAACTCAAGATCTTATTCACGGATGAGGGGAAAATGGAGATGGAGATCGATGGGTGGATTGGAGCAGTTTTTGCAGTGATGTGGGCGCTGTACTGGTCTGCTGTGGTGAAGAAAGAGCTTAACCGGTTGTTCTACATTCCTACACTTATCAATGGTCTCAAGCTATCCCTCCTGGACACCTCCCCTGTGAAGTGTTCAGGCACGTTCCTCCAATAGGAGACCCAGAGGAAGACCCAGGACACACTGGAGGGACTATATTTCTTGACTGGTCTGGGAATACCTTGTGACTAAAGGAGCTGGCCTAAGTGGTTTGGGAGAGGGAAGTCAAGGCTTCTCTGCTTAAGATGCTGCCCTCAGATCCTAATCACGGATTAAGCAGATGATAACTCGAAGCAGAAGATGATGGATGGATGGATGGATGCCATTTAACTGAAATGTTGTTAATTAACCAAGCAGCAGCATACGAAGCCACAACGTCATCTGGGCCATTTTCTCTAAATTATTTTCAGATTTTTGTGTGTGTAAAGTACCACCTAAATTACAACTAAATCACATCCTTCCTGTAAGTATAATTTTTAAAGCATATTACTGCATTTCCATCGTCTGTCTGTCTGTCTGTCTGTCTGTCTGCCTGTCCATCCATTTACCTATAATGAATCATTCTTCTTAGGGTTTCTTGATCTCTGGGAGTCTTTACCTGTTATCAGTGGCAGATCCTGGACAGGTCGCCAGTCCATCACAGGACAACACAAAGAGAGAAAGGAAAAACAGGCAGGAACCCATATCCCCCGGAAGGAGAATTTAATGTGGCCAGTTTATTGGGGTTGGAAAAAGGTGGCACACCTGGAGAAAATGCATACATACAGAGGGAACATTCAAACTCCACACAGAGTGCCCCCAGTCAGGATTCATCTTGCTGCAGAGCAACAGCAACACCAGTTGTTCCACCATGCAGGCCATTAGCAGTTCTAACGACAAATAAATTCAGGTCAATGATTTTGACCCCCTCTATTATTATGGGGGTGGCTTATTCTCACTATGGGAACTTGACTGTAAAGAAATTCGGTTGCTAAATGCCAAAGCAAAATAAATGATACAGTCTCTGTAGAGTTCTCACACACTTAGGAAGTGTGAAACATGATTCACATGTCAGGGATAGGCCAGCCAGCAGCAAAGCTGAAGCTTGCTTCACCCGGAGCACGGTGTGAAGACAGAGGTGTAGGTTTGGTTGTAATTGGGTTGGCTTTGATCTCTGTACTCAACAGGAGGCCGCTTATGATCCATCCCAAGAGAGACGTTCACTGTGGGCCTCCATCTGCCCTGAAAGCTCCCGATTCTCATCATGTCCCAGAGCTGGAAAAGGCATACCTACTAGCAAAGTCTGACATTAGACAGCTTCCTTAAAGCTTGAAGCTAAGATGACGGTTATGTCAACAGAGATATTTACAGCATATTTTGATGATTATTGTAGACATACCTAATAGAATTTTACTGAGTTATTTTAAAATATGTGTACTCTTCATATCAATTCCTTTATTACAATCCTAACAGAATTTTTCAGAAAATATTCAAATATATTTTTTATTTAATAGCATAATTTCTGTGTTCACATTAACCGTTTTTTTCACATAGCATGATTTAAAATGTTAAAAGTGATATTTTCAAACGAATGTCACAGTGAAACATGGCAAAAATGTTTTAAACTAAGTAACTAACTTTACTTTGCCATTTACTTGCAATTTCATCAAAAATTGCTTGCAAACTTGAAAATTCAACTCTTTTGGAAGAATTAGTTAACTGAGTATATAAAACAAACATTCTTGAAAAAGTCTTAAACATGCATTACTGCATCGACGAGTTAGATTGAGCATCTTGCAAAAGTGGTCCTACTTTTAGGCGGTCAGGCAACAAAACAATATCCCACACTTACAGTATCTCACTGACATCACTGTTTAAACCATCAACCCAAAAGTTCAAGGGGATTTGTACAACAGCAAACATAGTGCAAACATAGTACCGCATGGCTACTCACCTAAACTTACAGGCCTGGCAACAAGAGCATTAATCAGAGAAGCAAAAAACCCTTCAGTAGGAGCTGCAGAAATTCACAGCTCAGATAGGAGAATCTGTTGACTGAGCAGCCATTAGTGTTGGGCAGCTTAAATTCAGTCTTTATGTAAGAGTGACAAGAAGAAATCTATAGCCACTCTCAGATCCTTTAAAGTTTGCCAAAAGTCATGAAGGGGACACAAAAAACACGTGAAAGAAGCCACTGACAATAAAATCAATTTGTATGGAAAACATTGAACAGTGCTACATATGTGTGAACCCTGAAGACACTGTTCCAACTGTCACACATGGTGGTCACCGCTTCATGATGGCTGTAAACACAGCTTGCTATAACAGGAAAATGATGGGAGTTGAATACACCACACTGGAAGGAAACTTGTTAGAAACTCCAGCATAATCACGATCATAAACATACAGCAAAGGAATGGTTAGGATCAAAGCATATCCATGTCAGTTTTAAAAAGACTTTTAATTTGATTCCCACAGACCATGTCTGGCTTGGTTTCAGCAATTTAGCAAAAACAAGTAAAAACGGTGGAGAAAAAATTCCTTTATATTTGCACCACAGGTAGAAGCCTAACCCTAATAATCTAAAGCGGTTCCACAAAGTTTTGACGAACTGGCTAAAAGCACGTGCAATGAAGACAAAAAGAAAAGTTAAGAAAACAAAAGAAAAAAAGATATTTTGCTTCCAGTTCACAGCTATGACAAGTTTGTGTTGATCTATCATAAAATCACAGTGAAATACAGTAACTTTAAGGATGTAACATGCAAAAGGTTTAATTGGTTTGAATACATTTGCAAGGCATTGTATCTGTAACAAACAAACCACTAAAACATCGGTCATCATAGAATAACATGGTCTCATCAAATGCAATAGTAGAAAAACAGAAAATTATTATCATATACATTTCTTTTTGTGACATGTACCTCCAAGAAATCTATCATATATCCATCTATCATATCCATCTATAAATGCTACTGGTTGCCAGTCCGTTTTAGGATTGATTTTAAGATTTTCATTCTTGTTTTTAAATGTCTGAATGGTCTAGCACCCTCTTATCTGTCTAAGCTCTTACACCAACGTGCTCCCAAGATAAAACTGAGTTCTGACCATCACCTTTTGGTAGTTCCTTGTAAACCAAGGTGACAGAGCCTTTTCAGTTTCTGCTCCCAAATTCTGGAACGCCTTCCCTCTTAGTATAAGGATAGCTAGTTCACTAGTAGATTTTAAATCACTTTTGAGAAAAAAAATTTTTTAATCGGCCTTCTACTCCAGCAGTGTTGTTTTCGTTGACGCCACTTTTTTTCATGACGATAACGAGACGGTGACGAGATAAACATGGCTCTTTGATGACTAAAACATGACGAGACTTGTGTGAGTTTTCGTTGACGAGACGAGAGTGGACGAAAATGTTAGTGGGTGGTCTGTCAGACGTTTAAAATGCGTGACATTTCTGCTAATTGTGCGTACCAATTAAAACCTAAAAATATCTGCCGCTGCATTCTATCCTTGTTTGGTTACGGCCACCACCTGGCGTGCAGCGCGCAACGTGCTCAACACGTCACATTGTCGTCACTCGTGACAGACAATGAACCACGATGGCGGCAGTTTGCACACAGAGTGGTCGCAAACGGCGAGAGGACCTATGTGTGTATTTCAAATATAACCCAGCAGAAAATAAAACAGAGTGTATTGTGAAGGAAGACGGTGACAAATGTGGCCACGAAGTAGGCGGAAAAAATACGACCAACCTTAAAGCGGCACCTGAAGGCTCGCCACAAGAATATTTTTTCAGAGGTAAGTTACAAGTGCTGTTAACATATCTTATACCATGGTTTGGGTGAATACTCCATTCTGATTAGCTGGAGGGTGTAGGTTATGTACACCTAGGAAAGGCGTCCTGTCAAATTGCCTGATGACAGCTCTAAATTATTGAGCTAGCTCAAACGCTAGAGGGTAACCATGGCAACGGAGACTCAACGTTATTTCACAGTTGACTTATCGCAACAGCAAGATAGACAAAACATGAATGATTTTATCATTTCTTTTAACTTATTTGGTGAGTTTGATAAAATTAACATATTAAAACTTTGCATCACAAAACGTTAGGTAAAGCCACAATCTCACTTCCCATCACTGATCAACTGCGGTGGTGGGGTCGCTGTGGCCACGTTGCTTGGTAACGCCTGTATACGGGAGATTTTAAATAGTGCACTTGACTTATAAAAAAAAAACCCTCACGGTTTTAACTCTAAAACACATTAAAGTATTATTAATTGATTAAATGCTTCTTTCGTAAGTGAACATGGTATGATCACTTATGACATAAGACGGTTCACGCCTCCGCATCGTCCATTAATTTCTGATAATGGAAACCTAGTCGGGCATTATCCCTTACATATAGCCTACACATAACGTTATAATGTTATTCGACAATCGGCTCGCGAGTAATTTCATAGTAAACTTTTAAAATATAAAATTTTCCACATACTCCTGGCGCAAATGGGCTGCTAACTTCAGGCTAAAGTTAGCTTTTGTTACGCTAACATCAATTTATTGAATTTACTACAGTGTTTACAGTATTTGTAGGGTGGTCTTATTTATTTTGTTCCAAAAACTTAAGAACATGTTTGTTTCATACTTTCAAGTATGTATAACTCCCATTTTACCTCAGGAATCTTTAATTATTTATAATGTTTGCACAAGTTAAAGATAGAGTGGGGTTGTATGATGTCTGTTCTTACTAATAATATGCATTTTAATTGCACTGGCAGACAAGGCCAAGTGGAGCATATGTGTTCCGCATCCATCACTCATATTTTGGGCATGTGTATGTTCATTGTACTAAGCAAATTCTGATAAATAAAGCCAAGTTGCTGTGGAAGTAGAATATTTTGGTTTTTTGGAGTAATGAACATTGATTCCACTGTCACCAATTTATCTCTGTGTAATGGTAAATCCTTAGATCAAAAAGTATTTGCAGTTGGGTGGAAACCTTTTATGTCTAAAACCATTCCTTCATTATTGTAATTATTGGTGAAAATAGTCAATCCGCAAGCTCACAATGTGTTGAACTATAGATCTGCTGCTATTTTCACAGCTGATGAGTGACACTGCGCAACAGCAAAATACTTATTGACCTACATTAATTTGTTAGGACTACTTTTTCCCCCTTTTTGACTTTGTCGACTAAAACTAGACTAAAACCTTTTTGACTTTTCGTCGACTAAAATTTGACTAAAACTTTCACATATAGAAGTGACTAAAATTTGACTAAAACTAATAAGCATTTTAGTCCAAAAGACTAAGACTAAATCTAAGATGGTTGTCAAAAACAACACTGTATTCCAGCTGATCAGAAACTGCAAAAAAGCTGCCTTGTGTTTTTAGTTTATTTCACTGTATGTTGTTGATCTGTTTCTTTCTTGTTATTTTCTTTCCTTTGGACATCTATTTAGTGTTC
Organism: Valencia hispanica; assembly: GCA_963556495.2. Lineage (NCBI taxonomy): Eukaryota > Metazoa > Chordata > Actinopteri > Cyprinodontiformes > Valenciidae > Valencia > Valencia hispanica. The sequence continues at coordinate 15,051,932 of OY747701.1, read as the reverse complement.
TATTGACAGGCCTGTACAGCACTTTGGTCTCCTTTGATATGTAAAGTGCTCTATAAATAAAGGTATTATTATTAATAATACTCTTTTACCCTTTGGGTTTGTGTGCTTAGCATCATCAAATTACACACAAGCAGCTGGACATGCTCATACTGTAATACTGTATTTGAGTCATTCTTTAAGGAATAAATTCTTGTCATGCACAAGGCCAGGGTTTGAAAAAGATCCCACCACTTCTTGATCTTATAAAATTGTAATATATGAGTGAGTGTATTCTGTGTCTTTCACAGATTTTAGCCCCTTGGAACTGTTTGTTTTGCAAAAAATTGTTGAATATAGGTCCTTAAAGACAAGCCATAGTAACATTCTAAGAGCCAAACTGAACCACTCCATCAGCACTACATTGCGAATTGCTAATCGATTTGGTCTCTGCATCCAGTCAAATACAATTATTAATATTATCGATCTATAATATGCGGATATTTATTGCTCAGCACCATGGGATCATTATGGTTGTTGGTGCAAAAAGTATCAGGTGAGTAATGTGCAATTTGCTTAAAAACTGACTTTTTATTCAGTGTTTAATTAATGGTCACGACGTTTTACTATTAGCAGTACATGCGCAATTATCAAGATGCAGATTAGTATTTTTTAAATTATGTTAAATAAAATATATATTTAACTATACATTTAGAATAAGTATAGTTTTCAAGTATTCAACACCTATACAAAACATGTCTTAAACTTGTTTTGTACATAATTTTTTTCTGAGGCGGCATTCCAGTAGATATCACTTCTATCCTACTTGCTAGTACTTTAGCCCTGCAAGAGCCGGTGTGCTGTTAGTCTGCCTCCCTTAGAGGGAAACTGTCATTCATAGCCACACTGTTTATTTTTTGACCTTTGCATTTGTTGTATGTGCCTATCCTTTGGCTGGCTTCGCAATTGGATCCGTGTCCTCGGAGACGCGGCGAGGAGGATGAGATGAAAGATTCATACTGGCTCACGCGGCATGAGGGGAGGTAGCAGGAGATCTCCGCCGGAGAGAGTTAATTAGTATCTCTCTTTCACAAGCAATCACTCCCTTCTTGACATTTCATCTCACTGTTTCCTGAACAAATCTCCCTACGACTTGAGGAGACAGGCAGAGAGACAGAGAGGAAGTGGTCGACCTTGGTCACGCGCCGTGCTGCTCTGCTGCTTTCACTGCACCTATACCTGCGATAACGTTAAACATGAAACAGTGGAATGAACTTTCAGAGTAGCGGGCTGGATCCTATCACCTGACCTGGCTTCTTGGAAAGACTCATGAATATCATCATGTATTGTGTCTTGCAAAAGTATTCACACCTCTTGATTTGTTTTCCACACGTAGTCACTTTACAACCACAAACATCGATGTATTTTATCGGAATATCATGTGATAGACCAAATTAAAAAGTAGTGCATAATTGTGAAGTAGAAGGAAAATAATGAGGAGTTTTAGAAATTTATTTAGCAAATAAGAGTGTGACATATAATTGTATTCAACCCACTTTACCATGATACTTCCAAATAAAAGAATTTCCCTTTAGAGGTCATCTAATTAAAAGTAGAAACCAACTGTGTGTAATTTAGTCTCGGTTTTAAATCCAGCTTGTTCTGTGAAGTCCTCAGAGGTTTGTTAGAGAACATAGTGAACAGACAGCACCGGGAAGACCAAGGAACACAGTAGACAGATCAGAGAAAAAGTTGGCATCTAATAAGGAGCTGCAGAGATGCATAAATCAGATGAAGGAACCTGTGGACAGAACAGCACTACAAATATCAGGCCTTTATGGAAAGCTTGCGAGAAGAAAGCTGCTGGTAAAGGAAAACCATATTAAGTCAATGACACAACAGACATGAGAAACAAGGTACTCTGGTCAGATGAGACCAAAATGTCCACATGTCCACGCCATGTGTGTAAGAAAAAATAATACTACATATCATACTGAACACATTCATACAGGGCAACATGATGTTGGCATTTTCAAACTGTATATGTTTTTCTCTAGAAATGACAGGGAAGCTGATTTAACATTATTGGAAAGATGGATAGAGCTAAATGCATTGCAGTTATGGAAGAAAGCCTGTTCAATACTCCAAAAAACTTGAGATTGGACTTAAAAACCTGATGTTTACATCATATTGTCCGACTGAGCTTGAGGTACAGTGGACATCCCTAGATTCGACTATTTATAGCTTTTCTGTGGAATATAACAGCACTGTTTGCAAAGTTCCCAATCCAGTAGCACCATTGTTTTTGTTTTTCTATACTCCCAAAAGCAAAGATTAAAAAGACTGTAGATGTTAGGTTCTCCGGTGGTGAAAAGATGGTTTCCAATGTGTGTATCAATACCTAATAATACCAAATATACCAATTATATTTGGTGTTTGAACCATTAAAACAAGGCAGTCATAAGGATTTGCAGATTTGAGCTAGGATTGTCTGTGGTCCCTAACTGTTAACAATACCGGGGGTCCACTATGTTTTGCAAAGATGAACGGGCAAAAAATTCTGCACCTAAATGTGCAACGCTGGTACAGACTTAACCCAAAAGACATGCAGCTGCAATTATGCATTGATTCAGGGGAGCTAAATATCAAATACACAGTATGCTTTACAGATTTTTATTTAAAACATTAACCTTTTGGTTTGCTATATAACATGAAATTCCCATAAAATACACTGAGGTTTGAGATTGCAACAAGAAAAAATTTAAAATCATTCAAAGGGTGGGAATACTTTGGTAATAATAGAATAACCCTCTTAAATGTATAGTTTTTTTATCCTAACAATAAAAGATTTCATTTTCTTTAACAAAAGGAACACATTTTTCCCTGCTTGGCAAACAGCTCCAGAAAAGACAGTTTATACCCAGAAGTGATGTTCTAGAGACTGCAACAATAAAATAATTGAGTGTAGCAGACTATCAACACTTTATTTTTAAGCCAACATAGCCATAACCTCACTAAATTGAAAATAGCCGGTGCTTGGTGTGAAATGGAGATTTGATAATTAAACCATAACAAGAGCAAAGACTAGTCCGAGAGGCAGCGAGAGTGTGCGTGACAGGAAGTGAAATGTGTTTATTGTCTCCATATCCCTGTCTGTCATGTGAAATTGGAGAAGGCAGACTGTATTATTGGACACCAGTGCAGGTCCCAGCCAATGATCTGACTCTGATAGATCTCTTTAATGTGCACTTTATAGCTGGCAATCCCCTGCTGAGGATTTTTCAGAAAGCTGACAGAGTGGTTAGGGGTAACCTTCTCGCAGAGAAAGGGGGGAAATTGCTGTTCAGAAATGACTCTAGCCTCAGAGCTTTAAAATAAGCTCTCAGTCCTCAGAATCTCTTTGGCCAGGCTGAAAAAGATGACAGAATTTCCTCACCTCTCAAAGATTTCATCACGATAGGAGCCACAAAAAGACAACAAGCGGGAGTGTTTGTGGCAATAAAAGGTGAACTGTGACACACTGCATGGCCTCTGACAAGGTTTTACAGCCATTTCTCCTGTTTATATGGAGTCACACATCAAGGCATTTTTTTCATTGAAAGGCTGCCATTACTTTTGGCAGGGCAGCAACTTCTTTGATTCCTGCTGTGGAAAGTGATCTAAAGGGGTCAGACGGTCAGTGACGGGCATCTAAAAACAGCCTTTGCTAGAACCCGGGCTACCTTACCGATGGGCTCATTAAAACCTTTGGAGATCTGCAGGTCAGCTGGGTTCTGATAGGTGTCAGCAAGATGAATGACTTTGTCATGAACAGGAAAAAGCTTCTATCCTCACCACCTTGTGAGGGCAGCCCCTGCCAGTAGGAACAGTAGCCATGCAAATGAGGGTTGTTGACCCTGCCATGGGTAATTCGTAAGTCAGCTGCAGGGATGCGTTCCACTGCCCACTTGTTGTATTTTGACATCAGCAATAATGAAATGAGAATTACGTTTTGATTGATTGTGTGAGATATCTTAAGCTCAGAAGCAAAAGTATTATTGATTTGCATGATTGAAGCAGTGAATTTAATAAGGGTTCACAACCATGAAACTGGATTTTTCTTTTTTACAGGAGAAGCTTTTAGTAATTTTTCTCTTAGTATGTACATTATTTTAGCATGATACCTTTGATACCTATTGGTATATAGGTATTAATACTTAAAATTCCCTGGAAAGCATTTATTGACTTTAGGAAGGTACCACAAAATGGAATGGGAAACTTTATTTTCAGGCAGGTCACTAAACGATGACAACAGAGTCCGGCTATTGTTTAAAGAGTTTAAACGTTTATGCAAAAGGGTAAAACATATCTTATTTATTCAGAACACGTTAATATTTCAAAACCATAAAAACTGTTGGCCTTAATTTCCATCAGCATACTTGCTGAGATTTCACATCTCATCATGGGAAATAAGTTTCTATTTTCTTAGAAGAAAAAAAACACTTAATCTGCTTACAAATTACAACAAATGACATGGTAGTCAGTATTTCACTTAATGATGTTGTAGGCAGCAGAATGCAAATTCAAATATCATATATTCGCATAAGAGTTCATCATCTTGATTAATGCAGTGCATAGCAATATTCATATTCCTTGAACTTTTCTACATTTTGTCCCATTGCATTCACAAACATAATTACATTTGGCTTTAAAGCAATATACCAACACAAATAAAGGCATATCTGTAAAGTGAAAGGAAAATAATACATCATTTTTATACATTGTTTATGAATAATAATAAAAAAGTGGATTGCATATGTATTCAGCACCTACTACGCTGATGTCCCTAAATAAAATCCATCACAATAAATTGCCTAGGTATCAAACAGAGGCTATTTCTGTGCAACTTAATCTTAGGATAAATTAAGTTGTTCTGTGATGGGGTCAAAGGTTTGTTGGAGAACTTTAGTGATTTGGTGGCACATGGTGGGGGCATTATCATGCTGTGGGGATGTTTTTTTTTTCAGCATGGACAACATAACTGGTCCAGGTTAATAAGATAGATGAAGCTAAATACAGGGCCATCATTGAAGAAAATATCTTTGAGGCTTAAATTGACTGGAAACTAACACGAATGTTCACCTTCTAACAGCACAATTGTAAAACATGCAGCCAAAGCTACAAAAGAACCATTCAAGTCAAAGTCGATTTGTGTGTTAACATGACCCAGTCAATGAACTTGATTTACAGTTGAACTTTCATACAAAGAATGCACCAGATTATAAGTCTTTAGAAGTGCAAGCGGTTTAAGCCACAAACCCAGAAGACGTCCAGCTGTACCATCAACAAAAGGTGGTTCTACAGAGTGTTAAATCAGAAGGCTAAAAACAAATGCACACAACACTTGAAAGATTTTCATTTTGTTATTTTTCCTTCAACACCTCCATAATGGGCTGCTTTCCCTGTGCATATCATATAAAATCCAAGTAAGAATATATTGAAGTTCTTAGCCATAGCATGAGAAAATGTATAAATAAAAAAGAATCTAAATTTTAACTTTGGATTTTAGTAGTTGGTGAAAATTTTGCTATTGCATTGGTGTTGTCATTACTAACTCATTACTTGACTCCTAGAACATATCCCCTTGATTTCTCTAAACTAAGATTGCACTGATCAAGTACTGCAGGTAAGTGACTACTAAAAGTTACTCCACACAACCCTACAAAAAAACCCCTGAACAATCCCTTAGCTAATGTAGTTTACCTTTTTTCATAGGCTTCAGGGTGACAAAAGCTTGCAGATCCGGCGGTACCACCCGCAAGACCAATTCAGTTTGTTGCTCTTGTTCTTTCAGGGTCATGCACCTGTCTGCTGCTGGCAGAAACACCATGAAATAAGTTAAAGGACATGGAGTGCTTGTCAAAATCTGCCATAATTACTTGTGCCTGCCAGTCTCCCATTTGTTACTGCCAATGCACTTGATAGGAAAACAAGTCCAGTACCTATCTAGAAATTGCCTTTTAGCTGGCTGTCCTCTCGTAGTTTCAGGTAGGAGACAAAGTAAAAAGGATTAACAACTTCACTATATTCCGAGAGTTTGTTTGTTTTTTTCTTAGGAAGCGTTTAGACAAATATAATTACATATTTAATTGTTTCATTCTGTTCAATGCCCTGCGATGGACTGGCGACCTGTCCAGGGTGTACCCCGCCTCTCACCCCGTGGATGGATGGATGGATGGATTCTGTTAAATAAAAGCATCTTAATGTATATGCAAAATAAAAAGGAATAAGAAAGAGTAGCTCAGTTTCACTCTGGTGAAAAGACATCAGGAAATGGATGTTTGCAGCAAAGACAGACTAAACTGTACACTTAAAGTAAGCAAAGGAAGCATTTCGACTACTTTTCAAGGCAAAGATGATGAGCGTGGAGTAAATTTCATCTCACTGTAACAATCATCGCCCCCCCCACCCCCCCTCACCCCACCCCCCACGGACACAATTAAAAATGATTTTGATACAAAATCCCCTAATTAAAGATTCCATTCCATTTCAAGCCACTTTCTCACCCATTTCTTAAGTCCGCAGCTTTAGCCGCTCTTTCATCACCACACAATGGATTATTTGCAGCTATGAGGCTCACATCTTGATAAGGCATCAAACTTTTTATTTTTTGTTATGCTCAGATATTTCAAACAATCCCTCTCTTGAAGGGCAGAAATAGTTATTATTATCAGCTTCCCTGCAATTAATTTGGACATCAATTGCAACAAAATGAACTCAAAGGGAAGTAAGTGACACATTACAAAACTAGCTAATTGGTTTGATAAATGTGGGATTTTTTTCCCCTTGTCTTTGCTCCCTTTTATGTCTTTTCTTGCTGCAGTTAACTTCTTCATCTTAGCCCATACATTCTGACAGTTTCACTATTAATTCTGCCTCTTGCAATAAGGTGTTGCCAGATGCTTGCTTTTAAGCCATCTTGGCTCAATCATTAATATTCAGTGTCACACTCCTGACCCCTTTCTTTGTTCAGAATATTATCTACATTATGACCGGATATTAAGTTCCATTAAAGATGTGATTCTTAGTCTGTCTCAGCTCAAAGCAGGATCCTGTTTTACTAAATCACTGATATGACAAAAAGAAGCTATAAGAAGTTACATTATACTTTAATTGCATTTAAGGGGATAGCAGTTTTTGGTTAAATACCATACCTGAGTAAGAAACTTCAGTGCGGGTCAGAAGATTATCTACACTCATCATGAGGATGAATATCACATTAATATCCTCAGTTAATTAGCTTTTTAAAAGAGGGATAAGAACTGTTCTTTTTTTTCACATGGGATGATTATTCAACAAACTTCAAACATATTCAAAAGCTGCAGTTGAGTGTTCAACATTGGCATTATATATGTTTTCTATAATCCACAAAATTAGACGCAAAGCTTTTCCCCCTTAAGAGGAAAAACATTTCGTGATCTGGAATAGGGAGGGACACCAGTGTTACTGTCTACTAAAAAGACAGTTTAACATCCAGATAGACTCCGCATAGACAAAAGCCCCAAATCCAAAATCAACACCTTTGATCTCACTTGAAACTCAAAGCTGCCTCCACAGTTCATCTAACTGCTTTATGTAAAAAAGTTTTGAAGTCAGATGAGTACGGTGGCCGAGAAGTGCAAAACAAAATGACATTAACCTGAAACACATTTACATTTTTACCGAAACACATTTACAAGTTTACCGAAACACTTTTGCAAATTTACCAAAACACATTTACAAGTTTACCGAAACACATTTACAAGTTTACAGAAACACATTTACAAGTTAAAAAAAAGAAACAATTGAAAATAGATTCCGCAAAACGGGCAAAACATCTCTGCAGATTGAGCTGCTGGCAGGATCAATACCATTACTGTTACTACTTTGGTCTTGTCCCGACCCTAACCTCATCCCTGCAGTATCACTTCCAAGTCATGTCTTTGTAAATGTGTTTTGTGAAACTTGTAAAAGTGTTTCTTTTTTAACTTGTAAATGTGTTTCGGTTAACCTGTTAAATGTGTTTCGGTTAACCTGTTAAATGTGTTTCGGTAAGTTTGTGAAAGTCTTTCGGTAAATTTGTAAATGTGTTTCGGTAAACTTGTAAATGTGTTTCGGTAAGATTATAAATGTGTTTCGGTAAACTTGTAAATATGTTTCGGTAAGATTGTAAAAGTGTTTCGGTAAACTTGTAAATGTGTTTTGGTAAATTTGTAAAAGTGTTTCGGTAAACTTGTAAATGTGTTTCGGTAAGATTGTAAATGTGTTTCGGTAAGATTGTACATGTGTTTCGGTAAACTTGTAAATGTGTTTCGGTAAGATTGTAAATGTGTTTCGGTAAACTTGTAAAAGTGTTTCGGTAAATTTGTAAAAGTGTTTCGGTAAGATTGTACATGTGTTTCGGTAAATTTGTAAAAGTGTTTCGGTAAGATTGTAAATGTGTTTCGGTAAGATTGTAAATGTGTTTCGGTAAACTTGTAAAAGTGTTTCGGTAAATTTGTAAAAGTGTTTCGGTAAGATTGTAAATGTGTTTCGGTAAACTTGTAAATGTGTTTTGGTAAATTTGTAAATGTGTTTGGTAAATTTGTAAATGTGTTTTGGTAAATGTGTACAAGTGTTTTGGTAAACTTGTAAAAGTGTTTCGGTAAACTTGTAAATGAGTTTCGGTAAACTTGTAAATGTGTTTTGGTAAATTTGCAAAAGTGTTTATGTAAATGTAAAGCAGGGGTGGCATGTAAAATCCACTTTTTAAAGCTTTTCATCACATTCTTATGCCATTCCCTCCTTAAAAACATGCCTAAAGTGTTTCTTAGGTTAATTTATGTATGTTTGAGTAATATCTATATAAACTCTCGTGGCCACCATGTTGAGCACTGAACGCCAGGGTCCTCCTAGGAACGCCCTAACCTCCCAGCAACGCCCCTAAATTTTGATTACCGCCTACGTCTCTCCACAGCTCTCCCTCCCCCGCTCCCAGAGCACTAAAGCAGAGCGTCGTCAGCAGCAATCAGGTATATACATACTACATATATTTGCATTTTTAAAAAATTTAAATGTAGACTGATTTTATTACAAAAACGAAATTGCATTCAGATGGCTTCATGTTTACAAGGAGTTTTGTTACTACATACATTAATAACTAATAAAAAAGTAACAAGTTTGATTTTTCTTGTAAATGAAACATCAATATTTTACCAAGCAGACACGTCTTGAACAAGCCTCTGAACGCACTCCGGTTCATCCAATATTTCACTTTCGGGGTCAGAGACGGAATCAAATGCATATGCTTGTACCATGTCCTGCGTGGCCATAGTAAACCGAAAGATATGCCTGTTTTCCAAAGTACTGTAATGCTTTGTCCCCATGCGACTGGAGAATGTTGTGATGACGTTGAGGGCAGCGTGTTGAAGGGGGCATGTCCGAGACTCTTAAAGAGACATGCAGCTAATTTCAAGGCGTTCAGTGCGGACATGCTGTGAGTGCAAAATTTCAAATAGGTAGTATAAATCATTTATTGAACTTACAGATCTATTTCAGGTAAAATTATTGATGTACTGGACCTCAGAATCGCTCTTTCTGCATAAGAAGAACGTGCCACCTGTTGTATTCTACTTTTTTGAGGCTATTTTTATTATGCAGTACATATGTTTTAATTATATCTTTTTTAAGCTTTAGAAGTAATAGGCCTGTTTATATTATTCAGGGTAGTAAAACATGACTCTGTTACCAGTATTTTATAGGGTTGAAGGTTTTAAGTAAACAAACTCTTGAGTAAAGATATGAACTGAAAGCAGGGAGGATCAGCTATAACTCTAAGTCATGTTATAACCCAGTTCATAGTAAGGTCAAGAGACCTGGAGAAAATAAATGGCCTGTCAAGATGTAGAAGGAGGAGAGAGGAGTCACGTGATATGTTCTTTGTTCTTTTTGAAATAAAAATGGTACAACCTTGTAGAACAGGGAGTCAGTCAGATCTTGTCTGGCTCCCATCTGCAGGTGCGTCTTATTTGTGGTTTGTGTGTGTTTTTGTTACTCTTTGTCTCTCAGCTTTGGGTCTTATTTTGAAACAGTTCCCGTTGGGGTTTTTGGAGTTCGGCGCCCCCACCTCTCTGAGCAGGAAGTGAGTTGCAGAGCACATTATGAGAAAAAAGCCGACAATATGGTGGAGAATGCGGGCATTTGATTTGGTTTTGAGTTTTCTCAGGGCTGGGAGAGATTGAGTGTGAGTAATGAGTGTGGCATAACTGATTGATACATGTTTTGTGGCAATTGTAGTGATTTTGTGTTTTTTCTTTGAGTTCAACAGAGAATCGGAGAGCGACTGGATTGATCCTTGCTAATCAACACCCGGGTGGTTTTGTATCAATCTGAAAAAGCGCTAACACCAAATTAATAGGTATTGATCGATTTAAACGTTCTCCATTTAATGTTGACGTGTTGTTTTTTCGGTTGAGGGTCGACCAAAGTACGGACCAGGGGGCTTGAGAGTTGGCCGCTCACTTCCGATGGGACGCTGTCGGAATCTCCCGGGCTGACAAACGGACAGGTAGACACTAGTTTTAGAGCCTGGGCGCTCTCTGTGTCGAGACGGATTACCTTGGAGAGGCCGGCGTATCTTCCAAACGCACGATTGAGCCACGTGAATTGGATTGTGTTTAAAGGTCCGGCTTTAGGTGGCTCCGGTAGAGGTTAGTGTTTGATGAGATTGTGAAAATTGTTGTTCTTTCTTTCTCCCGGATGTTTGTGTGTGTGATTGGGGAAGTCGCGGTGACGGAAGGAAGCTACCATTTAGCTTCTTGAACTCCGGCCGCATATAAACTTCTCATTTAGGGGAACTAACCGACTGAATCTAAAACCATAATTCCTCTGCGAATCTTAAACGCCTAGACAATGCCCGCGCTTCTTGTACAGACAATAAGCGTAGAAGCTTGACATTGTAGAGGAATAAGGGAATATCATTTTCAGTCAGCTAAAGTACCACCATAAGCTAGCTTACGACTAACACACAGTTTGGATGAGTTTCGCCTGGAAATAAAGGCGTTCAACCTTGTGCAACTACGTAAACACGTCTAAAGCATTGTCGAACACATATATATAGGACTGTTATTATGAATAACTGGTAGTAAACTCTATAGAATATATATAAAATAACTTTTTATGATAACGGAGCGGTCACGTTTGGCTTCCGGTTGAGCTAGGTTGCTCATGATGACAGCTAATCTTTGGTAGCTTAGCTTCCGAACTGTATTTATTTGGCTCGGTTAAACAGTCATTCGAGTATTGATGGCGAAGTGTGGTTTTGTTGGAGGCATTTTGTTCTTGGTTGGTTTACTTATGAGTACGGTTTGTTAGGTTTAGCATCGTAGTGCAGAATTAGCCATCTGTGCATCGGCGTATTCATTCCGCGGTGTGACACGGAAGTTTTATTGGGCCGGACTTTGATCTGTCAGTCCGGCGGAGTTTTTTTTTTTTGAGCAAACTGTTGACGATTTTGTGTTGCAAAGCGAGTTTTAAAAACGTATTTCTTTCGGTATATGTTTTAATGATAAATACAAATTGCCTTATATTGGGAGAATTCTATTTCTTCGTGTGTTTCACCAAACCCCAAACCCTCAACCCCAAACCCTATTAGGAATTCTTTGATTTTTAGATGAAACGGCAATAATCTCCGTATATAAATAAATTAATGATAAGATAAACAGTGCGTTATAAACCTTTTTAGCTTTCCTTCATTTCGGCTTTGCCTAAAACATTATTAAGGTTAATGTTGCATGAATAAATAATATATAAACTCCTTCACTATAAAAAGAAATAAATTAAATAAATAAAAACTGTGCCTGCCTTTACTGTTAATTGCATTAATATTGGGATAAATTTGGGCCTACGAATTGATAGTTTATCAATTAAAATAAATAATTTATAGAGTTAATACAAATAACCTATTTTTTTTTTAAATTTTAATCCATTTTGGATTTTTGTTACGAATATTCAATGGCAGCCGAATATAAATTACTTCCTGCTCCACAGGGACGAAACTGGCGTACTTTAGATGCCCAATTGTTAATATACATTTCTAAATTATATTCTGTTTTAGTTGATAAGCCCGGTAAAAAAAAAAAAAAAAAAAAAAGATAAAAACCAGTTCCAGGGCCTTATGACGGCCAGGTGGGCTCGTCATGGTGCCCGAGGGGAGTATAAGAGAAGTCTCTCACAGAATGTGTTCTGGGGAGGAAAAGTGACACCTACTAAATTTAGTTAGCAACAAATTAGAAGACACCGATAAATTGTTTTTGGCGTATAATGCTAAATTGATGGATGAGATGGAGCAGCACGAACACAGGTTAACTGGGGTTCATCTACAGATGGATGGACTGCTGCAGAATCAGGAAAGATTAGCATCTGTGGTAAGGGGTCAAGCTGCAAACCTTTCAAAAAGTCCCAGCCCCAGTCAACGTGATGAATGTTAGCGTTCTACAGGTCAAAAATATGCAGACGTTGGGAGACAAGGGGAGTGAAGGACCATTTAAGAATACCAGATCTCAGGTGTCACTGGGGGCATGTGGAGGGCCTGATTTAATGCTTCCTTTAGTGAGAGCATCAGATGGTTCAGTGATTTACAAACCATGGAAGATGGCTGACATATCTGCCATCATTCTACAACTCCCTGCTTTGACTGGTGGAGGAAACTGTTGGATAAATAAATTAAATCAGTTGACTTCAGGGCAAACCCTAGCGGTGGGGGATTGGAAAGCTATTATGGGTAGAATGTTGACATTGACAGATTATAATGAGATGATGCTCCAGTGTCAGCTAGCAGGTGTAATTGATGAAGCCCCATTCACACATTTATGATCAGCCTACATGGGAAAGACACGTAACATATTATTTACAAGATGTGCAAGATTCTGCGTTAAAGGACGCTGAGGAGAATAAGAAAATGGAGACTGCTTTGTTAAAACTACAGTTAAAAGAGGCTCAGAATAAATTGACTGACTTGTATCAGTCTAAAAAAAAAGTGATACAGATGGTGGCTGAAGCAGCACCTACTGTTGGATCAGGGACAGTGCTGCCTTATTTTCCTGTGATGTATGCTGGAGCTGCGCCGAATCTGCCATTTACTGCTCTTTATAGGACATGGCAGCCTCGTGGCAGGTCACGTGGCGGGGCCAGGTTTGGGGATTTTAGAGGCATGGGGAGAGGGCAGCCAGGTGCTAACGGTTGTCACAGGTGTAGCTCCAATGAACACTGGGTGAGGGAGTGCCCACACCCACAAGGGGGCGCTATACCTCCCGGTCAGCCACCTCTACATATGGCTCCAATGACTCTCCCTATAACTCAACCATTGCCTGTTTCAGTGGGTGATCAAAGACTATCACATCCTTTTGTCATTGCTCAAACCACGCCTGTCAATTTGTTAGGCAGAGATCTGCTTATCAAACTTGGTGCTACTATTCTATGTACCCCTGATGGACTTATGGTGACTTTTCCGAATGGACGTACGCATTGCTGTGACACCATGAGTGGTCAATTTTTGCTGAAGGATGACACTTCACAAGTGGCTGATATTTTCTGGGCCAGATTGACTACGATGTCTGCACATGAATCTTCTGCGGCTGACTTTCTGAGATGCTGGAAGCCTTGGCTGCTTGAACTCCAGCCTTTTGTTCCACCGCCTGACCCTTTCCATGTGACCTTCCTTTATGAGAGGGGCGATCCTACTTTATATCAGGAACAATTTGAAACAGAACTTGAAGGCCAAAGTTGGTCTGTGGCTTCGGGTCCATGCTTTGTGGGGAGGAAGGGTATTGCACTGTTTGCTCATCTCACTTCAAAACAGCATAAATGGTATATGATGGAAGCTGAAGCGCTTCCACACATATCGCTTTTGTTGCATCCAAAACATCAAGCTAAAGATTTGGGGGGGATGGTTAAAAGGGGAGTTGAATTAAAGGATTGGGTTCCTACCCAGATACATTCAGTCTCTTTTTCTCCTTCTACTCAGATGTACAAAATAGACACGCAGCTCTCTGATACTACCATTCTGGAACATTTGCAGCTTTCTAGAAATCATGGCAGAGAAAAAACAGATCATCCTGATGCAGTGGAGGCCTTAAAGGTCGTGCCTGACTCTTTGTGGTCAGATGGTCCCACTGATGTTGGTCTAGTGCAAACCACACCCATCACATTTGAGATGAAACATTCTGATCCAATCTGGCGTTCTCAGTACCCACATAAACCTCAGGCTGTGGAAGGTATTGCAGACACTATTGCAGGCTTACTTGAAGCTGGAGTTTTAGAACCATCAAACTCTTCATATAACACCCCTATTCTTCCTGTGGAAAAAAAAGGTACTGGTAAATACAGAATGGCACATGATTTGCGTGCTATCAATGAGGCCCTTAGAACCCCTCCCATTTCTACACCGAATCCGTATACAGCTCTGGCATCACTGACTCCTGATTTAAAATGGTTTACCTGCATAGATTTGGCTAATGCATTTTTCTGTTTACCGCTCCATCCTTCTGTCAGGGATATTTTTTCATTTACATTCAGGGGCAGGAAGCTACGTTATAGTAGGCTTCCGCAGGGTTTTGCTTTATCTCCAGGTATTTTTAATCAGGTGTTAAAGCAGTCATTAAGCACTGTACAGCTCCCTCCAGACTGTGTACTGACCCAATATGTGGACGATTTACTTTTAGCATCCCCCACCGTTGAAAAGTGCATAGCAGCGACTCTAGTTGTGTTGCAACATTTGGGAAAAGAGGGATTTAAAGTCTCCCGCGATAAGCTTCAGTTGGTCAGGCAGGAAGTCCAGTTCCTGGGGCGAAGGGTGACCGCTCAAGGCGCTGGGCTGACGGACACCCACAAGAATGCTATTTTGGCCCATTCTAAACCTCTCACTGTTAAATCAATGCTGTCATTTCTGGGACTGACAAATTTTTCCAGACATTATGTGCCTAATTACACAAACCTTACCACACCACTCAGGGCTTTTGTAAATGCTCATGGTATGAAAAATCTGCATGCTAAATTAGAATGGGACATACCAGCTGAGGAGGCATTTATCAAGTTGAAACAGGCTCTAGCACAAGCAGCTGATTTAGCCACTCCTGACTATACATGTCCATTTTTTCTTAACACATCAGAAACAGATGGGGTGGTTAATGGGATTTTGTTTCAGAAAAAAGGTGGTCAGAGATACATCCTTATGTATCTTAGCATAAAGCTGCAAGCTATTGAAATGAGACAGCCACCTACCACGAGACATGCAGCAGGAATTGCACACCTAGTGGAGAAAACTTCACACATTGTTACTTTGCGTCAGCAGCGGATTAGCAGAGTTTTGGAGGCACAAACATTATTTTTACGCATGAAGGAATAAACATGGCTGACCAAATCACCGCCTCTGGGGAGCAGCATGACTGTGTCAGGCTGAATTCTGTTGCTCAAAAAATACGTCCTGATTTACGGTCTGATCCTTTACCTACAGGTTTTGTGCCCTATACAGATGGTTGTTGTTTTAGAGATGGACAGGGCCAGTTAAAATCAGGTTTTGCAGTTGTTGAGCAGAATGGAGATTCACTACAGGCTGTCGTGTCAAGGAAGCTGGACGGCGAGCAGAGCGCACAGCGTGCTGAGATAAGGGCTCTTATTGAAGCATGCAAATGGAGAAGAGATAAAGACGTCACGATTTACACTGATTCGAACTACGGTTTTCTGTTATACATTATGAATTACCACAGTGGAGGAGAGCAGGTTTTGTTACTGCTATTGGGGTCACAGCAAGGCTGACACTGTTGACGCGTGGGGAAATAGGGCGTCATCGAGCGGTCTAATTCAACTTTAAATTTACAGCTAGCAGAGAACCTCAGGTTTCATCGCACCCGGACCCTCGCAGAGATCATCAGCATCTGAAGGGCCTGGTCTCCTTTTTCCTTCCGACCCCTCTCCTGTCCCTCACGCTGCAGCAGCTCTCTGCTGACCTGGGAGAATCTCTTTGCAGCGGGTGGTGTCGGTTCTGACTAGGCGGTGTCGACTGCCGAAGCCAGGAGGCGGGGCCTGACCCACCCAGAAGATTGGTTGAAGTTGCTGTAATCATCCAGTGTAATCTATATGTGCAACAAAATTGGGCGAGATAAGCAATTTGGACTTGCTTTTCTCGAAGAGGGATTGTACCGAAGAGAAAAGATCGCAAGAAATCAAACACATTTCAAAGCAGGTTTTGACCACCTCACAATCGGTGGGGGAAGCTATTGGAGGCGGGGCCTGTCTGTGCATTTGTGTTTATTGGGGGAAATGTTCAGTTAATGAAGTAACTGTCATTTCAGTGAGGGCGATCTGCAGAAAAGACAGTAACTTTGGGAAAAAATAAAGAGTCCACTGTACTGAATCTTTTCATCACTCTGGTAGCCACCTGCTGCCAGAGAAATAAACAAGAGCGAAGACTAGAGAACAAAATAATAAAGACTGAACACTTACTAATCATTTTTCTTGTATTTTACAGGTTGTCTAACCGATTTTTATTTACAGGTGCAGATTGCTAGACACTGCCTAAGAGGGTGTCAAAATAATTTTTAAGTAGTCGATTTGTAAGATTTTCTTCTTTATATTCAGTATTTACGGTTTTATAAAACTTTTTTAGTAATAAGATAAAACATTTTAAGGAGTGTTTAAAGTATAATCAGGTTGACTGACTACTAATTTTTGTTTTACTTATTCTTTTTTCATTATGATGTGGTTTTTGTAGGATGTTTTTGGGGTTGGTGACAATTGCTAGAGTTTGCTTTTACTAAAAGAATATTGAGAATTAGGTAAAAACATGAAAAACAATAATAATAAATAAAAAAAAATATATTGCTTAAAGGTAAGGATAAAAAAAAAACAGACACTCTTCTCATTTTGAATGATCAGGTTAGAAAGAGGGACAATTTGTTAAATAATATGTTTGGTAAAGGGAAGACTCTGGCAATGTCTATAATGGTTTCTTTAGCAGTATTTGTGTCAACTATGGTGTTATGTGGATGTTGTTGTATTCCTTGTATACGTTCTTTGCTCACAAAGTGTATTGAAAAAGCTGTTGGTGATAAATGTGCAAGGTCAATATCTGTTGCTTCCTCACATGGAGCCTGATGGGGAAGTACAGAGGAGTGGTCAATCTATTTGAAAAATAGATTGAAAGAGGGATTTGTTGTATTCTACTTTTTTGAGGCTATTTTTATTATGCAGTACATATGTTTTAATTATATCTTTTTTAAGCTTTAGAAGTAATAGGCCTGTTTATATTATTCAGGGTAGTAAAACATGACTCTGTTACCAGTATTTTATAGGGTTGAAGGTTTTAAGTAAACAAACTCTTGAGTAAAGATATGAACTGAAAGCAGGGAGGATCAGCTATAACTCTAAGT
Organism: Valencia hispanica; assembly: GCA_963556495.2. Taxonomy (NCBI): domain Eukaryota; kingdom Metazoa; phylum Chordata; class Actinopteri; order Cyprinodontiformes; family Valenciidae; genus Valencia; species Valencia hispanica. Next base: position 15,034,533 of record OY747701.1, on the reverse strand, counting down.
CATGTTATAACCCAGTTCATAGTAAGGTCAAGAGACCTGGAGAAAATAAATGGCCTGTCAAGATGTAGAAGGAGGAGAGAGGAGTCACGTGATATGTTCTTTGTTCTTTTTGAAATAAAAATGGTACAACCTTGTAGAACAGGGAGTCAGTCAGATCTTGTCTGGCTCCCATCTGCAGGTGCGTCTTATTTGTGGTTTGTGTGTGTTTTTGTTACTCTTTGTCTCTCAGCTTTGGGTCTTATTTTGAAACAGTTCCCGTTGGGGTTTTCGGAGTTCGGCGCCCCCACCTCTCTGAGCAGGAAGTGAGTTGCAGAGCACATTATGAGAAAAAAGCCGACACACCCCTCCTTTAACTAATGAGAATTTTGACTGAAACATCTGCATCTGCCTTTATTATTTATAGGAAAAATCTTTGAAAAATGGAAACAGGAATTTAATTCTGGTAAAACTGAAATTATCTATTTTTCGAAAAACAACAATTCAGAAGATAATAGTTACAGTTAAAGTATTTTGGATTTTTCTTGGAACAGAAATGGTCTTTTAAGCATCACGTTGAGTATCTTTAAAAACACAGGGGTACATTTTTTGTAGTTTTTTTTCGGATTATTCTTTCAGTATGAAATAAAAACAAACAAAAAACATGCATCCAGGGCGACCGTGGCCAAGGTTGGGAGGAGTTTGTCCCGTAACCGGTGGGTTGCCGGTTTGAACCCCTGCTCCATCCATCCGTGTGTCCTTTGCCAAGACACTTCACCTGCCTTGCCCGCTGGTGGTGGTCAGAGAGCCTGGTGGCGCTTCTGTCAATGCGCCCCGGGGCAGCTGTGGCTACAGTGTAGCTTACCACCATCAGCGCCTGAATGTGTGCGGGAATCAGTGAATGACTACATGCAGTCTGAAGCACTTTGTGGTCCTGTGACTGAAAAAGTGCTATCCAAATGTAGGCATATTTACCATTTACTAATTTTTCGCCACATATTGTGAAGGTGGTATAGTTGAATCTCAGTGCAGACATCAAAAAAGCAGCTGCATACTGATGGAGAGATTCTAATATGGGATCAGTTTAAAAGTAGGATTAAGGAATATTTAAGTACTGATTTAACATGCTCTGTTGCTGAAGAATGCTTATAATAGTGCTGTGAAATAAATTGCTAAATGTTTTTACTACATTCATATTCAATAAATTAGAATATATATTGCGACGACGCTCATTTGTCAGATTTAAAGTATCTTGAAAATAACAACCTTTAAGCACTTCTCATTAAGCCCCCATTTCTGTATAAAACAGTTTTATTTTGTCTGTAATATTCTAATCCTAAATGTCATGTTTTCATTAACTGTAAGCAGAAATGAATAACTAACAGAAATAAAGGTATGAATACATCAGTCTGTGTGTAATTAATCCATATAATGTGTTTTGCCTAATAAATGTATTTTCTGAAAAAAATGAACTATTCAACAATATTCTATGGTGCTGCCTTCCCTTGGACTACCTTGCAAAAGCCTCTGGGATTTTTTTATGGTACAATAAGAAAGTAGATAAAAATGAATATGTATCCACATACTCATTTATGGTGGCTTTTTGCCATTGAAATTATCAACAGACATGTACATGAATTAAATGTGCATTGCAAGATCTTAGTGCCCAGCAAAGAAGCCCCATTTCTTCTTGAGATACGTGTCTTGTCTATAAGCTCCACAGGGAAGAAAACAAACCATTTTCGGCTAGAAGAGATGGATGTTTAATGCCCATGTTGTGCTCCCCAGGAGAGAAAATTTGACGATTTCCTAAAGGGAGAACAAAGTGGAAAGATTCAACAGTGCAAGTTGTATGTATGTGTGTGTGGTTATCATGGTCATACTGTCTATGGTGTTGTATACCTACAGTGAACGTTTCCTTTCAGAAGCCATTCTATCTTTAGATTGGCAGCCCTCAAAAGTTAATAGGCTACTCCTGTTCACTTGGGATTGAGGAAATGAGGAGGTCAATTGTGGTCAACCAGAGACACAGCAGCAGAGGAGCATGCTGATAGAGGCTTTGCAGCAGGGAGGCATTAGAGGACTATAGTAAAGCTCTCTAAAATATACATTATATATTGGTCACACTGGTTTTTATATTTTTAAGGGAAGGATACATTTTAGGCTGAATAATTCTTAATATTTTTTCTTTTGTCTTTGATGGAAGTGCTGTGATTTAAAAAAAAATAAAAAAGTTAAATGTATGGCAGAAGAGGGTTTACGGTTGGCCCTTATAATTAAAACATAATTACCACAACTAAATCCATTATCATTTTCATTTAAGAACCATAAAAGTAATTTGTGCAAAGAAACCTAATTGTGACACTACAACTTACAACTCTAATATCTGCATGGACTTCATTATTCTCAATGCTAATATTATACCACAATACATTGTTAATCCTTGTTTTACTTCATACAATGAAATAATACGCCTCACAAACAGGCACTGGCACATCTAATCCTGTTTAAAGCAGACCTGTCTGAAGACTTGGACACCTTGTGTCTCAATAACATTACTTTGATAGAGAAGGTAATGCGGAAAAATAAAACCTTAAGAATCACTGCGCTATACAATACCGATAAATATATAAAGATCTCCACATCCTAGACTTTTGAACTGATGGCAGGCTAATTCTTTGCTAATTCAGTGGATAATTTAAAGTGGCCATAGGAGGGATCTCATAGAGCCTCAAACTTTCATCCCCAGATGGTCAGTTGAAAATAAAATCTAACATGGTGACTTCATTTTAAAAGTAAAATAGCCTTTCCTGACAGTGCAAAATGCAGTTGAAAAATTGTCACCTTTCATTTCAAAACGTACAATATACAAAGAAGGGAAGAATCAAAATCAACACACCTAATTCAAAGACATGACAGGACACGATGTTCCACCAAATGTGTTCATTCCCTTATATAAAGAGCAATATAACGTGTTTTTAGTCATACCAATATGCATGAGATCATGGAAGGAAAATGAATCAAACTGTCATTTGTTTTGATAAATAACTGAAACTTAAGTGACTTTTTACATAGTATTTAAAATCAGTAAACCTTTACTTCACTCCTATAGGTTATCACAACAATGACCTTCTCTCTGTGGCTGCATTCACAGTAATACAGCATGACAAAGGTGAACGTTATCGTGTGGTTTGTACTGAATACTTACCTTCCTTCGTAATCCTCTGCCTGCTGTGCATGAAATTCTCTTCCTTCATGCTTATTCAAAACAAAGACTCAGTGTGAATCAGGTCTGTTGCCCTGCCTCCCCACAGGAGAAACTGTCATGATCCAACAATCTTACTGACTGAATATATTTCCCAGTATGGGAGATGTCTGTATTCTTTCGAGGGAGGACGGGATAAACAACAACATTGCACTCTCTGTTGTTAAAGAAGTGTTTCTTATATTTATTTCCTAGTTTCTACGTCAAACAGACTTATGTTTTTTTTTTATATATAATCTCTCTCCCTTAATGTTCCAATCAGTGTAGACATGATTTATACATAACTTTACCAACATGTTTCATCTGACTGATAAATAATAGTAATGTTTTGAAGCAACCAAGCCAGAGTGCTAACTTTTTTGGTGGGAGTTAGAGGTTAGGGTGATGACTGTCTTTGAGCTCATCACCCTAGACAAATTGTAAAAAAAGAAATAAAACTTTGAAAACATGCAACGTTGATATTAACTAGGTTATAAATATTTTGATTTCCACTTTAAACAATAAGAATAGTGTAATGGAATATTTCTTATGTAATTAGGATTTGATTACTTATTATCTGATTTAGTGAATGCATTTAGGACAGTAGGTCAAGTTAAATAAAACAAGCCTGTTGTTCTAGTATAATATTTCTGACAGAGATATGTCAGATCACTGGGCGACAGATGTCAGAGCAGCAAAATATCTACTGGACGTGCTGGCCTTGAGACCTGCTTCATGCCTTACTATCAGACTGGCAAGGACTGGTTCTTCAGGAGCCGGACAAGAAGACTGGAGAGGATGTGCTGGAGAAGATAAACAACGACTATGGCTAAAAATATAGCTCTTCTAAAAACAAAGATGAAACCGAGGCCTTCAGGCGTTTAAGTATTGTTTTAAATCATCTTTGCCCAAACATGGAGAGACAGAGTTTACTCTCATATTCCTTCCCAACCCTTCTGATTAAACACCTTAAATAGTATTTAGCGACCACTGTTTATCTTCTCTATGCATAGAGTGCATTTACTTTAGTTAATTATTACAATAATAGTTATTTTAAAAGACAGTTCCTCCTCCTCAACCTGACTGATTTCTCTAACTTTTAATTCTTCATTATTTTTGCTATGATTGTAATTATTTGTCTTATCTGTTTATTTATTTGATTTGATGATTCTGATCTTTTTTTTCCGTGTCTTTAGTGGTTGAGTTTCTGTACTGCTGTTTTAAACCTCTGTAACATTACTGTGACATTAAACTAAAATTAGAAGTGTGTGTTCTCACTTCTTAGTTGTTTTACTTACTTGTTTTACTGGCTTGGGGTTTTATGGCAGTTTGTTCATGGTACCCCTTGCCTCTCAACCAGTGACAGCTGGGATAGGCTCCAGTAACGCCATAAAGTGGGTAAAGAAAATGATTGACTGAATAAAATGATATGTGCAATCAATTTGGTGAGATGCTTTTAGCTCAACAGGGCATGTTTTACAACCCCCAGCTCATCAAGTAATGACACATGGTGAGTTGTAGTCCTTTGGGTCAGTTTGCATGGCCCATTTTACCCTTAAAGTACAATTTCTTTGCGAATGGAGGTTTAACTTGACTTTGTACTGATATCGGCTGTTTCTTGTTCTTTTAGTTTATGATCAGTTTTATTACAACTGTTTAGAAGTAAATAGATGAAAAAAAAAAGAAACTAAGAAAAGGCATGGTCTGGGTTGGCTCTCAAATACAAGTTTCCTGTCATCAAATATTCACTTGGCTCCAGGAACTTAATGATTAATAAATTTTTTGAAAAAAGTATATAAAAAAAAGTATGGTATAAATTCATATTTAGCCCCATTTACTCAGATACTCCTAAATAATATCCAGTGCAATACCTACATCATCTACTCGGGAAATCAGTCTACTTGTGTGTGTGTGTGTATACATACAACTGTTTTCTGAAAGCCTAAGAGGTTGAAAGAAGAATTGAAAGAATACCAGCAGAATATAGTAATTAAATGAAAATGGAATAAAATAGCAAAAAAAAAAAATTTCTGTTCACAAGAAAATACAATTTTCAAACCTAATTTATAGAAGCCAACAGTTACTAATTGAAAGTATTTGAGTTCTGATCTTCAACCTTGCATTTTTAGAACCAAAAACAATTGCTCCTTCCCTTTCTTTATGAATTTGGTGGAAATGTTTACCTTCTGAACCATCCACTGACTCATACTGTATCATGAACACACACTGGGACTTTCAAGTGATGATAGAAATATAAATTAGTGTGTCTTCAGGATATATATGTATTAGATGTTGTAAACCTTCATAATCTGACCTAGGAGGAGCATATAGACTGAATAAATGTGGTCTAAGAGAATGATGCCTTGTGAACTCTTTGTCAGATTTATAATTGTCATAGAAGTCCTGTTTTACAAAGTAAGATCTGATCTAAATTAGGGCCGCAGCACACTACTTTAGCCACTTTCCAAGAGCATCAAGCAGTATATTATGATCAACTAAATCAAAAACAGCATCTAGATTCAGTAACACTAAGACAAATATTTTTAATGCAGCACTGTTAAGGCCTAACAGTGATCCATCAAATTTAGAGATATATTTCTTGTTATTACCCTGTGCCTAGGTTGACCATATTTTGATTTCCAAAAAAGAGGACACTTGGCCAAGACTTTTGATTTTAACATATTTAAAACGTGCATTCTCCATGGGGTATAGTTGAATAACACATTTTAGATAAGCTTTCACAAGTACAAAAATGACTTTCAATTTTCGGAAATTAATTAATAATAGAAATAATTACTCTTCCGAATTAAAAAAAGTACCAGCAACAATAATAGTTCACTTTTTAAGTCATACTAGACAAAGATAAAGCAACATTCTGAAATAATATTCTAAAAAAATCTAATATTATTTTCTTTTCAATGTAATAAAAGTAAGAAGCAGCAGTTTCAAAAAGACAATAAAAAAGGGAATATTATCAGTCTTTAGTTCCAGTCATCTTCCTCAGTGACTTTATAGATGAACTCTCTCTTTGCACAGCATTATTATAGTTTTTGTGTACATATGACCAAGTGGATCTTTGCTACTTTTGTCACACACAGAAACACATATGCCAGCTTTGCCAGCTATGTTCGTCCATAAAGCTACACTTGACCTCTTGTAAACAGCTGCAGCGCAACACAGCAGCACAGCGCAGTGTGGCACAACAAGGTGCAATGAGGTACAGTGCAACGTGGAGAGGAACATCACTGCGCAGGACTGCCCACTGTCTATGAATGGTTCAGAACCAGCCACTATGCGGCATCTCAGGCAGGACATCAGATGAGAGAAAGTGTGTCGCATTCCTTGCTTCGCACCAGTCAATTTATGTAGGCCTATCCTTTTGGTCCCCTGTAAAACGATGAAAACCGAGACATTTTAAACAATCTATGAAATCCCTCCGAAAGCCCTGGACAGCATTTAATAAGTAGACATTGCGGGGAAAAGAGAACGGTTGGTCACCCTAGCCTAAAGAAGTGTTAGGGAAGGGGCACCTAGTATGAAAAAAAGAAACAACACTCAAATGTTGTTGTGTAAATACCTAAAAAAAACATCCATCCATCCTTCCATTTTCTGTACCCATCGTTCCTATGCAGGATTGCGGGGGGGCTAGTACCTATCTCCAGCTGTCACGGGGCGAGAGGCGGGGTACACCCTGGGCAGGTCGCCAGTCCATCGCAGGGCAACACAGAGACACACCGGACAAACAACCATGCATGCACACACTCATACCTAAGGGCAATTTAGAGAAACCATTTCACCTAACAGTCATGTTTTTGGACTGTGGGAGGAAGCCGGAGTACCCGGAGAGAACCCACGCATGCACAGGGAGAACATACAAACTCCATGCAGAAAGACCCCAGGCTGGGATTCGAACCCAGGACCTTCTTGCTGCAAGGCAACAGCTGCGCCACTGTGCAGCCGTACCTAAAAAAAATTGTTTTTATCTTATACAAAAAATTTAATCCTCATATCAAGTAATATTAAAACTATTAAATTAGGTTCCAACATAATCAAAACTATACATCATGTGCACACATTGATTTCCTAATTTTATAATCCCTTAACCCAGTCATTTTGTCTGTGTCTCTGTTCAGCAGCTAGGAGACAGAAATATTCCCTGCTTGAAATACCACAAGTGCCATTTTTCTTGTTTTTAAGATTTACTGTGACTGCAATCTGACAGCTGTATTTCCACCTCACTGTCTTGTGAAATTAAAATATCTACCGGAGACTGTGAAGTGCTAACTGTATGAACATGCAGTAACATTCCGTATACTCCCCCTCCCTCCTCACTGTTAAATAAGGGAACATTTCATCTGGTATTTTAGATATTTATAGATAGAAATAAGGAATTTACTCAATACACACTGTATAGTAAGTGTACACAAAAGTCTGTGTTTGTCTGCAGCTAATTAACTGCAATATAAGAAAAGGTTTCAAATCTGGCCCACCAGCACACGATTGATGCAGATAGGTACTTCTGACAATGTATTAGAGTTATATTATTAACTGGCAAATTAAAATTTTCTTGAGTCTTAAAATAAAAATGTTAGCGTCATCACAACGTATGTATCTTTTATAAACCACGCGTTTTGTTTGCATTTTAATTTTATAGTCTCCAGGAACAAAAACATTTAGCTACTGTTATTGATAAACACACCTAGGGACACCCATTCCTTAAACTCAACCAATTAAAAAAAAATGTTTTTGTGGACTGCTATTGCGAAACAAAAAGTATATCTTTTTGTTATTTTTTCTTAATATTCTTATTTTTGAATAAATAAGCAGTAACAAGCACTTTGAGCTTCCCCACAATTCATCCATCTCCTTTTCGGGGTCCATCCCCATCCATAACACACCAAATAATAAATAAGATTCAATGTGACAGGGTGCCAGAAGTAGATAAAATACGTCTCGCAGTCAAATTTGTGGGAAATGTAAAATGTTCATGCTGCAGAGATAATATATTGTGAAAGTAAGGCATTTTACTAGATGTGTCCAATTTCTTTATCTCAGTTTACTGAAACAAAAGTTGTTGGGTAAACCACAATAAAATAATGTGAATGTCTCAATAGTTTGTCCTTGGTTATCAATTACAGCCTGACAGCATCTCATGCTGTTAAAGAGTGAACCTACCGTCTTCTGAGATATAGTATTCCACTCTTTTTGAAGAGCTGCTATCGGGTCATAGAGGTTCAGAGGAGTGGGATTATGACCCTCTATGTGACTCAGTTAATCCCAGAAGTTTTGGTGTCCAGGTTTGAAGAAAGTGCAAGGCACTCTATTTCAGGTACCTCAGTCTCCAGCAGTTGTTCCCTGCTGATGTTATCTGAATGAGCTTGGGCATTATTATCCACGAAGATAAAATCCGGCCCATGTCACTCGTTTAGAGGCACAATAACTGGAGAAATGATGTTATACAGATAGCATCACCTTTCACTGTACCATTAACTAGATGTAAAGCAGTTCTGTATTGACTACACCCATCTGCTCTGACCATAACACTACCACCTCCAAATGTTTGTCTGGTGACAACAATGGCTATAACATAGTGTTCTCCTTGATGTCTCCAACAGCATTTAAGGCCATAATTACTGCTCAGTGGCAATGCACTTTCAACAGAAACCACCACTGAGTCCCACTTGGTTCCTAGTCAAGTGCAAATGCTTCTTTGTCCATTTAAAATGATGACACGTGTGTCTGGTGGTGTGGTCAGGTTCCCTTGCAGGTCATGTGAAATACTGACTGTTCTAAAGTAAAAAGTTTTGAATGTGACCAAACGTCTGATGCCTTCAAATGACTCTTGGAGTCTCCTTGTCCCTATTGCAATGTGCTGTTGACAGTCTGTGACACTCAGGCAGCATCCTGTGTGAAGCCTTACAATGTCTAGGGACCTCTAAGTAATGGTTAGGTAGTCAATCTTGGTCTAATGATGTCAAATTGTGAACAGCATAGAGAAGGGGCACAGTAAAACTTTAAATTGTCAGTGAACCAGAATATTTAGTGGAAGATGTTTAGTTCAGACACTTTTTTTGTGACTTTTGTGGCCAATCACCTAGAACTTACCAGGTGGTACTTTTTGTCTTCAAAACTGGATTTTTATACATATCTAATTGACAGTCTTCCTTTTTAAATGAAGGATTTAGCCTTTATTACAGTGGTACCACCAAGTGGGGAGGGGTGGGTGTCAATCCCCACCCACTATATATGGAAAGAGGACAACATCAGGACAATATAACTTTTTCAGATTCTGTTATAGCCTTCAGGTTTGACGTGTCAAGCGAAGAAAATCAAGTCTTATCTTGCTGCTATTTTCAAAATGTTATGGAGGATTCCCTGTTTTATTGACAGCTACATTCCTAGACCATGTCTTCATAAAAATAACACCAGATTTTGTATTGTGGTTTCTTGCTATAAATAGTAAAACAAATGTGCTTAAGTTGCTTGAAAATGTTTTTGATATTACTGGCATTATTTAAAGACACAACAGACTAAATTATACATCTTTTTTGGCTTTCTGGAAGCACCTTGACTTCTCTTCACATGAATTCATTTTCTTCCTGATAAACAGTTTAATCCCTTTTTTTGAAAGAGTTAGATTGATATTTTTTCTAAGGTTGAATTATAAGAAAGATAGTGACTGCTAACATAACCTTGTGCAGATGCTGTGCACTCACACAGCTTCATTAGGGACTTTTTGAGGCCTATGTTGTTTTAAAGATGCTGGTACAAAGGTCGCTGTGTGTTAAAGGACGCACAAATAACCTGTTGAACATGAAGCAGGAAAATAACACAACTGGATGGAGATTCAGAAAAACAATTTGTGCTAAAAGCTTCTTCTCAATTTAGAATCATTTGCAGTCTTCATGCAGTCTTTAGTGACTTTATTCAAAATGAAAATGTTGATGGATGTAAAATTTGTCTGACAGTGACTCACCTTAGATTCTAAATGAGTGAGTGAGTGATTTCCAGGTTCTAGATTACTAGTGGGTAGGTTGTTATTAACATTAAAAGCACAAAGAGTTCACACAGTCAGCTCCGAGTCTGATTCAACTCCATTCTTTACATTTCTTCTATGAGCACAGTTTCTGATAATTGAAAAGATGATTGCATGCTACAGCGAAGGAACAAGTCACACAATTCTTTTTTTAAATAAAGCTTGCCATCAGGCAGAAGATGCTGAATTTAAAGCAGAAGAGAGTGCATGTTTTTATCTAAGAGTCTAATGACTTCTGGTATCTGCCCTGCAGCGTCAGAGCAAATGTATGTCTTCCAATTCAATTTCGAGCACACTAAGCACATTTCTTTCAATGATAATACACATGTGTTGGTCCGCCTAGGGCTCCTGTGCTCTGAGGGTCCTTTGGATGTCTATGGCTCCGATCTCCTTTGTGTCTGTGTCAATTCCTAGGAGGCAGATCAATAGCTTCTCACATCAGCTATTGAACACTCGTATGGAGAAAATCCTTATATGCACCAGCATGCTCATACATACACACACACACACACACACACACACACACACACACACACACAGGTGTGAGGATTGTTTAGAGATGCATTCTTGGAATGAGGTTACCACAACTAGATCTTGTCATAATCGGGACCATAAGCTTTTCAGTGAAGCTGTTGTTGTATTTATTTTCTATTTTGGAGGGAACAACCAGACATTGCACTAACAGATGCAATGGTATTGCAAGAAAGTCAATCGCTAAAAGCAACAAACATCATCAGATCTACAAATCTCTCACATAATAATAGCACCGCTGTAAAATGAATAAATCAGGAATAAAAAGCTATGTCATAAACCTAGCTTAGGAAACAGCCAACCAGCATCTGTAGGCCCCTGTTGTAACCTATCAAACAGCTTGCTTTACATCCAGCCTCAACATTACCACAGCCCTGGTAAAGACCGTACTATGATAAAAAAATTGAATATGGTGTCATGGTTTTAACATAATTGTTAGTGGCTCCTCTTATCCTCCTGCTGATGGCCGGATAAGGAACAGGTGCGCAGGAGCACACCTGCTGGGCTCTGCCCTCCAGTGGAAAACCTGCAGCTCTAGATCTCTACTGTGCCCTCCAGTTGACACCTGAAGCTTCAAGACAGAGTGAAAACCACCAAAGAAACACAACACCCAGACTCCTGAGATAAGGTGCACAGAGATGACACACTATTGGATATCTGCCTTTCATATTATGGTGTCATAGAAAGAAAAGGTTTCCCCGTTACCCTACAACATACTCATACACATTCCCAACTCATACACTAATCACAACTGGAGCATATCAAATGCATTGCATGTATATTGTATTTCCCATAGTACTTGTTTGTCTTTCTTCACAGACATACAAATGTGAGTGAAACCCCATTCTTAACCCATAGGGTTTATTAAGATGCTAGTGCTCCCTCAGAAACTAATGTTGAACTAGAAAGTGTTGAATGCATTCACTGCTTTAGTCCCGAGTTTGCTTTTTCAGGTTTAGGTCAGAAATCTGTGCAGGACAGTCAAGTAATTCCATATGTTGAAACAGGAGAAATCCATCTTACAAAGTTATTCCACAACAAACTTCCTCATCAATGCCCTTTTAGACCTTGGTTAGTGCCCTAGTATGCAGTCATGTTGAATCCTACAATGTTTGGAGCGTGAAATTGTCCCAGGTCTCTTAGTATGATGAAGTATTCTGAGTTCCTTTTCCTGGAACCAAAAGGCTGAGTCCAACTCCTGAAGAACAACCGACACCATAATCTGCTCTGCAGCAAACTTTACACTCGCACCATTGCAGTAAGGTAAGTCATGTTAACGCGGCAGCTGCCAAACCCAGACACATCCATTGGACTTGTCTCCACTTCTCTAGGGTCCAGTGGAAGTACACGTTATCCCCATGCATTTGACATTTTCTCATTACACTTTACAATGTAAAGCTTGACCTACTTAGCTGTTGAAATCTATTACAGTAAGCTTTCTATATACTGTTCTTGAGCTAATTGTATGGCAACATGGTGTTTGGATGTCTGTAGCTGAAGGTTTGTAACCGCTGCACACTATAGCCTCAGCATCCTCTGACCCCACTCTTTGATTTTGTGTGACCTACAACTTGGTTGCTTAGTTGCTGTTGTCCCCAGTTGCTTCTACTTTGCTATACTACTACTACTAACAGTTGACTATGGGCTGTTTAGTAGTGAGTAGGTTTATCACTGCACTTGTGGCATTTTATCATGGTGCTCATTGGTCCCCCCAAAGCAGCCAATTATTTACAAATGTTTGTGGAAGCAGTCTGAGTGTCATTTCATTTTATATACATATATGGCCATGGAAGTGATTGGAGCATCTAAATTCTATGATTTGGAGGCCTAAGCGAGTATTTTTGCCAATGTAGTATATGTTAATACAGTACATCTGCATTAAACCAATGAATAACTACCACAAGTAAAAAACAGCTGACCTTCAACAGCAAATCTCTATTTAGTTAGATCAGACAGAATCATATGAAACTGTTTTATTTAACATCCACTTGTTTTGAGTGTTAGAAACCCCTCAGCATTACATCTAACAATAAGATCAATTGATTCTAGAAGTGTTTGGAGTGCTTGGAAGCACTTCCTGATCATTTTTTCCCTCTAATAGATGAGTGCAGAGAGCCAACAGGACACCAGCCAATTTGGCTTGTAAAATTGTTGGTTAGACAGAGAATAAGATGCAAATGCTCTTTGGAGCCAGTTTTGCTGGAGTGGAACATTTCTGGGTTCCTTATAAGAGAAGCTTTGCCTCATAGTTGTGACATCTTTTGATCTGGAGTTCAGTTTGCTTCTGTTTGTTTCCATTGTACAAAAATGAAAATTTACCACATTTGGTCCGAGATGGTAAAAAAGCCCTTGATTTAAGCTGTTTTATATTCAGACCCTTATTAGATTAAACCAGTTAGCACATCGCAGTTGAATAATGATTTATGAGTAATTTAAAATGCACTCTTAATGAACTTCTTTGGGTTTATTTAGCAGAATAACAGGGTTACTTTATATTTTGACCTCAAAATGATACCAGTCCTCACCTTGCTTGTACTCAGTTTTTCATAAAACTTGACAGCTTGGTTGTTTCAAGCTACCCCTCTCTGGCTCTTGGCTTTTTCCCTTCTCTTTTTTGTGTTCTGTTTATCTTATGTGCACTACCCTCCAGGCACACATACTCGTGTGTCATGTAGAACACCAGAGCTGCAAAAACAACTGCATTAGTCATCCCTGATAATAGGTTCCCCCAAATAGCTCCAGAAACAAAGGGTATTAATTGCAGCAATTGGGAAGCAAAGAACAACATGCTGATGATAGAGTCAGCACAAACAGTAATGTCACTGTTAGAGAGTAACAATATCCCAAAAGTCTTACTGGGAAAAAAACAGTCAAGTCAAAGTCACTTGGAGAATAAACAGCTATAGCTCGTGGGAAATTCTTGCAGAGGCTAAGTTTGGCTTCCTAAGTTTTAATTGGGTTTTAAGATAATCTTGTCATGCTGTTTATATCTGAATGAGAACTACACCAATCAGGCATCCCATTGTGACCACTGCCAGGCAAGCTCCATAACATTGATCTTCTCATCATCTTGGCACCTCAAAGTTGTGCTTCAAAAAAAGGGGCAAGTGTAGGGATTTCAGTGGGTGTGACAAAATCTAGAATGTGATGGCTATTTATAATTTTAATGTCAAGTGACCAGCTCTTTATCCTGGCAGACAAAATAACTGCTACTTCTTGGTGGTTAATAGTGGACAGTTGATATTAGGTCAGGAAAAATGTGTTATCCAGAGTTATCCAGAGATTTTCTGCACTCCTAATCAATACTGTTCCCCTACAACCTCATTTACATTCCTGAAGGTTGTGACATCTTATTCTGAGCTCCAGTTCAGTGATGTGTTTCTTGTGGAGAATCCCTCAGCTTACAATGCTGCCAGGACAAACGTTTTTAAATGTAGGGACAGCTAGATATACATTTGATCTGAATGGTTAAATAATTACATGGTATGAGAGGTGGAGAACAAGAAATGCTCTTTCATCTTTGCAAGCTTAAGCAAGCTGCAACTTACAAGGCTTATGTTGTAAAACAACATCAGTTTTATAGACAATTTTAACATTTTCTGGGGCAGGAGTCAGTTGTTTGGTGCGGATGGACTCCATCTTAATTGACAGGGCACCCGCATGTTGGCAATGAGCCCATGCGCCCCCCTGTCTACCACATCAGGCCCAACTGCCCCTGCCCTCCCTGCCACATCCTGATGTCCAGTTGGTCCCTGCTCTTATGAACCCAGACCTGATTTTAACAGTAACTCACATACTGGACTCTGACCTTGCCATACCTCATTCATACCTGTTATTATCAGCAGAGCGTGGACAAAAAAAATCATAAACCTAACAAATGCAACACAAATAATCTCAGACAGTTACCAAAAGTTCCACTTTCATTAAATCAGTCACTCCATCTCCAGCCACCATTAATTTGGCACTTATAAATGTTCGCTCTCTGCTGAAAAAAATTATTATCAACAATCTGATTTTAGACCATAATCTTGATTATTTATTTTTAACTAAAACGTGACTGTGTGCAGATGCCCCCTTTGTTCTTACAGAGGCCTCCCCACCAAATTTGAAATTAACTTATTCCATGAGGAGTAGCAAAAGGGGAGGCGGTACTACTTTTATAGGTTCATGGCACTTATCACGTTCTGCCATAATTTAGTGTTTATTTGTCTTAATTTGCTTTTATTCTAATCTTATTGGTGCTACAAGAAGAAGAATGCTTTTTCATAGACCAGACAGAAGATGGCTTGGTATTAGGACTCACCCTTATTTTACATTAACATGAATAGTTCCTTTTGCCTTCTTGTCATAGTTGTACGTTGGTATTTGGGAAACCATGGGTCCTGCTATCCAAATGGACATTACCTTGACACATACCACCAAGCACCTGCCTTCCATTTTTACAAACCATGACATATGATGTATGATTACTGTGGCCTTTTTCTGTAGGATAATGCACAGGCAGAAATGGGTCAGGCATGGTTTTAGAAGCCCAGGAATGAATTTGAGGTGATGACCACAAATTCCCCAGAAAACCATCTAATTAGGCATCGGTGGGTTGTGCTAGACAAAAAAATGCCTTGCTGGATCAGGGCTGATTTGGCAAAAAGGGAACCTACAGACTAAGGAAGTTGGTCATAATGCCTGATGGGTGTATTTTTTGCTAATTCAGGTGATTGATTCATGAAGAAAAAATGCTCTCCTTTGTTTTTTATTATTAAAGCTGCTCTGCAGAGTTTGCTAAGAGTGTACCATGTGGCCATTAGACGAACTACAGTCAGCAAAATCCGCACACCAGTGACTTTCAAGCGTATGCTCATTAGTCCAAGCTCTACGACAGTCAGAGGCCATTTTTGTCTTTTTTGTAGCACTGGACAAATTCTTCTCTTCTTTGACTTACGTAGAGTTTGTGTGGGTGTCTGGGCTGGCTAGCTTAGCTTATATAGCGGCTAACAGACGGAGAACAGCGGCACCTCATGATCGCGTATACGTGGGTACACAAGACCGTCATTACATCACGGCACGCTCTCTCTCAAGCACTCCTTGCTGTTTAGACCTAAACCACCTCAAAATAAATAGAATTGCAACCCCTACATGCAACCACAGCAAAAACTTCCAGAGTCAATCGTATGGTCAGAACATGAAAAAATTACTATTTTATTTTACTATTTTAACAAAAATATTACATAATGCAGCTTTAATGTTTTTATTGGTCACCAGTGACATGTGATCCTGACTGTAAATACTGTTCAGTCTTCTGTTACAGAAACATTTCAATGTTATGTCAATTAATTGATTAAGTAATTATTAGTAAAGGCATTTTGGGAATATGGCATAATTATTAGAGTCAGGGAAGAGGCTTCTTACCTACTCTGATCTAACTGCGTGACTCCTCAGCAGTAAAGAGTGTTTTGGTTGACCTTGCAATGAAGACATATTAGGAGACCGGAGGCAGAAGCTGCTTACAGAGGGTAGACATGATCTGAGGTGCGAGAGAGTTCAAGCATTGGTCCAGACAGGCTCATTTACAAGACTGCCCGTAATAAAATATAAGAAACGCCATTCCAGACTCCAGCCTCATCCATATGGACGGAAGAAGATATTTTCTTCCATAACACTTCCATACCACTTCACTCAATGAACAGAACCTACAATATCAGGGTTTGTAAAGTCATGAAAAACCTAGAAAGGTCATGGAATTTGAAAATCCAATTTCCAGTCCCTGGAAAAGTTTAGGAATTTAACAAAATCTATGTTTAAACTTTTAAAAGTAATCAAAAATAAATAAGAAACGGATAGATAAATATATAGAAATTGGGGACTCTTACATTTTTAATCAGGCAGGTGGACACACCTCCCTCTGAGGCCCTTAAATGGAGCTCACCGAAATAATGCTAAAGCAATTCCGTGCATGCAAGCTAAAATGAAGAGTTCAAAATGGCATGGAAATGCAATTTCAACAATGCATGGCTTTTTATTGACAAATATCGAAGCTGGCTTCAAAAGGATGCAGACCCAAGACATAAGTGTAAGCTATACAGTAAAACGTTTGATGCTTCAAATATGAGTGAAGAGAAGTCTGTTCTGAAACACACAGGCTAGGGCTGGTCACTTTACATGCAGCTTACTCTGCTGGCAAAAGTGGGAATGACTTAAGTAAAAAACTTTCAATTTCAGTGAACAAGTGTTTAGCAACTCAATGGGGCTGCAGTTGACACTTTGATAGGCGAACTTTAAGTCAAAAAGTATTGACCAGTATGTTTTTGACAAAAAAACAGCATATCCTTTAAAACTCAAAGGGGTTTTGCATGATATGTCTCATCTTAAAGATTATTTTGTTTAAGTTAAATCTGCAAAATGCTTGTAAACAGACTCAAAATCAGCCAATAAATGTGGATAACACTGTAAAGGAGTAATAACCTAGTATTATCTTGGATACCCACGCTCTATTATAGTCTTTCAGGCCCTTCTAAAAAAAAAAAGTTGGAAAAAAATAAACACAGAGCTCCTCTGACCCTTATTTCTGAAGACATTATTTTTGTTTCGCGAGATCTGATGCGATACTTTGGCTGTCGTGGACGGGCATTGTAATAATGCAAATGAGGGACGCGTTGATTGGTGGCAGGAAGGAGGGGGGTTGACACCGCAGGTAACGCTTAACCCATATATACTACTCCCGCTAGCATACAATAACCACATTAGCAGTTAGCTGCTGTTTGTTACACACAGCAGAGCAATAAAAACACAGCCTTACCGTTTCAATTGCAGGCAAGTCTCTGAGTGTTGGAATGGCCCTTTTTTCCAAACGGAGCTTTGATGCCAACTTCGCCTGATATTGTCCCAAACTCGTAAAGGATTCCGGCGTAAAAAAAAAATAGAAAAAATATTTCCATGTTGATTCTGGCAGTCAACAACAGAGCAACTCATGTGTGCACTACGTTTCTGGTAGAAAGGGTTTTAGCTGATTTAGCTGATTAAAATAAAAGGCTGACACGAATATGTCTTCTTCATGCATCATTGCATAAAGAAACTTTCTGCATCTTTCACGGTGGAGTTCGTACTTGGAATCGGTGATGTGTCGGTCGCGAAAGAACCGGCTCTAAGAGCTAACTCTTTGAAGTGAACGATGGGAGCCGACTCGTCATTGGGAGACGTTTTTTTTGTTTTTTTTCATTCCCCCCTGCTTGTTTTGGTACATTTGGTACACATCGTTTTGCATTACTTTTGGTAATAAATACACTTTAAGCAACAGAAAATATGAGGAGCCGAAAGAGCCGGCTCTTTATTGTGAGCCAAGCCAAAAGAAATGGCTCTCCAAAAAGAGCTGGAATTCCCATCACTAGAATTCAGTAATGGCGGCACTCGACTGAATATGAGGAAGAGAGGAGCGAGGGGGAGAAGAGAGAGAGGGAGGGCTGGCTACCTGCAGCATAGGTAGGTCTGCGATGTCTATATATGGTATATCCTGCGGCGACTTGACGTCAAGTCGGCCAGAAATTAAACCACGTATTTGAGTGCGCGTGCACGTGGGCTGGTTGACGAACCCAGGGGTAAACAAACGCTTCACTTTTAAATATTGGCTTCCCGGACAGTGTATAATCGTTAGGCAATCATAACATACCTTTTTTCACATGGAAAAGTGAAAATTGACTCCTTTAAATTAATGCATGGAAAATTGGTTAAAGGTTATGGAAAAGTCATTGAAATGTCATGGAAAACTTTAACTGTAAAGCTGTACGAACCCTGCTATATACTTGTAATAGCTTACTATGACGAAGATGGTTTCCTTGTCATTTTATCTTTAATTCAATACAGGATTAACTTAGTTTGTCTGTGTTTGTATTTTATTCATTATGTGAATATTGTGAGCTCTTTCTCCTCCTGAATTATTTCATTGTTTTGTTTGAATGGGTTTGCTCATCTTCTCTGCTTTGGTAGGTTTTCACATATTTATTAATCGCTTCCGGCTACAGAAACACGGCTAATAAATATCAGCTGGTATTGCATGTGTCGTGTTTAATAAAGCAGGTAAGAACAAGGACAGGCTATCTTTGATGAATTTCCTCTGCTCTCCACAGCCTTGTCACAATGTGGGCCCTTTGAATGGGCGGCGGTTGATTTCTATTTTCATGGGTGACCTCATTTTGTCTTCCATGTTCTTTGTATTCATACTGTGTGTCGGTGCTGATGGAGCTTTATCCAGGGGGGTGCACTGTGCACAGAACACAGCAACCAGCTGTTTCATTTTCTTCCTGGAACATATGACTTATGAACTTGTACATGTGGGCCATGGCCACAGGACGCCTGTTTGAATAGTCAGGGCTGCTGATGCAATTTCTGGTTAAGTAAGTAGATTGTTGTGTCTGCACTTATTAGCTTCAAACTCAGGAGATTTTAGTCAATAATCCAAAGTATGCCGTTGTCTCAGAAAAGGTCAAGTATGCAATAGGATAGTAACTACCAGTAGAGAGTTTTAGTAAAATTCCTCCATCGCATCCATCCACCCATCCATCTATTCATCCATCCATCGCCTTTTTCTTTTCGAGTTGCGGAGGTAACAGGCCAGGAGGAAAACCAACAAATTAAAGATCCCTTCCATCCGGCGACGCCATCCTGCTTGTTCTGGTCCAACCCAAAGCATTCCCAGACTAGACAGTATAGTCTCTCCAGCAAGTTCTTGGTTTTCCCCGGGGTCTCTTTCTAGTGGAACGTGCTTGGAAAACATATAAAGGGAGGCTCCTAGGAGGTATCCTGATCAGATGCCTGAATCACCTCAACTGCCGATCCAAAGAAACGGTGGCTCTACTAGAACCCACCCCTGATGACAGAGTTCCTCAATCTATCTCTAAGGCTGCATTCAGCCACCCTTTGAAGGGAGCCCATTTTGACAGATTGTATGCTAAAATTTATGCAGTTTGAAAATCTTCATGTAACACATCGGTCACTAAATTTGGCTGACATTTTTTCAATAAGCTTCAAACTCATTACTTTTGACGTATATACGGCATATGTGCTGAAGATGCTTTCACTGACCACTTCCATTTTCCTGGCTTTTTATCACTTCCCATAATCTGGAAAAGTGTGATGGACCTGTGAATTCAGCCTTCTTTACTCCAATACCCATAAATAAACTCCAGAGGAAGCAACTATTTTCAGATGTCTCCTTAGAAAATAAAGTCTACCTGCGTGTAATTCAATTTGTTTGTTTGGAGTTTGGAGGTTTGTTAGAGAACTTTATTGAACAAACACCATCATGCAAACCAAGGAACACGGGCAGGTCGGGAAGAAAGCTGTGAAGAACTCTAAATAAGTATGAGTTATAATATTGTATAATGTCCTGAGATTTTAAAATCTCACACAGCTCTGTCCAGTCCATCATCTAAAACCTGAAAGAGTCTAGCACAACTGCAGACCTACCAAAACATGGCTGTTTGCCTTAATTGATGGGCATTAAACAGAGTAGCAGCCAAGAGGCTAAACTTAACTATGGGGGAGGTTCAGAGATCCACAGTTCAGTCTGAGGATTCCTTCGATGGGACAACCATCACCAAACCAGATAGTTAAGAAAGAGTAGAGGTTCCCTATACATGTTGCCAATAGCCATAGAAAGGACAGAGCAAACCAGTCGAAGACAGTACTATAGCTAGACCAATGGTGGTGGTGCTATGGTCAAATGAGTAGTGGAGAAATGATGTGGGTATGTCTCTCTTCAGCAGAGACAGGGAAGTTAGTCAGAGCTGTTCCAAATACAGATGGAGCTAAATACAGGATTATCCAGGAAGATGTATTCCTAATGTGATGTTGGCATTTTTTTACAGAATAGACACACAATATACCAAGCATGATAATGGCATTAAAACCAATGCCAAATATCAATACCACAAAGGTATGAAGTTCTTAAAATTACCAACTGTCTCCCTTAGAGTAATTCCTAAATCAATGCATTTTAGTGATGTTTTTTGCATTATCACATAAAACGAAGTTGACTTATTCTCAGTTTATTTCCCTACAATATCGGAAACTGTTAGGCATGCAGTCTGGTTTTGATTCCCAGAATAAAGTCTACTGTGCTATGAGGCAAAACATTAACAAACAACAGAAAGCTAAATGTCTTAGATGGCTGTGTTGAGAGGGGAGAAAGTACCATGGCTCCATCCCAGTGATGGGCTGGGATACTAGAGCTATAAATTCAGTCACCCATTTGGTAATCCTTTTTGCCTCCCCAGTATTCCTCGGAAACGTATTGCCTTTCTTGAATCCTTCCTCTAAATTGTGTTAGCTCAAGTTACTCTCTCACAGAGTTAGCTATGTGAGCTCTTCTATGGCGTACTACTGCCTTATGAAATGCCCAAGCTGCTGAGTTTGCAAGTGGTGACTAAACTGCTTTCATTTTTCTTATCCTTTCTATCCTCCCAAAAATACATTAATATTTACAACATTAGTTGACACATTCGACAGAAAGTTTTACAGCAACTAACTGATTTCACAGCACAGTGGACAAAAAACATTGAACAATTATCAGGACTTGAGTCCAATCAGCTACTCAAGTCGATCACTCAAAAATGCCTCGATCAGAACCCTTAGATGACACAGGGGATCGGACTATCAGAAATGTTACTGTTTGTTACAGGCGGTTCCTGTGATCACTATTTTATTCAGTTGTCAACTAATAATAGATAAATTAATTTTTTTAAACAAAGGCTGTGGTAGGTTGTTGTCCATTACTAATCTTTCCCTGTTCAAGGGAAGACAATTTTTTGATTGTCATTCATAACATTTAAGCTATCTCTTAAGAGAGAAATTTTGATATCCCAATAGCAGTGCAGTTCCCTTTGTAGGGAGAAGGATTGCTAGGTTTTTATAGTTTAGAATAATGGCAGGTCATTGGAAGCCACATGCTCAGATGCCAATGCACAATAGCAGGATAAAAATCTGATGTATATTAAAGCACATATATTGACAGCAGTTCAGTGATTTAAAAGGATGTCATTAGGGTTTGACAGAATATTATCAAACTGGTTTGATCTTTTGATAAAATCTACATAAGTCTGAGTCTATCCAAGCTAACAGCAAGTAAGAAGTGATGCACACCTTGGAAGATTCTCAGCTTTTTAAAAACAAAGGTGCGCCGCAAATGGGAAAAAAATGAACAAGAAGGTCCAGAAAAAGACTAGACGGATAGCCTTGCGTGCGTGGTGTCCATTAGCTACTGTCTCAAAAGAGACGATCACGACCATTGTGGCTATAAAAGCCTGCAGGTAAAAGAGCAGATTTCAAACCTAAAAACCATTTTAATATTTCATCAATGGTAACACACATATTACCACAAGACCCACCATTTTTATTTATTTCACATTGCCATTTTAACCCCTCCTTTCCACCGGACGCGTAAGCAGCACGTTACAGGAGCAGCACGTCATACGCAGCTGATAGCCACCACTGTAGTCAATAGAACCCTTTCCACCAGAGCCGAAAGCAGCACGAGTCTGCCGCGTCTGAGGAGCGACATGTCGCAGCACTTTTCTAAATATACGCGGCAGTCCTATTTTCTACGCAGCACGCCTCTGAAACACGTAAATTTCTACATTTTGGATAGGGGAGACAGGAAATATATGGCTCGGCACCGGAAAGTTTCAAAGTAAAAGAAACGTGCTGCTTTGCGGTTGCTTTACTTAAAAAAAAGTCACTACCTGTGCGGCCCGGTGAGAAGTCAGTACCTCGCGGGAGGGTCTCACGTGATTTCGTGCTCTCGCTGACAGCTGCTTCCCTGCTGCTATGCGCCTCATACGCAACCGGTGGAAAGGGCCAAGCAGCAGAATACGAAAGTGAAACGTGCTGCTCCTGTAATGTGCCGCTTACGCGTCCGGTGGAAAGGAGGAGTCAGAGTGTTTTTTTTTTTCATCTGAAGCTGATGCCAGAGTGCTGCAAAAAGGCACAGAAACAGGCTCCTGTTATTTTCAGGTACCATGACAAATTAATGAGGAAACATGGAGGCATGTTTTAAAAATCCAAAGAAAATTTATATTTATCCTGTTGTTATCCACACTCTTAACTGTCAGGCCTGTCAGCTGGTAGCTTCAGGGAAGAAGATTCTGATTTAGAGCTCTGCAGAGATGGAAGCAGCGCCTTAATACAGAAACACGTATAACACCTCATATTTCAGAACATATATTAACCCCCAAGACACTTATTCAGGCATACACTCAGTATGGTACAGGTTTATTGCCAATAAGTCACAGAACACATTCGGGTCGTTATGTTTTTGCAGAAACACCCAATACAATTATGAGCTGCTAACTTTTGAAGACCTTCGAAGCCAGTTGCTCATACTACCCCCCCCCACACACACACACACGCACGCACACGCACACACACACACACACACACACACAAACCTTCTCCTAAACTCGCCACAGTTTATATAGCAACAAACTAATTTGATACTGTAGAGAAATGAGGCATGTGCATCTGAACGAGTCACTAATTAAGGACTTCATTCATGTGTGAAAATGGTAAGCACGTAGCGTATAGATGGAATCACCATTGATACCTTGACGCTCCCCCTCCCATCAGTCAGATGAAGTCTCACAACTTAAAAGATAAATTATTGCAGAGAAGAAGAAGACTGTCCGGATAACCATCAAATCAAATCAAACTTTATTTATAAAGCGCTTTTCAATCAAGAAATTGCATCACAAAGTGCTTTACAGATTAAAATGACCCCGCATAAACCACATTTCTATCCTTCCCCCACTGATTTGAAAGCATGATCACAGTTGTATCCATAATCAGCACCTCCAAATCCGAGACCATGGTCATGAACCAAAAAAGGGTGGGGTGCTTTCTCTGGGTCGGGGATGAGGTCCTTCCCCAAGTGGAGGAGTGTTAGTATCTGGGGGTCTTGTTCATGAATGAGAGAAAAATGCAGGGGGAGATCAATAGACGGATTTGTAGGGCATCTGCAGTTATGTAGGCGCTGTACCGGTCTGTCGGGGTGAAGAGAGGGCTGAGCCGAAAGGCGAAGCTCTCGATTTACTGGTCGAGCTACGTTCATACCCTCATCTATGGTCACGAACTCTGGGTGGTGACCGAAAGAACGAGATCACGGATACAAGTGGCTGAAATGAGTTTCCTCCGTACAGTGTTTAGGCTCTCCCTTAGAGATAGGGTAAGAAGGTCAGTCATCCGGAGGGGGCTCAGAGTAGAGCTGCTGCTCCTCCACATCGAGAGGAGTGAGTTGAGGTGGCTCGGCCATCTGGTCAGGATGCCTCCAGGACGCCTCCCTGGTGAGGTGTTTTGGGCACGTCCCACCGGGAGGAGGCCCAGGGAAAGACCCAGGACACGCTGGAGGGACTATGTTTCTTGGGAACGCCTTGGGATTCCTCCAGAGGAGCTGGGCCAAGTGGCTGTAGAGAGGGAAGTCTTGGTCTCTTTGCTCAAGCTGCTGCCCCCGCGACCTGACCCCGGATAAGCGGAAGAAGATGGATGGATGGATGGCTGGATGGACAGTTATATCCCCCTCCCCCCAAACCAACTCCCATGCACACACAAAGTTAAAAGCAACAGTAAACAAGGGCATTGGGCCGAGTGCAGATGAACCATGCAAGGAAACGTCATCAGAGGAGCCATCTGCACCGGCAGCAGTAGATCAGCAGCAGCAGCCGAGGCACCGGCACAGGGCGCCCAGTGGAGGCAAGGCCAAGACCCCCCCCCCTCCACCCATGCTCCACCTGGAGAGCACCCAGGCAGCCACAGCCGACCACCGCTCCCGAGGCAGAGGGCTCCCACAGAGGAAACACTGGAACGGGGATTAAGATAACAAAATAAAATATAAAAATTAGCAGTAAATAAATGTGAAAAGATTAAATAGTAAAATACTGATAAAATATAATTATATAAAACATGCAGAGCAATTAAACAGACAATAATGAATAATAATCAGTTAAAAGCTAGGCTAAAAAGGTGAGTCTTGAACCTGCTCTTAAAAACATGAACGTTCTCCAGGGCCCTGAGGTCCTCTGGCAGCCTGTTTCAGAGGTGAGGGCCATAATACTGGAAAGACGCCTCACCAAGAGTGTTTGTCCCAACTTTTGGGGTGACAAGGAGACGGCTGCCAGAGGAGCGCAGAGACCGCGAAGCTTCATATGGTAAAAGCAGTTCAGAGAGATAAGAAGGCCCATTAAGAAAGACCATTAAGTCAATTAAAAACCATATCTTCTTATTGGAATTCCAGAGTGGATGAAAGTAGTTTTCACACGCTAGTATTTCATGTTCCTAATGAGAGTAGTCATATTTTATTTTTTCCGGTGAGGGGTGTATGGAGCAGTTTGTATCTTACCTACAGTGATAAGTGGTTGCATCACCAGCAGCCTAAACCATAAATGCAAGGCATGACTCCATGCTTTCATGTTGGTGGTTTTCTGGCCTTGCAGTTTGCAATTTAAATCATGAATGTTGTGCATTCAGCGATAGAGTTCAACAAACCTTGATTGATTGACTTGACTACCCTATGACATATAAAAAACTCTTTTGTCCACAAAATTGCTGCAATCTGGATATTGTTTTCGTACTCATACCAGTACCTATAAACCAGAGAGGTAGGTCTGTGTCAAAGTCCCAATACTTCAACACTCAGAACAAAAACCATGTACTTTCATATTCACTTAAAATCCCATGCGTTCTCTATTCTGGTGTAAGGTTTAAACTCTCTGCACATCGTCTTCACCACATCTAGATGTGTACATAGGTTACTGAAAAGGTGCTCATAGTGAAGACCACGGAGATGTTGGTGACTATAGATGCGTATGGTGTGGTTAGCGTGGCACAGGATCTCAAGGCAGTTGTCAAAACATGTGGGAGGTAAAATTTACTCCATTTCCTGAAATCACACCACATCTTTAGAAAGAAAACCCAACTTCCATCTGGTACCAGCTGGAACCACATTAGAAGCATAATAATGTCATTCTAATAAAGTATTATTCACTTTCATTAAAATATCTAATCAACTTTAGCTTCTAGTACAATAGCAATATGAGCCACGTGTATATATATATATATATATATATATATATATATATATAAACTCAGCAAAAAAAGAAACCCTTTTTCAGGACTGTGTATTTTAACAATAATGTTGTAAAAATCCAAATAACTTTACAGATCTTCAATGTAAAGGGTTGAAACAATGTTTTCCATGCATGTTCAATTAACCATAATCAATTAATTAACGTGCACCTGTGGAATGGTCGTTAAAACCTTAACAAGCTTACAGAAAGTAGGCATTTAAGGTCACAGTTCTAAAAACGCAGGACACTAAAAAGACTTGTCTACCGACTGTGAAAAACACCCAAAGAAAGATGCCCAGGGTCCCTGCTCATCTGCGTGAACGTGCATTAGGCATGCTGCAGGGAGGCATGGGGACTGCTGGTGTGGCTAGGGCAATAAATTGCCATGTCCGCACTTTGAGACGCCTGAGACAGCGCTACAGGGAGACAGGAAGGACAGCTGATCATCCTCGCAGTGGAAGACCACGTGTAACAACACCTGCACAGGATCGGTACATCCGAATATCACGCAGAGACAGGTACAGGATGGCCACAACAACTGCCCGAGTCACACCAGGAACACACAATCCCTCCATCAATGCTCAGACTGTCCGCAATAGGCTGAGAGAGGCTGGACTGAGGGCTTGTAGGCCTGTTGTAAGGCAGGTCCTTATCAGATATCACCAGCAACAACGCCGCCTATGGGCACAAACCCACCTTCGCTGGACCAGACAGGAGTGGCAAAAAGTGCTTTTCACTGATGAGTCACGGTTTTGTCCCACCAGGGGTGATGGATGGATTCGTGTTTATCGTCGAAGGAATGAGTGTTACACCGAGGCCTGTACCCTCGAGCAGGATCGATTTGGAGGTGGGGGGTCCGTCATGGTCTGGGGCGGTATATCACATCACCATCGGACTGAGCTTGTTGTCATTGCAGGCAATCTCAATGCCTTGCGGTACAGGGAAGACATCCTCCTCTCTCATGTGGTACCCTTTATGCATGCTCATCCGGACATGATCCTCCAGCAGGACAATGCCACCAGTCATACTGCTCGTTCTGTGTGTGAGTTTCTGCATGACAGCAATGTCAGTGTTCTGCCATGGCCAGCGAAGAGCCCGGATCTCAATCCCATTGAGCACGCCTGGGACCTGTTGGATCGCAGGGTGAGGGCTAGGGCCATTTGCCCCCAGAAATGTCCAGGAACTTGCAAGTGCCTTGGTGGAAGAGTGGGGTAACAAATCTGGTCCAGTCCATGAGGAGGAGATGCACTGCAGTACTTCAAGCAGCTGGTGGCCACACCAGATACTGACTGGTACTTTTGATTTTGAGCCTCCCTTCATTCAAGGACACATTATTCTATTTCTGTTAGTCACATGTCTGTGAAACATTTTTAGTTTATGTCTTATGGTGTTGACTCTTTTAGTGTTCATACAAATATTTACACACATTAAGTTTACTGAAGGTAAAAACAGTTGAAAGTCAGAGGACGTTTCTTTTTTTGCTTGGTTTATATTTATATATATATATATAAATACAATATTTTAAGGTGGAACACACACAAAGGGCTCTGTTCCCTAAAAGGTAGTTCCGCAAACCCAGGCATTTAGTAGAAAACTCATTGTGACAGAACATGATTTCTTTTTTAAAGAAAATTGTAGATGATCAAAGTTATATGTAGGTATGAGAGAGGCAGATGTTTTTGCATGATGATGTTTTCGTGTTTTACTCAGGGTCTCTCGCATTCAGTGCAGCTGAAATAATGTGAGACAGGATGTAATTAATTTGCTCCAAAACCAGAGTTTATTTTAATTCCTTAAAAAAAAGAAACTACAAGGTTGTTCTCAAGTTTTTGAAGGTCTTTAAACGTATTACTTTTCAGATTGTTATTTATTTAGTCCAGTATTTTTAGCCAGTTATCACTATGGTCCAATTTATTTAGTTCCAACTTTTGTGGGGGGGAAAAAACAAGATGTTACAGAATGACAGGCGGGAAATCGGAAATTTAAACCAAGGTGATTTAGCCTGAAAAATCGGTGTGCAGTATGTACATGTATTTTCTGAAGGGTAGTGCATCTCTTGGATCTTGTGTCAGGTGTTTGTATTTTTTTTATCTTCTGTAAGGGTTTTTATAGATACTTCTCATCTGTAGTAGATATTTTTTGTCCAGTCACCTCCTGAGTCCTCCATCCTCCAGTTTTTCAGAAAGTACAGTACAAGGCCAAGATTTGTGACGTCTTAGCGCTGTAGGCTACATGATGCTAAAACATAATGTAACCAAGAAAAAGCCAGGAATCTTTCAGTGATTCTTCTTTGATCTATTGGTCAAAAAGATCAAAAAGAGGAAGGCTGACCAAAAAGGGAATAACCCCGGCTTTCTACCGGCGGGGTGTAACATCTGTGAAGCGCAATATGCAGCTAATAGCCGCTGTTATAGTCAATGGGTTTATTTCCACCAAGCGCACAGGGCACGAATCCGACACATTCCAGAAGCGTAGTGTCGTGGTGCTCTGCTACATTTATGCGTCGGGTGTATTTTTTATGCGCTATGCTTCCCGAGCACATCAAGCTCACCCGTCCAGATCGAGCCAGAACGGCAAATCAAACATGGGAGCAGTAAAGCATCTGTCAAATTTCAAATTTAAAGACATGTTCGGTGGCCAATTAGCAATTAAAAAACAAAGGCTTTGGCTTTCATCATAGAAGACGAGAAGTGTGGAAGCACCCAATTTTATATGATACCAGTGATGGGAGTGGATGGTGAGTTTATGATACTTATTAAATGTGATTTTTTTTATCCCCTGCATGCTACCCACTCAGTTCTGCATTTGCAATTCTCCTGTGATTTCGTGATCACGTTGTACGCATTCGCATGCGCTACCGGTAGGAAGGGATGTGCTGCTGACATTGCGGGGAAATTGCGTCTATTAGGTTACGCACCGCTAATGCATCCAGTGAAAAGCCAGGGTGACAGACAGGGAGATGTGAATACCAAAGCAAATAGAGAGGGAATAGGAGACAGGAATGGAAAAGAGAGATCAAAGACTGGGTAATGGAAACTGTACTTAAACTGGGATTACACTGTGGGATTTCGGACGTCCTAGAGCTTTTCTTTCGTTGTGAAAAGAATCGTGATGAAAAACTGGGCACATGCATGTGATTTGTACCTCCTTGGCCGTGCAGTGTGACGCATTCCCTGACGGCCTATTTAGTGCTCGTACAACAAAAATCAGATATCGTCAATCTCTACGACCACAGACTGTTTTGGATGCTGCTGGCTTTTGGGATGTCCTGCTACAGAGAGACCTCGTGCAGTTTGACCGACTGAAATATTGGGCCGTTCAGTGTGACACACCTCTAAGGCTTGGTGGAGCTCGCACAGTGTGGCATGAAGCAGTACTTTGAGACGGCCGAAAAACGCACAGTGTGAACCGGCCTCAAAGAGACAGAAACAACAATTCTCAAACTGCTCAAACCCGATCTGATCTTTCACAATTATAGTTGAAACCACATATTTACATACACTGCATTACAAAAAGTCTGGAATTCATCATCAGCGTTCTATATTTTTAGTTGGTAAGAATCACCTAGCTTTTTTCTATTTGCTAAATTCCAGAATAATGAAAAACACATGTTTTTAAATTAGAAGTTTACACACACTTAGATTACAATACTTTTGAACACTGGAAAACACAGATTATGATTTTGTGGCTTTATAAGGTTGTTCACAACAGGTAATTAACACATTTAACACATTTTCCGGAGGTTGCTTTGGTCTTCTGTTCAAACAATTATATACATATACACACCATAAGAATGTTTAGCCATCATACAGTGCAGGTTCTGTGTCTCAGAGATGAATGTGTTTTGGTGTGAATAGATGCAGATCAACCCAAGAACAAAGGTACAAGACCTTGAGAAGACGCTTGCTGAAGCTGGTATGGAAAGTTTCTTTGTTTACATGGAAACAAGCACAGTACCAACATCTAGCCACTACTCAAAACCCAACATAAAAGATTAAATATAATTTACAAATACATGAATACTTCTGCTGACCTGTCCTGTGGTCTGACCTAAAACAAGAAAAGTTTAGTCTCATTTTACATCTGGTTTTATGTATTCTGCTGAATCTATTTTTGAACTCAGATGCTAAGTGGGTAGTTTCCTTTTTCTATTTTGGTACAGGAAGCAATCCTTTAATTTTACTAACATGAATCCTCTAACTGGTGATCGACTATTTGCAAGCCCTCATGGTTTCATCACCTGTTTCAGGTTGTGAATTAAGTCTTGGCCTGACCTATTAAATGTATTTCTGACTAATAAAGCAGCAAGCGAAGGGATTATTGTTTAATCTGATTGTATGAGCAAAAGGTTACAAGCTTATCCACAAAGCTTTTTCTTCCATTGTATTTTAATCTCATTAGGGGATGTTTGATCCATTGCTCTCTGAATCTTTGCTGACCCTTTTAGCAACAGGGGCAAGGTGCTTTTTGAACGGCCAACCTCACATCTCCAGCGGTGTCTGGCTTAAAACTGTCCTCTCCTTCTGTTTGGTTGTTTTATGGGCCAGAAAAAGCCACAGCTATGCAACTGTTTTATGATGCATTTCAAACTTGCCATTGAGAAGGGGGAACATTGTATTAGGCACTTGTAAAATTGATGTGCTAGGCCAGACTGGAGACAGAGCTGATGTTTGGCTGCTCTCATTGGGCCTCTGAGATCAATAGTATAAGAGATCATCCATTTAGCAGAGCTGTGGCTCATCTACCCTGGCTGAACGTATAATAAGCTGTCACACTACATGATAATGTCATCTTAACAACAAAACCCTGGTTTATTTCCACTGGTCATGGCAATTCCCCTCGTTCTTCGAAAAGATTTGAAAGGAGGAGGAATCACACAATGTACCAAAAGATTTGTTTTGAAACAAACCAAAAGAAATACAAAGAAGACCCGGCTGACAATCCCTATAGCCTCAGCACATATCACAAAAGAAAGTCCCAGTTACAGCTTGCCGCAAGTCATGTAGAGGACACAACATGTGGAAGAAAGCCCTCTGGTCTAAAGTTTCTGACCTGGATTCAAAAAGCTGTGTGCTGAAAAACCAACACTGCACTACAGATAGTACTGTACCATTTACAGTTCACCATTTCTTGATAGTTGGGACAAAACATGTCCTATGTAGAAAGTCACATTTACAATAAAACCATAAAATACAAATCTTATTGTTAACCCATATTTTTATATTTTTTAAGACTTTTTTTCAAAAATTTATAATTTATGGAATGAGGGTGTGTGTTGTTGTATGTTTCCTCAGCAAGAGGTCAAGAGGCAAGTTATGTTGTTATTGCCTTTATGACATTTAAAATGGTCAAAAATATTCCAACATTATTTTTATTAGACTTTATTGGTTTTCTTGCAGTCTAAGATTTGTGGGTTTGATTCCAGCTTCCTCCTGACATATGTCGATGCGCCACCGAGCAAAGCACTTAACCACAAGTTGCCTACCAATCTGTGTATTTGTGTATGAATGTGTGGGTTTTTGTGTGTGATAGACTGAATGTGACTCTAGAGTGCAAAGCCTTTTGAGTGGTCAGTTTGACTAGAAAATATATCCACAGAGCTGTGTGAGTCAGGATGTGTGTGTGAGAGCGTGTGTGCGTGTGTGCTTCTCCTACCTTCTATTATTGCAGGGTGTGAATGACAGGTGTGTCCAGTTGGAGCTCATCAAGTTCAAATCAGAAGGAGATGTAGGAGGAGCGACCTCCGTGAGGCAGATACCTGATTGTTTTCTCACACAAGTAGTAATCCGGCTCAACTCAGTGATATTTCGTTTGTCTAGTTCTTTGTACTCACCTTTGCTATCTTTCCCTTGCAGACAGCTCCGTTCCCTAGTGGATGCTTAGTTCCTGGTCCCCAGTGTTTGCCTTCTCAATTTCCTCCATCTGTTTAGAGATCGCTTCTCAGCTCCTCTGGCTGCCCTCTTGGAATCATTCACCTGGAACATTTCATTGCCCATTCACCTGCGTGTCCACATTTCCAACCAATGTTCATCAGTCCACCACTCCAACCTGGAAACAAACAGAACACACTATTACCACAAATCCATTCATCAATCCCCCGCCAACCTCAGCTCCAGTGAATAGACTCACCTCCTGCTGGAACGTCATCTCCTTCTCCGAAACAGTAAAAAATCTGCTTGTATTCTTCATTGTCAATCGAACTGCTTTCACCTCATATCTCATTTATCAATAAACCTTTCAAAACACTTCTTAGTATCCGTGATTGAGAGTCTGAAGCTAAACCAAACATGACAGAAAAGCAATATATATCAATTCTGTCCATTTCATATTGAATAATGATCAACTCTAAGTAAGGATGATTGCAATTCCCATAGCCTTGCTGGATGGTTGCTACTGTTGCTGTTTCAAAAAAATATCTGTAAGAGACTGAGGATCGTCTTCCAGCAGGAAGACAAACCTAATTATAAAGCCAAAGCTAAAATGGAAAGCCTTGAATCATAGGTGCCCAAGTCCAATCCTCGAGAGCTACCATCCTACAACATGTAGATGCATCTCTGCTCCAACACACCTGAATCAAATTCCTGAATCCAATTATCTTCAGTCATTCAGCTCTGCAGAGGCCTGACAATGAGTCATTCATTTGATTCAAGTGTGTTTGGGCAGAGATGCGTCTAAAAGTTGATGGATGGTAGCACACAAGGACTGAACCCCCTGGTTTAGATCAATGAAGACTCTTGGTAGAAAGGTCTAGTCAAAGTCTAGACCCACATTTAATTGATAATCTGTGGTCATACTTCAAAATAGAGCTTCAATAATAGCTTTCTATCCTTTCCGACAGGCCTATTTTGTAAAGTGGAATGTTGCTGTTTCTATCTGTAAAACCAAATTCAGATTTAGACTACATGCTGGATGTCGAATCCCTCCCCTCACCCCGCTGAGAACACATCATAAATCAAGCACAGTACCGTTTGACCACTGTCAGATTAATTTGATGTAGATAACCACCCTAAAAAATCGAAAGCCTCTCTTAAAAGAACAGACACCCATTTAATTTATGACCCTTGGCTCTCTGGGCTCTCATTTCACCTTCCCACGTGCTCGTTCATTTCTGTAATAAGGAGCAATAAGAACAACAAACAACAATTATATATTTTAACAGCGAGACGTCGTTCGCTGGACTCAGTTCTAGTAACTGAGCCCAGATCCACATCAGCTCAAAGTCTTTATTGAAAGTTGAGTTTCCATGACACTCCTCCCACATAGATCTTCGTTCATAGAATGGTCACAGCTTCTTCACATAAGGAACACATGATGTACCACATTCTTCTTGATTGTTCACCGTTTCTAAATGTTTCCACATGCACTACAGAATTAAACCCTCATACAACATTTACAGAATTTTTATCTCGTCACATCCAGACAGATTTCTCTGCAAATAAAAACATTTGCTGATGAGGCTGCGGCTAATTTACTCAGTCTGATAGACTGATTGAGTTTTACATGCAGAGTTCAACGCAGCACTGGAATATTCCTCTAAATTGCAATGAGTGTGCATTAGCGTAATCAGAATGTCTACTGTGTGTGTGTGTTTATATTGTGAGTGGCAACATGTATGCTGAGAGTTTTCACTGGCTGCTTTGGCGAACAAAGAGGTCTGCTGTGGAGGTGGAGAGTGTGAGGCTAAGCTGTAATTGAATACTGACAGGAGCGCTGTTCCTGCTCAGACCTCAGAAGGAGGGTCTGACCTTGAAACGTTGCCGCTGATAGACAGGCAGCACAAAGACCAGGCCGGCTAATTAGATTAAAAAACATGGATCCCGAGGGATGGAGATGTGACAAGCACATTGATTTACTACAGCTCTTCAATTTCCATCTCTTTCCACGTCTCCCTCCTTTTCATCTCCCATTCTCTCAGCACATGCCCTTATTTTATCCATCCCACTGTGCTGTCACCCGTATGTGTGTTTTCCTTTTCCCTCTGCTCTGATTTTTGATTCCCTTCCCTAGATCCAGTACGCTCGACTTACAAGAATGAGGAATTATGACACATTCAATAAGTTGTAACTGTCAATTGTGTCAACCGTCAGAATATCAAATTTTCTACGCCATAATGTCAGCACTTAATCTTTAATGTATGGTCTGAGAAATGGCTTATTGTCAATTCACAACCTTCATTGTCAGTGTGGCATGTGCTCCCCAGTTGTGATGGTTGTAGACTGGTCTTGTGGAAGAAGTAAGGATAAGTTCTGAGTATTTTTTAACTTATTCAGTCATGTCCCTGAGTATTTATACAGTACCACCAAAGAAAGAGCCATAAAATCATATGTTCAGACTTTGAGGCAACGTGTTGGGGTGAAGACCATAAACCATGTAGTAAGCAAACAGTTTTTATTTTATTTAAGGGTCTAGAATATTATGACAGACAAGGCAAACACTTATGACTTTGATTTTGGTTGCCCACTGGTGACATTATACACAGGGCGAAAACTACTTAGATTCCTGTAAGGTTTTAATTTAATTTAAAGTCATCTTTTCTTATTTTGCCAACATGTTTCTTTCAGTTGTCCCTGCCAGAGTCCCAACTTGAATCTGATAAAAGATCGGGAGTTAAAGATTAGGGTGATGGCAAGTGAGTGTGTCTTCTAATCTCAAAGACTTTGAGTTTTTTGTTAATATTGGTGGAAAAATGCAAGAAGCTGGTCAACAATTACAAGACGCATTTTATTGCTATGCAGTGCTCCCTATTATTTGCGGGCGTTTGGGACTACAACAGATTTTAGCAAAAAACTATAATCCGCGAATACTTGAGACAGTCTCTAAAAATGCTTAAACTGTCTATTATAATTGGTCAAACACCAAATATACCTTCAATGCATTAATATGCACAGTGGAAACCGCCTTAGCTCTACTGCAGAAGCTAACATCTACAGTCTTCCTTGTTTCTACTCTTGGTACCTAATCAGTACAAACAAAAATAAATGCTGCTACTGGATTGGCTGCATCCAAACGCCAGCCAATAGTGTGTCCAATACTGTTTCAACAACGTATTTCTGCTTCCAAAGCTGCATTTTCTTTTATATATAATAGACGTTCACTGAGAAATCTGCAAATGTGCAGAATTCTACAAATAGCATGGAGTCAGATTCCTCAGAAAAATCCACAAATAGGTGAATTTGCGAATACTGAACTGTGAATAGACGGGGTACAACAGTAATGCCAATAAACAGTTTTCGATTGATCAATAAGAAGAGTATACATAATTTTCGATATACAGTTTTTAATCAAATGTAAAAAAGGTCCAAAAGATTTGGACCTTTTTTAACATTGTTTTATTACCTCTCTATAGAGCCAATTTGCATTCCCCACCTATTCTGTAGTTAGATAAAAACTAAATCTCAATTTGGTAGGGACATGAATAATATTGGGCTTAACAATAGAATTCCTATATCTACCTACTGATTTTCTTCAACCTAAAGTTGAACCTTAGTTGAACTTTAACAATAATAGCAAGCTCTAGCAGACTGACAAGGTATTGCATGCATGAAGACTGAAACAAAAACATGCCACGGAAAATGACAGTGAGTGGCTCTCACCGACATACTGGTAGGATTCGTTGTGTTCCGTGATTTGTGATTCTTGTGATTACCAGACGGCGGCGAACTTCAGCATATACCAGAGGACGTGCCATCGTGGCAACATGTGCTGGGGGCCTCTGGAGGAGTTGTTCTGTTCTGTTATCTGGTACTTGTTATTAGAGCGAAATGGAGGTGGGACTTCAGCGAATACCAGAGACTGGGGGGTCACACGGAAGAGCGGAAAGGTTAAGTATGTAACGTAAGAGTGTGAGACAGTGTAACAGTTCTACTTTCTGCTTACAGCTTTAAATGCACTTCAACAGCTCATGGAAGCTCACACTAATCCCCTTAGGATATACCAAACTGTGCCTGTACCTTGCAAAGAAACTAGGCTGATTTTACCTGACCAGAGAAGGGCGATGCAAAACTGGGCTTCACTGTTGGGTCTTTATGCCTCCTTGAAGAGATGAAGTTATTGGAAGGTGCTCAGAGTTAAATACATAAACATAAGTTCATTTTATGGTAGGCAGTGCTTACCATGCCCAGGGTGATTATGTGAAATGCATTTAATTCTTATGAAGTGCTGTTAATTCTATTAAGTTATTTAAAAAATGACTTTAATCACAAAAAACTAATCTCCACTGTTTTAGCCATGCAAGAAATATTAAAAACAGTGTTTTATGGTTACTTGAGGAGATGGGTTAAAGACATGGCAGCTGGTATTAATGTATCATTCTGGCTGAATTAGAGAAGATAAATAGTTGCTTTAAAAGAGGAGCTTTTTCATGCAATCAAGTTCCCTTTGTCAACTACAGTTACCTTCAAAGGAACATGTGTGTTCAACCTCCGATTTTTACTGGCAAGGATATTGTTGTTAGTAAGATTTTACCCCAATCAGCCATTTATTCTTAAATAATTTCATAGACAGAGGTTAAACTTTTATGGAGAAAGCTAGGGGGCATTCAAGAAAATCCAGAGAGTGCCAGAACTCTCTCTGAATCAAAGGATCGCGTTGCCACCAGTGCAGACCTTACACAGGAATGACAGCAGAGAGATGTTAGTGCTTCTGCACTCATAGTAAGGTGGAGACTTTTGGTCACTGGGCTGGTGTCAAGACAGGCACTGAAGAAGCTATTAACATAAATTCAGAATGAATTCATCAGAAAAACTGAGCTGCATTGGTGGAGGTCTGTGCTCTCTGAGTGATTTTCTAGTTTGCAACAGTGATTATACTTTTGCACCTTCATTTGCACGTATTCTTGATATCTTAGTTCCTCCAGATTATATTATAGAGTGTTTGATTAAATAATACCCTGTTTGAAGCATTGGAATACAGTTGATGTTTTCAAATACGCAGTAATCAAAAAATGTGGGACCACAGGAGTATTGCCAAATAAGTTGTAAATATTTTTTTTCTTGATATTCTAGAACAAACTGCAACTCAGTTTGTAATTTAGGTATATTTACTATGTGTAAAGTAACATAGCAGTAAAATGAGAGGTCAAACTTGCCATAACCACAGATAAATATGAAAATAAACAAATGCTACCTTCCTGTAACGTTTTGTCATTTCATAAGTTAAACAGAGTACAGAAAGTTGTGGCAATAAAGAGGTGTCAAATGTAGAATGGTGAAATATTACAACAGTTAAAGTATCTATAAATTGTCATATACAAAAATCCCAAAAATGAGTTTTGAAAAGTTATTGTAAAATAATATTATGTAGTATAAATAAATAAATGTAGGAAAATAACAGAAAAGAGAGAAGTAAATTAAATAAAAAAACACGAATGAAAAAATAATTGGGAGAATAATATTAATTTAATTAATACATTGATTTTATCTATTTAAAGGGCACATTAAATAAACATGTATATTAGCACATTAATATCAAATTTAATCACATTTTACTCAACAGAACTTATTTAAATTTAATTCTGACATTTTTGTTCCATTTGTTTGCAGATTATTCATTTTAGTTTGCATTTATTTATTTCTATATGTATTCCTTAATTTTTAACAGGTCAGTCAGTGAGTAAGTATCACCAAAATCAGAGTAATTAAGAATTTAGTTAATTAAATACAATTCAGTTTATTTCTATAGCGCTGATTCGCAACATTTGTCATCTCAAGACACAAAAGTCATTTCAATACAGAACTAACTAAAAGTATAATTGTGTCTTTATTTTAATGCTAAACATTGACTAAATCTAGAGAGACTGAAAACACTGCCCTAAAATCAATAAAGAATGCCAAATAGAGGAACAGTTCAACTAGGGAAATGTATTTAGTAACGTTTCTTATTTTTCAAGAACTCCACCAACTAAGTGGATTAATGTGGGCTTTTATACTCATTAAACTGAGTGGGGGGTTTATGTGTCCAACGTGGCAAAGCTGCTAATTCACTTTCTACAGAAATTGTTTCAGATGTGCCAACACATCATTCCAACCCATTTTCAGCCATTACAAGCTCTGCTTGGAAAAGAGGTCACGCTACGCCACTCCAGCTATCCAACACAAACACAGCAAAAATCACAGACAGGCACCAGATCCAGCCAAATCCTCAGACAGCTTACAAAAAAGTGTTTATTTGAAAAAGTGGTAGAAACAGAAGAGATATAGAAAATAAAATATGGTCTCCTAAAGTGAATTCATTAAGCAGAATCACAATACTATGAGTTTGTGTTTTTTACAAACTCTGGGAATATTCAAGCTCAGAACAATACGTGCCATTTTTAGTCGAGTGAACTTTCAGCTGTTCTCTCATTTACCTGAGCTTTGCAAGTCAAAAGACCAAAAGCAAGAGCCATTTTTTTTAAATGCAAAGGGGTTTGATTATTAAATGCAGGCATTTAAACTTTAACTTAATCTGTTATTAATCTGTTAACATAATTAGCATTTAATCTGAGATGGACTGGCGACCTGTCCAGGATGTACCCCGCCTCTCGCCCCGTGACTGCTGGAGATAGGCACCAGCAGAAGATAGATGGGTATAGATAATGATAGGATGGATGGATGGACTGATTACCTCTGGATGGACACATGGATAAACATATAAGTAAATATTTAATATCTTATAAATTAAATACCTTAACCCATATATTGACATACATTGAGTTTTACAAAAAAAAAATTAAAAAAAAAACTTTTTGCAATGTATGAGTGTCATGTTAGATTTTTTTTAGTCACTAATACAACCTCGAGTTAGATAGAGAAATAAAAAAATCTGTTAAAGTGATATCTGATAGCAGTTGGTTTAGTGGATTTAAGTTTTTGGATATCAGATTTAAAGGGGCTGAATATAAACACACAATACACTTTTCAATTTGTAAAAACAGAACCGAAAACCATGCATCATTTTGTAAGATGTAAGATGATACATATGAAGAAGGTTTTGGGTTCAGATCCCGACTCTCTTTGAGCACTTTGGAATCCTCCCACATTCCAAGAAAATGCACCAGGCACGTATGAGTAGCGGATGTAGAAAATCGATGGATGTTTCATAGCCATGTGGTAATTATTTTTGGTGCATCACCGACAAATCACACAAAATTACAATTACTTTTGTATTTGCAATTTGAAAAACTTTAGAGGGTGTTTATACTTTTGAAAGGACTTATAGTGATTTATACTTAGCACATAAAGTAAGGAAATGGGTGTTCTGCCAGTTATTTCTTTGTTTTAATGGTATTTATTTGAATAAATCTGATACTGTTGGAGAGTCTGTTTATTTGTCCTTTGTAAGGAAAATGCATTTGACTTGTCAAATCCTGTCTGCCAATGCCATCTTATTCTGCTACTGTAACTTGTTTATTGGATTAGATGATTGAAGTTTGAAGAAACGGGACATGCAAATAACACTGGCTTCAGAATCTCATCTCACCATCTCTGCACTGAAATTGCCTCGAATGAGGACAAGCCTTGTTTTTCCAGTGACAGAGATGCCTCCCCACACCATCACACTGCCTCCACCAAATGCCCCTCAGCATTGCCAGAGAGGATTTGGCAAATTTTGTTCTAGCTACAAACCTCATACTCATCTTTATCTTTACAAATGTGGCACCGGTCAATCATTGCAAAAAAGCCTTTTTACAACAAAACAATAATCACCAAACACAAATTTCAAACAAAAGGTTGGGTGATGTGTGTTGTAGAGGTAGAGTGGGCACCCTGTATATGGAGCCTTTTAGTCGTTCGGGGTTTGATTCCTGACCTTGGGACAATTGCTGCGTGTCTTCCCCCCTTCTTTCTCTGCCCATTTCCTGTACGAAAACTGGCCACTAGTACCACAAAAACCTTTGACAAAAAGTTGAGGTAGAACGAGCTAAAACCCATCGTGGGTTTACTTTCCCCCTGTTCCTTCTAAATAATAATTAACTTGTCTCCTTCTAACTTGGTACCAGGCCTCCTTCTCTTCTCCTCAGGGGGACAGAGTTAGGGTAAAACCTGACAGGAGTCCTGACAGTTAATCACTACGTTCTCACAGTTCGACCAGGGATTACAGAAAAATGCCAAATGAGCAAACGGCAAATGCTTACTTTAAGATTATACAGAGTCTTGATTAACACATAAAAGATTGTTGTCAAGATTTCGTGACAACATTGATGGTTTGTCAAGCTCCTTTTCCGGCGCGGCCTTGCAGACAGAAAGAAAGTATTGATCTTCTTTTCAAAGAGGAGTATAATCCTTATGAAACGTACACGTTTTATGATCCCATTTAATACAGTGAGAGGCCTGTAATTCTCCCAGCAGCTTAGAGCTTACAGCATGCCGATCCATTCACGAAGAAAGAAGAGTGAGACATTCTTTTGCCTGATTAACAAACCCCAGTCATTGTCCTCTTTAATTACAAAAAAGTCAACAGCTCCATTGCTTCCTGTTCCCGTCTAACTTTCATCCAAGCTCTCTCTGAGGAAGGCAATGATAGAATAAACGAAAGAAAAAGGAAGAGGTGTCTGTACTGTACATTGGCAAAAAGATTTGCTCCGTCCCTTGAGTATGATCTGAATGAAGGGGGGGGCGACAAGGAACTAAAACACCAAAAAAAACATTTATTGTGTTCTTTGTGACGGCGAGCCAATCAGTCAGTCAGTTTTTTAACCATCCACCCAGCTAAAAAAGCAGATATGTACGTCAGGTGGTAAACAGCGTTTAAGTCAGGAGTTCAAAAGTTATCTTGGAAATAAAGACATCAGTCATTCAGTTCGAACAACTTTCCAGTCAGGCAGACGGTCTACGTACGGGCCGGTCAGGCCGTCCGTCAGTCTGAGACTGACTCTTAAAGATGCATCACTCAGTTGTCTCTGCTTCCTGTCTCCCAGTGGCTAATCTGAGTCCGATGTACTAACATTGTGCAGCAGTGGAAGGAGAATGATTGATGACACGATGAGCATAACAAACGATCTGCTCCGATAAGTGGAGTTCTCCAGCAGCACGCTGACTCTTACTGCTTTCAATTAATGACTGTAACATTTAACTACAGCTGTAATATCACCGAGTAGTGTGGATGGAACCGCATTAAGACCCATGAAGATGATAGTGGTAATTTACTTTCAATGATCTCTCAGCAGGGGATCATTTGCGACATTATGTTTTATCCAAATTGGGGCAGCTGTGTGTGCTAGAGGTTATAGAAGCAGGGTTTATGATTAGAGGGTCAAAGGTTTGAACGAGGAACACCAGATGGAGAAACGTGAGTGAAAGAAGAGATTCCTGCCGTCAAAGAGCTGTTCAGCTGCAAAGAAGAACCTTGAGTGAACTTTTAAGCTTCATGTTTTAGAAGGAAAAATAACTGTTTCGGTCCATTTATTAAAACCTGACTCCATACTGAGGACATGGTCCACTGAAGGGTGACAGATATTCACACTTCTAATGTATTTGTTAAATCACAGAAGTCCTGCAGAGCCAGACACTTGAAGAGCTGGGCCAAAAAGCGGATGCAGGACTGTGTTCTGCAAGCCATCATGGCTAAACGTGCCAAATGCCATAATGCTACTTATGTTTCTTTATCCCTCTGTAGAGCAAAGAAAATGCCAAAGAAAATGAAGGAAATGGCAGCTCCCTTGATGTGACAGCAGATTCTGTTTGCATATATTTATAAACTTGAAATATTTAGGAACATTGACATGCAAAGACCAGACTTATTTTGAAATGTAGGAAAACATACAAATTTGTCTGATTTTTTTTTAGTTTGTTTTCTTTTTTTCTGTGCAAACTGAACAAATCACTAATCTGTGAATCATTCAAATTCAAAAAATACCATAGACTCAAGAAATTAATGTCGTGTCCAGTCATACAAATTAGCATAGAACCAATCTGAAACTGCTGATGAGGATTTTGTGAAGTGGAGTTCTGTTAAGTTATCATCAGTAATTATTTAGTATTGCTAATCTTTAGTAGACTGATGTCATCTCACTTACATTGAGTTTGGAAAAAAGTAAACAAATCCTCAGAACTGTTCAAGGCTGACAGTAAGAATCAAAACAACTTAAAGTGAAATTGTTCCCATTTGGGGGATAAAACGCTATAATAGTCATCCACACCTTTGCAAGAGTACTTCGATAAGATTTGTTTAGGTTTTCTCTAATAAACTATTGCATACCTGTTCAGTATCCACTAGTACAATGCTGTGTCCCAATGATATATCTATTTTTATGGGTCTGTTTATAATCAGCTAAAATGGGAGGTGAGTCTGACTATCTGTAAGCTTGGCATCACTCTTAAAATCATTTTAAAAACTATGTCAACTGCAGGTAAAGGAGCTATTAAAAAGATGAACCTCACTTAAGGAAACTGAATTGAACTGCCCCTTTAATGTGGATCTTTGGGCTTTATGTCACCACTAACAGATTGCAAAAACACGTGATTTGTTTGAATGAAGAATAATCTTGTAAATAATACATTTTGATGAGCCAAAGATTTCTCCCAGTTGGATGATTCCAGAAGCATTTTTAGCCATAAACTTGCTAATCAAAGCATGGTGCTTGTTCGATGTGTTCAAAAATGGACAGATCAAGGCCACAAGAAGATATGGAAGTCTGAAAAAAGTTTCTTCAGCAGCCAAACAAGATGAGTCAAATGTTTATGAAATCACGCCTAAGATAAACTTGTCAGGTTTATTACACTTAAGCTGAGTTCCGCATTGTATGCAAATTTATATTTTTCTAATATTTCTATATGTGCAGCCAAAAAAATGAGGGAAGGTA
Organism: Valencia hispanica; assembly: GCA_963556495.2. Taxonomy (NCBI): domain Eukaryota; kingdom Metazoa; phylum Chordata; class Actinopteri; order Cyprinodontiformes; family Valenciidae; genus Valencia; species Valencia hispanica. Next base: position 14,991,862 of record OY747701.1, on the reverse strand, counting down.
AATCATTTGAATGTGGCTTGTCAGGTGGCTCAGCAGAAATGCTGAAAACATTTTGAGGAAACATTTTGTAAATCAATGCTTGAACAATTAAGAACTTCCAATAAAGCCTAAGATAATAGCAAACCTAACATTAGATTTATCAGCAGTGGTTGGTGCTGCTGCCTCACAGCAAGAATTTCCTGGATTCTAATCCCAGGCAGGTCTGGGCCTTTCTGTTTGGAGTTTTCATGTTCTCCTCAACCATGTCTGACTCTTCTTTGCTCACTCTAACTTACTTCCAAAACCGCAAACCTTGGGGCATCATTTCCCTTATGGTGTGAATGTTGGACAAGGTCTGTTTGCCACATGGCAAACTAGCATCCTGTCCAGGTTTTACGATACCTCTTGCCTATTGATTGCTGGAGACCGCCAGGAGAGGTTTGCAAGAGAACATTAGTAGACAAACAGCATCATGAAGACTAATGAACACAGCAGCCAGGACACGGAGAAAGTTGTGGAGAAGTTTAGGCAGGATTATGCTTTAAACATCTGGTGGAGCACTGTTTCATTTATGATTTGAAAATGGAAAGCGGATGGCACAGCTGCAAACCTACCAGGACATGCCCTTCTACTGACAGGGCAGGCAAGAATCTGGGGGAATCTGTTAACAGGTTGTAGTTGAAAGAAATGTATGAGAAGTCATGTTCGCAGTTAAAAACTTGAAGATGTTCTTGATAAATGAGACCAAAATTGAGCTTTTTGGCCTGTATTTATGGCAGACATCACTATCCATTACCCCGAAAAAAACCATCTCAATGGTGACACATGGTAGTGGCAGCATTATGCTGTGGATTCTATTATTTAGTAACCCTGAACATACAGCCAGGACTACAACAGAATGGTTTAGATAAAAAAAATTGTATGTAGTAGAAAGGCCCCATCAAAGTTCAGACCTAATTCCAAATGGGAATCTAAGCAAAGTTCTGGCTTAGATTCCCAGATGTTTTTCCATACAATCTGAGTGAGTTTGGTGGTGGAAGGACAGAATACAAATGCAACACACAACACTTTTGAAATCAATCCCCTTAGAAGACATTAAGGTTTGTAGTGATAAAATGACAAAATTACGCAGCTCAGCGCAAAAGAAAAATAAAAAGAAGCAAACATGTTTTTATATATATCATAAGTATAGCTATCGCAGGAACACATTTGTCAGTCTTGACATTAACAGTTACACATACATCTCCAGTATGTCGAAAGTATTTTTCCATTGTCCAATAAACCTGGCAAAATAAGTTTTGCTGGTTTTGCAGGATGCATTCCTATTTGAGTCTAATTTTACAAGTTCAGTGCAGATAATATAAGCAAGGAGAGTAACCTACATTGTTTTAAAGAACAACATGCCAATGTAGAATTCAAATTATTATAGAAAAAGCAGATATTTCAATCCTAGCGGGCAGCTTACAGTTGTGTGTTTTTACTTTTTGTTTCATTTTCGTCTTCTTTAAAGGGCAAATGTGAGCCAGTTTTACTGGGCGACTCCCTCAGTTGAAAATTGCTTAGTTGTCAAAGCAAACACAAATGGCAGGATGTTCCATTGTTGGATTTTGAGTATAAGCTTTGCAGGCTTTTATACCAAGTTTGAAAATACTCATCATAGGCTCGACAGAATTAAAAGCTTGTTGCAGGTTAAAGACAGCCTGATTGTGTGTAGACACAATTACCTTATCACATTATTATCATAAGGAAAAAAAATATTTAATACATTTGACTCAAGAGTTTGTGTGTGCAAAATACAAACTTGAGGTATCAGGACTCCCTTAGAATCATACGGCTATTGGGTTTAAGCTTAAAGTGCAACTCACCCCCAAATCATTTTTTTTTTTGCTAATAAACTATATAAATGAGAGTCTAATAGTGCTGTCTACATGTCTGGTCATTATTTTTGCTATTTTTGTACATTTTTGTAAAAATATACATTTTATACCAAAAACGGTCAGTGTTCGCCCTCTTCAGGTTAAAACTTTACACTGCACTTGAATTTGAATCTGGCATTGCTACTGGCTCAGCCAATATGGCTAACGTCCGCCATACTGCCACTGTGGAGTGTAAAACAAGCCCAGTCTCGGCCACACCTCTATGGCGAGTTGGAGTTTAAATAGCAAGAAAGCGTCAACGCCGCCCAGTCCTCTCCCCCTGCGCGTCCCTCGGTCCACCAGGCAACACCTCCTTTTGCCGCATTTTTCAACCAGAAATGTAGGTGGGGTAATACTCTGGTAGGAGGGTGAGTTGCACTTAACCTCTGATTCTTACCGTTCAGAACTTTCTTTAGACATTCCTACATACTTGCTTTGGTATTCCATGAGCCACTAAGCCAAGATTCACATCACAGCCTAACGTCACTTTCTTCCACAACAACCTCTTGTATACATGAAGCAGATGTGAGAAAGCAGTTTAAGAGCCTGAATCCCCTGAAAGCTCCCGGCCCAAACGTTGTCTTCTGCCACTCTTAAACACTGAGCAAATGAGCTGGCCCCAGTGTTTTCGGGCATTTTCAACTCCTCACTGTGTAGATTTCATGTGCCAGCCTACTTCAAGACCTCCACCATAGTCCCTGTACCCAAGAAGCCAACTATCACTGGACTCAATGACTACAGACCTGTTACTCTGATCTGTGGTCATAAAGTCATTTGAGTGCCTGGTTCTCTCCTACCTCAAGACCCTCACAGACCCCTTCCTGGACTCCATGCAGTTTGCCTACAGAGCCAACAGGTCTGTAGACGATGCCATCAACATGACTCTACACTTCATCCTGCAGCATCTGGATCCTGCTTGTGGACTTCAGCTCAGCCTTCAACACCATGCTTCCAGACCTCCACCAAGCCAAGCTGTCCCAGATGAACGTGCCTGATCCCATCTGCAGGTGGATCACTGACTTCCTGACTGACATGAAGCAGCATGTGAGACTGTGGAAGAATGTCTCGGACTCCCGGAACATCAGCACCAGCTCCCCTCAGGGCTGTGGACTTTCTCCTCTGCTCTTCTCCCTGTACACCAACGGCTGGACCTCTGATCACCAGTCTGGCAAGCTAATTAAGTTTGCAGATGACACCACCATTATTTGACTGATGTCGGACGGGGATCAGTCTGCCTACAGGATGGAGCCTCAACGTCTGGTGTCCTGGTTGCAGCCACAACATCCTTGCGCTGAACACTAATAGGACAGTGGAGAGTATTGTGGACTTTAGGAAGCACAAAGCCCCACACCCCTCCATCATTCTGACTGACACCCCCATCATCACTGTGGACTCATTCCGCTTCCTAGGCACCACCATCACCCAGGACCTCAAGTGGAAGCCCACCATCACCTCCGACAAAAAGAAGGCCCAGCAGAGGATGAGCACCCTGTCACCTCCTATACCCTGAGACGATGATGCAGTTCCACGCTGTAATCATCGAGTCCATCCTGACCCCCTCCATCATGGTGTGGTATGCTGGAGCTACCATCAGGGACAAACAGATACTGCAGCGTGTTGTGCGCTCTGCTGAGAAGGTGATTGGCTGCAGACTCCCATCTATGCAGGACCTGTACACCCCCAGGATACTTGGCCGTGCAGGTCGGATCACTGCTGACCCGTCTCACCCTGGACACAGACACATGACCCTGTGTTGTGTTTTTGCACCTGTCTGATTTTGCACTGATCATAACCTGCACTCATGTATATCTTAAGCTGTTTACCCCATTTTATTTCTTTATTTTTATTTATTGCATGCTTAGAAGTGTTTATATTATGATGGCACAAAATACTGCAACAATTTCCTAATGTTGAGAACCTGTTCACATATATAGAAATAAAACCTTTCTGATTTTGATTCTGACAAAAGGCGTCTTTTTTTGTCTAAGTTCCTAATATAAAGCATTCGATAGTTTTAAAGCTGCTTTTGCTTTACCTATCTAAATCCCGACTGATAGTTTAATAAGATATCAAAGACAGAAACTGCCCCAATTTTTCACTCACAGGAGATTTAAGAACCTCAACAAAAGGCAGACAAATTGCACATCCACCTATAATTGTTCAGCTCCCTGGGGTCACCTGCTTTAAATGAAAAAAGGACAATAGGATTGCTTCTATACAAAAGAAATTTCATTCTTCAAAAAAGAGATAAAAAGAGATGTGCCAGAGTTGGTTCAATAAAAGCAGACAATAAGGACAACCTCAGATTATACAAACCTGCTTTTTTTTCCTGATGAGTGCAAGATGGAGAGCTGCGACACGCTGTAAGAAGGCTTAAATCTAAGAGTCATTTACAGAGGAATCATGAGGAATAGAGAAATAGCAAGAAAACCAGATGAAATAAAATTCAATCACACATTCATTTTTCTCTACCTTCTTAATACTATAGATGCTAATGGGGTTCTGGAACACATCCCAGCAGAGTGAGGGCAATAGGTTGGGTCAACACTGGACAGGTTGCCAGTCTATTGATGAGCCAACAGAGATAGACACCCATTCATTCTTTGGTGGTGTGTATGTACACACCACCAAAGGGCAAAATGAATTTCAATTAACCCCACATAAAGATTTTTGGATCAAAGTCGTGAAACCCCTTGCTAATGTCAAGGCAACTTACCTTTAAAACAGACTCACTGTGTACAAAATAATGCAAATAAAAATCTCGAAATAAGTTTCTCTGAATGTAAATGTAATTTGGATTGACAAAAAGAAAAACAATCTATGTAAAATCACAGATAAAGACATTTTCCTTTCCTCCATAATTAGAAACTTGGGCCGACATAACAAAGGAAAGTGGAGTATGTAACAGCCCCACAAGGTAATTGTTTCCATGGTTGGAAGCTGATGAGGAGCTACATCATATATGAGAAGGAATAATAAAAAAAACATATGGTTCCCATGAACATTGTGATGGATGAGCTCCGGTGACAGTAAGTGAGCTATGGAGACACAATCAGGTAGCGCACGTGTCTTTCTAGACAGATTAGCTGTGTGGGATGTTAACGGTCTGTGGTAGTAGGTCCAGGAAATTGCAGTGATGTAGTGAGACGTCTTCAGCAATCTGCTGAGTTTTAGAAAACTTGAAAAAGAATAAGTCACTCAATTACATCATAGAGACACTGACTGAAGCATTGTCTTGATCTTGCCATAGCCTAACTGATGGTCTCTTCTTTAAAGCAACACACAGCTAAACTACAGTTTGCTATATTCTATGTATATTTATACAGTGAACATCTGCTGCCTGTCAATAACGAGTAAAATGAGTAAAATGTCATTTTAGAAGCTTTGGATAAACATTTAAGTGAGATGTGATGCTGTTTTTAATACATCTGTCACAATATAGTGTATTTGACCTTCGTTTCAATCCTGTAGGAAGAAACAATTGAATTGGAAAATAGCCTTTCATGTATTGCTATAATACCCATTTGACAGTGTATCAGTCTGTTTGAATTCATTTGAATATTACTGAAAATCTCATTTATTTCAGTAACATAATTCACTCAGTGAAACACATTTTATAGATTAATTAGATTCAGGCTGATGTTTTAAAGCCTTTCTCTCTGTTATATTTGAGGGCCTTTAACACCAGAATGAATGGTCTACTTAATTTTGGCTGCTATGAAAGCTCATCTGAACACTGCTGCAGACCAAACAAGTAAACTCTTATCCACCTAAATACATGGGTTTCACCTCACTTGGAAGTGAACACTAGTGCATTTAACTTACAGTGGTAACGTAAACATACTGTATTGCAAACCAAAGGGAGGAAGTAACATATTAACAAAGTTATTAACAAAAAAACCTAAAACTCTTCACGTATCTCGTTTGGCATCTGTGAAGCTACCCCATGTGTACAGAACAAGTTGCTGGACAGCTTGCTTCCAGTCTGTTGGCACCCCAAACCAGCAACTGTTGGTTAAGCATGACTTTGTCCCGGTGGTTTGTTCCAACTTCAAAGGTCCATTGCAAAAGTGAACCAAATCAAATACAATTTTCCAGCATTCCCTTGTCCACTAGTTTCCCACAATATCCTGGTGTATAAGCACCTTTCATCTCACAAGATGCTATGAAGATGCTTCACTCACCTGAGCATGCAGGGTGCTTGAAATTGAAAGTAAAAAAGACAGCCTGCTCTGCTTTCTGATAATTTTGGTAAAAATCGGAAATGGTCTGCAGTTTTATAGCACTTTATGAAGTCCTGAGGACTCCAAAGCCCTTTACAGTACAATCAGTAATTCATTCATTCATTCATTCATTCATTCATTCATTCATTTATTCATTTATTCATTCATTCATTCAATTTATCAATTTTGCACAACTCCTTTGAAAGGATCATTTTAGCTGGTGATTTTAATCTACATATAGATAACCTTTTAGATCCTTTATCAACAGATTTTTTAAAAATCCTGACTTATATGGATTTTAGCCAACATGTCATGCAGCCGACTCACAACAAAGGACACACCCTGGACTTGGTCATCACGCATGGCCTGTCCACCCATGTGTCCTCTGTTGTTGACTTGGCTGTCTCTGACCACTACTGTGTGTTTTTTAACATCACCAGTTTTATACAGAAGGAGACCTCTGTGAGAACTGTCAGGAAGCGCCATCTAACCTCTGAAGTGGCTGCAGGTTTTCTGGAAATTTTTAAAAAGAATCCTCCTATTGTTTTACCTGCCCCCTGTGATTTTATTGTCAAGGATTTTAACAGAAGGCTTCAATCCACTCTTGACCGGCTTGCTCCACTACAAGTTAAAAGTTTAAAATCAATAGCTGCAACGCCGTGGAAAAATGAAAACCTCAGAAAAATGAAGAGAAATTGTAGGGAAAGTAAAACCACAATAAACCATCAAATATACACAGATCTTCTCAAATTATACAACAATGCAGTAAGAAATTCAAGAAATTCATACTTCTCCAAAATCATCTCGGAACATAAAAATAATTCCAAAATCCTTTTTTCCACCATTGATAAACTTTTTAACAGAGCTACTACTGCATTTCCTAAAACCCCCTCAAACACTCTTTGTGAGGAGTTTGCAGACCACTTCAGAGGGAAGGTAGACACCATCAGATGTAAGATTTTATCTTCTCAGAGTAACATGGTTTTAGACAAATCGGAGTGTGTGTCTTTACCAGAGGAAACGCTGGACAGTTTTGTCCTGGTAGAAGCTGGGACTCTTGATAAAGTTTTCTCCTCAGTGAGGCCCACCACATGTGTTTTGGACCCGATTCCCACTTCCTTTTTTATGCAATTTTATGGATCTTTTAGAGAGGAGATTTTAACCATGATGAATTGCTCCCTTCAGACGGGGGTCTTTCCTGCCGCCTTTAAAGGGGCGGTAGTGAGGCCCCTGTTGAAGAAGAGCAATTTAGATTTTAATGATTTTAACAATTTTAGACCAGTATCTAACTTACCTTTTTTAAGCAAAATTTTTGAAAAATTGTTTTCATTCAACTTAATGATTTTATTAATGAGCACAATGTCCTGGAGAAATTTCAGTCTGGTTTTAGGGTGAACCACAGCACAGAGACGGCCCTTCTAAAGATTTTAAATGATTTTAGATTAAACTATGATGCACAGAGGGTGACAGTGTTGGTTCTACTGGATCTAAGCGCAGCCTTTGATACAGTAGACCACACTATTCTTTTAACCCGTTTAAAACAGATTGGCCTCTCTGGTTCTGTTCACAAATGGTTCACATCCTATCTCACAGACAGGACTTTTATGGTAAGTTTAGATACCTGCTCCTCTAGGGTCCACAAGATTACATGTGGTGTGCCCCAGGGTTCGATTTTAGGCCCAGTGCTTTTTAACCTGTATATGCTCCCTCTTGGCAGTGTCATCAGAAGACATGGAGTCAACTTTCACAGTTATGCTGATGATACACAGGTGTACATCTCCATGGCTCCCGATGACACACGGCCAATGGATGCACTTTTTAACTGCATTTTAGACATTAAATCCTGGATGGCAGAAAACTTTCTCCAGCTCAACCAGGACAAAACTGAAGTTTTAATCATCGATCCTGAGGCTCAGAGAGAGAAACTTTTACCAAAACTACAATCACTGTCTTTTAATCCCTCTCTACAAGTGAAGAACCTGGGCGTGATTTTTGACTCTGAGCTGACTTTTATTCCTCACATAAAAAATATTACTAAAATAGGTTTTTATCAACTAAAGAACATCGCCAGAGTCCGCCCCATTCTCTCTCGGACCAATACGGAGACACTGATGCATGCTTTTATCGCCAGTAGAATTGATTACTGTAATGCCCTGCTTTCTGGTCTTCCCAAAAAGAGTATATCAGGTTTACAACTACTACAAAATTCAGCAGCACGTGTCCTGACGAAGACCAGGAGGCGGGAGCACATTACACCTGTCTTAGAATCATTGCATTGGCTACCCGGTACATTTCAGGATCGACTTTAAGGTTCTTTTAATGGTTTTAAGTGTCTTAATAGTCTTGGGCCTTCTTATCTCTCTGAACTGCTTTTACCATATAAACCTTCGCGGTCTCTGCGCTCCTCTGGCAGACGTCTCCTTGTCACCCCAAAAGTCAGGACACACACGCATGGCGAGGCGTCTTTCCAGTTTTATGGCCCTCACCTCTGGAACAGGCTGCCAGAGGACCTCAGGGCTGCAGAGAAGGTTCATGTTTTTAAGAGCAGGCTCAACACTCACCTTTAGCTTAGCTTTTAACTGATTATTATTTATTACTGTTTGTTTAATTGCTCTGCATGTTTTATATGATTATATTTTTATCAGTTTTACTATTTAATCTTAGCACATTAATTTACTGTTTATTTTTATACTTTAATTTATCTTAATCCCCATTCCAGTGTTTCCTCTGTGGGAGCCCTCTGCCCCGGGAGCGGTGGTCGGCTGTGGCTGCCTGGGTGCTCTCCAGGTGGAGCTTGGGTGGAGGTGGGGGTCTTGGCCTTGGCTCCACTGGCTACCCTGTGTCGGTGCCTCGGCTGCTGCTGTTAGTCTACCGCTGCCAGGGCAGATGGCTCCTCTGATGGCGTTTCCTTGCATAGTTCATCTGCACTCGGCCCAATGTCCTTTTTTTACTTTTTCTTTTAACTGTGTGTGTGTTTGCATGGGAGATGGGTTGGGGGGAGGGGGGTATAACTGTAACCATGCTTTTAGATCTGTGGGGGAGGGAAGGGAAGGTGGTTTTATGTGGGGTCATTTTAATCTGTAAAGCACTTTGTGATGCAACTTCTTGTATGAAAAGCGTTTTATAAATAAAGTTTGATTTGATTTGATTTGATACACACATTCACACACTAATGATTGTTAGCAAAATCATAGCCTTCATTGCAGTTACCCTCTGACCACCAACTGCAAGCAAAGTGGTAATGTGTCTTGCCCAAGGACACAACAGCAAAGTGACAGAGAGAGTGGGAGTTCGAAACCAACAATCCTACCTCCTGAGCCACTGCTGTCCCACATCATTCTGGCTATTATCTCCAAATAAAAGAGGGTGATATGCAAACATCATGGCAGAAGTAACACACCTTGTCCTGATGCAGCATAACGCCATGAATTCCACAAGCTTGACCCCAATGACACGCTTGACCACGCTTAACCCACTTGTCCCCAATACATATGTACTATATGGAATAGAAGCACATAAAAACAGACACTTGCTTCAATTATGAGAGTTTTACGGTTTTTCAATAAACTACCATATATGTCGAATTACAACAGTTTGTCAGGAGCTTAAGACTTGTTTTAAGCATAGCAGCCAAGCACATCAGGTGTGATACTTTCAATGTCAATTTTCAGTCAGTGTGAACATAAATAACATTACAAACCTGGCACAAAAATTATTTCTGTTCATCAAACACAACAGCAAATCCTCGTATGTGCAACTATTGCTATTTCTTCACTGCAGACATTGTGCATGAGTGGGGAGACACAGTGGGGGGCTCCTCTTCCAGTTCCAGAAGGAACAGAAAGTAACACAAGCACTATCAGCAGGGAAGCACATGGGGAGCATCTTAGAAGTTCTCAACCTCTTCTATCTCGCAATTTCAGCTGTTCAGCTTCAAACACTTTGGACTAGATACTGTTCTTTTGTTTATTAGCGTTTATGCCCAATGTCATTCTTACAACCCGGTGTAAAACAATGGAATCAAAACTCTTGAAGATGTTCTGTTTCTTGTTTTGCTTTGAAGAAAAAACAGACTTGTTTTATTTTACAGCTGTAAACTATGGCTTCATGAAACATACATAACCTTTTTTGTTTGTTTGTTTTGTTGTTTTCTTTTATTATTTTCTCAGAAGTAATTGAAATAATACATAAGCATAAACCCCCCCACTTGGAACAGTAAATGCAATCCATCCAATCCATAAATCCATGTTACTTAAGTCATCAAATGTAATGCAGTTGGATATTATGTAATTCTGTGTAACTGTGTGCCAACCGAAGGAAAATTACTCCAGTCAGAGGTAATTTGCAGCATTACATAGACTTACTTTATCTCTTAGTGCTGTCTGTTTGTTTTGGTTTTGCTGAAAACAGTGCTGCAGTCCAACATGAAGGCCTTTAGTACTGCTCATATGTTTTAAATTGCTTTAAATAGCAATGCTCTGGTTGGAGAAAATGGGGCTGGTCCAGACCAAGGTTTTTTGAGCTGAATTTAGCTTCGGTTCTGAGACTAAATAAATTATTAGATTTAGAAAACTTTAGGAATTGCAGAGAAAATGCACTGTTTGGCTATGTGTACAGAACTGATTGTGAGAAGGGGGTAGTTAAAAAACTACAGATCAAATTTCTGACTCCTGATCTTCCGTTGAACAAGACCCATATTTAGCAAACAATATATGTTTTGTGAACACAAGTGTGTGTGTGTGTGTGTGTGTGTGTGTGTACATGTATAGGTATACTTGTGAGGACCAACCTTTGACACCCCACCACCCTTGTGTGGACATTTGTAGTTATGAGGACATTTTGCCTGGTCCCCACAATGTTTAACCAGCTATTAAACTTAAAAAAAGTTAGGTTTAGAGGTATGGTGTGAATTAGGTTTAGGTTAAGGTTAGGGTTAGGCATGTATCAGTAATGGTTAGGTTTAGGGAAAGTGTCTGGGTTAGGCATAGTAAAATCCATGGAAGTCAATACAATGTCAACACAAGGATAGCAAGATGTGCGTGTGCGTGTGTGTGTGTGTGTGTGTGTGTGTACATGTATAGCTATACTTGTGAGGACCAACCTTTGACAGCACACCACCCTTGTGTGGACATTTGTAGTTGTGAGGACATGTTGCCTGGTCCCCACAATGTTTAACTAGCTATTAAACTCTACAAGTTAGGTTTAGAGGTATGGTGTGAATTAGGTTTAGGTTAAGGTTAGGGTTAGGCATGTATCAGTAATGGTTAGGTTTAGGGAAAGTGTCTGGGTTAGGCATAGTAAAATCAATGGAAGTCAATACAATGTCAACACAAGGATAGCAAGACGTGCGTGTGTGTGTGTGTGTGTGTGTGTGTGTGTGTGTGTGTGTGTGTGTGTGTGTGTGTGTGTGTGTGTGTGTGTGTGCGCTAGTGATGTATGACCGGTCTCGAGACCACCTTTATGTGGTCTTGGTGGGCATTCGATTAAACTACCTTCATCAATCATCGGGAGAGTTAACGATCGATTTTCGATAAATCATTGACAATTTTATACTAAAATTCATTGTTAATAGGCTACATTAAAATGCAGTGAGAATAGAAAAATAGCGTGTTTCCTCATTGAGATTTTCATTACAAGTGGGACACCTCTTGTGGCAGTTAATTCACGGTAGTTGCACAAAGAAAATATGCGCAATAAGCAGCGGAGCCGACAGCTAAAAGACAGTAATCATTAACACAACTGACGCTCATATTTTTTTTCTTCTCCAAAAAATTTACAAAAAAAAATTCCTGTTAAACAATAACTTAATGAAAAAAATATAATACTTATAGGTCTGATAGTTTTGTGTTACATTTGGCAAAAAGAGTCGAGAAAGAGGATGAGAGAGATCAGTATACCTAACAATAAATTAGGCTCATTAACAGAGTAAAAAAGACAAAAAAAGAAACCGTAACTTATATACAACTTTAGCATCAGTCTACTGATTTTTGTTGAGAAAGATGAGCATGTTAACATGCGCTGGGATCAGAAGCAAAAGCAGCTGCTTTTGCGTCTGACCTGCAGCGCCGAGATCACCTGCTGTGAGGGGACAGACGTTGCTGTGATTCACGTACCTCCGTGCTAACCTGGCAAGCCTCTGGAATCTTGTTTAATTCATTTTCCACCAGTCTGTAGGGGTGCAATCCAGTGGTAGTGGAGCCTCCCTCAGAAAGTAATCGGTGAGTAAGTTTCTTTGCTCGTTGTGCATCTCAGCTCCTCCATGCTAACACCGACTTGATGCTAGGTTGAGACTAAGAGCAGGATGCTCTGCTTCTAACCAGGGTGGGAAGTGCGTTCAAGTACTTATACACAGCATCACAGTGTTGGCAGTGAACCGAGACTTTTTTGTTTGTTTATTTTTTTAGTCAAAGTGGTCCCACGCCACACTTTGCTGCGACCTCTTCATGACAATGCCACTTTTAAAATACACAGAAACTGGCAAGAAACTGAGTCGGCCTGTGGGTTTTATTTACAATCATCGCCCTCGTGTGGTAAAGTGTTTAATTACTGCCACATAGCAAAATTATTTGTATTCCTTTCAAACTCACTACGCAACAGAACATACGTTAATTGATCGGTAAAAAAAATGTCATCGATGAAATTCTTAATGATCAATTAATCGATCGTCAATTAATTATGCCCATCCCTAGTCTCGGTCTTGTCACGGCCTTGACGGTCTTTGGTCTTGGTCTTGTCTTGGTCTCGGTTTAGGCGGTCTTGACTACAAGTCTAGTTCAGTAACAGCCATCATACAATTGCTACACATAGTTGATCTCACCCAGTCTGCAAAAACATTTACAGTGAGCTCAGTCACACACATGACATGGTCTGTCTCTGTATTGCCTGTAGTTGAAGTAATACCGTCTAATTTGTATTGAATGTAAACTGTGGCTGAATCCTAGTGTGCTGCTGTTCATACAAGTTATTGCGTAGCTTCAACACTAGTCTGTTTTTTTTCCTCTGGTCACGACTTGGTATCGGTCTTGGTCTTGACATGGTCTGTCTTGGTCTTGGTCTTGTCTTTGTCTCGATACCCTCTGGTCTTGGTAGTGTCTTGGTCTCGGTTTAGGCAGTCTTGACTACAAATCTAGCGTGCGCGTGCATGTGTGTGAGAGAATTCTGAGAGTCAGTGTGGAAAGCAGTTATTATGCATCAGTATTGCATCCTGTTGCTGATCTGCTGAGCCCACATGGTGCTGTTCCATTTCTTTAAACAAAACTTCAATAATTCCAATTTATTTTGTCCTTAATTGGACTGTGCTATTGAAATGTTTGTTCCTCTTTCTGATATTTATTTGCTATTACCTTCCTGGGGCGACATTATTTTACTGCTTTGTCTGAACTGAAACAGTGGGGCATCTGGTGGAATTTCTGTTTCAGTTCAACACAAGCTTTACTGTTAAACCCTGCTGTAAATTAGTTGTGTTATTTCCTGGCATTGTTAGGATGACTGTGTAAATATGGCTTTTTTTTTCTTTCTATTTCTTTGGTAAGTGTAAATTCTAAATCAGCTCATACTGCTGGATGTGTCAGGGAAATGGCATTTATTAATTTGTCATCTGTTTCATTATGAATATGAGTCATTTGTAACATTTGCTCATTTTGCAATCTATAATTAGATTATGAAAACAAAGTAGGGAATAAGGGGGAAGTAAAAGCAGCAACACAGCCTAAACCAAATTAGAAAACGACAACGTGATTCAAAGGCCTCTGGTGTGGAACAGTTAATGAACTCTGCATAGTCACTGTGATAACCGCAGAACTGAGGCTGGGCACAGAAAACAAACACAAACACTTTTGACTACAGATCTTGGGTAAACACTGCAGTTTAGGCTAGCTGAAAAACACGCACTCACCCAGTAAACAGCTTCTCCAAAACATGTTGCTCACAAACAGAGCAATATGTTCTTTTGGAGAGAATTAGAATTAGAATTAGACTTGAAGTCATTCTGCCTGCTAGATGGATAAATGCTTTTTCATTTCACATTTCAAGTAGCATTACTCTGCCCTCTGGGCTTGAAAGTGAATGGTTTAAAAAAACATAAATAATATGCAAATAGCCCTAAGGCAGTTGAAAGAAAATAGTGGACACCTTTTTGTTTCCTTTCATTATTCATCTCTTTCTTATTAGTAACTATAGAATCAGCAATCTTGGAAATGTAATGAAAGTTAAACATGAAATAGCATCAAAAGAAGCATCAGTGATCTGTGTTTAAAATAAAATGCCTGTGTAAAGTATTCACCCCGTATGGATATTTCATAGATTTAAGGCTTTTTGGAATTAATTCCTGTTTAATACAATTTTACATTTTGGACATGATTGTTCAATGAAAACATATATTTACAAACTAATATTAAATAATAAGAAATATGTAAAGTAAATAATGGCAATCCCTTTTTAAATTGACGGATGTAATTAAACAGGGTACCAGTAATTTTTGGACTATAAGCTACTACTTTCTTCACACTTGTTGGACTCTGCCTCCTATAGAACTATGTGGCTGATTTATAGATTTTTTTTTTTTTTACTGGCCAACGGCCTCTGGGGGGCCCAATAGCAAGAAGCACAAAAGTGAGACAGACGTGTGGAAAGATTATGCGCCGAAGAAGACACTACCAGTAGTTTTCATGCACACACCCTCATCATGGAAAACACAAAGAAATGCAGCTTTTAAGTCAAAGGCACACACGCTGGCTGTCAAAGAAGGAAACAGAGCTACTGCACGTAAGCTTGACATCAATAAATCGATGGTGAGATGTTGGAGGAGGCAGCGGAAAGAACTGAGTCAGTGTAAAAAGATGACAAAAGCTTTCCGAGGACATAAAGACACTGAAGAAGACGACTTCAGTGGCTTTAATGAGGAAGAGGATGAGGAAGATAGCGATCAATTACTTTTCTGGTAGGCTAAAGTATGTTTTATTTTCTAATCAGGCATGTTACCGTCGTGGTGGTGCAGTGTTTTATTTTCCAACCAGACAACTCACTGTCGTGTTGTGTTGGTGCCGTACTGTCAATTTCCAGGCAGAGTGTTAGGAGTCTGGCTCATTCGACGGGGGTAAGCCGTATTGCGTCATTTCCTGTTGTCACTGTTGTGCTCCCTGTAAGCTGTTTGGTGTTCAGACTCTCTTGAATTGATCTTATTTTCTCTGTGCTGTGGCCTTTCTAAGTTTTTTTTAACACACAAGCACACTAAAACACACGTTTTGTGGTGGTGTACTTTACGTTTTGGGAACTCCTTGTGTTTCACACAGTTTTTCTTGGGGTGGTAAAGTCTTGCTAGCTCAGTTAGCTTAGCTTCATTGCGGCTATGGCTACTCTTCTCTCTCCTGTCTCTAACTCTTCTCTTCTCTCTTGCTCTATCTGTCAGATGTTGAGTTACTTCCCTGCCTCCTTTAGTGATAATGGTAACTGTAATAAATGTAATATTTTTGTAGCTTTGGAGGCGAGGGTATCAGAATTAGAAGCATGGCGCCGCGCTGTTGAAAAACCAGCTGATAGCCGAAGCCCATCAGCCAGCGCGGAGCCAACAAGGATAGAACCCCCTTGCTGTCCTCTGGTAGAGCCTGCGCAGCCGGGACCTCAGGCCGGCTAGGTGACTGTACGTAGGAAGCATAGTTCTAGGACCCAGCCCCCGGGCCACCACCAACCGGTCCGCGTTTCTAACAGATTTTCCCCGCTCAGTGACAACACCCGCTGAGAAGCTGACCCTGGTAATTGGCAGCTCCATAGTCAGAAACGTGGCATTAGAGACACCATTGACCATAGTCAAATGTTTGCCAGGGGCCAGAATGGGCGACATCAAATCCTACCTGAAACTGCTGGCTAAAGATAAGCGTAAATACAGTAAGATTGTTATTCACGCTGGCGGTAATGACACCCGGTTACGCCAATCGGAGGTCACTAAAATTAGTGTTGCTTCGGTGTGTAAGTTTGCCAAAACAATGTCCGTCTCGGTAATCTTTTCTGGTCCCCTGCCTCATCGGACCAGTGACGACATGTTTAGCCGCATGCTGTCATTCCATCAATGGTTGTCTGGGTAGTGTCCTGCAAACGATGTGGGCTACATTGATAACTGGAGAACATTTTGGGGAAAACCTGGTCTGATCCGGAGAGACGGCATCCATCCCACTTTGGATCGAGCAGCTCTTCTTTCTAGGAATATGGCCGAATTTATTAGTCCTCCAAAACACTGACAACCCAGGGGCCAGACCAGGAAGCAGAGTCGTAGTTTAACCCACCTCTCTGCTGCTTCTGTACTGTTACCCACCCATTACCCTATAGAAACAGTGTCTTGCCCACGGCCAAAATTAAATGGATTAAAAGTTAAGCCAACAAAAGCAAATTATGGAAATCTCATAAAATAAATACAACTTTGACTGAACAGAAAAATAAATCTATTAAATGTGGTTTATTAAACATAAAATCTCTCTCCTCAAAGACTTTGTTGGTAAATGACTTGATTTGTGATAATCACATTGATTTCCTTTGTCTCACAGAAACCTGGTTGCAGCAGGAGGATTGTGTCAGTATAAATGAGTCAACTCCTTCCAGTCATTTAAATTTTCACATTCCTAAAAGTACTGGTGAGGGGGAGGAGTTGCAACCATTTTTCGTTCTGATTTACTAATTAGTCCCAGACCAATTGATAGCTACAGTTCTTTTGAGCATCTAACCCTTAATTTTCCTCATCCAAGTTGCAAAACATTAAGACAATTTTTGTTTGTGGTTTTGTATCGTTCACCAGACCCTTACTCTCAATTCTTGGATCAGATCTCACATTTTTTATCTGATTTAGTATTAAATACTGATAGGGTTATTATAGTGTTATAAATAACATAGAAAGTTCTCTTATATCAGATCTTCTGTTCCTTCTGTGTTTCTGCTCTGTCTTCTCAAACCCCCAGACGGTCGTGGCAGATGGCCGCTCCTACTGAGCCTGGTTCTGTTGGAGGTTTCTTCCCGTTAAAGGGGAGTTTTTCCTCTCCACCGTCGCTACATGCTTGCTCAGTATGAGGGATTGCTGAAGGATTGCTGTGGTTGGAAAGTCTGCATCAACGGGGCCCAACCTCACGCCAATGACTGACGCAATCTGCTGGGATTCCTTAAATAGGAAACTTTTTAACTGATTGGAATGTTTGTATAAATGTATTGAAACAACTTCTTGTTAAGTGCCTTGAGATGACATCTGTTGTGAATTGGCGCTATATAAATAAACTGAATTGAACTGAAATTGTTGCTGTGTGCTGGTGGATGGGTGGTGTGTTTCTCCATTACCTCTCTCCTTAGGATGTGATTGGCAGATGCTTCAACAGGTGCTGCTCATCAAGCCTCATCACAGCTCCAGTTCAAAAGGGGAGTGGCTCATGGAGGCTGACACCAGATGGTTCCACTGCCAAGTGTGGTATAAGGCTGGTTATCCTCACGGTTGGCCCAGATCTAACAGACTTCAATATTCAAGTCAACTCACCAAGACCGAGCTCCTCCGGATTCCCTCCTGGTCAGCCTCCACCGTTCCTCCTGAAACACACTAAATACATCACTCACCTGAACCGTTCGCCGCAGCCGCCTGCCTGTCCACCCTCCAACGAGATTACCAGAGAACCTGCCAAAGAACGGAAATACGGATTAGACTCACCATCTACAACCTGCAAGATCGGAATCCACCACCGTCACCACTAATCCCCAGTCAACCTCAGCTAACAGCCTCTTACTTACATTCCCAAGTTTTCTACTCCTAGCGACCAAGTAAGATAATCTTTTATAAACCATTCAATAACCACTTAGCTGCTCATTTCCAGTTTGTCCCGTTTCCAGAGTTCCTGTCTGGCCGTTCCTGAACTCCTGCCTTTGTCCTTTAAAATAATTAACCTTTTCAAAACTGTTATTCTGCTGTCTGGAATTGTGCTTGATTTAGAGTCACCTGAAAAACATGACACAGAGTTTGGAAAAAGAAGCACGTCTTAAATATAAACTAGAAAACACTCAGCCCTTCGTCAGTGCCACTTATTCAACCCAACAATCCAACCCCATGTTGTTATCTAATTGTAACTTTCAGTACATTTCCAATAAAATGTTTGTTAATGAGACGCATGGCTTTGCTCTTCCAGCGGAGAGCGAAGATTCGGGGCAGCTTCACGACGGGAGCAGCTTGTGAGCTCTCTGACACAGGAGAGGAGTGGAGGTTAGCACCGCTGGTCAGTGGGTGGATACGTTCTTTTATGTTGGATCAACCCCAAAGTTTAATCAGTTGTCCCTGGCCCCATTGCGAACATTTCCTGAAAATGTCATCAAAATCTGTCCATAACTGTTTGAGTTTTATTGCTAACAGACAGACAGACTTATGGGCACGAAAACATCAACTCCTGGCAGAGGTAATTAAAAAAAACAATCTTCCATGTACCATCTTTATGTGTATAAACATGTTTCCAACGTGTTATGGCATTCCATGATTGAAAGTGACTTTCAATGTTCTACTCATAGTCTTCATATGTTATGTGCTTTTTAAAAAAATTTATGAGGTGTTCTTCCATTATTTCTGTGGTAGTGTCTCTTTTTTGAGAATTCTAAGCATAGTTCAACATTTTCACTAACATAATTTAGAAAGTAGTTTTTGCATCCTGCAAATCAAGTTAAAAAACCTTTTAAAAGTGTAAATTAAGGATTTACAATCTTTTCATATTGTTATGGTTACTCTGAAACACTTGCAAAGTATTGGTTCCTCATTTCATTTTGTTGAATCAAAACAATGAACCAGTGTAAATAAAGGGATGCAGTAAATCAACCTGCATCCAACCCTACCATGCACCATAGCTCAGCTATATCTTTTTGAACCCTTGGTTTTCTCCTCTGGAGGAATGTAAAATCATTTTCTTTAAAGACAGTTCCTTATTTGTTGTTTTGGTGGAGGAGAATCCAAAGTTCACAATTGAAGATGTTTTGAAATTTTATAGCTGAATTCAGAACTGGATATATCTTAGGGATAAATATTATTCTTACCATACCATTCAGTGAATCAATGTGCCTTATGAATTTTGGAACTGTCATCCTGGAAAATGATAAATAGCCTGTACTTGTATAGCTCTTTATGTAGTTCAGAGGACCCCAAAGCGCGTCACACTACATTCAGTCATTGACGCACACGCTCATAGTGGTAAGCTACACCAGCTGCCACGGGGCAGACCGACGGAAGCGAGGCTGACGTATACTGGCGCCACTGGGCTCTCTGACCATGACGAGCAGGCAGTGAAGTGTCTTGCCCAGGGACACAACAATTGAAACGAATGGAGCAGAGATTTTACCCGGCAATCCACCAGCTAAACCAACGTCGCCCCCAAGAGAGAAAGAATATTCCCATCAAAACAGAAACAAACGTCATTGTGGGATAAACAAAATATAACTCGCAGAAATCAAGGATCAGATTTTTCTTTTACATTTTTACTCTCCCAACAAGGATGCTTTAGGGCTCAATAGCTCAGTCACTAGAATCTTCGAAACAAACCATTTGTCTCTGAAAGGCTGCAGTCAAGCCAAAAGTAAATGAACATGCCCCGACCTTGATGTCACAAAGCAAGTCATCTGTAAAGGCAATGCAGGTGTCATTTCAGCCTAAAGCAAAGTGCCTGTACACAGTATGAGTGGACATATGGCAGAGTCATTTTCCTTTAACAGTAATAGAATCTTTGATAAACATTGACATCAGGAGCAGAACTAATCAGTTACTGTTCGCACAAATTAACAGGGAACTGCCAAGTTGCAGCCTTCAATATTATGGCTTGGGTCAGTGCCAGCTCACACCTGAGTCATAGGGAGATGAGATTGGGACATAGGGAGTAAATGATTCTGGGATATAATGAATCTTAGAGGACATCTTACATATCCTGATGAATTAAAGTTGAGAACAATTGTGCAAGTGCATTAAGAAAAGGACTATGGCAGGATTGTCAGGACCTGTTCAAATCAACTTTGTGGATTTTTTGTCAAGATTTCATGAAATACTGGAACAAGGATCACACAGATTGAACTGGGAAAAAACACACGAAATGTAAATATTAAGTTTACAAAGTCCTAACACATTTACTGGATAACCTACATATAGGAGAAAGCTTATAGATATAGATAAGATTTCAGGGTCAGGTTAACCGATTTCACATTAACCAGTTTATTTACATGAAATGTCAAAAATGTTTACAGTAACATTTTTTGTCAGCTGCTCTTCAGAGCATTTATTGGACTTTGAATTAAAATATGTTGAATGAAAAACTTTTTTAACCTGAATATTAAAGGGATATGAATATGTGTTGGCTTAACTGTATATCGTTAGGGATCAAGGCAGTAGCTCTTGCAACTAGTAACACTTTTACAAGGAAGTAAGTATGCTCATTTGTGACATTTCTTTCCACTGTGACACAAAAAACAAAAATTGCAATGGATTTCTTACAACAGTGCAAATACTCTTACTGATTGTTCATAATGCAATAGTTAAAAAGCCAGCATGTCTGAAGAGAGCAAAGGAAATTTAAAAAAGAGTAAACGTAGCCAAAAGCAGAGTCTGAGCACAGTTTGGGTTCAGTTAAACGTTCCTGTATTTTTGATGCAGTTTGAGCAGATGGTTCTCTGCCGTATGCTCTGGGAGGACAGTAGCTTGGCTCCATCCGCAGGGACATCAGTTTGTACAGGTGCATTTTCATCTGTAGTTATTTTTACCAAGTATTTGAGGATTGCAGATAGAGGGTCAGGCAGTTTCTGGCTAGAATGTAGCAAAAGTGCCCGCACACTGAAAGAGGACTCGATAGGTGTATTTATTTTGGTTTAAATACGCATTTAGCTCTAGCTCTTCCTTAAAACAATCCAAAGCTAACTTATCAGAAAAAGAGTCTACTGCTTTTTTCAGGTAGGGTGCATTGCAAAATTAATTCACATTCTTTAACATATTTCAATGGTTTTTTTTTAGAGGTTATATGATAGAACAAGACTAATTTGTGCATATTTGTGAAGAAGGAAAACAATACATGGTTTTATTTCAGTTTTTTAAAATAAAAGTCTAAAAAGCGTAGTATGGAATTGTTTTTAGTTACTTTACTCGGATACCATAAAAAAATCAAGGTTAAAAAAATAGTCAAATATGTTTAGTTGCTTTTTTTGGAGAACCTTCCCCTCATGTTTTGAGAAAGCAATATAGTAAGGAGCCTGACCATGTAAGGGCATGATCAGGAGTGATCTGAGCTCCTCTTTTTGTTCTCCTTAGAGTCTTGGTGCATAATTTTTGGCCAACTGAAAGGGACCAAAGGCTTTTATTATGGTTTAAAAGTCAATTACAATTAGTCTAGGCAATTAGTCTAGGCAAGAAGAAATAAAAGTAGGAATAGCCATTTCAACTTCCTATTTTGACAAAAGCCTCTTTAGTTTAGTAATGTTTCTCAAATTTTACAAGCAGTTTCAGACAGGATGTTTTGGGTGACATTCAAAAGATATGGAGTGGTCAAAAAACAACACCTAAGTTTGGTTTGAGGGCCAAGTTCAAAACTCCCATCTATTGCTTGATCAGAAGAACCATGCTCACAGCGTCAATAATCTGGGATTTCCCGGAGCTCAAATTGTTTTTATTTCTTTCAGGATCAAAATCATATCAGACAGCTTGGATAATTCAGTACTTTTGAAGAAACAGTACAACTGAGAACTGAGGTGGGCTCAAAACAGAGCCTTGGAATAGCCCACAAGTTGGATCATTACAATTTGAAATCATGTGGTTTCTGCTTCTCTTTGAAAGGTAAGCTCTGAACCACTCAAAGTCGTTCCCGAGATCTTCTCCACCAAACTATGAAGTCTATTAATTAAGAAGGTGTGATCAGAAGCACCATAGGCTGCTTAAAGCTCTAACAGGACTAAAACAATGAATTCCCCAATGCCTGAGGCCATCCTCAGGTTTGTAGGGACCTTAAGCAAAGCTTTCTTGTAAAATCAGCAATGTTGTGTTGTTACAGAAAAGAAATAATTTGGTTGAGCACAACTTTTTCTATTATTTTTGAAGGTAATTATAATTTTGAAATGGGCCAATAATTCCAAGCAGAGTTTCTTAATAAATTCAACAGCATGTTTAAGAAAGGTGAGAACAGAGGTGGTTTGGTAAAACATAATAATACTAGTTACAATGCAGGGGCCAAGAAGGTGGGATAATATCAATGGGGCTTGATAAGAATTTTTCTTTTAGAATGATGCTGATGTCCTAAAAATTTACAAGTGGAAAGGACACCTATGAGTGGGAAGGAGATTCATAAAACAGAATAATAGGTAATAAGTTGAGTTGAGAACTTGATATTCCTAATTTTACTCTGAAAGGATGTCAGAAAAGTGTTAGTCAACCTTTGAAAATACAGATATGAGTTGAGCTTTATTACAATAGTAGATCTGTTCTTTTGTGTCAAATCAATAATGTAGTTGTTTTTGTTTGAGGGTGTAAGGTTTGCAAGGTAAGCAGCTCTGGAGTTTCTATCATCTCATTCAAAGACAGTCCTTAACGTACAACCTCTGAACTTCTAACTTAGTTGTTTTCCAAAGCTTTTCAGCTCTTCAACATGTTCTTCTAGGACTACAAATACTATAATTTATCCAAGGACTGGTCCTTTTCTGTTAAACAGGACTCTGTATCCTAAATACAGCCACACAGCAGATTAAATGATAGAATGAATGAGTTTCTCACCAACAATGCATAAAAACCTTGAACTCCTGCCTGATTAATGAGCCTTCTTTATGACTTTAACTTAAGAGGGACAGGATCAACATTTGATCTGACAGAAACTGCAGCTGTGGTCACCCACATGAATCTCTTCAACATTTAAATGGTTAGTCCTAATGAGAAAACAAGATTCAATGAATGAGACATTTTATGAGTGTCCCCAAAAACATGTTCAAGGCAAAAAGACTCAATTAAGAGTCATTAATGGACCATCTAAAATCACAAATAATTTACATGGTCTCCTATTTAACAAGTGATACTAAAACATCAGAAAATTCATAAAGAAAGAGGCTGATTGAGCAGGGGATTCAGAAATGACAGTGCAGTAAAATACATTTTGCAAAATTACCTTAAAGCTACATTGTGTAAGTACTTCTCCCATCTACCGCTGAAACAACAAACTGAATATTACATTCTAGCCCCACCTCCCACCCCCCATTCCGAGCGTGTTTTAACTCCTACAGTGGCCGTTTCATGCCAAGGTTAACATGGCTTCCAGTACTACGACTTTGTCCAGTGTTCCTTCCATTGATAAGGTTACTTTAGAAAACTACATTGCATTTAGTTATATAGTCAGACGTCTGCTGCGTCGCGAGTAGACGATCTCCCTCTAGCATTCATCACGGTGCAACTGAGTGTAGCCAAAGCGCGAAAGGCGGAGCTAGAATTTCCAGGAATGTCCCTCGTTGGCGAAGGTATTTCAGAGATGGAGGCTCAACATGGATTCAGCCATTCGAGCAACTCGCACGTATGTATTCTAAACAGCAGATTCTACACTTATGAAAATACTTTCATAAGTAGATGGAAGTACTTACACATGAATGAGCACATATTTTTGAAAGAACTAAGGGGTTTTTGCTAAGAATTAACTAAAGAAAAAACACAATGTAGCTTTAAAAAGTGGTGCACAGTGGCACGGTTGGTAGCACTGTTGCCTTGCAGCAAGAAGGTCTTAGGTTTTCTTGAGAGTTAAAAGTGAAGGCAGATGGACTTCTCTTGTTATCGCGAAGATGTTTCACATCTCATCTAAAAGGCGTCTTCAGTTCTGAAACTCAGGATGGGAGTATCAGGCTTATAAGTTTTAGAACTGAAGAAGCCCTCTGGATGAGAGGTGAAACATCTTCAAGACAACAAGAGAAGTCCAGTTGCCTTATGTTTAATTATGAAGACAACTATTTCCTGGATGACTGACACCAATGTAAGGTCCAAGGTTCAAATCCCGCCCTGCATGGAGTTTCCTTGTTCTCCCTGTCCATGTGTGGGTTCCTTCTGGGTCCAAAAACGTGACTGTTAATTGGTCTCTCTAAATTGTCCAGTCCTGTGTCTCCGTGTTTTCCCTGTGATGGACTGGCAACCTGTCTAGGGTGTACAACGCCTCACACCCGATAACAGCTGGAGATAAGCACCACCCCCCTTGCAACCTTGCAAGAACCAGCAAGTATAGCCAATGGATGGATGGACTTTAAAAAGTACTAAATGGGACATTTTCTATCAGATGCTATTATAAATAATTCAATTCAATGCAATTTAAATTAAAAAATACTTTATTTGTTAAAAAGGGAAATTAAACATTGTAACTCATAGTCTAATAAGGGAGGCGTTTCTAACACTGGCCTAAAGCCTGATTGGTCAGCTCTGACACTCCGTAAGTTCACACAAAGCTGGCTCTCTGCTGAAGAGCTGTAGTGGCGGCTGGCTACCCTGTGTGTCTATCACAGAGTTAAGATACCAGGCCGCTGGAATCTCACTGTCAGATAAATGCTGGTTCAACACCAGGCCTGTCCCTAACAGGGAGGTCTCCTGTGAACAACAGACAAAAACGGAGGTGCTTTAGGTGGTGAGTTGCTGGGGCACAGGGTTAGCAAGTGAAGGATAAACCTCACGGTCTAGCTTCTAGCTTAGCTAGCGCGAAGCTAGAGGGTGGGCAGCACCTCACAACCGAGCAATCAGCCCACCTTCGTGTTTCATCTGAAGTTTTTGAAAACGTTTCGCAACCACATTCCTCACTCAGGACCATGGTCAAGGGAGCGGACATTTGAGTCAAGCCAGCCGACGCTAGTGCTCTTCTGAAGATTAGCTTTGCGCATACATAGTGCATTACGGTAATAGAGAATTGGAACTGCCTTGCAGGCGAAAACAATGAAATGAAGATGAGGCGAGAGACTTACCCATAAATAATGTTTATTTATTACCTACCAACTACTTTTCCATACTATTTCTAGAATAAATATAATGTTACTGTAAATCTTTGGAGAAATATCCAGTCAAATACCTGATAATAGGGTAGGAATTTATCAAATCAAACTTTTTTTATAAAGCACTTTTTATACAAGAATTGCATCACAAAGTGCTTTACAGATTAAAATGACCCCACAAAAAACTACATTCCCATCCCTCACCCACAGATCTAAAAGCATGGTCACAGTTATAGCCCCCTCACCCCAACCCCACTCCCATGCACACACACAGTTAAAAGCAACAGTAAAAAAGAACATTGGGCCGAGTGCAGATGAACCATGCAAGGAAGAGGAGCCTCAGAGGAGCCACCTGCACCGGCAGCAGTACATCAGCAGCAGCAACCGAGGCACCGACACAGGGCGTCCACTTGAGGCACGGCAAAAAACACCACCTCCACCCAAGCTCCACCTGTAGAGCACCCAGGCAGCTACAGCCGACCACATTTCCTGAGGCAGCGGGCTCCCACAGAGGAAACACTGGAGGGAAGATTAAAATGACTGGGATAAATGTGATAAGATTAAATAGTAAAACATTGATACATTTTAATCAGTTAAAACATAGAGAGTAATTACACAGACAGTAATAAATAGTAATCAGTTCAAACCTAGGCTAAGAAGGTGATGATTCATGAGGTAAAAGCAGTGCTGAAAGATAAGATGGCCCAAGACCATTTCAGAGGTTATTGATTCTAAAAACCATGTATAAATTCCCTTCCGACCGACAGACCTGCCAAATTCGGCTCCCTAATTAATACATTTTTAATTGGTTTTAAATCATCTTTATAGCTAGTTTTAACACCACTAAATTTTAGCAATTTGTTTTTATCGGGGGCGTTTTTAATCCGAGCACGGATTACTTTTTGTTTCATCATGCCTTCACTCACCTGTACCCCCGATGTGATGGCTGTTTAAAGTTAACAGAAAGTTCTGGAGCTAGATCAAATCTAGGACCACAAGCGTGACGTGGATATCATATTCGGCCAGACTTTCGTCGCCGCCAACAGCGCTCAGTTGGCGGACACAATTCCCTGCCAGCCCGGTGAAGCTGCGGAGGGGGAATCCATCACTGTACTTGGACTGCCTAACGCTGGCGGTGCAACAACAGCCGCATATGTTGTTGGCTTAGCACCCCCATCAGGGGGATAAGCCAAAAGCCTCCATCAGCTCAACACTGGTGCTCCAGGGTGCCTGGTCAATGGTCATGCCTGGACGTGGTGGGGGGCCCGGAGCAGGTGCCACCACTCACCTTCACCCGGCCTGCCATTGTCAAACCGCTTTGGTGCCCTGGGCCACGACTTTCCTCCTCTGACTGTCCCTCCGACCGCCCTTAAGCCCCGCAGTTCCGCAGAACCGCCACCCATCCCCTCCCAGCAGCCGGAGCAGCAGTCAGAGTCCTCGCGCGAAACCCAGGACTCCAGCCAGGACTCGCCGAGGGGTGCTCTACTACACTCCGAACCCACAGAACGAGCCCTCGGCGCTGACTACACATTGCCGCAGTCCTGGGGAAGCTAATCCCCCCAACATACAGCAGGTCCTGGACGGTGAAAGATCCCATGCCCAGCATCAACTTGCAGACCAGACCATCATTGGAGACTCTATTATCAGGAATGTAAGGATGAGAGGAGCCCTTACTCTGTGTTTTCCTGGAGCCAAAGTAAAGGACATTGCTGAACAGATCCTGGACCATATCCAACTTCACAGAGTGTGAGTAGTTATTATTCACGCTGGAACCACTGACACTCGTAAACAGCAGTCTGAGCTCCTGAAGCTGGATTTTATTCATTTTTTCAATCTTTTAAAATACGCACACATGTTTGGTTTTTTGTTCTGGCTCCAACCCCACCGTCAGCAGAGGAATTGGTCGTTTTAGCTCTGAACACTTGGCTTTCCTCTGCCACCATGATGCATAATATTGGTTTTATAGACAATTTTAACATTTTCTGGGGCAGGAGTCAATTGTTTGGGCTGGATGGATTTCATTTTAACAGGCAAGGAACCCCCCCCCCTGTCAACCACACCGGTCCCAGCTGCCCCTGCCCTCTCTGCCCCTTCCACCACAGCTGGTCCCTGCTCCTATGAACTCAGTCCTGATTTTAACAGTAAAACACATATCAGACTTGGACCTTGCCCTAAATCACTCATACCTGTTTTTAGCAGAGAGCGATAAAATAATAAAAAACCTAGCAAATGAACCTAATAATCTCCAACAGTTACCAAAAGTCCTACCTCAAGTAAATCATAGTCACTCCATCTCCAACCACTATTAATATGGCACTTTTAAATGTTCGCTCTCTGCTGAATAAAACTTTTATCATAAATGACCTAACTTTAGAGCATAATATTCATTGTTTATTTTTTACGGAAACATGGCTGAGTGCAGATGCCCCTGTTGTTCTTACAGAGGCCTCCCCACCAAATTCAACATGTATTCAACGAGGAGTTGCAAAAGGGGAGGCGGGACTGCTTTTATTAGTTCATCAACCCTTTCTGCCAAACATGTTTTATTTGATAACTTTAGCCCTTTTGGATATACTGCAACAGTTTTTAGCACTCCTCAGATTTTATGCGTCACAGTTTATAGGCTTTCTAAAAAGAGTGCCCTTTTTATTCAAGAATTTTCAGTTTTTATCAATTTTGCACAACTCTTATGAAAGAATCA
Organism: Valencia hispanica; assembly: GCA_963556495.2. Lineage (NCBI taxonomy): Eukaryota > Metazoa > Chordata > Actinopteri > Cyprinodontiformes > Valenciidae > Valencia > Valencia hispanica. Next base: position 14,964,077 of record OY747701.1, on the reverse strand, counting down.
TTTTAGCTGGTGATTTGAATCTACATATAGATAACATTTTAGATCCTTTATCAACAGAATTTTTAAATATTTTGAATTATATGGATTTTAGTCAACATGTTACACAGCCGACTCACAACAGAGCCCCCCCCCCTGGACTTGGTCATCACGTATGGCCTGTCCACCAGTGTGTCCTCTGTTGTTGACTTGGCTGTCTCTGACAACTACTGTGTGTTTTTTTAATATCACCAGTATTATCCAGCAGGAGAACTCTGTGAGAACTGTCAGGAAGCTTCATCTAACCCCTGAAGTGGCTGCAGGTTTTCTGGAAGTCTTTCAAAAGATTACTCCTATTGTTTTACCTGTTCCCCGTGATTTTATCATCAATAATCTTAACAGTAAGCTTCAATCCGCTCTTGACCTGCTGGCTCCACTTAAAGTTGGAAACACATACTCAAAACTTACAACACCATGGAGAAACGAAGACCTTAAAAATTTTAAAAAGGAGCTGCAGGGTGGCAGAGAGAAAATGGAGGAAAAATAAAATCACAATAAATCATCAAATGTACATATAACGTCTCAAAGCATACAATAGTTGTGTAGGAAATTCCAGAAATGCATACTTTTCCAGAATCATCTCACAACATAAAAATAATCGCAAAATTCAGTTTTCTACTATCGACAACATTTTTAACTGTACTACTAATACATATCAGAAAAAAAACCTCAAACACTCTTTGTGAGGAGTTCTAACTTACCATTTTTAAGCAAAGTTTTGGAAAAGCTTGTTTTAATTCAACTTAATGATTGTATGAACGCTCATAATGTCCTGGAGAAGTCTCAGTCTGGTTTTGAAGATTTTAAATGATTTCAGATTAAACTATGATGCACAGGGGGTGACAGTGTTGGTTCTACTGGATCTAAGCGCTGCCTTTGATACAGTGGACCACACTATTCTTTTAACCCGTTTAAAACAGATTGGCCTCTCTGGTGCTGTTCACAAAGGGTTCACATCCTATCTCTCAGGCAGGACTTTTATTGTAAATTAGATATCTGCTCCTCTAGGGTCCACAAGATTACATGGGGTGTGCCCCAGGGTTCAATTTTAGACCCAGTGCTTTTTAACCTCTATATGCTCCCTCTTGGCAGTGTCATCAGAAGACATGGAGTTAACTTTCACAGTTATGCTGATGATAAACAGTTATACATCTCCATGTCTCCTGATGACACACGGCCAATGGATGCACTTTTTAACTGCATTTTAGACAGCAAATCCTGGATGGCAGAAAGCATTTTCCAGCTCAACCAGGACAAAACTGAAGTTTTAGTCATCGGTCCTGAGGATCAGAGAGAGAAACTTTTACCAAAACTACAATCACTGTCTTTTAATCCTTCTCTACAAGTGAAGAACCTGGGCATGGTTTTTGACTCTGAGCTGACTTTTATTGCTCACATTAAAAATATTTCTAAAATAGTTTTTTTTTTATCAACTCAAAAATATTGCCAGAGTCCGCCCCATTCTCTCTTGGACCAATACAGAGACACTGATGCATGCTTATATCACCAGTAGAATTGATTACTGTAATGCCCTGCTTTCCGGTCTTCCCAAAAAGAGTATATCAGGTTTACAGCTTCTACAAAATTCAGCAGCACGGGTCCTGACAAAGAACAGGAGGCGGGAGCACATTACACCTGTCTTAGAATCATTGCATTGGCTACCCGGTACATTTCAGGATCGACTTTAAGGTTCTTTTAATGGTTTTAAGTGTATTAATAGTCTTGGGCCTTCTTATCTCTCTGAACTGCTTTTACCATATAAACCTTCGCGGTCTCTGCGCTCCTCTGGCAGACGTCTCCTTGTCACCCCAAAAGTCAGGACACACACGCATGGCGAGGCGTCTTTCCAGTTTTATGGCCCTCACCTCTGGAACAGGCTGCCAGAGGACCTCAGGGCTGCAGAGAACGTTCATTTTTTTTTAGAGCAGGCTCAAGACTCACCTTTAGCTTAGCTTTTAACTGATTATTATTTATTAGTATCTGCTTAATTGCTCTGCATGTTTTTCCTGATTACATTTTATCAATGTTTTACACTAAAACTTTTGTCACTGTTTTACTATTTAATCTCATACTTATCTACTCTTTATTTTAATATTTTAACCTGTTATTTTAATCTTTCTTCCAATGTTTCCTCTGTGGGAGCCCTCTGCCTCGGGAGCGGTGGTTCGGCTGTGACTGCCTTGGTACTCTCCAGGTAGTGCTTGGGTGGAGGTGGGGGTCTCAGCCTTCCCTCCGCTAGGCGCCTTGGTCCGGTGCCTTGGCTGCTGCTGTCGATCTGCTGCTGCCAATGCAGATGGCTCCCCTGATGGAGTTTCCTTACCTGGCTCATCCGTACTCGGCCCAATGTCCTTGTTTACTGTTGCTTTTAAGTGTATGCGTGGGGGGGTATGTGGGGTCATTTTAATCTGTAAAGCACTTTGAGATGCTATTTTGTATGAAAAGCGCTTTATAAAAAAAGTTTGATTTGATCTGATTAAAACTCACAATTATGTGCTATTGTGTTAGTCTATCATGTAAACTCTTAATGAAAAATGCAAAGATTTGCGGTTGTAGAGTCACAAAATGTGTAAATGTAAATACTTTTGCAACACACTAAATCTATATAATGTATGTAAGGAAGTACATGTTTACGCCCCTTCATGAGTTTAATAATCTCCGACTTATCCAGATGAATTCCACTAAGTAAAAAGGTCTCTGTCCATTTGATTGCGTTGTGTGATAATAAATATTCATCTCGTGGGATTCTCCAGCATCCAGGAAGTGTTTTTCATCCTCCTCCATTTGACACTCCCTTTTTTTAAGCCCTACATGCCATGTCTCTTTCATATGAAATTAGGCTTTGATGAATATTGTATGAAAAGGAACCTGCTTCCAAAGAGACTGACCTTCACGGCTGCTCTGCTGCTGCGTTTGAAGTATTGTCAAGTCCTGAGAGCTTACACGGGCACTTAAGCTAACACAGGTAGAAAGAAAAGGACTGCAAAATATTTAACTAACATTGCCTTGATTTGAAAAGGCTAGCCGCGAGGCTCAACGGGAAAGGGCTTAATCACCAGGATGGTGGTATTTGAAACAGCACTTTAAATGCCCTTTCTCCTTGTTCTGTATTGGTGAGCTGTCTGCGTTTGTCCAGTTAGCTGCTTTGCTGTGATAAAGGTTAATCTGTCCATGTCAAATATCACAGTATAATGGCTGTCTTTGGATTAAAATAACAAATCAGGAGAAAACCATCTAAAATGCACAAGTACACACACAAACACCACTTTTTTAATCAGTTTGCATTTTTGACCGTCCTTCTTGCCTCAGGCCTTTTTAAGGGAAATGTGACTTGACTTAATTTCCCTCTTACTCTCTGATAGTCCCTGCACAGCCAACCAGCAGAAGAGTTTTAGGTAAATAACTACTGACTTTTTAATCAAAGACACCAAAGCTTATGGCTTCACCTTAAAACACATGCCTGAAACATCTGGACGACCAGATGCTCGTTCTCACTAATCCGATTGGCTCTTCTACGTTCTCTGGGAACATTTGGCTGTGCCTCAACTCTTTGATTCATCTCTTGTGGCAGAACCTTGCTGTTTGGCATTTACAGTGCTCAGTAAGCACTTTAAAAGAGTACTTTAAACATTTCAAACAGGTGAGGACTGCAGCAAATATTGCATTGGGGAACCAGCATTATTATCAGACATAAATGCCTTTTTGGCTTGTGGCCTTCATAAGGGTCAGTAAAAACCTCAAAGAGCTTGGATTTAAATCTATCATCCAAAGCAGCTAATCTCACACTTCTACATACAGACTGACGAGTGAGCAGTCAGTGGGGGGGGATTTTAGTAAATGGCTGCAAATTCACTCTGGAGAGAATTTATGTAGCTGTGGCGTTTCCTACATTTTTCCCCCACCTATTTTGTGATACAGGAGCACAGCTGGCGTTGACTGCATGAACTAGCTTGCAGGTGACAACTAATTTGTAATTATATAGGCATGTCTGTAACATGCAGGGTTTGTCTATCCTCCTAATCTGAAGCATCTATTGAATATTCCATGTGCATATAGGAAGACCTGACCACAAGTTCCCAATTTCTTCTTCTTCTTCTTCTTCTTCTTCTTCTTCTTCTTCTTCTTCTTCTTCTTCTTCTTCTTCTTCTTCTTCTTCTTCTTCTTCTTCTTCTTCTTCTTCTTCTTCTTCTTCTTCTTCTTCTTCTTCTTCTTCTTCTACCACTGTTTGTTTTTCTCTTTTTTTGGCCATGACACAAACACTTTGGGTCTTCGAGAACACCAGATAATTTGGTCTGGTTTTAGCAAATTACTATAAATAATTATGGGCAAGCTTTCTGCCAGTTGAACGCATTATTCCTAATTTAGGTGTAGCCAAAGCACACCAAAGAAAGACTTTTTTTTTTCTTGAACCTGTTTTAGCAGCAGATCTACCTTTGTGTCTGGTTTCAGAATTAGAAGGACACGCGAACTTAGGTTTGCCTACATTTGGGTTTCCACAAATACCTTCATGAACTGGAATAAATATACCAGCTTTGTTTAGTTCCCGCAAGTTCTTTAAAAGTCCAGAAAACAGCAAAGTCCATCTAAAATCATACAATATGCATTAAAATTAATGACAAAATATACATGAATTACCAGTAATACATCTTGGTTCAAAGAAATTAAATTAACAGATAAAGATAAAGAAAAAGAAAAATAAACTAATTGATTGCTTGGAATTGACACTACCACCTCATTCGATCACTCTACAGAATAATGATGAATTAAATTAAATTAAATATTTTCTCATGTAGGTCAAGGTGTGTCAGAAACTTCTTGAATATTGAAATAAAATCAACCCATGTGATCCATCAGAAGCAGAACAAACACATAACATGTGAGTCTTAACCCTGAGCTGCTGGACAAATACATTTTTCCCTTACTGAGGGGATTTTGTGTTTACACCACAGCCTCAGGTGACAGTGATCACCGGCTCATTTGCTCTTTTCAACGTGTCACTGACACTTCATACTCAGGGTTTATTGGAACCAGCGGCCTGTTAATATCTTCCACTCTAATAGAGGGGAGAAAGGCTGCAGGCTCCACTGAGTGCACACAGTATCCTTCACTTTCCTTCAGTGCAGAAAAACGATAAAGCCTCGATTGCAGAAGGTGACCAGGATGATTGCTCAAACCCCAGCACAGGATAACCTTTGAAAAGAATCTATGATGCATGCTGAGAATGTCTTGTGGCACAAATGATATAGTCTGATAATGACAGGCAATCATTAAGACAGGATGGGGATGTTGAAAGAAAGTGTTTCAAACAAATGTTCTTAAATACTGTTCAGCAAGATGATGAGATCATCTTTTGCAAGTAAGAAAAAGACCATAAGGAGACACAAGGTAAACAGCAAGCAATTGCACATCTGAGAGATGTTCACAGGTCATTTTTTTCCAAGTGCAACCTTTTCCCTCATCAGATGCATCCCTAGTCTGTCTGTAATAATATACTGCTGAAGGTTATACATTTAAATATCCCATTTAACAGCACTTTGTTTTAGAATTCAGCATGCAAAAATCTGTAATGAAATCATCCCAGATTAGAAGAAATGAGGTGAGAATCAATTCCAGCACCTTGTGCCTGCATCAAGGCCTGCCACCAGTCTGAGAATCGTGTTAACAGCTTTGGCACATCCATATGCATAATTAGCATGGGTAAACTGTAAATGTTTAAAACTTATAAAGCACTTATCTAGTCATAAGGACCATTGGAGCCACATTCACCCAGTTGCACTCACTTACGTTTAAACAATCACATGCCCATAGCAAATTGGTAGGCAACTTGAAGTTAAGTGTCATGCCCAAAGGGGAACATCGTCATGTGACAGAAATCAAAATAATAATTAAAATTTTTTAACTCAACTACTCTTTACTCTCGGCCATAGTCCCCCCTTTGGAAGAGTGTGAACAGTATAAGATACTCACAACTTTATAACCTAAATATACCCTGCTTTTGTTGTATTTACACACAAATGTAAAACAAAATACATGACATAATCCAAAGGATTTTATCTAAAGCAGCATAGCAAAAATTCTTTTCAAAATACTTATGGAATAAATGTCTGAAATGAATAAGGATTTTTGTTCTGGGGGCTAGCCTGCATTAAACTGCTTAACAGACCGCTGTTTTAAAACAAGTCAACCTTTACGTGATAGGTGGTGCTCCTTTTGTTTTTATGCCATGACTATGTTTTTCACGACTGGAGATCATGTTTGTATTTTTCTTGTAAATGAGGGAAAAGTGTAATAGCTCTCTTTCTCATGCTGCCCTATTCACTCCCTCTCCTCATCATTGTCCTCACCTGTGTCTCCAATCATCCACACCTGATCCTCCTTACCTCCTGTGTTTATAACCCGTCACTTCCCCTCACTCAGCGCCGGATCGTTGTCGATGTCTCCATGGTGTGTTGTCCTGCTGTTATCCATTCCTGCTCGTCCGATGTCCTGTCTCTCCGTTCCTGCCGTCACCGTCATCACTTCAACCAGCAGCACTCCAATGAATATCCTTACACTCACCAGCAACTGCGTTTGGGTCCTTGCTGCACACACCGCACACCTCCTGACACTCTTTTAGTCATCTCTGTGCAGCAACAGGTTGGGAAGTACTCAGGGTTCGAAGTACGGGAGAGCTAAGGGGAGCTACATTCCCCTTAAAGGAAGATGGGCTCCCCTGAAAATCCTCAACTGACACACCAAAGGGGAGCTCTAAAATAGTCCAGTTTCCATTTAGTTTGCTTTCTATTTTTTTCTTCTTTTTTTAACAAGAATCCTAATATGTTTTAGATTAAAATAAAATCCTAATTCGTCTGCTTTGTGTGTTAAATTTCTCACATTATATTTTCCGAATACTGACTTCTCCTGAAAATAACTTTTACTTAATTCCTTCTGTGACCATACATCTTTGGTGGCACTGTGTTGATTGACATAGGCTACACCAAACACGCTAATGCTAATCTGTGTTGGGTTCTTGCTAATCAAGCACGTTTGGAACATCCTGGACACTGCCTGTGATTAGATTGGGCAAAGTTTTACTCAGGTTTTGGACATCATGTCTAAAAGTAAACTGGAGCATTTTGGTTTTATATGCCAAAAAAGTGAGCAGTGAAGGGGACAAGTGCACCCCAGACCAACAGGTGAAACTCAAATTAAATATTGTGCAAAAGTTCATTTTAAATAAATTTAAATACATTTGAAATATCTCGCTTTGCATGTAATGAGTCTATATCATATGTTTTCACCTTTTTAGTGTAATTACTGAAATAAATGAATTTTTGCACGATATTCGAATTTTTCGAGTTTTGTAAGTCTTGCTTGCTGTGAGAGCTCATCAGCAGCCGATGCAGAACACCGGGATCAGCTGTAATTTTGCTGTCAGTGGGTACCTGCAGTGCACTGAGGCCTGAGTCTGGTCATGCAGCCTTTCCTTTAAACTGGACACAAAAGCACTGGAGAGAGTGGAACGGTACGAATAAACCTGGCTCTTTACTAGAAATCACAATATAGGATGTATAGTATGTATCAATACAAAAAGTCTGCTGCTTGCCAAAATTGATGATGATGAGGATGATGATGATGTTTCTGACCTATGTTGCTCCGTGATTTGTTGTTCTTGAATCACTATGGTAAGGCAGAACATTTTGGATTGCATATAGATCCCTTGTTGCTTCTCTTTTGTTCAGAACCTATTAACTTACCAAAATTGGATTTTTTTATGTTATTGACTGATGTGACATAAAATATATACGTGTTTGCAGGTGAATTTGGACATCGCAGGGCACGATGAAAAATATGACTCCCCCAAAAGCTTTGATGTAATTGGAACCCTGGGAGTACTCAGTGCTCCATACAGTCGGAGACAACTCTAGTTACTCTGGCACTTTCTCTGGCATCTAATAAAATTACTTTTTCACTGAAGGAATGGTATGATGTACAGTCTTCGTGGTATTAAAACTTCAAATTGTTAAAACCTTGGCATACCTTGGTACCAGTAACCAGCCCACAACTAATTCAAATACTTTTTCAGACAGGTCTACGGGGAGGTGAATGCTTGGCCAGCTTCCTGTTTGAAACTTGGGCCACAATGTCTGCTAGGGCAGTTGTCCAAACTTCCGCCCAATCAGGCTGAATGCCATTGTTCTACAATGTCAGACACAAGCTGTCGAGCTCAAGAAAGCTCTGGCACCCTCACAGCAAACACACAAGACCACCATTTGAAATGGAAACAAAACGCTAGTAAATGAAGATGGTGGGATGTGGAGAGCAGCCCTCCACTGTGTGCGGTGTGGTCTCTTTCAGAGCTGACATAATGAAAACGACATTATGACACGTATCTGAAGAGCTGCAAGGCTCTGTACGTAGACATCAGAAGCACCAGAGCACTTAACCTTCCTTTGTGCCTCCTTTCCTCCATGTCACACTGCTGAACGCCTGACTGAAACGAATGCTCAGAGAATCTGTCATAAATTGTAAGATGGACTCTCTAGAGATGACTGTGTTCTGGGATGTGCTACATATTAGGAGCTGCATTCAACCACCCATGTGGCATGGACTTTCTTCTGCACTCGTTTTAACCACTCAAGTGCACTTTCCCATGAAGTCAACCTTGTCTAATCCGCACAGTAAGGCTCCTGATAGTTTCCTTCAGCAGATGATAAGATCGGTTCCCATGAGATAAATGGGATGTTTAACAATGTGGTAAGGGAATATTTGGAGAATGGTGAGAAGGGTTTGAATGCAATCACTAATTTTGGTGGTTTGATCTACCCGTTGCGTGGAGCTACATTTTAATTGGATTAGCTACACCACTGATTTCCTACACCAGGGGCCCCCGATTTTGTTCTTCATTGATTCAGTCAATGAGGTCTATTTTAAAAGACATCATTTTGAGTTCACAAAGACAAGGGCTGTCTAATGATATGATCATCCCAGTAATGCTAACAAGAGTCGACAGTTAAGTCTTACAAATTGGAAAGTCTTTGCCAACACTGTCCTGACATCTAGGTGCAACTGAGCACCCTTCGGATCAGATGAAGCTGGTTGTATAGGATGTTATTGCGTTACCAAACTGGTCTTATCAAAAATGGTAAACTGATCATCTAAACTGATTTGATTTCTAATATGGAGCGAGCTTGTATGGATTTTCCATTATTTTTAAAAAAGGTTGAGGTCATGGCCTATTCAGGGGACACTGGTGCATTGCATAAAGTGGGTAGAATCATGAAGAAATTGAACTACTAATTCACTACAGCATGGTAAAGCACTTTCATCCAAATGCTTGTGAGAACGTACCATAATATGAAACACCTAGGATAGCCTATGAAAACATATTTGCACCTGTGGATGCTTGGTATCAATTTTAAATTACTAATGACATCAAGTCATGTTACCAAAGAATTTCCACAAACCTCGAAATCTCATCACAGGCATATAGCAGCTGCTTACTACTGTTGTTACAAATGTGAATATCTGTACCTACAATCAGAAAAGAACTGCATAAGTTGAACTTTCAAGAGAGATGTGCAAAGAGAAAACTTTGTTCTCTAAGAAAATTATGAAGGACAACCGCATCACAGCTGTAAAGGACAGAGATGGAAGTCTCCATGTTTAGGTATACTTTGCTGCAGCAGGACCTGGTCAGCTCTCCTTCATTAAATCCACCATAAATTCTATCGTGCACCAGAGGAAGCTTGAGGAACATGTGACAAAACCTATCAAAATAGATTAATAAAGCTGAATCAGAACTGGACACTGGATGCTCAAACAAATCAGAAAAATCCACCAAGGACCGACAAAAATTCCTAGACAAAGTCAAAACCCACATCTTGTTCTCATTGACATGCTGTAGGGTGACTTGAAACTGACTGTATCTGCAATAAACCCCTTCAACAGCTCACACATCAAAGAGAGGAGTAGAGCATATTTTCTGAAACTGATATCTGAGACTGGTAGATGGTTACAAGAAGCATCTCACTAAAGTCATTTCAAACAACTATCTATGAGAGGTCATGATATAACATTTTCTTTAAGTAACAAAATGCACTTTTGTTTCTATATTTTGGTGAATTGGTAAAACAATTTTAATTTAGTTTTTTTACATGCAAAATTGTTCCCTTTCCTATGATGAACAAGAAAGTAAGATTACAGATCAATAATTTCAATATTTATGAATAAATAATTGAATTAGTTGTATATATGTGTGTATGTATAAGCCTCTATGTTAAATTTGTATCTTGCGTGCAATAAATAAAATCTTCTAAACATTTCATCCAATATTTGTCTTTAAAAGCTAATGTAAGCTCTTTCTTTTCCACCTGGTAGTGGATCACACTTTGCTCTTTGCGTTTTTGCCTCAGATGTGCCCAACAGAAACAAAGAGAGGCAGGCACAGTAAAGAACAAACAAAAAAGGGAAAACAAAAAGCCAAGACAACACTTCAGAGTGTTCTTCTCCTGAACAGCTTTGGCACTTAATTTGTTTTTACCCAATTACAGTAAGTAGCATGCCCAAGGATTATGAGGTGCTTTTGAAAGGCAATGAAATGATCTGTCCTCTGGTGTATATAGAGAGCCCGGTGTGGATCTGAATGACTGTGACACCTCTCATGGTGGGTAACCTACACAAGGGGAGGCCTTTCATCCTCAGTGCTAAAGTGGGAGCTGCAAAATGCAATGTATTTAGACCTGCCTTCCTTTAACTACACTCCTGAAAAAAAGAATTTGTGAAAAAGGGAAAAGTAGAACTCGTGTAAATACACCGATATATGGACAAAGCAAGGGGGAAAAAATATGAAATGTTAGCATGTTGCCATAATCTATATTCAGCAGGTTTTTCGGAGTTATGTCCTGCTTTGTGTCTTTGGGTGTGTTTGAGTGAGCAGTTCAGGAAACAGTGAAAATGTCAATGCATTTGCCTGTGAAAACATATAGACAATGCAAATGTGACATCATGGGGAAAATGAAGTACACCCTGACTGTTTCTATATGATTTAAGAGGAAAAGTTGCAACCAGCTGCTGCTTATAAAATACAATTAATACAAATAATGAACACTCTGAGTCCTGGAGTTTTATGTAGATTATTTATATAGTGGTTCTCAAAGATGTTTGTTATATAATAAAAAAACTGATTTAAAAAAAATGTCAAACCATTTCCACATATATGCTGTACAATTGAACAGAAAGACCAAAATCTTTTACAGGCAGAAAATCAAGCAACAAGCTGTAATAATCTGATTGCATAAGTTTGCACAGCTTTAAACTTATACTTCACCAAAGCAATTACTGTGGATTCTGAAGAATTGTGTGTCAAACCAGGTGGTCAGCAGCACAGGAGCACCACAGGGGACCGTACTCTCACCATTCCTTTTCACTCTGTACACCTCAGACTTCCAGTACAAATCAGAGACCTGTCATCTGCAGAAATACTCAGATGACTCTGCAATTGCCGGGTGTCTCAGAGATGGACAAGAAGCTGAATACAGAGAGCTGGTGGACCGCTTTGTGACATGGTGTGGAAACAATCGTCTCACCTTGAATGTGAACAAAACAAAGGAGATGATTGTAGATTTCAGAAGAAACAGGGATAAATCAAACACTGTTTCCATCATGGGAGAAGAAGTGGAGGTGGTTGAGGAGTATAAATACCTCAGAGTTCACCTTGACAACAGACTGGACTGGAGGCGCAACAGTGAAACCGTCTACAAGAAGGGACAGAGCAGACTGTACTTCTTGAGGAAGCTTAGGTCCTTCAAGGTTTGCAGTAAGATGCTGCAGATCTTCTACAAGTCTGTTGTGGAGAGTGTAATCTCTTCAGCCGTCATCTGTTGGGGCAGCAGCATCAGAGCCAGGGATTTAAATAGGCTAAACAACCTGATAAAGAAGGCTGGTTCTGTTCTTGGGACGACTGTGGAACCACTGGAGATGATAATGCAAAGAAGGATTCTTCATAAAATAAAAAAAATTATGGACAACCCTGAGCATCCTCTTCATGAGACTGTCATACAACAACAGAGCGTCTTCAGTCGGAGGCTTCTTCAGTTTCGCTGCAATACAGACCGCTACACGAAATCCTTCCTGCCCACAGCCATCATCATCTACAACAACTCCTTAAAGAATTCCTTTTATATGCGCTATACCAACACTTAATTTCCCTCTGGGATTAATAAAGTATTTTTGAATTGAATTGAATTGAATTGAATTGAATTCAATGTTTTTGTATTCATAGTTGCGCTTATCTATGGTGAATCTGATTAACTTGAAATGAAGTTCAACATTCATAGTTGAATAGTAGTTAAAGCCATCATTTGCAGAGAGGTTACAAAGGATCACAAAGGTTTTATCATTTAAAAGTATCAGTCAAGAGAGGAGTAAATAGCATTTCCTAGTTTTATTAATATGACTCAATGATCCAATGAAGACAGTAATCAATAGTTGAAGGAAATTTTAATTTCATTTTCATTAAATTTTACCTTTTCTAACCAGGAAACACACAGAAATTTAAAAAATGTCTTACAAGAGGGTCATGGCCAAGGCAGCAACACAAAAACAGTCAATTGTACTTTCTTTTTACCACAAATGTAATTTATCAAAGTTACATCTGAACAATCCAAAATACTTTCTTAGCAATTTCATGTCGGACTAAAGTAGAGACAGTGTAAGGTGCTCCAGACCTGGGCACATTGCATTCATTGAATTGACCATGGGCTCTTCTGTTTAACAGAGTATTCCAAAGATATCTCAAGCTTAGTTGTTGCAGCAGGACAATGTCTCCAAAAGCAGCAACAAATCTAGAACAGCATGACTGAAAACCAAACGGTGTTGCAGTCATTAAGTGCAAAGTCCACACCTCAACTTGACTGATACAGTATATAACTACTTCAAGTCATCAATGGAGGTTTTACAATCTGCTGAATTATGGGGTTCACAAAGTGTTTTGCATGACTGCAGCTTGCTTTGTCAACGCCAAAATGTGGAACTCCTGACGTCTAAATAGTTTATTTAAAGGTCAAGACTAATGATCTACTGGGATCCAGTGAACAATGATGATGCTTTGTTGATGTCAGAGGAAAGAGGGAACAATATTATTCTAAATTACGGAAATTAATCGATGTTGAATCTAATTCCATGAAGAAATAGGGCAGCAAAAGTTGGTCCCACCAAGGTGAACCTAAGGGATAGCCAGTGATTGTAGCCTGTCGGAGAATAATTAGGATTGAGGTTTAGCATAAGAATTTTATTATGGTTATTTGAGACAAAATAGTATTAGGTGAACAATACTAATCAACTTTGGAGCCATATATATACTATACTAAGATATGTGCCAATAGAATCTAAGAAAAGCTCAAACCATCCATCCATTATCTATACCGTCTATCCTTTGAGGTGTCACGGAGAGACCTGGTACCTTTCTCCAGCAGTATTTGGGGGAGAGTTGGGGTACACCCTGAATAGGTCGCCAGTCCATCACAGGGCAACACAGGCACACAAAGGACAAACAACCCTGCACTCACACACTCAAAAGATGAAGCATATTAAATATAAAAATTACCTAAGTGAAAGGAAACCTACTCCAAGCAAAAGTCATTTATTTACACAAGCAGGTATTAAAAAACCCTATTATTTAATTAACACCATACTTTTGTCACTGGGTCCCTGTTTTATTGTTCAAAAAAACTTTGGCATTGCACACACCTCCTGCCCTTCTACACTGTCAGTACTTTATACAGTTAAAAATATATATCTTCTGACAATCACCGTCTTTTTTTTAGGTTGATCTTTCTTACCCAGTTACCTTTAAAATTATAGTTTTGATTTGTAATCAAAAATCAAATCCTGAGATCAATTTACAGAGTATAAATCATCAGTAAAGCATTTTAACATAGGAAGAGATCTTGCTATATTTCCTTTTAACCACAGTGCTCTTTACTCATCCATAAGCTGTATATACCTTCAGAAGGCTATTTTTAAGCCACAATCTGGGGTCAATCTTTCATGTCTTTGAAAATGAAATAAATCTATCAGTGAAAAAGTCACCAAAACCACCTTCTGTGACATCTCAAACCAGAACTGAAAGGCTGCTGTATCTCTTCAGGATCACAGAAGATCTGTCATAGCAGGCAGGTGTTTTGTATGCTGTTCAGGCTCTCTTCAGATCAGCAACATCCTCCACATGAGCTGCTACACACAACCACACCTACATTACTGCATTCCTTTGTGCTAAAAAGCCCTCTTCTGCCTTGCGGTTTATCTCCTTTTCCTCTCCACAATCTTCCTCGACATGGAAGGAACAGAGTCAAACCTGAGTATAAGTGTTTCCTAACAAGCAGAACCTGGTCTTTCAACAAACCAGCGTTACTTTAAAAGCTACATGAAAGCAAAGAGAATCTCAGCAGAAATGGTTGGATTGGCTCGGTAACAATTAGTTACAGCAGAGGACACCAAGAGGCGTCTCTTTCTGTGAATATGCATGGCTCGGTTCTCTATTCCTTTTCTCTAGGGCTTAATAAAAATGCACGACTCAATGGGGGGTGCACGGAGCAGAAAGATTAAACTAAGCCACCAAACTGCTGCCATCCCTTGAATTTTACATCTCACAGGCCTGGAAGCAAACTCTATTCCTCTGACATATTTTGCTGGTCTTTCAGGCACATCTGAACTTCTGGAATGTCTGAGGTGATGCAGGAGAGCCTCTCCAATCATCTTGGCAAGAGAGTGGAACAAGCCAGCAAAGCTCATTAATCCTGGATCTCGTCTTGGTGTCAAAGCAGACTTCATTTGTAGAGAAAGAAATCCTGAAATTCCATAGATCAGCCTGGCAGACAAAGACGCACTTCATTTTCGGAAACAATGTGTTAGTTTTACATCAGATCTATTGGGATGCACGCCTTTGTACTACAGTAGCTCTGTTTTTGTCAGCTTCATCAGCACACAGGATATTTTACAGACAGTCTTGGGGATCATCAAGATATTTTTTAGCAAACGTGAGATGGGCCTTTATGTTTATGTTCAGCAGTTGCTTTCACCTTGGCAGCCATTTTGCCCGGTCTCTTTCTTATTAAGTACACATAAACACTGACTTTACCTTATTAGAGTCATATGAGACCTGATCTGCCTTCACGTTGTCAGACAGGTACAGTTTAATTTATTTTTTGATTAAACTGGCGTGGCAATGATCCGGACCTGGTTTGGCATGTAAAACTGAACTGAAGAATTTTGTTAATTGTAATTCATTTATGATTGAACACATATCAATGGATTTCACAACTTGTTAATAGGACCACAAAGAAAGATGACTTTAAATTCTGCTGCTGCATTAATTAGTAACATTGACAAAATATCTTCTGGAAAAAACAGAAGTTTTTTCTGTGCAAGAAAAACAAATCAGTGTGGTCCTCATAAGTGAATGCAGAAAGCGGCCTATTCGGATTCAGGTAGATCAAGCAGGGTTAATCTTATTACACTGGAACAACGACACAGCAAAGGCACCCGTTACAGAAAGAATAGGTAAGTACAAAACAAGACAGTTATGGGTTGCAATCTCAGCAGGGGTCTTTTCTGAGTTGTTACAATGTTTTCCCTGCGCACGTCTGTGTTTTCTTAGAGCACTCAGGTTTCCTTCCACAGTCCAAAACACATGCATATCAAGAGAGTTTAAGTGATCCCTAGGCCCTGCCCACACAGGAATGTTATTTTATATTTAACGGGTTGTCAGTTTCAAAAACAACCCTGTTTCCAAAAATAAAACACTAGTTTTACTCCTCCAGACCTGTATGTGGTGCTGTGAAATGAAAAAAAACTAGCTCCAATGTTTTCTAGACTGCATCGAAATTCTGGGAAAGAGAGGCAAAAAGACCATAGCAAAGAATCTGAATCTTTACAACATCCAACACAGGTGACATGGATCTGGAGTGGAAAACTGATCCTGGTTCCCCACCTCTACTAACATTCCTTCACTCTTGTAAACTAATTTTGCTTGGACTTGGTGAGTGCAATTTTTGTAAAGTTACAAAGATCGCAGCGACCTTTGCAGGGACTTTGTGCCAGATTTGCCTTTGGACAACCCAACATTGTGCTGTAGTCAAACCCCCAGCAGAATTCTTGCACAAATGATTGAAAATGTGTTGCAATTTGCCACTTCCTTGAAAACATGAAAAGTGAACTCATTATGCATTTTGTTTTGCAAAATGGGACACACTTTATTTTACAACTTTAAATTATTTTGTGGGATTATCTTTGGTTTTTAACCAAAATAAATTAGTAAATACTACTTAAAGGGGCTATATGCAACTTTTTCTCCCAAATAAACGTAACAATAGCCTTTTTATTTGACCATTTATGACTCAAACATCTCCGGATGAGCATACTGACACCTTGTCAGCTCACAGTGGGTGCACCTATAAGCCTGTATCCAAATTGTTCTATTTTCTGTCGGGTCGGATTTTCCTGCACTGTCTGGGGATGTGACGTCAAGCGCGTTCATGTTAAATGTTTCAGATCACTCTGCCACCACCGCTAGTCAGCACTCGCAAGCAGTTCAATGGATTATGCGAATACACAGAAGAGACCCAGGACAACTTTGACACCAACAGTAACTCCACATAAGACTAAAAAAGTTAAACCCATGACAAGTGCCTGAAAAAGATCGAAGATTGAGAGCGACCGGCGTAGGAGCGCGCGCTGCGAGAGCGAGCAGAAAGGAAGAGCAGTTCCGTTTTTTGGCCACAGGTGTCAGCCGCGAGTTTAAATTTCAGAAAATTGCATATAGCCCCTTTAAAGAGCAAGTCACCCCCAAACCAGCTTTTTTTGCTGATAAACTATGTAAATGAGTGTCTAATAGTGCTGTCCACATATCACTCAATTGACTTTCCTTAATTTTCTTTTTCAGGCAGGGGATCCATGGGCTCTCTATAGCAAGCAAGTGTTTACACTCAGCCAACTCCCCCCGCGCGTCCCTTGATCCGCCAGGCAACGCCTCCTTTTGGCGCATTTTTTAAACAGGAAATGTGGGCGGAGTAAGACTCTGGTAGGGGGGTGACCTGCTCTTTAAATGCACAGTGGTAGCACTTTGAGAAGAAATGGATGATGTGAGAGCCAGAATGCGAAAGAGAGGCGTAACAATCCCTTCTTTGTGCATTATCCATTTAACTATACCTAAACGTATCATCAGCTTTTACTCTGTGAATACACTATCAGTGCATCAAGTTGATCAAGCTGGACCATAATGTGTTCATAAATAAATGTAATAACATTCATATCATACGTTGTGTAAAAATTCCTTGGAATTGTTTTTTTCACTCATTGTGAGATCGGATTTATTTTTCTCTGCTCTGTTATGAATGTATCATTTGTGTGGTCGGTTCTCAGGCTACCATCTGCTTCTGTTTCACATTCACTGGGCATCTTTATTGCAGTCATGAAGGGAGGGATTCATCATTCTTTCCCAGCCATATGTATTCATCAGAGGAAGAAAGCCTTCAGTTGATACTTTAGAATGAGTCATGTTACTACAGCCCGATTACAGCTTCTGATTTCCGGGCTCTTTGTTACACTTGCTTCTGTGGTCTCTTTTCCAGATCAACCCTTTTAACTTTGTCAGGGATAGAAGGTTCATTATTTAAATACGTCTTCTGTCGCTCATTTGTAAAATACGGATGCCCTCTCTGGCCTAAATCCGCGGTGTCTAATTATGCAGTCTACAGTTTTTTGGGTTGTACTTGATGTCACAGCAATGCTAAGTGGAATGTTAAACGGCTTTCCTTCTAAGTAAAAGTTAAAAAATAGGTGGTGAGCTTTATGATGGATCAAAATGAATTGCGACACCAGGCGCTATCATTTTCTATCCCGATGAAGGGAAGGCTGAAATAAAAGAACCAAATGAAGTAACTTTACTTGAGTTCAGGTTATATAATTAAGTTCAGACATTGCTTTTATGTGCAGTTAAGCCTGTATTTATCCATAACCCTGACAGATTTAAATTTTAAATTATCATAATGAAACTAAGCATTTTTAAATAGGAAATGAGACAAAAAATAGTAAAACTATCTAAAAGTAAAATCAGGTTTGAAAGAAAAAAAATGTTTTTAACCTGTTTTATATACAACTTAATGAAACAACTGCATGTTGAACATTTTTCAACCCTTCTTAATAATCTGTGGAAAAATCTTTTTTTGGCAACACAGCAATCAGAACCTACTAATAACTGCTGACCAGCTTTTTTACATGTTTCCACTAATATTTTGACAATTTATCTTTAGTGATGAGCTCCAACACTTTGAGATTGGAAGTCCTCCTTGTCATCACCTGAATCTTTAGCTTTTTGTTCAGATTCTCTTAGATTCTAGTCAGGGCCCTCATTTAAGGTGGCCCCTAGAGACAAAACACTTGCTAATCCAAAAACACATGCAAAATCCAAAACACATTGAAATCCCAAAATGCATCCGAATCCAGAAACACATGCAAACTTTGCAACGGAAGTGCTCCAGGACGCTAGGGGCAGTAATGAGCTTTTGTTACCTAGTGTCTACACAAACCAGGAAATAGACCCACATTCCAAACAGGAAACGGAATAGGCCATAAGGGACGCACGGATTTCGTTTAATCTCTTCTGACCGCTGGCATCTTTGTACTGTTTGCTTCATAAAATAAATATGTTTGTTCCAAATCAAAAGTTCTCCTTTTTTAATGATGAATGTTTTTAGTTTGGCACTAGTTTGTGTTGACCGTAATGAGAAAGTAGTAACATATGCAGATTTCGAGAGTAGCAGCAATGATGAAAAAAATACCTCTGAAACTTCTACAAAACAGAGTAAACGTGTTAGTAAAAGTGCTACATAGATTTAACATCATGAAACATGAACACTTACGCTATGGAATACTACAGGAACGCCATCATTCACAGTAAGTAAGCCCTTAGAGTACTACTGTAAACACAATTTCTGATTGATTGATTGTTTTTGACATTTATTTGGATTGTGCAAGGACCTAGATTGGTGTAAACATTACTCCCTGCAGTGCCGGGGGCCCCTTGTCGGCCGGTCCCTTGTCGGGTCCCTGCTGGGGGGTGGTGTGCCCCTGGGCCCCGGCTCTCCTGGTCCATTGACCGGCCCGCCCTGGCGCGGCCGGTTGCCGGCGGGGCCCATGGGCTCCTCACTGCTGCCCCCCGGGCCGCTGGATGTTCCCCTGGGGTTCTCCTTTGCTCCACTCTTGGGGGATGCGGTCTGCCCCGCCCGGGTCCGCCTGGGGCTCTGGGGGTCCTTTGGACGTCTTTGCTCCGATCTCCTTCATGTCTGCATCGATTCCAGGGAGACGGATTGATGCCTGCTCACACCAGCTATCGAACACTCTTATGGAGAAACCTTATATGCACCAGCATGCTAACACACACACATAGATGTGGGATCTGTGGTGTTTAAGGATATATTCCTGGGCTGAGGTTATCATTACTAGAGCTTGATTAATCGGTACCATGAGTTTTTCTGTGACATTGTTGTTGTATTTTTATATCTATTTTTGTGTGATGTGGTTGTGTAATTCTTGGTTCGCAATTATTATTTTTTTTTTTGTCGATGTTCCTCTTTCGTGTTTTGTTTTGTTTTTCCCCCTCTCTCTGCCGTCCTGTGGGTATGGAGGCAGACTTCAATGTCTTCCTGTGTTTTCTTTGTTTCCCTTCCTCGCTTGAATTTTCAACTCACCCTCTCTCTTGACTTTTTGTTTCCTATCTCTCTTCTTCATCTCCCTTCTTTCTTCTCCTTAATTTTCCGTCTCCGTGTCCATAACATCAGGAAATAAAAACCCCAACAATTCATAATAAAGATTTTTCACACATATATCAAGTGGAGTACTATAGCAAAAGCTGTACTGCTCCGCCTGTGAAAGTAAATCTGTTGGGCTTCTACTTGGTACTCAGACACCAATTCTGAGCTCCACACTGCCAAACAGGACACGTAAAAAAAACCAAAAATAACCAAAATAAAAACATTACTCCTAAAAAGGCCTTTGTATAAATGTTTATGTTCATAAAGGTGATCGTTTCCAGGGGTGCTCTTAAGGTCCACGAGTGGTACTAATAAACTGAAAAGAAAGATCTGCTGTGCATATGATTGTTTTATTTACATTAATTCATTACATTCCAGTAATGAATGTGGGAAGAACCCAGACCACACTGACACCGGTAAACTTCCAGGAAGTGGACAGGAAGACTCTAGTGGACTCTTCGAAGTACCTGAGTGTTCACCGGAACAATAAACTGAACTGGAGCCCCACAGAAGCTCTATACAGGAAGGTTCAGACCTGCTGAGGAGACTGAGATTTTGTAGAGTGCAGGGGGCGCTCCTAAAGACCTTCTTTGACTTTGTGGTGGCATCAGCCATCTTCTATGGTGTAGTATGTTGAAGCCACAGCTTATCTAGAGCTGAGAGGGAGCGGTAAGATAAGGTGAGAGGAAGCGGTCAAATGAGGTCATCAGAAATGCCAGCTCAGTGCTAGGATGCCCCCTCAACCCAGTCCAGGTGGTGGGACACGGAAAAAATCCCCTTATGACCTATTCTGTCTCCTGTTTGGAATGTGGATCTACCTCCTGGTTTGTGTAGAAACTAGGTAACAAAAGGTCATTACTGCCCGTTGCGTCCTGGAGCATTTCCGTTGTGAAGTTTGAATGTGTTTTTGGATTTGCAAGATTTTTGGAATATGCATGTGTTTTTGGATATGCAAGTGTTTTGGGATATGCATGTGTTTTGGGATTTGCACATGCTTTTGGATTTGCATGTGGTTTTGGATTTGCAAGTGTTTTGTCTCTAAGGGCCACTGTACTCATTTATCAAATGCTGGTAGACATTCAGATCTTTTCATATTATGACATGATAAATTTACACAGAAAGACAGTACACTGAAGATTTTTTATTTTTTTTGTTTCTGGAGGTAATGTTTTCATGCCCATCCGTTTGTTTGTTTGTATGTTTGTTAGCAACAGAATTCAAAAGGTTATGGACGGATTTCGATGAAATTTTAAGGAAATGTCAGCAATGGGACCAGGAACAACTGATTCAATTTTGGGGTTGATCCAACATGAAGTGCGTATCCACCGACCGACCAGCAGTGCTAACTTCCACTCCTCTGCCATGTCAGAGAGCCCACAAGCGCCATGCGTCTCTTTAACAGACATTTTACTGGAAAAGTGCAGAGAGTTAGAATTAGATAACAATATGGGGGGTGAGTGGCCCTGGAGGAGGTCTGCACTCTCAGAGTGCTTTTCTAGTTTTAATTTAAGACGTGCTTTTTTTTCAAACTTGGAAGTAGGGCGCCAACATGGCATCAACACAAGACGACAGTAACATGTCTGGTTAAAAAAATAAACCATACTTTAGCCTACCAGAAAAGTAAAGGTATGGTCACTATCATCCTCTTCCTCACTAAAGCCACTGAAATAATCTTCTTGTCCTCTCTCTCCCTCCCTGTTCGCTATTTTTATTGAACCACTAGCTGCAGGGATCAGTCAAACTCACAATATTAACGGCATAAAATGCAATAACATAGAACATAAAATCAGTCTTAATGCAGATAATGTATTACTTTTTCTCCAGCATTCACAAACCTCTTTCTCTCAGGTAATCGGGTTGATAAACTCTTACTCAAATGTTTCAGATTATTCTATAAATTGGTTAAAATCTACAGTTCTTCCAATCAATTGTTCTGTCCAGAATCCAACTAATACACAACTGCAGTCAGGGAATATTACCTATTTAGGTATCAATGTCTCACCAAGACTGGCAGATTTAATAACGTTAAACTACATCCCACTTTTAAAAAAAGTGGAAGATGATCTTGCCAGATGGAAATCTCTACCCATATCACTTATGGGAAGGGTTGCTTCAATAAAAATGATGGTTTTGCCCAGAATCAACTACTTATTCTCAATGATCCCAAGTAAACCATCACTAGACTGGTTTAGAACTCTGGACTCCTCTATCTCTAAATTTCTTTGGAAAGATAAACCCCCACGTATCAGCTTAAAAACACTGCAGAAGACCAAAGAAAAAGGAGGTCTAGATCTACCAAACTTCCATCATTATTTCTTAGCCAACAGGCTCCAATACATATCAAGATGGTTAAAACATAGCTACCTAGACGAGTCCTGGATAGACGTAGAACAGACACTATGTAATAAGATAAAACTTTCAGACCTACCATTTATTAGCTCAAATATCAAACAATATGAATGCTTTAAAAGCATAAATATCAGCTCCTCTCTAACAGCATGGTGGGAGTTTCTAAAAATGACAGAGTCCACAATAATCCCATGCAGACGTACACCCATCTGGAATAACCCCGACATCTTGCAAATAAAATGTATGATAAGTTTCCCAGTCTGGAGGTGCAATGGAATTGAATACCTGGAACATATATTTGATGGAACAGACTTTATCCCATTTAATACATTAATTACACAATAAGGAATTGATAAAAACAAATTCTTAGAATATCAACAAATTAAATCTATTATTAAAGGTAAATTTAGGCTCAATACAGCTGAATTACAAATTCCAGCAAGAGTTTTAGATTTTCTTAATCACAACCCCCCAAATTGCTGTCTAAAATATACAAAACTTTATCTACATTAGATGAATCAATGGCCATCCCTATTTCAAAATGGGAGGTGGATTTATCAGCCAGCTTTGACCAAAACGTCTGGTCTCAGATATGTTTAAGAACCTTTAAAATAACAAAAAAATCCTAATTTGCAATTAATACAATACAAAATCCTTCATAGAGTACACTATACAGGTCAACGAATGTTTAGGATGGGTTTTACATCGTCTAATACCTGCTTACAATGCACAAGCAATATACCAGATACTTATGTTCATGCGCTTTGGTTCTGTCCACCTGTTAAATTTTGGTGCCTGATATGTGAAGACTTATCAAAGTGTCTGAAATGTAACATCCCACCATCTCCCTCAATTTGCCTGTTAGGAAATTTAAATGATGTCACCATGGACACAAAGTCAGTTCTAATGGTTCACATTGCCTTATGCATCTCTTAGAAAACTATCCTCCTGAACTGGAAAAATAAAAAACCTCTTAATATTAATCAGTATAGAAATCTCTTGTTGGACCATATTGGTCTTGAGACGGCCTCTCGCTCCATATCTGATCAATCTCCCTGGGCTCCTTTGATCGGCTCCATCACCTAGTGGGGGTGGGGGGCACTTGGTTTTGTCGTTTGGGACACTGTTGCTGATGTGGGGGTTTTGGGGTTGGAGGCGTCTGGGGGGGACCCCGGGGGGTGGGATCACTGGGCGGATGGGGCGCTGGACGTCGTGGCCGGCCTGGGGTTGGGCTTTGGGTGGTGACTCCTGATGGCTGCATGCGGTGCCTTGGGGGGGTTGCACTGGCGGACATGGGTTACTGGCCTGGTGGCCGTGCTGCGCCTGGGCAGGGTCTGGGGTGGGCCTGGGGATTCGGGGCTCGGGGGCGCCGCGCCCCCTAGCTGTGGTCCTGGCTGGGGGTCGGCCGGCGTGGGGTCTCTGTTGGCTGTGGGGGTCGTGGCCGGCGGTTATCATTACCTTTTTTTTTCTCTGGGCCGATTGTCATCGCCAGTCCCTGTTTGGCGTCTCGCCTTGTTTGCTGGTTGGGGTGCCTGGCTGCTGGTCGCGGCGGCTGGGTGGCGATTCTGGGCCGGATCAGTCCTTTTTTGCACTGGACTTGGCTCCTGGGTCTTGGTCTTTGTGTGGGGCGCTGGGGTTGGGCATTCAACTCAACCTGGGTGTCTAGTGTCTTTTGTGTTTTGAGAGTAGAGCGAATGTAAGGGTGGGTTAGTTCCCCTTCTGGGATGGGGCTGGGGGGACTGCCTTGGGGTCCGTGGGGCTTTGTGGTGCTGTGGCCGTGGGCCCCGGGTCGGACGTGCCATGGCCTCCCTCCCCTGGTGGATCCCGGTGAACAGCGGTGCCTATTGGGGTCAGTGGGGGAGCTGGCTCCCTGGGAAGACATTTTCTCTCCTAGTCCTTCCCTCCCCATCCCTGGACACCTCTGTCCACCCGCTCCATCACTTTTCCACTCATATAGGGTCTTGGGGCATGGGCACATCACTGGGGTGCGAAGAGGGGCTTCCCTCCTCGCTGTCCCGTGGTGTCCTGGGTCCCAATTTTAATATACAACTTAGACACTCCCACTTATAACATTTTCACACGACACATTTGTAGGGACTTTGGGGTGGGCACACTTTTCGGCATCCAGACGGGGAGCGGTACAATCAGCTTCACCTCTGGTGCCGGTGCCCACTGTTAAACCACATATAGACACTGAGGGCTCGGGGTGGGGGTTGGGGGATGTGTGGCTGCCTCCCCCACATCCCACCCCTCTATTTTAAATGCACATTATAACAACACGCATCAACACCATACTCGAGCGGGAGGATGGAGGCTAGGGGTCTTTTCCCACCCCTGTTCGCTACGGGCCATCAGGGGTTGGGGTCCGGAGGAGGACAGGCGGTCTGGTCGGGGTCCTGGGCTGTCGGGCTGCTTTGCCACTGTGGGGCCCTTGGCGGTCTGCTTGTCTCCATCCTAGAAAGTAGGGGGTCCACCTCCCGGGTCCGGGGGCTGGTTGCTCTACTGGGGCATCGGTACCTGGACCTGGGAGCATAAAGTGTGCATGGGGTGTGTGAGTGAGGGTACAGCGTAATTTTTTTGGGTGTCTTGGTGAGTCAGTGAGAATGTATGTGTTTAAGAGGGAGGGAACGTATGACTGTGTCTGTATGTCTTTGTCTACCTGTCAGGTTGGATCTTGGTCTGCCCCCTCGCCTGGCGCACCTCAGGCCTTACACTTAATGGGGGGCCTATTTCCCCTCCGTCACTCCCCGCCGGTGACGGGGGCCCCTGCCTGCCGGTGCGCCGGTGGTCAATCCGGTTCGGACCTGGTGCGTGCCTTGCCGGGCCTGGGTCGGGCGGTGTGTCGGTCGGCCGATGCGCTGGGCCAATATGTTCCTTTGGTTGGTTGGGGCACCTCTTTTAGAGGTGCCAGGTTTGGGATTGTTGGGTGGTGCCTGCTCGGTGGCTCGGCGGGATGCGGATCTGGCGTCTCTGCTCGTTTGATCACCTGTTCTGTGCGCACCGTGCGTGGCCGGTTCATTCGCGGGTTGGACCGGCCCTGGCCCTCGTTGGATGCCTGGTCTCGGCGCCCTGCGTTGTGCGGGATCAGGACCCGGGAGCTGGTACAACTTGGCGTCCAGATGCTGACTGAGCCCGGCCTGGGGATGCTGTCCGTCCACTGCGGCTATTGGTGGGGCGCTGGGATGTTGGCGGTGGGGATTGGCCTAGGGTGGAGGCGTCGCGTGGCGGCCGGTCCCTTGTCGGGTCACTGCTGGGGGGTGGGGTGCCCCTGGGCCCCGGGTCCCCCAGACCGTTGACCGGCCCGCCCCGGCGCGGCCAGTTGCCGGCGGGGCCCGTGGGCTCGTCACTGCTGCCCCCCGGGCCCTGCATAGTGGCCACTGGATGTTCCCCTGGGGTTCTCCTTTTCTCCTCTCTTGGGGGATGCGGTCGGCCCCGCCCAGAACCGCCTGGGGCTCTGGTGGTCCTTTGGACGTCTTTGCTCCGATCTCCTTCATGTCTCCATCGATTCCTGGGGGACGGATTGATGTCTTCTCACACCAACTATCGAACACTCTTATGGAGAAACCTTATATGCACCAGCATGCTAACACACACACATAGATGTGGGGTCTCTGGTGTTTAAGGATATATTCTTGGGCTGAGGTTATCATTACTAGAGCTTGATTAATCGGTACCATGAGTTTTTCTGTGACATTGTTGTTGTATTTTTATATCTATTTTTGTGTCATGTGGTTGTGTAATTCTTAGTTCACAATGTTTGGTTGCTTTTGTCGATGTTCCTTTTTCGTGTTTTGTTTTCCCCCCTCTCTTCCGTCCTGTGGGTATGGAGGCAGACTTCAATGTCTTCCTGTGTTTTCTTTGTTCCCCTTCCTCTCTTGTATTTTCAACTCACCCTCTCTCATGACATTCTGTTTCCTACCTCTCTTCTTCATCTTCCTTCTTTCTTCTCCTTAATTTTCCGTC
The DNA here is from genome assembly GCA_963556495.2 of Valencia hispanica. NCBI lineage: Eukaryota > Metazoa > Chordata > Actinopteri > Cyprinodontiformes > Valenciidae > Valencia > Valencia hispanica. The sequence goes on along the minus strand of OY747701.1, from coordinate 14,937,942 downwards.
TCCGTGTCCATAACATCAGGAAATAAAAACCCCAACAATTCATAATAAAGATTTTTCACACATAAATCAAGTGGAGTACTATAGCAAAAGCTGTACTGCTCCGCTTGTGAAAGTAAATCTGTCGGGCTTCTACTTGGTACTCAGACACCAATTCTGAGCTCCAGACTGCCAAACAGGACACGTAAAAAAAAATAAAAAAAATATATATATATTCTTCTTCAGTATCTTTATTTCCTTTGAAAGCTTTTGTCGTCTTTTTACACTGACTAAGTTCTTCCCGCTGCCTCCTTCAACGTCTCACCATCAATTCATTGATGTCTAGCTTACGTGCCATGGCTGCATTTCCTTCTTTGACTGCCAGCTCGATTGCCTTTAACTTAAAAGCTGCATTTCTTTGTGTGTTTTCCATGAAGAGGGTGTGTGCAAAGTACAGGTAGTGTCGTCTTCTGTGCATAATCTTTCCCCACATGCCCATTTCACTTTTGCACTTCCTGCTATAGTGCCCCCAGAGGCCATTAGCTAGTAAAAATCTATAAATTAGCTGCTCTGTTGTATAGGACGCCAAGTCCAAAGCGTGTGAAAAATAGTGACTCAGAGAAGTAGAAATTAAAACAGAATAAAGTCATTTCTCACAAGGATATCAATGCAGATTAACTCTCTCCAGGTTATGTCTCTGAAAACCAACTGTGAGTGTTAGTTATGCTTTTTTGTGTGAGTATAGAAGCTTTTGCTGTAGGAATCAGAAAATATTGGGGCTCAATAAAACCTAGCACCCGATTGGGACAGGAATCAGTCTGGTGAACCCCTCCACCACTCCCCTTTTTTCTTTACGCAATACACAGATCACGGAAGAATATGGTGGTGTTTTTAAAAAATCTCTTCCGCTTGGGGTGTTTTGTCAGAAAATGAATCAGGATTTAATTAACTTGACTTGCCGCAGGCTGTCAGCCTCAGCGCCAGCCTCAGATCTGGCTGGCACAGTGCTGTGTGTCAGTCAGTGTTGTTACTGACCTCATCATTGGGCAGTACTAGGAACATTACAGAGCTCCAACAAAGACATTGTTACTAAAAGGCACTTGTCAAGTCAAATGGAGAAACCGTTATTTGCTTTCTTTACAGGGATTATGGTAGAAAAAATTTTCAGCAGGAAAATGTAATAAATCATATTCAAGAATCTTTACCCTGGAATGGAGAGTGAAATAAATGAGCAATGTGTAAAAGGTAAAAAAAAATTACATTTCCACTATGTAATCCTCACTGGGGTGTGCTAAAATCCAAACATATTATACGAAAAGGGCAAAAAAGATGTCACACCTCAGCTTCTGTCACACCATAAAAAAAACATTTTATGTCTGGGCGCGGGATGTTCACATTTTACACAAGGTTAGACCTATAATAACACAAAGGAAATGAATACTAGACATATGGAAACGTGACTTAGGGGCTGTTTACATGACAACGTTGCCATTTTTGTTTGAATACGCGGGTGAAAATGCACTGCGTTTCCACGACAGGGCGCGCGATGGAAAACGATGTAGTACATATGCCCGGCCTTTAGATGGCAGTGTGGCCCGTGTATGCAGTGTTCCAAGTTTTCCCCCTCACAACCCGGAAAAGAAACATTTCATGATAACTAACAATGGCGGTCTTCTTGTAGTTCTCCTCCACTTAAATAAAGGCATATTGATTATTTGGCGCACATATTGTATGCGTTTCCGTTGGCGATCGCATACAAGCCTGATGATCTGCTTACAGAGAGACCAAATAACTTCAGAAGCTGCATCACCAGTAACCGCATACCTGGATCCGCTATTGTTGTTGTTTTTCTGTAGAAAGGCGGAGTGCGCAAGTGCAACATGTCCGTAGGTGGCTGGCAGTGACGTCATCGTTTTCAAAAGTCTCCGGCTTGCGTTTACATGACAACGAATCCCCCAGCGTTTTCAAAACCCAAAAACCTCCGTTTTGCTAAAAAACGTTGTCGTGTAAACTGCCCCTTAGAATTCAATCATTACACTCATCTCATGGTTTAACTCATGGCAACCACTTTCAACTAAAAGAAGTATCGATTGGAAGTCCATTATTACACAGGCTATGGCTTCTCTTCTAACAGGCAATCTTGATATAAAAAACATTTCGGAATGAAGTAACAATGAGGTCCATCTGGTGTCAAAGTGTTGAACATGTAGATTAAAGACATTCCCTTTTAAGAAATGTCTTCAAATGGTGCTGTTGTTGTGACCCTCTTAAAGGGATAGTGTACATTTTAAAGCAAGACTGTCAAAATATAATCAGCATTAGTGTTGTCGATAAATATTATATGGCAAGAGTTTGAGCGGTGAAAAGCTATTCAGATAGCCTACCTGTTTTAGCCAATTTAGCAAATTAAAACAACTCAAACGGAAAATGTATCAGTGTGATAGAACTCATGATGGTTGAGGCTGGCAGCCAGTATCAATCTGCTGGATAATTTCCAATTGACTAGGAGACTTGGAGGAGCATTGAAACCTAGCATCTTCGGAGCATCTGCAAACGACACTAAGTCACGTTTGACTCGACTGCTAAGATTTGCTTCACTCTTGGTGGAACTCCAGTGAGCTAAGGGGTTGCAGGTAATTAGGAGGATTGATTAAACTAGTAGCCAATGTAAGATTAGTGTGGCAACACAGACGGCTCTGGAGGGGTAAAATTAAAAGAAAAAATTATATTGACTCAATGGACATGTGCGGAAAAAAATATCAGACATCCAGGAGCGTTAAAATTAAGCACAGCGTCACTTTTCCAGGTCTGTCTCAAATGTTGCGAAGTGAGGAAGCAGTCAGAGCAGCAGAGTAGCGGTAAACAAAAGGACAGGAAAGTGTAATTAAGGATTTTTTTAATTAAAATAAATCGCTAATAGAGCTGTAATGCTGATTATGAGATGGTTCAAATCAGTGAGTAGTTACCAACAGTGCTGTCTTTAAATGTGTACAATATCTCATGTATTTCTGATATTAGACTTGTGTAACGTAGAAACAATCGTAGCTTGCTTCCACCAGTGTGTGAAAGTGAGAGTGAATTAATAATGGAGTTGTGAAGTGCTTTAAGGGGCTCGAAAAGTGCTATATAAATGCAATGCATTATTATTATTATTATTATTATTATTATTATTATTATTATTATTATTATTATTATTATTATTATTATTATTATTATTATATGATAAAATATTGCCAGGATAACATCTCCTAGTTTATACTCAAATGGTATTTTACCCAACAACCTAATAACAACACAACATACCTGCTATAAAATAAAAAAAACTTTATTAACAGATCATTCTTGAACAAATAATGATAAGATTGCTCGTGTTGTTTAAAGAAATTGTTAAATGGAATCCTACAAAAACGATGAGAAAGGGTGACATACTTTGTTGTTTTTTTCTCATCAGTCTAGGCAAGGCAAGGCAAGGCAATTTTATTTGTATAGCACACTTTCAACAGCAGGGTAATTCAAGGTGCTTTACATGATTTGGTGATTTAAAAGAAACACATAAAAGAAACACACGTTACACATGATACACAATAGAAAAAATTTAAAAAAAGCAAGAGAGCATGAACACATTTCATACATATAACATCAAGCATTTACTCAAAGGCAATTCTAAACAGATGGGTTTTTAGTCTCGATTTAAAGCAGTTCAGAGTTTCAGCAGCTCTACACTCGTCAGGAAGTCTGTTCCAGATAAGGGGAGCATAGAAACTCAAAGCTGCTTCTCCATGTTTAGTTCTGAGTCTAGGGATGTTTAGTAGGCTAGAGTTGGAGGACCTGAGTGGTCTTGGTGGTTGGTACCATGACAACAGGTCTTCAACATATTTTGGTGCTAAGCCATGTAATGATTTATAAACTAGTAAAAGTATTTTAAAGTCTATTCTCTGAGCTACAGGGAGCCAGTGTAAGGACTTTAGAACTGGGGTGATGTGCTCTACTTTCCTGGTTCTAGTGAGGACGCGAGCGGCAGCGTTCTGGATCAGCTGCAGCTGTCTGATTGACTTTTTAGGCAGACCTGTCAAGATGCTGTTGCAGTAATCAATCCGACTAAAGATAAACGCATGGATGAGTTTTTCTAGGTCGTGTTGCAAAATCAGTCCTTTAATCCTAGAGATGTTCTTCAGGTGATAGAACGCTGACCTTGTTATTGCCTTTATGTGACCCTGGAGGTTCAGGTCTGAGTCCATTACTACACCTAGGTTTCGAACCTGATCAGTAGTGTCTAGCTGTATTAATTGAAGCTGTGTGCTGATGTAAGAGGAGGAGGCTGAAAATGTTACCTACAACTGAGCTGGGCTACATGTTCAGTTTCACTTTATTACATGTAAATTTAAAGAACAGGTCAGAAAAAAATTATGTTGCCTTAGAGTGCATTTCATTGTCACTGTTTGGCCAGAATCAACTAAGTACAGTGCAGCCTCGCCTGTTTACAGTTCCATATTCACTGATTTGCCAATTTGCAGATTTTTTTTGTAGAACATAACCAAATTATTTATCGGAAATTCACCCATTTGTGGATGCTTTTTTGTTTTTGAATTTTGTATAATATTTTTAAAAAATGCATCGTGGGAAGCTGAAATATCTAGGCACAATGTTATTTGACCGGCTATTGGCGTGTGTTGGCAAATCCAGGAGCACCATTCATTTTCCTTGAAAGTGATTGGCAACTACCAAGAGTGGTGAAGACTGTGAATATTAGCTAAGGTGGATTTCACTGTGCGTATTAATACATCATATTGTATACTGGGTGTTTGAACCACGAAAACCCAGAGGAGGTCTCAAGTATTCGCAGATTTTAGTTATTCACAGATGGCTGTGGTCCCCAACCCACGCAAATACCAGGGGTCCATTTTATTTTGGATCATTCTAATAACTATGCATAAGTAAATAGAACGCAATAGGACATTTGCTGGTGTGAATGCCAAAAAATGTCTTTCATTTTTTCTCGAATTCCATTCAATTCTTTATGTAAAATAAAAACACTAACACTAATGGATTTAAAATTGAGATTCTGTTCCCCCCAAGTCATTCACCAAAATAAACCTCAGTTTTTTTGTGTGCTTGCTTGTGACTAATATGCTTTTGTCGGTACCACTATCTAAAATAAAGAAAAACCTTACCGAGGCAGCGAGAGCACTATAGTGAGGAAGGGTGGAGCCAGTTTAGGTGTCCAAATGGAAACAAAATATGCAAACATGCCTTCTATGTTTATTCCACTGCACACTGCAAAGACTAAGTCATTGTAGTTTGAGTAAAATTTTAAAAGATTTGACTTAATTTAGACTCGTTCCAGTTCTAATTTCTGGAGTTCACTGTGATTTTGTCAGCACATATACATATACATATGGCTCCATTCCACAGAATTACCCATCTTGTCACCCATAAAAATGTAACTTGATCCTCCCCTGTATAGCAACAGAGGTTATTTCCCTGAGAAAATGGCAACAAACCTGAAAACTGGAAAAATATTAAAGTGTAAATTACAAAATGAAACACCTAAAATCAGATGAAAAGAGGTGTCCATCTGACTATTTGTTTACCTTATTTACTTTTCTATGAACACACTGCAATATGACATCTGTCTACTATGGTAAGGCGGCTCTTATTACTTTAAGAACTTCACTTCAGATACCCTGAATCATGCCTTTGATCTCAAAGACTGTCAAAAAGGAGGATGACCAAATCATTAAATGTTTACCTTTTCAGAAGCTCTTGATTGAAATGTTCCCAGCATGAGGAGGGCTTAGCAATTACTCTTTATTGTATTATTGCTACATATGTCAGGTGTTTTTTTTTAACAACAAATCCATGAGACTTTTTGCTAGACAGGGGATTTTTGGTAAGGGCAAAAGAAAGACTTCTCTGCCAGATTTACATACAAGGTTTTTAATTCTTTAATCTGTGTGGCATTGAGGTTGTATTCAGTAGAAAACCAAGGTCAGCAGAACTTTCAGGCTGATTGTTTTGTGTTTCAATAATAAGTAGCATCTGCACATTTTAATACTTTCTGAGCTAAGTTTAAAACATTAACCTGCTCTAAAGGAAAATAAACATTGCTTGCTTTTGTTTGGAAATTTGAAGGTTGGCATTTATGCCCCACAAATTAACTGAATGTACTGTTCATCGTTCAAAATGATCAGGGGGTACTTTTTTGATCATGACTATGATTAAGTTATTACTTAAGTAGTTACAAGTAAGCTAAAAGAAAGTATCAGTATGCTCTCTTTTATTTTGCAGGGAACAACTTGTAAATTCAAGCAATTATAGTAATAGAAGCCACTTGTAATGCCCCAAGAGTTATGTCACACACTGGAGGTTTAATTTGTAACATGTTTAACTTAATCAAAAACAGATACAGCCCAACCCTAATAAGGGGCTTAGATGTGTCTCTGTTATTCTATATAGGAGATTAAATAAATACATCTGCTGTTCCATTCCTACTTATGTCTAACGAAGAAAAACCTTGCAAGCCACATTTTGAAAAGGCGAATAAACTGAGTTGAAATGGATTTATCTGCCTTTATACAGTGAATTTAGGTCTTACTCCCCTGACACTGAGGCTTTGCGATACAACAGGAGCTGACGCAGAAAGCCCAAGGCACTGAAAATGAAGGGCTGTTAAATAATTCTTGTCAGTATGGGATTCAGAGTTGGATTCATGCAGACAAGGCTTTAGAAAGTAGAGAGGAAATGCCCTATGGAAAAAGGGTGTCATATTTCACACCTCTGAAACCTATTTTTATCCAGGCTCTTGCTCTCAATGTGCAGGTGCTTTGTCAAATCCTGAAAAAAAATTCTTTATTTAAACATCTTTTAAATGGACTTCTGAGATAAATACTCACTTAAATGAGATCATGCGATTGTGTTTCTCCTCCCTGAATAAAATGTACAAGAACATAGAAAGCGGAAGGTTAGAGTTTAGATACCTGCTCCTCTAGGGTCCATAGGATTACATGTGGTGTGCCCCAGGGTTCGATTTTAGGCCCAGTGCTTTTTAACCTTTATCTGCTCCCTCTTGGCAGCGTCATCAGAAGACATGGAGTTAACTTTCACAGTTATGCTGATGATACACAGTTGTACATCTCCATGTCTCCCGATGACACACGGCCAATGGATACCCTTTTTAACTGCATTTTAGACATCAAATTCTGGATGGCAGAAAACTTTCTCCAGCTCAACCAGGACAAAACGGAAGTTTTAGTCATCGGTCCTGAGGCTCAGAGAAAGAAACTTTTACCAAAACTACAATCACTGTCTTTTAATCCCTCTTTACAAGTGAAAAACTTGGGCGTGATTTTTGACTCTGACCTGACTTTTTTTCCTCACATAAAAAATATTACTAAAATAGGTTTTTATCAACTAAAGAACTTTGCCAGAGTCCGCCCCATTCTCTCTCGGGCCAATACGGAGACACTGATGCATGCTTTTATCTCCAGTAGAATTGATTACTGTAATGCCCTGCTTTCTGGTCTTCCCAAAAAGAGTATATCAGGTTTACAACTACTACAAAATTCAGCAGCACGTGTCCTGACAAAGACCAGGAGACGGGAGCACATTACACCGGTCTTAAAATCATTGCATTGGCTCCCCGTACATTTCAGGATCGATTTTAAGGTTATTTTAATGGTTTTTAAGGGTCTTAATGATCTTGGGCCTTCTTATCTCTCCTAACTGCTTTTACCATATAAACCTTCGCGGTCTCTGCGCTCCTCTGGCAGCCGTCTCCTTGTCACCCCAAAAGTCAGGACACACACGCATGGCGAGGCGTCTTTCCAGTGTTATGGCCCTCACCTCTGGAACAGGCTGCCAGAGAACCTCAGGGCCGTGGAGAACATTCATGTTTTTAAGAGCAGGCTCAAGACTCACTTTTTTAGCCTAGCTTTTAACTGATTGTTATTTTTTATTGTTTGTTTACTTGCTCTGCTTGTTTTATATGATTTTATTTTTATCAGTGTTTTACTATTTAATCTTAGCACATTAATTTACTGTTTATTTATTTTATTTTTTGACTTTAATTTATCTTATTCCCCATTCCAGTGTTTCCTCTGTGGGAGCCCTCTGCCCCGGGAGCGGTGGTCGGCTGTGGCTGCCTGGGTGCTCTCCAGGTGGAGCTTGGGTGGAGGTGGGGGTCTTGACCTTGCCTCCACTGGGTGCCCTGTGTCAGCGCCTTGGCTGCTGCTGTTAATCTACCTCTGCCGGGGCAGATGGCTCCTCTGATGGCGTTCCTTGCATGGTTCATCTACACTCGGCCCAATGTCCTTTTTTACTTTTTCCTTTAACTGTGTGTGTGCATGGGAGTTGGGTTGGGGGGAGAGGGGTATAACTGTGACCATGCTTTTTAATCTCTGGGGGAGGGAAGGGAAGGTGGTTTTATGTGGAGTCATTTTAATCTGTAAAGCACTTTGTGATGCAACTTCTTGCATGAAAAGCGCTTTATAAATAAAGTTTGATTTGATTTGATTTGATTTAGAGTACATCAGCAGTTAGCGATGGCCCATCTTTTTGTCACTCACCAACCAGCATCCGTCTCAAATCATCAAAATCTAATCTTGCAAATGTCTTGACATTTGTGGAAGCTCAATCAGTGAAAGACAAGGTTGAAGGGATTGATCTTGCTAATGTTAGATTTAATAGGGGCTGGATGTCCTGCTGAGCTAATCCAATTCATCATAAATTCATTAAATTATTGTTTTTTGTTTTTTCAGCAAGCAGAGGTTCAAATGGAACATTATTAGTCTCAGGCGGTATCTAAGGAAAAGCAGAAACTGTACCTCTCTTGAAGTTGATAGTTTGTTTTTCACATGAATGCCTGTTTGCATATTCAACTCTAGTTAGCAGATGGAATATAACATTATAGTTTCAATGACTGGTAGCCAACCTAAGGAGGATGATAATGCAAAACTTGACACTTAAAGGTGCAATATGTAGGAATTTTACAGTGAAAGGATTACATAAGAGTATAATGTCTCAATCATGTTGGAAAAAAAGGTTACATTGAAACAGATTTCCTTTTAGGCCGGCTGGTTGGTTGCAAGTTTTTATCAATTTAAAAAGGCAGCAGAGGGACGTAGTCATTGTTTACAATCTGTCCCACCTCCATACCTCCCGGTTTCAGAACCAATCACATGTGAGCCCGCAAGGTTGCCAAGTCTTCACCACAAACACTGCGCTGGCATTTGTAATTCGACACTGACCGGGCTAGAGGCTAACGTTGAGCTGACAATGCTAGCCGTAAATTAGGAAAAAAACGTTGACTTGAAAAATATCTCAAGCTACTTTTTTCATTTACCAACAACTCGATATTGCAGTGAAATTTTGCAGTGAAATTATTACTACTACTACTAAGTGCCCATGTGTAGAAGTCCTTCAAAATTTGTGGGCATTACACATAATTCAATATGTTTAAAAACACAGAAGATTTTGAAATTATAAAACTATCAGAGCTGACAGTGTCTTGAGTCTATGTACTGTAGGTATCTTGATTGACTTTGTTTCTCAACCTTTAAAGGGTAAATGGACTGAACTTATCTAGCGCTTTTCTAGTCATGCTGACTACTAAAACCGTTTTACACCGGAGCCACATTCACCAGTTCGCACTCACAAACATGCACACATTTATACGTTGATACAGAGCTTGGCAGGCAACTTGGGGTTAAGTGCCTTGGCCAAGGGCACATCAGCATTTGACTGGAGGAAGCTGGAATTGAACCCACAACCCTACAATTGCAAGACAACTACTCTACCTACTGAGCCACAGTCACCAAAGGGTGTGTGTAAGACTTGCACATGCCATCCCCCTTTCTGCTATTTTTCTTCTTAATTTTCTGTGTTTATGCTGCTTTTGATTTTTCTTCTCAGGTCTCCCTGCTGCTGCTTTAATCTCAACAGGCTCACTCACTTGCTAAACAAGGTTAAGTAAAGTTGACACAAGTTAAATATGAGGTCAAATAACATGACAAACACTGCACGACTTTATGTTTGCTGCTGTTTGTTCCAGTTTTTAATGTTGCTCACATGCTTCGTATCTGGTTCTCACAGTGAATATTAAAAACCCCTTTTATAGAGGGCACTGTGCAATCATGCAGCAACTGCTGATTGGTTGTCACGTCAGATTTCTTTTCTAATGTTGCTTAGAAGAAAAGAGAGTGATTTAATTGAGCTTCATCGTGTTATTACTAATCAGTATCCCAAAATCATTATGTGACTGGTAAAGTGTTTCCTCAAGTGACTGCCACAGTCAGTTACTTCTTCTGCTAATGTACATGTAAGAGACCAAGCATGACTTGACGGAAAAATATTTTTTTAATTGATGAGTATGCCAAAAGAAGAGCAGGTCCCCATGAGGAAAGACCAGGTGAGTTAAAAGCAAAAGCAAAATGACAGAAATGGTAAGACTTGGGTCTGTAAGCAGTTTTTAGATCTGATGATGTGTGGATGCAGCAGCCAGGTATTTCTGGAGCAGGTGATGGATGAACTGCAGCTGTGACCTGACCCTCGCACTCCAGAGCTGCTTCTGTAAACAAGAACAAAAAGGAGGATGCAAAAAGTAGAGAAACTGCTCAAAGGCAGAGTACCTGACATTACTACTTTTTTCAACAAAATGCCTTGATTCAAGCATTTATGATTTTATTTAGCTAAAATAATTTCTTCCTTATAGGTTTACCTGTTCTTACAAGTAAATGTGTATGTGATTCCATGTCTGCATTTCTTACTCGTGTTTAAAACATGAGTTTCTTATTGCTGCCAGTTTTTCTCTACAACTATTATTCATGTGTTACCCACCATGCTCTATGTATAAACTAGCCTAATAAAACATCAGAAGCAAGTATGGTCGGTTTGCATATAGAATATCCATGGCAAGGAAAGCCAAGGCTACTTTATTTGTATAGTACTGATCATACACAGGGAAATTCTAACCGTTTTTATTGAAAATATTTGGAACAGAGATAAGATATATTCAAAACATGAAAAATGTCATGAAAGCAACAGCCAAAATGTAAGAGTCACATAAAAAGAATAAATAAAATGCAAATTTAAAATGCATTCTGACTCTGTTTCTGATGATCTGTCGTAGTTCAACAAAATCCATGTATCATTCCTTCTTTCAATTTTCGATTGATAAACAAAAATAAAAAAAAATAAAATGTTATTTTATTATTTTTTTTAAATATGATACAAAAAACGAAAAGGTCTTGTTTTTCATATTTTCAATTTTAGTCTCAGGTCAAAAATACAAATTTGGTTGAATTTGATTTTAATATTTTATTGCTCTGATATACGTGAACAGGTGCTACAACATTTTCTGCAACCATCAGATTCTGTGACTCTGAGTGGCGCTGATTCACTAATTCCTCACAGCAGATGTTCCTATCATAGTATGTGACTCATCCATCACTCATGAAAGAAAAGTGTTAGAGAGTTAAAAAAAAAATGTAGGTGGCAGGGTGTGCATAGATAAGTTATAAAATTAACAGGTTTTTAGTGTAAAGATGATAGAAGGACAGTGGCTCATACGTCACCAATTGTGACAGCTCACAGCTTTTAGCATATTACGTGACCCTTCCATAGACTTACCAAAACACCTCATATGTTCACCTCATATCAGATTTTAATAATGGCAATAATAATTATTACAAAGTGGCGCTACGTTTGTTTAGGAGGAATCAGCAAAACAGGGCCCCCTAGAGGCACAGAATCGGATAGTTTCAGAAAATGGTACATCAGAGCAATTAAATATTAAAATCAAATTTGATCATGTGGCCCGTTATTCAGTTTTGTATTTTTGATCTGAGACTCAAATTTTATATATGAAAAACAGGACCTTAGTTTTTTTGTATCCAATTTAAAACAAATCACAAAAAAAGCTGTCACATTTTTTTTGTTTTATTTGTTTATCGAAAATGGAAAGGACGAATGATAGATGGACTCACCAATATAAGTATTGTAACAGATTTCATGCTATTCTATAATCTGAGCTGGGGGGCTTATGTAAATGTTGAATAAAAGTGACCCAAGAATAAAGCCTGCTGGGGCTAGCATTGAAACTGAGATTTAATGCCATCTGCTGTTTTCCTAAAATAATCAGTAACAGAGGGGTGTAAAGACATATTCAGCGAGATGAGATAATACTTAATATTTGGTTCACAGAAATGAGACACACCATGACGCCTTTGTGTTCATTGAACCAACTCTACTAGACCCAGCAATGGAGTGCACTCCATATTACAGATATTACAGTTACTATGAAAGTTTTAACAAGGTTTGAAAAAGTAGAAGAACAAAGTTAATTTAATTTACATGAAATGCCAGTAGTGACTAGAGTTTTCTCTGGCTGCATGGAACTTAAATCCCTAGTTTCCACCAAACGCTTAGGCTAAGCGGCGCTTAACGTAATAAACACGTTTTACACACGAGCTCAGCCCACCAGGAGTGTTTTAGATGCGTATCGGCTGCAAAAGCATTCAAAGCAGCTGGTTCTGGGAGATCACAAAATCGCAGAATTGCAATTGCGTAACCTAAAGGGTAGTATACAGGAAAAAAAGAATGTTAATATATATCACTTCTAGGATGTGTCTGATTCGTGCTGCCTCATGCCAGGTGGAAACAAACCAATTGATTATAATGGCAGCTATCAGCTGCGTATTACGCTTCGCAAATGTTTCATGCCGCCGGTAGAAAGCAGGCTTAAGAGTAATGCCACTGTTAAGCACATTCATTGACATGCCAAACCTATAGGGGGCAGTAGTTCCCCAAAATCCTATCCACTTAGAGTAACTTTCTACGTCCTAAATTCTACATAGATCAGTAATTGAGCTGATAAAAACAAACAAGCAAAAAGCGCTTGGACAATCAATAATGCCAACACAGCTCTGAGGGCATAACTGTTGTTTCTGAGTGTAAACACAAGTCGCCCAAGTGATATAGAAGAATATTTGTCTCGGAAAGAGACATTACGGAGCCTAAAACTCCGCTTATTTCTGTCCACACACAAACGCTTAAAACGGAGAAAACGCAAATCTTCAGTTTGACCTGAGTTTTTGGAAAGATTAGTTTTCGGTGCCTTAAAATCAGCGTTTTCGTGTGGATGACAGGCTAAGGCCCCGTTTACACCAAGGAAAAAACGCAGATATTTCCCTGCGGTTTGGCCTCTCATTTACACGAAAACCCAGTTTTTATCACAGAAAACGATTATTTCTAAAAACTCCGGCTAAAGCGGAGATTTGCGTTTTCGTGGGGACAGAAATAACCGGAGCTTTACCCCTCCTTTCCACCTGACGCTTAAGCGGCACGTTACAGGAGCAGCACGTTTCACTTGCATATTCTGCTGCTTGGCCCTTTCCACCGGGTGCGTATGAGGCGCATTGCAGCAAGGAAGCAGCTGTCACACAGAGAGCATGAAATCACGGGAGATTACCACAGTCACGCGTGGTTTTGTCAGTAAACACAACAACCATAGACATATATAAATGTCTATGACAACAATAACCAGGAAAAGACAACAACATGGCTCCAAAAGGTTTGTGTTTTATGTTATGTCCGTTTTATATTCGCCAATAAGTTTATGTCAGGGAATATCCAAAATCGCTCATTTGTGTGTCACCATCACACAAATGAGCGATTTTGGACCCTCCCGCGAGGTACTGACTTCTCACCGGGCCGCACAGGTAGTGACCTTTTTTTTAAGTAAAGCAACCGCAAAGCAGCACGTTTCTTTTATTTTGAAAATTTCCGGATGCCGAGCCGTATATTTTCTGTCTTCCCCTATCCAAAATGTAGAAATGTACGTGTTTCAGAGGCGTACCGCGTAGAAAATAGGAGTGCCGCGTATATTTAGAAAAGTGCCGCGACATGATGCTGCTTTCGCCTCCGGTGGAAAGGGTTCTATTGACTACAGTGGTGGCTATCAGCTGCGTATGACGTGCTGCTCCTGTAACGTGGTGCTTACGCGTCCGGTAGAAAGGAGGGGTTAGGCTCCGCAACGTCACTTTCCGCAACAAAATTGCTCCAACATCACTTGTGCGACTTGTGTTTACACTCAGAAACAACATTTATGCCCTCAGAGATGTGTTAGCATCATCGATTGTCCAAGCGCTTTTTGTTTGCTTGTTTTTACAAGCTCAATTACTGCTCTATGTAGAAGTTAGAACATAGAAAGTTAGTGGATAGGATTTGGGGGAACTACTTCCCCCTACAGGTTTGGCATGTCTATGAATGTGCTTAACAACACACTTATGCGGTTAGGTGTGGACAGAGATTTTTTTTTTAACAAGGTGGTGAGGATATTCGTTTTTTTTAAAACCGGCTAAGTGTGCACATAGCCTCAATCATAGAAAAATATCTTTGTTTTGTGAGATACATGTGGACAAGGCATAAGCCTAGAGCAGCATAACTACAGAGATAGCTCAGGATGACCTAAGCCATCCTAACTATAAGCTTTACCAAAAAAAGAAATATATTATTCTGCCTAAATCAAAATAAAAATATAACTGCAATAAATTTTGCTTTTTTGTTTAAAAAACAAAAGCTCATAAATCACGTTCTGCATTTTTGTGTGTGGAAACACAATGAAACTGTTAACTGAGGTAAAGAAACCCCAGCTCATAATGTAGCACCCCATTTACAACAAGAATCATTTCAGACTGAGGTTCTGCACTGAAAACATTTGTCATGTTTATGCCAAACATATAAAAACTGACATAAATACATTTAATTTTAAGAATTCTGTAAAGTTTAAGCATTCCTTTGTAAGAAGCAAAACCACCAGATTGTTCAGATTATTTGTTTGGGGCTATTTCAACCTTTTAAATTAATATGATGACAAATTCGTCTCACGTACAGTCAGCAAAATAATACTTTGCTATCTGCTGATACTTGATACTAAAGCATCTGTGTCTGTAATAAATGCAGGAGCACAGATACTGAAATATCTGTAATATTATATTTTCCTTGATATATGAAAACATTGTCATCAATCAACAGCCCTTCCAGTCACAAACGCATGAACATGAAAATGTCTATTTTCACATATCTTTTTATTTTCTTTGGCTTTCCATTTGATTTTCCAACCGGGGAACACATTTCAGTCCACCAAATTTGCCTCGCTCTAAGCCCCGCATGCACCATTATCCATAGTTTTATGATTTTCTGCGCCCCACTTTCAGACAGCAGGTTTTCCCACCTCGCCCTCCAGTTTTGTCTGTTGTAAAATCGCAAGATCTATTTGGGAACGTGCAGTGTGAGCCTTTTTCACACGAAACCCAATTCATTTTGTGCCTAATGATAGATTTTTTTCTCTTTCTAAACGAAAAGCACAATGCTGGAATTAAACAGGCCTATCTTTGTCCCCTCTTGTTAATGTTAGGGAGAGGAAATACAAATCACAGCTGTATTTTGACACAGAAGAAACTCATGTTTTAATCATGCTGGGGGAAAAAAAAAGACCACCATGAGCTTTCTTATAAGCGTTTAAACATGCAAAAAATAATACTAATGCTTCTTGGCTGCAGATGATACCGTGTTTCTGTCTAGCAGCGTTCATCCGACTGGTTTCATACGTGTTTTTACCACATCATTAACGAGTCAACGAGGCTGAAAACTCCAGTAGCCACAAACACACAGATGTGCAGGAAAACAAATCAGGGAAATATTCTTCTTTAGGAGGAATCTAAATCACCATTTGTAATGCTTTCCAAGTCTTTCTGTATGTGGAACATTTGTTATACTTTAAAGTATAACAAAGTCCATCTTCTTTTTTTAATGCCTTAAAAAAAGGTTATTTGGACACCTCAGCTTCCTTCTTCAACATCATCTTTGGAAATTCCTTTAAGTAAAAGGAAGATGTTTTTTAGATTTTACAACTAACATGAACATGCTGTACATAAATTATCCATTTCTCTATTTTAGTCTTTTTATTAATTTTCATAAACTGGGAATTCACTGTTGTCAAGTCATGCTGGTTTGTAATGTGAATGTGACAGAGTGCATCTCATGGGTATTTGCTTTTCACTAAGACTCTGGAGGATGCTCAGACTGTGTTCCGTGTTTTTGGTGTTTCTCAACCAGCCCAGTAGACCCTAAGCCTAAGTCAGTGACACTTTCTGTCTGTTGTCATGTTTCATAGCATGTTTGATACTTAAGTGAGTGGCATTTTAAAATGCTAATTGCTAATTGCTGACCACGCACTGTGCTGTTACAGCTTGACTAATAAAGACAGGAACACAGCAGTTCTTCCATTAATATAACTTTGCTTACTTTTCATTCTTGGATTTGGTCGACCATGTATTTAACCTCTGATTCAGGAGGAGCAGTGTAGCTTATGACCTGGCTGTTGTTCATAAAAGTTTCATGTTATGGTCTACATGTGTTGGTAGATCTGGGGAAGACTTTTGTTGGGATTTCTGGGGGAGTATGGGGTTGCTATTAAGGACTATTCTGTCCTTGTGTACCGAAAGCAAGAGGTGCGCCAGCATTCTTTGCACAAATTTGGAAATGTGGGTTGGACAGGGCTGAATTCTGTGAGTGAATTGCACTTCAAGGCGTAGTCATGGAAAGGAGCATGTCTCCTTTTAGAACCCCAGGGACCAGTCTCTGCATTTTGCAGAATATGTGGCATATCTTCAAGCAGTGTGCTTGAGTAAGCACTAGAGTAGCTCAGTGTGAAGCGGTTGGGATGAAAATATGATCCTCCAAGTCTGGGATTGTTACCTAGAAAAGGGTGGACTGGTCCCTCTGGGTAAGTCTTTGTTTCAAGGTGAGATGTTCCTCAAGTTCCTGGAAACAAGTGGCTGAAATGAGCTTCCTAGGTTCAGCCTTTCTTCATTGTGCTTTCCAAATACAGCCTAAAAAAACTACTTACTATGGTTTATCAATCCATGCCCATTGTGGAGGTGTGCGCACTTTTCTATGGCTGAGGACTTTATTTCACAGGCTGCCAAGCACATTCTTATCTCTGTGTGCATGTGGCCTGACCATGACACTACTTTTAATGGCATGGGAGATTATGCAAAAATTGTTTTTGCAGCTTGGTGAGATCCTTTGGGTTGCAGCCAGCGCAATCTCAAAACAGTCAAGGAACAGTCACGTTTCATTACACCTAATTGGGAACACACTGAAATGTTGATGCACCCTAGGAGACCTCTCTATGACTAGTGAGGCACCATCTATGTTCTGTCTAATTTTTAATGCTATGGTGCAATCTTATTGTGGTGCAAAGGGGGCCAAAGCCTCGGCATACTAAGTGAATCAAGTTAGTTTAAATATAATTTCAGCCGGCCTGCACATTT
Source organism: Valencia hispanica (assembly GCA_963556495.2). NCBI lineage: Eukaryota > Metazoa > Chordata > Actinopteri > Cyprinodontiformes > Valenciidae > Valencia > Valencia hispanica. Next base: position 14,920,633 of record OY747701.1, on the reverse strand, counting down.
AGATCAAGTGGTTAAAGCAAAGTTAAACTTACTGTCTTGACTTGCAAGGTGAAAACAAATATAAACACTCATTGAATTGAATCCGTCACAGGCTTGTGTAACAAATATTGGACAAAAATCTGTGGTGCGTCTATTAGACCCAGTAGTGCAGTTTCTGACTTTTCGCTTCATAAAATACTGTAAAAAGTTAATCAGCAAGCAGTGAAAACATGCTGACGTTTAGCAGATAATCAGGGAGCTTTTAAGGCTATTTTCCTGAAAACATCTGCCAGCCCTCTATCCCAAATGCTGTGACAACACTAAATTAACTAAAGCATTACAGTAAGCATACAATACATTGCTAAAATACAGGCAACTTTCCAATGATTGTTTTGACAATTTCTTTCATGGTGGGTTTTTATATCAAATTGTTTCAAACAATATGTAGTTAAAAGAATATAAAAAGTTATGGCTAAACATGAAAGTGAATGTGGAGATAAACTACAGTATTTTGTTGGCTTGTCCATTGTAAATTCCTCAACATCAATAATTGTCATCTCAGCTTCATCAGCTCCTAGGTTTTGTCATATTATGAACAATAAAGGGATGATCCAAACAAAATGTTCGTTGTTGTTTGGTTTGTTTGTTTTTTCTACATTTCAAATTGCAGTGCACCAATCTCATGCCCTTTTTTGGGCTCCACAACTCTCAAGGTAAAACAATGATTTACTTTTATAACTTTAAGCATGAACTTGAATTTAAGCTTGACACCCAAGACGTAAAATTACAAAAGCCTGTATTATATATTATTAATGCAGTATGCTGGAAGAGGGAATATTCCTTTGAACACGCTCCAACGGGAAATGATGTCATGCATGAACGAGAAAGGGTTTCGCACTGTGAGCTTTTAGAGTGGTATTACGTCTTACAGTTGCAGCTGTATATATAGATTAAAACAAAATGGAGAAGTTGCAAATGACTGTAATTGATTTAGAATATTTTCTTTTTAAATCTGCTCTTATCTTTAGACCTGTATGAGGCCAGTTGTGCATCTGACCAGGATGTTTCCCTAGCAACTGTTAAGAGTATCCTGACACTCAAGAAATAAGTATGTTTTTAAGTGTGAACAAATACTTTCATTCCTCAGTGACAGCTGAAAAAATAAATGGGCAACGGATACTTTGGGTTTCTTGTATTGCAGGAAATGCTGGTAAATGCTGTATTATAGAAACAAAATAAAACAGTTGCCTGGAAAATTGATTCTGCGGTTTATTCTGGAGAAACATATGACATCTTTCAACCAAATACCAGTGGAATTGGGCCAGACCACAACCAGCAATGTAAAAATGATAGACTGCTAACCTGAATTCAGTCAAATGAGGATAATCTGCTGTCTCAGATAATTAGCACATCATTCTCTGTCCTAGACCTAATTCTGTCAAACACAGCTTCAAGCTGGGTGCAGAAAAATGTGAGGATATTTTGCTTATTTCTCTGTGGAGCCACAACAGACATCGCTGCTTACTTGAGATTCTCAAGGACACAGTTGTGTACTGTGTGCTTAACCTCTGTTGTTAAATATAATAAAGAATGCATCATTGTGAGGTGTAGTGCCTGTGAGGGTGTGATCCATGAAGGAGAGACCATTACAAAAGCATCATAAATGAAAAGAGGCTGCAGATAACAGTCCCTAAACACCGCTGCAGCTCTCCTGCTATACATAATCACTAAAAAACCAGGACATTACAGAGCTTCCAAACACAATGCAGCTCAGAAATTCGCCCATTTAACCTTGACTTAACGTCGACTTCCACCTACAGAAGATACATATTAACAATGGCACAAAGTAAAGAGTGAAGCAGAATGAGGTAGGGCATTGCATCATTTGAAGATCTTTTTCTTAGCAGACACAGTAAACCACAGGCAAGCATTATCTAAATCTGCAGACTTCATCTGTATGTTTTATTTCATCTATCATATTTTAGCTTGTCTACGCTTTGACTTAGTATCATCTTTTTGTAAGTCATGGTATTTCAAAACCAACATATATTGATCAGGGATAATATTAGAACCACAGGCAGGAGCCAATATAAAGATTACCTCTTTATATTGGCACCTTTTAATAGGTGTGAACTGAACAATTTGTCCTCAGATCTGATGGCAGTAGTAGCAGAAAAAGGGGCAAGTGTGAGGATTTGGGTTTTGTGTTGGACATCCTCCCACTAGCCCAGATTATAACAGCCAACAAGATTAACATAACTATGCAGAAGATACTCAGCTCTACATTATGATGTCACCAGGTCACTCTGAACTCATCCAAACCCTAAGTAAATGCATCGAGCAAATCAGTGGATAGATGTGCCGTAACTTTCTCCAACTGAACAGAAACAAAACAGAAGTAATTACTTTTGGACCTGAAGAGGAACGATCAACAGTCAGCACACAGCCTCAGTTAATACAGCTAGAAAATACCTAAATTTAGGTGTAGTAATGGACTCAGACCTGAACCTCCAGGGTCACATAAAGGCAATAACAACGTCAGCCTTCTATCACCTGAAGAACGATTCTAGGATTAAAGGACTGATGTCGCATCAGGACCTTGAAAAACTCATCCAGGCGTTTATCTATAGGGGCTGTTTACACTGCGTTTTTCAGCAAAACGGAGGATTTTCTCTCCAATTCGGCCTCCCGTTTACACGACAACGGGAAAACGGGGGGGGCGAAAATGCATCTTTTGGGAAACGGCTTCCAGAGTGGAGAGTTTTGAAAACGCTGGGTGATTCGTTGTCATGTAAACGCAAGCCGGAGAAGTTTGAAAACGATGACGTCATTGCCAGCCACCTACGGACGTGTTGCACTTGCGCACTCCGCATTTCTACAGAAAAATAACAATGGCAGATCCGATCCAGGTATGCTGTTACTACTGATGGAGCTTCTGAAGTTATTTGGTCTCTGTAAGCAAAACTTAGAGATCATCAGGCTTCTATGCGATCGCCAAAGGAAACGCATACAGTACGTGCGTCAAATAATCAATACGCCTTTTATTTAAGCGGAAAACTACAAGAAGACCGCCATTGTTAGCTATCATGAAATGTTTCTTTTCCGGGCTGTGAGGGGGAAACCTTGGAACACTGCATACACGGGCCACACTGCCACCTAAAGGCCGGGCATACGTACTACATCGTTTTCCATCGCGCGCCCTGTGGTGTAAACACGTTGTCGTGTAAACAGCCCCTTAGTCGGATTGATTACTGCAACACCGTCCTCATAAGTCTGCCTAAAAAGTCAATCAGACAGCTGCAGCTGATCCAGAACTCTGCTGCTCGCATCCTCACTAGAACCAGGAAAGTAGAGCACATCACTCCAGTTCTAAAGTCCTTAGACTGGCTCCCTGTAGCTCAGAGAATAGACTTCTAAATTATTTTACTAGTTTATAAATCATTGAATGTCTTAGCACCAAAGTATATTGATGATCTACTGTTACTATACCAACCTCCCAGACCACTCAGGTCCTCTTATTTCAGTCTACTCAACATCTCTAGAATTAGAACCAAACATGGAGAAGCAGCTTTCAGTTTTTATGCTCCTCTAATCTGGAACAAACTTCCAGACAACTGCAAAGCTGCTGAAACACTGACTTCTTTTAAATCAAATCTAAAAACCCATCTGTTTAGAGCTGCCTTTGAGTAATGTTTTCATGTATCATATGTTTTGTGTGTGCTTCTTCCTTTATTGCTTTTACTTTATATGCTTTGTCTGTGTTTTATTGCTATTTTTATTTAACCCCTTAATCATGTAAAGCACCTTGAATTACCTTGTTGTTGAACATGTGCTATACAAGTAAAATTGCCTTGCCTTGCCTTGTCTATGATGATTTTCCACTAATGAAAACTTGATTACATCAGAGCATGAAAAAAAATTGTTTAATACCAAAATGTTGCCTTAATAAAAACTATGTTTATACTAAGGTAATCTAGGGTTTTTATCTACTTTTAATATCACAAACGAGCCTCATCTGACCTCATATTTTAATTTATTGAATAGGACTGTTTTTGTGGACTTTTGATAACAAAATAATTTTACATTGATTACAAAACACAGTTTGTGATTTGTGAAATCTTTATTTAAAGAAAACAACTTTTAAAAAAATTGGTAAGATATGTCTCGTACTCTTGTGATGGACTGGCGACCTGTCCAGGGTGTACCCTGCCTCTCGCCCCATGACAGCTGGAAATAGGCACCAGCCCCACCCCACCCCGCAACCCTGCACAGGAATGACGGGTACAGAAAATGAATGGATGGATGGATGTCTCACACATAAATCCTGTATTGTCTATCATTGGTCTTTGTGAGCTGCTTCTATATTCACACCCTAAGCTAAGAAAATGCAAAAAGTATTTTAAAAGGAAATGGTTAGTGCACTAAGAGTGCTGCAGAAATCATTAAATATATTAAATGATATTAATAACAGCATACAGTAAAGAGGATACTGTAAGGTCTTTAATAAAGCTGTACAGTATTTATTTCCTGGATTGATGCTTTTAACAAAGTAGATGCTAATTTAAGTGCTCCAAGCAATGCAATTTTGTCTGTCCTGCTAAGCATAAGCTGACCCTTGGGAGCAATACGGACAAGCCAAGAAATCTGAAAAGTTGGTAACAAGTTGAATAGACAACCTAGAGATCACAAACACCAACCTAAAGTTACTACTGCTGCTTAACATTAGCAGTTAGGCTGCTGCAGGCAAAGGACTAATTTGTATTGTTAAAAAGGAAGCACGATGTCATGTCATACCACATCTTGGACTTGTTACGCTGAAGTTCACTGAAACAAGACATATCACTTTTTCTGAGGATTTTAGCTATTGTTTTTAACTATTTTACCACCAGAAATGGGGCTACAAGACAACTATAGATTAAGAACCACCTAAAAAAATTGCAGAACAGCAGCTACAGAAGCCAGAATTTTGTGGCATATGTGTTTATGTTCTATTCAGGAGGGGTGACATTCCTAAATAGAAAAGAGAAGGGTAGCTGATTCGATTCAATTGAATTCAGTTTATTTTTATAGCGCCGATTCACAACAGATGTCATCTCAAGGCACTTTACAAGAAAAGTCATTTCAATACATTTATACAAACATTCCAATCAGTTTAAAAGTTTTCTATCTAAGGAATCCCAGCAGATTGCATCGAGTCATTGACTTGAGGTTGCGTCCAGTTGATGCAGACTTTCAACCACAGCAATCCCTCAGCAATCCCTCATACTGAGCAAACATGTAGAGACAGTGGAGAGGATAAACTCCCTTTTAACAGGAGGAAACCTCCAGCAGAACCAGGCTCAGTACAAGAGGCCATCTGCCACGACCGTCTGGGGGTTCGGGAAAACAGAGCAGAGACACAGAAGGAACAGAAGATCTGATATAAGAGAACTTTCTATATTAAAGAAAAGTAAAAAGTTGATAACAGGACACAGTGGATGTTCAGCCACTGAGACCATCATCCCAGTCGACGCCTCCGTCCAACAGGGCATTGCAGCTAAGCAGGATACCAGAACAGGTGTAACTTCTATGGAGAGAAAAACACTGAAAGAAAACATAGTTAAGAATCGAAATAATACAACAGGAGAGTAGAAAAGAAAGTAGCAGAGTGAAGAAAATTGGTAAGTCTGTCCTCCAGCATTCTAAGCCTATAGCAGCATAACTACAGAGATAGCTCAGGATAACCTAAGCCACTCTAACTGTATTAAAATATTTATCAAAAAGAAAAGTTTTAAGCCTTAAAAGTAAACAGAGTGTCTGCCTCACGGACTAAAACTGGGAGCTGGTTCCACAGAAGAGCCTGATAACTAAAAGATCTGCCTCCCATTTTACTTTTAGAAATCCTAGGAACTACAAGTAAACCTGCAGTCTGAGAGTGAAGGGATCTGTTAGGAACATAAGGAACAATTAGATCTCTGATGTATGATGGAGCTGATCATTATGGGCTTAATATGTAAGAAGGAGGATCTTCAATTCTATTCACGATTTAACAGGGAGCCAATGAAGGGAAGCTAAAACAGGAGAAATGTGATCTCTCTTTTTAATATTCATCAGAACTCTTGCTTTCGCATTTTGGATCAACTGAAGGCTTTTAATTACATTTTGTGGACTACCTGATAGTAAAGAATTACAGTAGTCCAGCCTTGAGGTAACAAATGCATGGACTAGTTTCTCACCATCACTCCTGGACAGGATGTTTCTAATTTTAGCGATATTCTGGAGGTATAGCTGATGCTTTCTCCGCATCTGATTGAACAACTGTGGGATGTTCTGTAGAATCAGGTGTAATCCATGGAGGCCTACCTCTCCATCTATAAGTCAGGGCTGTTCTGATAGCAAAAGAAGAGCTAACAAACAGTCAGGCAGGTGGTCATAATGTTATGTCTGATCAGTGTAAGTCCTTAAGTAAGTTGGAATACCACACTTTATATTTAAACTTGGTTGTTGTTATCTTACAGTAGCAACCCTATAAAGTGCAGACTGTTGTACCTTTCCACCATCTGTTCTTATCATACGTCTAGGACCTATTTTGACACAGCCTTCCCAAAGGAAAGATTAGAGATTAACCCCCTCCATGTTTTTCAATCTAACTTATCCAACTTAACCACACACTAATACAAGCAGAAGCAACCAAACCCATTGAGGACTTGTGTTTTTATGCACTTGAGCTAGCTCAGATGACGGTATTTGATCGCCGATCGGCCCTAATTGCATGACTGTGCAGTGGGAGGCCAGCTTTATGGGTTGGTGCCAGGACAACACGATGTGTGTGTGTGGTTTGTGTGTGTTTGTGTTTGTGTGTGCCAGTGGCCATGCTGCAGCTGAATAACAGATGTTGGCTGACAGTCAGGGCCATTTGTCATTTATCTGTCTAAGCAAAAGAGGTTGGAAGGTGTCACTATAAGTCAATGTCAAAGGTTTGGATGGCAAGAAAGGCATCCAAACATTTTAATACTATTAACCCTCTACCTGTCCTCTACGAGCTTTGGACCGGTATGACCTACTGTTTTGTGTTTTTGCACTGCAGATACTTACTCTTCTGTGATCTATATAAATTACCTGGTGTCATGTAGTTCTGAATGTCTGTCTGACTGAATTCAGGAACTCAATTACAAAGGAATTTGCATATGTTCCCCCTTTTTTTGGCTTTTGAACAGATCTGTTTAATGGTGTAGGTTTTCCTTTTTCATCTCCTGTCCAATTTCTGCCTTTTTCTGTACAGGAAAAGAAACTTTGACAGCTAAATTATGATAGTAAAATTGACTTTTTTTTCATCTGATACCTTTTCCCACCTTTTCACATCCTCACTGGAACATTCTGAAAAATATCCCTGCCCGTTATCTTGATTCACGTCTGATAGAGTCTGATGGTTTTACCATTCTTCCGATTTTTGTTATTACTTTCTGTCACCTCCTGAAGAGAATGAACCAGGTTTTCTTCAACAGAGTACTTCTTTTTACCATGTTTTCACAATAGTGGAATTTACCACAGCTGTGTAAGCAGATGAAATGGTTCCATACCAGTAAATCATGATTTTTTTACTGGCGGAACATGCAGTTGAATTAAACTCCATTCAGTCCTTAGACATCGTTCATCTCTAATAAACAGCTGCACTGTCTGCAGTAGTTTAGCAAATGCATAATTGACCATCTATTGCCTGGAGTAATAAAAAGCTCTGCTGTCTCATGATGTACTATCAGAAGTATAAAGGTACATCCAGCTCATGAGACAAGATGATACAAGATATTAGGGTAATGAGACAAGAAAAGATGAGGTTTTACAATATTATAGGAAACCTAACAATCTCTTTTTTTTTCCTACAAAGTAAAGTTTTAAACGGGTTCAAAACAATAATCAATGTAGACTATTTTAGGTTTGACCAGTCTACATGCTGTTGTTTTCCTCAATGTCTAATTCTAAGTTCTTCTGATAATGTTCCTTTTTGGTTTCATAAGCAGAAATAAAAAAAATAAAAAAACGAATCTGTAGTTTAAGAAATCTCAGTTCAGAGTAGAATTACATCGTTACAGTTTGGGCATTTTAAATGTTTTTGAATTTTAATAAGATGTACAAAGCTGTAGTTCAGATTCCCTAAAAACTGAGCTAGCTTAGCGCTAACAGGAACCTAGAAGCAAATGTTAACTTTAGTGATGCTGGAGGCAAATGATTAGCCAGTTTTACAGTGCTTATAATCTGTTTGTACAATCCCAATTAAAAGTTTAAGACCACTTCAAAAATGGTAAAAATGTCGTATTTTGCATAGTTGGATCATAACAAGGTTCCAAGTAGAGCTTCAACATGCAACAAGAAGAAATGGAAGTGAGACGAATTATGTTTTGAGCATGCAATTTATTGAAAACAACACTTAAACTGAAAAAGGCTGTTTTTACAGCTGATCAATAAGGAAGGAAATCTGTGCAAAAATGTGGATTGATTGTCATTTTCTTTCAGGTAATCACAGTGTTAAGACGTTCTGATGGCAAAGGCAAAGAAATTGTTCCCTTTTTGAACATGGTGAGGTTGTTGAACTGTATAAGCAGGGTCTCTCGCAGCGCGCCATCGCTGCTGGAGTGGAATGGAGTAAGACAGTTATTTGGAATTTCTACTTTGTTTAATATAGAAAGTACTCTTATATCAGTACTTTCTTTTCTACCACTCTCTAGTCTTATTATTTGCTGTTATTTCAACTGTTGACTTTGTTTTCTCTCAGTGTTTTGCTCTCCTAGAAGGTACACCTGGTCTGGTATCCTGCTTAGCTACAATGCCCTGTTGGACAGGGGGCGTCGACTGGGATGATGGTCTCAGTGCCTGAACATCCCCCATGTCCTGTTATCAACTATTTACTTTCTTTAAAAGAGAAAGTACTCTTATATCAGATCTTCTGTTCCTTCTGTGTCTCTGCTCTGTCTTCTCAAACCCCCAGACGGTCGTGGCAGATGGCCGCTTGTATTGAGTCAGGTTCTGGTGGAGGTTTCTTCCTGTTAAAGGTGAGTTTTTCCTCTCCACTGTCGCTACATGCTTGCTCAGTATGAGGGATTGCTGAGGGATTGCTGTGGTTGGAAGTCTGCATCAACGGGGCACAACTGCCAGTAAGTGACTCAATGCAATCTGCTAGGATTCCTTGAATAGGAATCTTACTACAACTTTAAACTGATTGGATTGTTTGTATGACTGCATTGAAATGACTTTTCCTGTAAAGTGCCTTGAGATTATATCTGTTGTGAATAAGCGCTATATAAATAAACTGAATTTAATTAAATTTCTTAAATGATCCTGAGGGTTATGGAACAAAAAGTCAAGTGGAAGACCCAAATAAATGTCCCCAGCACTGAACCGAAGGATCCAATTGGCTGTCCATCGAGACACTGAACGATCCTCGACCTAAATTAAGGCTGTTACTGGTGCCGACTGCAGCCCCATAACCATCAGATGGTATCTGAGACTAAAGGGGTTCAAAAACAAAAAACTTATCCAAAGGACTCTTCTCCTTGAACACCACAGAACTGACCGTTTGGACTATGCAAGAGAGCACAAAACATGGGACATTGAAAGGTGGAAGAAATGTTTATTCTCTGATGAGAAAATGTTTTACCTTGATGGACCTTATGGTTTCCAAAGTTCCTGGCATGAAAATTATATCCCACCTGAGATGTTTTCATAGTGGAGGGGGCGCCATAATGGTCTGGGGTGCTTTTTCCTTCAGTGGAACAATAGAGCTTCAAGAGGTGCAGGGACGTCAAACAGACGCTGAGTATGTCCAGATGTTGCAGAGAGCATCCCTCATGACTGAGGGCCCTTGTCTGTGTGATAACCACTGGGTTTTTAACAGGACAACGATACAGTACACAATCCCTGCTGAACAGGGGACTTCTTCCAGGGTATTACATCAATCCTGTGGGACCATCCTGCATGTCCCCCTGATCTAAATCCAACTGAAAACCTTTGATAATGGATGGCAGGAGAAGTTGACAAACTGTTCCAGACAGTAGATGTCCTTCGAGCGGCCGTCTTCACCACTTGGAGAAATGTAGTGTAGAGACTCTTTAATGATGACTCCAGTCAGGGAACAAACTTAGGAGGTTCAATTTCACGAGACTTACTAGGATGACCAACAGAGAACGAATCACAGAACAAGAGAGACAATAACGCTGACACTGATGACGATGACAGAAACGACGACAAACCGGCCACAAGCATAGGGAGGAGAAAGGCTTAAATACACAGGGGAGGTAATTAAGGAGACAATAAGGGAAATATGGGGCAGCTGGAGGGAATTGACAGACAAAGGGACAGACAGAAACAGAGGGAAAAAGTCACACCGTGACATTGTTGAGAACCAACCATGCAAAATGCAATTTTTCAAGTGATCTTAATCTTTTGATTGGGACTGTTTCTTGCCTCACAGTATTTTAATAAAACAAAGACAGTTGTGAGGTTTTTTTTGGGAAAAGAGATCTGGAAATCATTGCAAATCTGAAACATACAAAAAAAAATGAGTACATGGGCTTTAGTCCATTGTTAGCAACAAGAAAGGGGTATGAGTCACAACAACACTTATTTAATGAATAGAATGGTTTAATTAATGTTTTGTGTCTGAGATTTAAGACTTAAAGGGTGACTGTGGCCTAGTAGGTAGAATAGTTGTCTTGCAATCAGAGGGTCGTGGTTCAATTCCAGCTTCTTCCTGTCACATGTTGATGTGCCCCTGGGCAAGGCACGACGGTGTATGAATGTCTGCATGTTTGTGTGTGCAACTGGGTGAATGTGGCTCCAGTGTAAAGCACTTTGAGCAGTCAGTATGACTAGAAAAGCACGATATAAGTTCAGCCTATTTACCATAAAGATTTACCAGTTGGAGTAGATTTTTTGAAGGGAATTGCTTTACATAAAATCTCATGCTACAAAATGATAAAAAAGCGTTTCTCTGCATCAACCACCTTCGCTGCTGGCCCAGACTTGTATTAGCCTTGAAGTCGTGCCACAATTAGGAAACCACTGCATTAGACTAATGGTAGATTATAGAAAACTATTTTAGTTATTAGCTGTCAAAGTGGAACTGAAAAGCCCCTGGTGGGGACGTTTGCCATCTATTTTCTTTGTGAAAAATTTGGGAATGAAACAAACTACGAATTCAAACATGTAAAACAAAAAAAAGGAAAGGACAACAATGACCATTGTCCCTTTGGGTTTCTGTAATGTCTATCCAACCAGTTGTTGACAGCCAGTCCAAAGTAAAGTCAACATCTTTGACGGCTTCATCATATAACCTGACAACTCACTTCCTGTTTTACATGAAAAGCAAAGTCCCATAATATTTGCTTAAAATAAAACAGTAGCTGGATTGTACTTTTGTGACAGATAAATGAGTGTGTTTTAATATCTGTACTCGTTCCACAAGATCTCATTACAACCTTTCACTATATTTAATTTCATTCTCTGATTTTGGTTTAATAAATGTAAAATTGCTAATTGCATACTTCTGGGTCATTTTTGTGTGCAGGTCATTTCTGCTGGAGGCTATGTTCTGCAGGGACTGATGGCTTATTTTATTTTAGGACAACAGGACGACAACATTGCTCATGTTGGCATGTCTCCATATTTTTCTATGGAGCTATGGAGGCTCAGCTTAGCTATTTCTGACAGAGCATAGCTCAAGGTCATCATCTGCTCTCGCTCCAGTGCTCTCGCCCGGCTGTTTAAAGTGCACAACTGCAGCCGAGGTGCTTACCTACATATGGATTATGTCCTCTTTCTCTGTACCACCACACAGAATGATCCTAAGTTATTTTATGTGACTGTCATAAAGCTGTCTGTGAATAACAGCCAAGGAATCCCCACTGAAAAACATAAAGCTGCCTGGCATCGCAGCCAAGAGGAATGATGCACACAGCTACAATCCTACAACACCATCAGCCCTGCAGCTACACAAACGAAACCCTTTAATGCTCCCAATCAGCCAAACCTACCCTTTCAAACTGAACAATATTGTCACAGCCCAGACGGCTGCCAGAAGGATATTTACACAATTCAATTGCAGGAGACACTCAGGGCACAGATCATGTTGCACACAATTATTAGGATACAGGTGAGTTCCGGGGTATTATCTGTTATGCAGAGAAATGCATAGGGGTTCAAATGAGAAGGATGTTCACAGTTTGGATATGGTTTTGCCGCTGTCATCCAAGGTGACGTATAGTAACTAAGAAAGCAAAAGAGTGAAAGAGTTGTAAAGATGAAGCTTCATGGAGAATAAGGTTTCAATATAACTTTAATGAGAGAGAAAACAAAGGGAGAGACAGACCTCAGTAGCACATCCCAGATCAGATTAGTTTATTTCCTGAGGCTTTCCAATGTAAGGAAAATCTTGAAGCTTGTACCTGAAAACCTTACTTTATTTTACTGGTCAACTTATCAAGTTTATAATAGTAGCAGAGGTGGCACATTTACTTTTTTAGCCAGATTGAGGACAAGTTTAATATTTATAAATATATATGGATTTTGCTAAAGCTAAAAAAATCTTATAAAAATTACTTTGAGCATTATTTTTATTATTAGTATTTTTATGTTTTTCACTTTTTAAATTCATAGGTTTTCATGCATTATCCTGTTATGTAAAACTGAAGTCAACTATCTTGCTTTTGCATGCAAACGTGACTATTAAAGCTGTTTCCTCCTCTGATTATTTGGTGGAATTGCTATTTAAACTGTATGAGCTGGGTCAAACGTTCTGGGTATCCTTTTACAAGCTTCTCACAATAGTTCGCTGATGTTTTATCCCTTCTGACAGAACCTTGGTAACTTCAAACATGCTTTTTCAGCTCTGACCTCAAATTCCCCGTGGTATTGCGTTTTGGACAATCTGATGGCAACTCCAAAACATTGAGCTTGTTGTCCTTAAGGCACCTTGAAACTAATTTAAGTGGGAAGATTAGAGTCACTGTCCATTTGAAAGACCCCGTTCTGCCCAAGCTTTCGTCATGATGCCATGTATTTTGTGATATGCAAAAAGTCCTCCTGCAGCAAGACAGCCACACAACATGATGCTGCCATTTTCATACTTCACAGTTGGGAGGATGATCGCAGTGAGTTTGATATGCTGACTTCAATCTCGTTAAGGAAGGATCTACCCTCTCGAGGTGAAAAATCAAACAGACAGGCAGAAAGGGAGCATTGTCAGGGAAACACCACCAAAGTGGATCAATCAGGAATGTGGTAATACCCAGACAGTTAACGGTTACTAGGAGCATGTGGGTTTTCCACGCAGTTGGGTGGAGAGTAATGATTGTGCGAATGGCTCCCTTATCTTCAATTAACTTTACCCTAGCATAATATGGGAATAAATCCCTGTCATTAATCAAGAGCGTCAGAGCTTTGTTTGTTTTTTTTATGCTCAGATCTTATGCTTTTCGGCCTCAAAACACTCTGTTCACGCTTAAAAAGTTACGTCTTGCGTTCAAATATGTTCTTGCACTTAAATTGACTCCTCTGCGTTTGAGCATCATTCCTCTGTGCACAGATCTCTTCTCTGCACTTTCAAAACCTGATTTTTCCTCTGCTTTTGGTATTGAGGCGAAATAACCCTGCCAAAAGTCCCCCAGCCAATTGGAAGCCAGATATGATGCTGACCAATGAGCTCACCACAGTCTTCTTTGGGGTGCCCTCGTTTTACTCCTACCAGCAAAAGTTTTGCAATAATACGTTTGAATACGGCCATCTCACCATTAAAAATTATTCTTACTTCAGTTTCCCGATTTCCGTCGTTAGCCATGTTGGCTGACCGTCCGAGTTCTGCTAAGCTGTTAGAAAGCGCAAAAGACCGTTAGGGCGGAGGTTTCTTCTTCCCCTATCAATCATGAGCGCACCTACCTTAGTATATTAAAACGAGCGCACTCCAAAGAAGATTGTGACGACCTCATTGGTAAGGATCAAAGCTGGCTTCCTATTGGCTGGGGGACTTTTGACAGCGTTATTTTGCCTCAATGAAAGCACAGAGAAAAGATCTGAGCAGAGTAGAATAAAGCTCAAACGCAGAGGAGTCCATTTAAGTGCAAGAACACATATTTGAACTCAAGAAGGAACTTTCTGAGTGTGAACAGAGTGTTTTGAGGGAGAAAAGCATAGGATCTGAGCATAAAAACAACAAATAATGCTCTGAAACTGACAAAATACGCTCTTGATAAATGGGAGGTATTTATTCCCATAGCATAGTTTTTTTAATAAACTGAGTTTGAAATAAAGCTTTTCTATCCAAAAAAGAACACTACATTTTCCTTATTTCCTAACACTTTCATTTTAGTGTCATCAGACCACAAAAGCTGTCTACAAACATTCAAGCTGCTATGGCAAATCTGCTAAACAAGCTAGCCTAATTTTTTTTTTTTCATAATAACGTTCTAACATAGTATAGCTGCAAATACTTTGTGGAGATTAAAAAAATTAACAACAAAAAAATGATGTGGTTCTGTCGCACTTGTCTAAAAACCTCAGCCAACAACATGGGTTGGTCCGAAACCAAAGATTGGACCATCCAGTTTTCCGCTCAGTAATGTCAGAGAAGGAGAAACAACCGACTGCTACCAAAATGAATGATTTATGTTAGTTGTTCGTGTTTTTATGCTTTATTTTTCACTTACAGTTGATTCCGGCATGTCACTTCACGAAAAACTTCGACTGGTGTTTTGCGCTCTCTCGTTTACTGTGGCAATGTGCATTCCCATATCACGAGGGCGTGGCTTAGGGAGGATAGCCGACGGGAGGGGTGAGAGTTCTGTGACTGTGTTTATGTTAAAAAGCTAGCTTGTTTGCAGATTTGGTATAGCAGCTTTAAAGTATTTGTCACTGTGCATTTGCAGACATAATCTGTATTCTATAATATGTCTTTCTTTGTTACATTTGCCTTCTTCCACCCCGAGTGGCATTTCAGCCCTTTTGGTATAGAACTTAACTGTGGTTAATGACACTCTCTTACCAGCTTCCTCCATTATCTTCATCATGACATTTGCTTTCGTTTTAGGGTTGATTTAAGCATTTTGACCCAAAACATGTTGATCTCTGGGAAAAGAACCTGACTGCTTCTTAAACATTATGATAGCTGGACATTCCCATGCTGTTTGTACTGCTGTTTTAGACTTATATAATTCCGAAGATAAACGTGGCATTCAGGCACCTGTACGTTGTACCTATGGATGATCCACTCTAGAGGAAATTCACAATTTTCTCCCTGATGTCTAAGCTGATTTTTCTTTTCATGGTGCCACACCAGGAAGCAGCATGTTTGAGGTGCTCCTCCATTTAACTTAAATCCTGTAACTTCACCTTTTAGAAGCTTATAGACCAAGACACCTTCATTTGGGCTGACTTTTGTTTTCCTACAGGAATGACAACATTGTGTATGTCTAAGATTCCTTCTTTGTAGAAGTAATAAAACATTTCTCTGGCATTTTTAAGTAATATTGGGAATGCGAATGGACCCTAAATAGAACACATTTTGTCTCAGAAAAAAATTGTTCTACAACAAATTGACTTAACCATGGCATGGTGAGGCAACGGAACTTTATTTGTTTAGCGCACTTTCAACAACAAGGCAATTCAAGGTGCTTTACATCATCAGGGGATAGAATAAAATAAAAGCAGCAATTAAACATAACATTAGAGACAGATAACATATGACACATTAAAACACATGACATTCCAGCTATTATTAACCACTTACTCAAAGGCAGTTCTAAACAGATGGGCTTTAGCTTTGATTGAAAGGAACTCAGTGTTACAGCAGCTTTGCAGTGGTCTGTAAGTTTATTCCAGATAAGGGGAGCATTGAAAATGAAAACTGCTTCTCTATTTTTGGTTCTAATTCTAGGGATGATTAGTAGACAATGACATTGAAATGTATTTAGATATCAGATGCTCCTTTATAACACCTTCACCTTACCAATAAAATGCTTCATGGTCGTGCTACTCACTGGTCAAGATGACAATGTTTCAGTTCTAGTTACCTTACACCAAGCAATGCAAAAACACTCATACTCTCTTATTGTACCGCTGATTTTTATTATTTTTATTATTTTTTTATTTTTTTTACTATGGAACTTTGAAAGTCCTCTAGGTTTTCTTTAACTCGTGTAAAGAAAAAAATGCATGATAACAAACTAAGTTTAACAAGAAGCACAACATGTCAATGACCCCAAAAGCAACAGTAAGTAAGCAATATCTTAGTTTCAGACAGACAAAGTTAATATAAAGGAGTGGCCAGTCCAATCCTTATCCAATAGAAAATCTGTTGGGGCAACATCAAAAATGCTGTTTCAGAGGGAAATCAAGAAAGGCAAAGGAAATGTAGTCCTCTAGTCCAGGGCTAGAATATCTGTTCTAAGGTGTCAGAAGTTGGTCTAGTCCATGCATCAGTTTATTCAATTTTCTTATATCTGTAAGGAAAAATGTGCAGAAATGTGCAACTTCTTCTATTACATTCATGTGTATGGAAATGAAAGCTGTTGCAAGAATTATAAAAGTGAGCTTTACTCACTTTTTAAAGTGCTTTTTAAATTTTAAAATGACTGTATATCAAAATTCAGTATAAGGAAAATACTTTCTGATGAAAAATGAGTTGGTTGTAAGTCTGATGTATCAAGCTGATTTCCATCTGCGCTCTGTGCTCACAGTGGGATCTTTTTTATGTGCTGTGGCATTACATTGCTCAACTCTTCCTGTGCTTATCCATTCTCATTAAGTATAGTTTGAACAGACTGGTCCAAGAAATGTAACCTTCCTTGTCCCTTTTCCTAAGATTAGAACCAGGCACAGCACAACAGCCTTCACCATAGCTGCTTCTTTCTCTTCACATTGTTTGTGCTTATTGACATTGATGTGGGAGAAGCTGTGGCGGACAGAGGGATGCAGAATCGTGTGAACAAGTTCCTGAGCTGACCACCGAGCAAGGAGGCAAAGATGGGGGCAATCTTCTACAAGGCTGAGGTCAGGGAGCAGAACTAAATCCATCATTATTTTTCCACTTTGGGAAAATGATGTGCAAAGTGATTTCCTTCACTGAATGCATCTTATTTGTGGAGGCTCAGAAGGAACTGTTGGGTCACTACTGGGAATCAACAGACAGTTTTGAACACCGGTTAGGAGACAGTATTTTATGGTATAATAAGGCAAAATACAGCAGCAGCTGTGAAACAAGAAGAAGTACTAATACATCTTGAAAATAAAACAAGTTAAGGACTTGGTTTTTCTTGTTAAGTCAAAGAATGAAGAGAAAGCAGGAGAATCCATCTTCATAAACATAAAATGCAGACACACACCCTCAGGTAAATCCCAGAGGCCCATCATAACCTGAAAACAATACAATTGGAAAATATATCCTCATCCAAGTCTGACTGAGAGAACGGTGATGGAATAAAAATGAATTTGCATACAGATGAGGTAGGGAGTTAGTATCAGTTTGCTCTTGAATAAAATTATATAGAAAGTGTACAGAGAGACTGCTTGTTGACAGGATGTCAGGTAATATGTGAGTAAATCTGCTCATACTGTATATATGAAATAAAACCTTATAAAGCTTGATGATGATCAGACCAAAAACACTTGAAACTGGATGTTGCTTATCATCTTGTACTCTAAATTGATTATTTGATCTGTTACTTATATATTTGATCGAACCTATTCATGATTTACTTCCCAGCCATAATCTTATATAAAAACCTTACTGACATCTTGAAAATAATTTTTCAAATGTGTATTTGATTGGGATCTTGTGTGATAGGCCAACTCAACGAAGCACATAATTGTACAGAGGAAGGGAAACCGCACAGTTATTTATTTATTAATTTTTTTCATTTATGCAGAAAGGGTTGAAGAGTCTTCCGCAAGATGTTTAAAGTTTGGGGTATTGTTTTCCAAGCTGTATCCCAATGTATTGCATCTTCACAACGTTTCCCCTGACCTGTCTGGCATATTCCTTGATGCTGTTTATTCTCTAATTTTCTCTGACAAACAAACCAGCCAGGCCTTCACAAAACAGCTGGATACATAGAGAGATTAAAATACACACAGCTGGACTCTGTTTACTAATTGGGTAGTTTCTGAAGGCAAGGCAAGTTCATTTGTGTAGCACTTTTCATACACAGGGTAATTGAAAGTGCTTAACAGATCTTTATGGGAAAGCTACATAAAACAGTAATGTTTTCTTTATTGATATAAACAAGCCAACAGTTTAGGCATATTCAAGGTTTTCAGGCAAGTTTGTTCCACAGCTGAGGAGCATAGAAACTAAATGCTGTCATTCACCCTTTAGTTCTGGTCTTGGGAACACTCAGTAAGTTTACATGCACATCTAAATCAAGCTCTTGGAAATAATCGGACTAATGATTTAACCAGAATGGGAGCGTTTGTACCAGTATACATGTCCTACAGAGAATCAAATTATTGAAAGAAGTGCGTTCGACTCCGCCACGGGAGATGGCAACAAGCGCAGTTTCAGGCTGCCAGTCTTCCGGTTGGCGACAGTGAAGCAGACAGAGTGACATGGATGACAACAATGCTGCAGCACAGTACATTTCATAAGTATTGTACAGTTTAATTGTGTTAGACTCGTTGTTGTTGCTCGGTTGTTGTCGTTCCTGTGTTGTTATTCACGCTGGGAAGAGCTCAACTGAGCTGGTTTGTCGTGTACATGCAGAGGAATTCCTTTTTTTAACCGCATTATCTGGGTATCTTAGTTCAATTAGGAGAAGGCCAGTTCGGTTCGACTTCAGTCGGACTAAGGTGTATACATGCATTTCAAAAGCAATAATTGGGTTTTCTCTTGCTGCATGTAAACGCACTGACTGACTGAGCAGGTCAAAGGTTCATACCTGACCAAGCAACACTGACATTACGTTCGTGCCTTATAGACCATAATCAAGATTTTAAATTCCATCCTTTTACAAACAGAGAACCAGTGTGGTAAGTGTTGTTTTATGGTTAGCAGGAAAAACACTATAACAACAATCTAACCTACTAAATTAAGTTTTTTTTTCTATGTCCTGTTTTGGGACTTCATGGTTTTTCGGTTGTTTCCCGTAGATGGTTAGGTTTTCTTCAGGTACTTCCTCCCACAGTTGAAAAACTTTCATGTTAAGTTAAATAGGTGTGATGGAATGGCCACCTGTCCAGAGTGTACCCCCCTCTCTCCCAATGACTGTATTTTATTCAGGGTCTTTAGAGCTTGGTCGAAAGACCCTGCTCTAAAGATGTAAAAGTGCTACTGGAGGGAAAATTATTTTGTTCAAAAAGCCCATTATCTCCTTTCAATTAGTGCTGCATTTATAAGGTAAAATAATTTGTGGGCTGAGTAGCAGAGTTAAGAATGTGGGTGTTACCCATGACACATTTTGCCAAAATCCTTCCTGCTGCCAATGTCAAACAGCTTGATCTGGTGCCGACTTCTGTTGTTTATTGAATTGACTGTTTGAAGTTTGAAGAAACAAGCCATTTTGGCAATCTAAAAATGCATTTATTTGCCATGCCTCAGTAGGGCTTGGTAGAAGCGTAGGCAACCACAATGACCTGCCACGTCCTCCACATGGCACCTGCCAGTTTGGTTACACATCGCAGTGGGATGGCATCCCATTCTTCATCCAGCATTTTATGCAAGCCAAACAATTTCATTGGTCACTCTGGCATGACAGCATGCACATGCTGATCCCACAAGGGTTCAGTGAGGTTGGGGTGAGAACTGGAGACAGGGCATTCCATCCTCTCAGAATCTCATTTTGATATTTCTTCTTTAAGATTGTTTTCAGTAATCACAAGCTTTTTTTTTTTAAAGTAGGGATAATGATGCCGTACACAGTAACACTGCCTACACCTAAATTAGTTGATTTGCAAAGAAAATCAGGGAACTTTTTCATGGTGGCAAACTACATACTCAACTTTTATGCTCAATCT
This sequence comes from Valencia hispanica, assembly GCA_963556495.2. NCBI lineage: Eukaryota > Metazoa > Chordata > Actinopteri > Cyprinodontiformes > Valenciidae > Valencia > Valencia hispanica. Next base: position 14,900,683 of record OY747701.1, on the reverse strand, counting down.
ACAAATGCATTTGTAGGGTGATCCATGGGGAGTTGTGTCATCTGCTGCCAATGGTCCACTATAGGCGTGTTTCCACTAGACAAGTTCCAGGACATTTCTGAGAGGAGGGGAAGATGACAGGGCTGACTCGGTCCTCTCAGCCTTTGTGTCTCCATACAAAACTGTCTTTTTAAGGAGTTTGGTAAGACGTCAGCATATGACGCCAGTTTCGGCAGTGAGTGCGTCGCTAAGCAGCACCAAAGGGAGCCCACAGCAGCAGAGAAAAACAGGAATGGAAGAAGCACGGATGGTTGCCATGTTTCTGTTTATTATGTTGTTATGCACGGCTCTCCCAGCAACTCTTCCAATTTTACAAATGCCTGTTGTTTTGCTACATCTGTTGATATAATTTCCCATTGAGTTACAACCAGAGGTGGGTAGTAACTAGTTACATTTCAAGTCCATGCATTTGTTACCTCAAGGCTGGACTACTGTAATTCTTTACTATCAGGTAGTCCACAAAATGCCATTAAAAGCCTTCAGTTGATCCAAAATGCGGCAGCAAGAGTTCTGATGAATATTAAAAAGAGAGATCACATTTCTCCTGTTTTAGCTTCCCTTAATTGGCTCCCTGTTAAATCCAGAATAGAATTTAAGATCCTTCTTCTTACATACAAAGCCCTTAATAACCAAGCTCCATCATACATGAGAGATCTAATTGTTTCATATGTTCCCAACAGAGCACTTCACTCTCAGACTGAAGGTTTACTTGTAGTTCCTAGGATTTCTAAAAGTAGAATGGGAGGCAGATCTTTTAGTTATCAGGCTCCTCTCCTGTGGAACCAGCTCCCAGCTTTAGTCCGTGAGGCAGACACTCTGTTTACTTTTAAGGCCAGGCTTAAAACTTTCCTTTTTGATAAAGCTTATAGTTAGAGTGGCTTAGGTCATCCTGAGCTATCTCTTTAGTTATGCTGCTATAGGCTTAGACTGCTGGAGGACAGACTTACCAATTTTCTTCACTCTGCTTCTTCCTTTTCTACTACTACTCTCAGTGTTTTTCTCTCCATAGAAGATATACCTGGTCTGGTATCCAGCTTGGCTGGAATGCCCTGTTGGACGGGGGGCATCAACTGGGATGATCCTCCCAGTAACTGAACATCCACTGTGTCCTGTTATCAACTATTAACTTTCTGTAACATATGAAGTTCTCTTATATCAGATCTTCTGTTCCTTCTGTGTTTCTGCTCTGTCTTCTCAAACCCCCAGACGGTCGTGTCAGATGGCCGCTCCTACTGAGCCTGGTTCTGTTGGAGGTTTCTTCCTGTTAAAGAGGAATTTTTCCTCTCCACTGTCACTACATGCTTGCTCAGTATGAGGGATTGCTGAAGGATTGCTGTGGTTGGAAAGTCTGCATCAACGGGGCCCAACCTCACGCCAATGACTGACGCAATCTGCTAGGATTCCTTAAATAGGAAACTTTTTAACTGATTGGAATGTTTGTATAAATGTATTGAAATAACTTCTTGTTAAGTGCCTTGAGATGACATCTGTTGTGAATTGGCGCTAAATAAATAAACTGAATTGAAATAAACTGAATTGAATTTATTTGAGTAACTTTTTGAAAAAATTGGCTTTGGGAGTAGATTTACTAGACCCTACTTTTTACATCATATTTTTATGAAGTATCGCCAAACTTACGTGAGTAAAGTTTCTGGCTACTTTACTCACAGTGTGTAACCTTACTGAATGAAACTGAATGCTTGATTTAACCAACAATCCATGAGACTCATAGTTTATGTTGAAATTAGACCTTTTTTGTACACAAGCCTCATCATTTAAACATTATTTTCTATCTGGTGAGGCTGTTGTGCTATTTGGAGGTCAAGTTGGGGGTACCTTACCCTGGTCTAATATATATATACATATATATATATATACATATATATATATATATATATATATATATATATATATATATATATATATATATATATATATATATATATATATATATATATATATATTCCCTATTGTAAGTTTGGTTTCATTAATTTATCTTTGATTGTTAGTTTAACTATTTATTGTAGTCTTTAGAATTTGCACATAACATCACGTTTTTGTCCAATCACATAACTTTTAAGTATTAAATCATATGCTATGATCTCAGAACAAATTTTAAATTACTCAATACGAGCCTTTTTGTAATTTTTTACATTATTACTTTTTACTTTTACTTGAGTAATAATATGTTGAAGTAGTGCTTCTTTTACTTGAGTAGAATGTGTGGCTACTCTACCCACCTCTGGATCAATCAATCAGAGTTAACCACAAGTCCCACCCAGTAGCCCTACTGGGCCATTTCCTAGTACTTTCTAGCAGGACTTGGCACCTTCCCACACTGCAAAAGGAACCAGTACCTAATTTTATCATCATGGCATCACTGTGCTTGATTGCACAACAACCTTGCCTGAGCTAAGCCCCAAAGAGAATCTATGGAGAATTGTCAAGAGGAAAATGAGAGACACCGGACCCAACAATGCAGACGACCTAAAGTCTACTATTAAAGCAACTTGGGCGTTACACCTCAGGAGAACCACAGCGTGATCAGAATATATGAATAAACACAAACTATTAAATTCTCATTTATTTAAGGGTGGCAGAAAGCACATTTGTAAGCACCCCTGTCCTGAGAATGTCTCTCTGTCTAACCTGAGATCATTCAGAGAGTTATCTAAAGGCTTTGGAAACTTTTTAGGAATCTATCCATGTTAACTTTCATGCCTATCTTTGATTTTAAGCCACAGCACCTGGAGAAAGCCAATAGAAGCAGAATATGCAAACCTTTCATGAAAAGGCCTCAGCAGGGATTTAAACGACTGGATTTAAACCAACAACCCTGTTCCTGTGAGGGATCTGAACTGCATTAACCATGGCACAACCATGCCCTCTACTTTTAGATTAACAAGGAAATAAAGATTAGCCTGGAGGGAGTTCAATTAACTTGGTCCATTTTCAGTGTTTTCTCACTAATCTAGTGAGCCAATATAACTGGAGAGAAAAAAAAAAATATTTGATTAAACTAATTTAAATTAACTTTTCTCAATTCACTATGTTTGAAGCTGGATATATAAAGAAGATATAAGAAAGCTTTAATTCAAGCTCAGCTCTGCCTTTTTTTCCCCAAGTCCCTTCAAATTGTCATTGCCCAAACATAAGTCTGGTCAAGATATCCTTATTTTTACAAGTGGTCTTAGATTCTGTGAAAAGTTCCCAAAATTAGTCAAAAACGTACATGTGAGAAATGATTGTATGATTATTGAGAAAACCAGAAATCTTGGAAATAATTGTTACTTGGTGAAATCCTGATTGTTGTTTTTTGATATGTAAAATCCTGAATTTGTCCTTAATTTGGTAGGATTATTACCGTACATTTTTTTCAAATAGCATTTATCATCACTTTTTCTATGTTGAGCCCAATTTGGCTGTCTACCCACAGAGCCAAATGAACACTTGTGAATTGTTGAATAATGTACACCAACCTTGACTGGGAGTTGCTAATAAAAACGATCTTCAAATTCACTTCAATTCAAAAATACTTTATTGATCCCAGAGGGAAATTAAGTGTTGGTATAGCTCATATAATTAATTCTATAAGGAGTTGTTGTAGATGATGATGGCTGTGGGCAGGAAGGATTTCCTGTAGCGGTCTGTATTGCAGCGAAACTGAAGAAGCCTCCGACTGAAGACGCTCTGTTGTTGTATGACAGTCTCATGAAGAGGATGCTCAGGGTTGTCCATAATTTTTTTTATTTTATGAAGAATCCTTCTTTGCATTATCATCTCCAGTGGTTCCACAGTCGTCCCAAGAACAGAACCAGCCTTCTTTATCAGGTTGTTTAGCCTTTTTAAGTCCCTGGCTCTGATGCTGCTACCCCAACAGATGATGGCTGAAGAGATTACACTCTCCACAACAGACTTGTAGAAGATCTGCAGCATCTTGCTGCAAACCTTGAAGGACCTAAGCTTCCTCAAGAAGTAAGTTCTCTGTCCCTTTTTGGTTAATCCCAGTTAGTTCATGAAGGGGAGCAAATACTTTTACACAGAAGGTAAGGTTAGTTTGGACTGTTTTTTGCTTTAATAAATTAAGCAGTTACTTGCAAGCTGTTTTTTATTTTATTTACACAACTAATCCATGGCAGGTATTAAGCTTTGTTTGAGGAACTGAAATGACAAAGTGACAAAAAAAATCAAAAACAGAAGAGATCTTTAAGGGGGGAAAAGCTTTATCACAGCACTGCTGTATGTTGATTGATTTACCAAGAACGTTTTCTCTGAAATGCATCCATTACCTAAAAGATCTATTCATTTTCTTCGTTTGCCAAGTGTAAGTAAGTGGTTTTGATGCCTGTGGGAGTCATCCAGCGCACTCATTAGAAACCTCGTTTTAATGCTGTCTTAAGCATGTCATATGTGCACGTCTATGTGGATGCAGGCATCACTTAAAGAGGTCATCGATTGCCAGCAGAATCACCAGGCTTCTGAAAGCCAGCCAAGCTGATGAACCCAGGGGGCTGTGGACATCCACTGACTCCTGCAGCCCCCTGCAGTTCAATTCCCTCCACATCATTGCCCCAATCAATACTGCTTTCTATCGACGCGAGGAGAAAGAAACTAGGTTCATCACCTGAACTACCTGCTGATACCGGCAGCTGTCAGCATCTTTACCAATGAAATCAAGAGCACAAAGCAATAGCAATGAACAGCAACCGTCCCCCCAAAGATGTCAAGCAGCCATGTTTACCATTAGCCAGGAGTATAATTACTTGAGAGTTGATTGGTTGCAGGAATCAGGGAGCAGACTCCATCTGAAGATAAACAACTGTTTACGTGCTTAAAATTGCCTTAACCAATTAGGACTCAGTTGTCTTCAGCTCAAAACAATCAGTGCACTTTGTCTTTGAAAATGTACAAACACCTTGCTTCTCTGCTCGTGGTACGGGGCGAAGGCTGTGCAAATGCAACCTCATGGCTACTTCTAAAAATATCAGAGGTCCGATGTGCATCTGTTATAGAAAGGGGAAAACAACATTGACTTGCTATGAGAGGAAAGCATTGGCTTGGTGTACACACACAGTGCAAACTGTTTGAAGGAGAAAGCCACTGATGGAAAATGTGCCAACTACTGAGAGAAGAGAGCAGTAGATAAAACCGGGAGAGATAAATATCCCATCAGCCTCAGGCATGGGATTTAATTTTCCTCTATGAGCATTTCTACTTCAACTTGGGAAATTGATCATTTATATTCCCATTCCAGGTGGAAAAGTGGATGGTCTGGTGTGCTTGGAGGTGTGTGGGAGAAGATATGTGTGGGTGTGGGTGTGTGCGTGTGCTTGTGCGTGTGTGAGTGAGTGACTGGGGACGAGAGAGATCGGCTGAGAGGAGAGAAAGCAAGGGAGCATAACTAACCCCCCTGAACCCTGCCTAATGATTCACGGTGGTGATATAGTTGTTACTCAGTTAAATGATTCAGCAGTAACAGGATGAGGGGAAAAAAACAAAACAAATATCAAACTGACAGTCACCGTTGTAGCCGGGGGGAGAGCCAGAGGAGGCTGACAGGTAGATTAACGCTGTCCCTCAGTCTGTTTAGCTCCTGAGAATAACATGATCATCGTGACTATTGATTGATTGCCACTCTGCTGGTTGACATCTCTATCATGCATCACCAACCGCACGCTATACACCTCTGCCGCAGTGCATGTCTCAGTGCAGTCCATATCCAGTCTCGGTCTGCTCTTTCCCTCATTCTGGCTTTCCATAAAACATATTTTGTTTTAATGAGTAATACTGCAGATAAGCAACACGTGCCGTGAGTTCAGTCATGTTCTTGTCAGCTTGTTGCTCATAAATAGACATCAGTGCCTGTGTGGGCCCTGTGTACACCGCTGTAGAAAACAATCTCTTCAACCACGCATGGTGACATTAAGATCACTTGACAACAACACACAAATACTCCCACGGGGCAGAACACAAAAACACATTTGCATTGACGCGACTGCTCAGCTGTAATACCTTTGAAAGCTCGAGGGCCCTGCTGGGAGCCAGGAGTGCACAGTGTAGGTTTCAGATAATGACCTTGTTTATACTATGGTTTAAAATGGTTTTAATGCAGTAAAGTTGTTTCTCTTTTTGTTAATCAAATGTAGGCTGGTAAATTACTTTTTACAGCACATGGAAAGCTAGTTAGGTTGAAAAGATATTAAAGGCATAGTTCAGGATATTTAATGTGAGGTCCTATCAAGAGATTGCTAGCAGTTAATCTCTCATCTTCTGTAGTACCGCTCTGATTTTTTTTTTCTGTATCAATCTAGATTATTTGATCCTAAAGGCTGATGGTGATGGCCAGTTAGCTTTAAAGCAAACCTCTACTGTACTCAAACAATGGATCAGTTTACGTAAAAACTAGGGCTGTCAAAGGATTACACATTTTAATGAATTTAGTGAATTAATTACAATTAATCACGATTAGTGTACATTCCTAAATATGACTGAAAAAGCCACATTTTCGGTGTAAATAAAGAACAGATCCAGATGCCATTGCTCTTTTTTTAAGGAAATACAGGAGAGATGCATGAAACCTTTGTTTTGAACTCCACTATCACATTTACACGTACACGTACCCAAAGTTCTGTCTGCTAGAAACAAAAATCCACCTTCCTGAGTTCAACACTGAAAAACGCTTTTTATTTTAGTGTTATAATAAATAACTATAACAAAGTAAAAGAGAATCAGCATCGGGAAGGTTTTATTGCCAAATATGTGAACAGATTCACAACATTAGGAAATTGCTGCGGTTGAAAAGAGAAATGGCATGTAGAACAACATTTATATTCTCAAACTTTAATAGAAAATGTTTTGGTGATGTAAAAAAAGCATTCCAACCTGTTTCTGCTGACTATTTTTTGCATGTTCCTACAGTTTTTGATATTTCTCTTTGGTGGGTGAAGAGAAATAATTCAGGCTGGAAGTCCTCCTTGTCAAAATTACAAGGTACAAATTATATCAGGGATTATAATTATGTCCACCAGACTCTGTATCCCCCAGGTAACTTTTTTATTTCTTGGCCAAACCTCTTCAAATCCACAGAATTAAATGGTCATAATCCAAGGTAAATATCTAACAAACCCCTTAAAGATGGGATACTCACAGTCATTTTTAGGGGGGGATACAATTTATTTCAGGCACAATAATTCAGTCCGCCAGAATATGTATCCCCCAGGTAACTTTTTTTAATCCTTGGTCAAACTTCTTCAAATCCACAGAATTAAATGGTCATAATCCAAGGTAAATATCTACCAAACCATCATTTAATCATTTTACAATATCGTCAATTGTTTTTAATTCTTGTCAACTAACCCTTAACCCTAGGCCTACAGAAAAATATTGAAATGTTTTTGTTTGGGTTTTGACTATTTGCTATTTTAAAATGCATGAAGTGAGAGAGAGATGAAGGTTTTGGTAATAGTACCGGCAAGAATTTAAAACTACTTTCACCCCTGTGAACATCTCTTCTGAACAATAGAAGGATTATTTGTTTATCCAAGCAGCGGATGCACAAGCAAATGGTGTGGCAGTGGCCCTTTATGTTGCTCCGGTTACCATTATAATTTGTGGTTATCTTGCAGTTGCAGTGTTGGTTAGCTTGTTTGTTAGCCAAAGAGGCATACAGGATATGAAGTGATCGCTGCAGATTGTTGCATTCCTAATCATCGTTCCAATCGCTTCTTCTAATAGCTTGCAACAAAAGACCTCTCTTGTTTGCCTTGTAAGGGGTGCGAGTTGATGGAATTCTATAGAACTTGCACGTTTTGTTGTTTTAGTATGCACATGTAGATTTGATTTTTAAATGAATAGCACGTATTCTTTTTGAAGATGACTCTGAATATTAAATGTTTCGATATTGCAAATAGTATGAACATATGTGGAATATTTCATAGAGGCAAAGGTTCTGAGTAGCAAAGGAGATGGAATGGTGAAATTATTTGGATGCCAGCAAAACATGCAAGTTTATTAAAGGTAAAATAGAAAAATATGCAAGAATGCACTCTAACAGGATACTTTTAAAATATGCTGCAGGGGACTTGTGTGGGACGTGTCTTTGGGAACTATGAACAACAGAAGCAGAAAGTACACATTGTGAGGAAATGACCCATTAAACAGGTATGAGCTGAAGAAAAAGATGATCAATCTGATATGATAAAAAGATTAAAAACATATCTCTTTAATTTTAATTTAAACTGTAGTTTGTCTCTTCATCTTGTGTTTGTGATTCAAGCGATGCCCTCGGTGGTGGTTCCCATGAGAGGGGCTCTGGGAGAGCTTGGCTAATCAGATCACTTCGTTCTAAATTAGACCTCCAGGGAATAAAACGCCCAAACAAACTGAAAGATTAAGTGTGTTTCTCTGAACACAGAGCAGAGGAAAAGATTCCCCCCAAACTACTGCTGAGATTGGACTACCTCATATTCAGCTTGGTGCTCTTCCTTATCTCATCCTGTTTTCACTACATCCTTGTCCCTCTGTAACCTGTTTTTACCACCTTAAAAACAGCACTGCCTTTTTTCGACAATAACAGAATGGTTTCCACAGCTTCCGAGGTTCAGTGCCAACGACAGGCATTCAAATCAGTGACGTTCCCTGACATCTATCTTCACACCAATACTGTAGCTTCTTTTCACTGCCACTGAGCACAGAAGGAGCCTGCAGTCTTCCTTGCTAACCATCCCCATTCAGGCAAAAAGGTGTAATTAGCTGCTACAAATTGCAGGATCCTTTTTCAAATGATGTTTGAGTTTTTGCCCCCAGAAAGAGCCGACATGTGAAAGAGGAAATTTGCCGTGGTAATAAATATATTAATGATGTCCAATAGTTACTTGTTTAAATTTATGCAGAATTTTGTATCTTTGCCATGCTGATCACAAGGGATTCTGGACAACATACAATTTGAATGATATGTCCTGATGAGAGAGCAGAGGGCCTCTTGAAGGCAACGGCTCTTCAAAGACAGAATAACAAGCTAACAAGGCAACCACATGAGCAGCATTATCTTATGGAAATAATTTAAAAATGCCCCTTAAAACTAAACCCAATTTGTTGATTTGCCTTTTAGAACGAAAAAAAAAGCTGCCTCTTTTGATGCCTATAAGAAGTAAGGAACGGAGGAAGAAGATGTTAGTTGAAAAAGCTTTTGAAGATATGCTATTCTGAACTGTGGCCTACATGAAATAAATGTTCGATCAAAATGTGGCTGCTCAGCTAGGAAACTATATTCAAAAAACATTCTTGCGTATCTACTGTAGGTCTATCATATATTTACATTTTTTATCAGGGGATCCAGAGTCTTTGTGTTGGTTGAAATGTAGGCCAACCTTGTTCAGACCTTGGTCCACTCATCTCCACTCTGATTTCTGGTACAAATGACTTGCATTAAAGTGTACAGAGAGGTCTCATACTGTGAGGGTCTCGCATTAACCCTAGTATATTCATGATATTTCTGGTTGAGAGGGCAGCTGTCTTTCAAAGCTGTTCTTGGGTGCATTTGGTACGATTTTGTCCTGTAAAAAAGTACATTCAAGGTTTTATTAGATGAAGAAGTCTAGATATAATTTATTGTTCATTTTTTATTTCTAAGTGCTGCCACATCGGTTAGCCGGTAGAAAGAACTGTGACATGATGGCATTTTATTCCTGTACTGACATCCGGCTACTGATGTTAAAGTTAACATTTGATTCAAAGCCTCTCGTAGTTTGATATCTTGAATACCTAATCTGGTCAAAAACTAAACTAAATCATTTTACACTGGTAACATTATTGAAAGCATAGTTTATATTTTCCTCTTTTCAGAGTGATGGAGTCAGAGAGGGATGGATGGGCATCATCTGCTCTGTTGAGAGCTGAGCCAAAATGTAAAGCTCTCATTTAACTTCCAACTCCCACCTATAGACATGAGACATGGATTATAACGTCAAGAATGAGAACCTAGAAGCTGCTTGAATGAGCTTCAGCCATAGATATAAGTCGAGGAGCTGCCGGAGGAGCTTGAAGTAGATCCACAGGGATACAATTCAAGTAGTTCAGGCATCAGATAGAGATGCTTCCTTCCAAAAGAAAGACAGATCACAACGGCCATGTAAAAAGTTGCAACCATACATTGTATTGATCCAAGACAACCAGCAGAGGACTGCTGTAGGCTGGTAATTGGGACCTTTTCATAGTGATGGCCAAATGAAGCTCTCTAAATCACTGATGCTTGTATCAACAAACGGATCATTACTCGAAGCGTTCTAACACAGTCCTCTTGGATGACATCTAGTGGCCTTTAGGTTGAACACCAATTTGAATCAACCTGTTTGCCAACTGATTAATAATTTGTGCTTAAACTCATGCCTTGTTTGGTGTCCCTTTTCTGTCAATTTCTTAATGTTTGTAAGCATATTGGAGAAAGAAAACCATGTTTGTTTTTTTGTTTTGTGTTTTGCTGACATACATATGAAAAAAAACTAAAAACAAATAAATGCATATCGGTAGCCCACTCTACCGCGACGGCACGCGTCACTAGGTCACTCACTTGTTTTCTAGATCACTTACTTGTTCGCTAGTGGTTGCTGCTCACCTCCAAAACACAGCACAGATGAAGAAGGAAGCTGTGTTATTTTTAAGCTAATATGAGCATGCTAACAAGTAGCTTTGATGAAAACTTTGTGAGGAAACCACACAATGAAGGAAATTACCAAGGTTTGGATATTATGTTGGATTTCGGACGTGAGACTTGTTGAGGACTAGCTATTTTATTGGAATACGTTAATTGGACCCTTGTGGATGTAAAAAGACCATTTTAGTTCTAGATGGTTCTGTTCTGTCAATGACACGTGGCTTCAAATGGTGAGTTGCACATTATCTTACTTTCTGAGTAGTTTGACAAAAGCGTTTACTGTGTCTACAGTATTATTGTATTCTTGATTGGCATACACCATTGGAATCACAAGACTCCCAGCTTTCAAATGATGTACTTATATATATATATATATATGTGTGTGTGTGTGTGTGTATATATATGTACATAGAAAGCCTGTCACAAAAATGGATGGATAGTTTATATGTTCAACCTTATTTTGTTGGTGAAATTCACACAAAACAGATTTGTAGGTTTTTATTGATCCTTACACAAAACTGAAGCTATCAAAAAGCCTATTTCATATTTGTTTTTAAATGATTTTTTTAGCCCATTTGGTTATTTCGGACTCAGAATGCAAAACACTGATCAAACCTGAACTAGATAATTCCAGACTGAACAGAGAAGCTTTGCGATTTGTGACCCCTTTGTTTGTGAAAGATTTAGATGGAGTTTAGTACTGCTTACTGAATACTTACTTTAAAGCACAGTTGGGGAACATGGAAACCTTCAATTTAATTGTCAAAACAAACCAAAAAGTAAAAAAAAGATCTTTAGTTGTCTTTAAAATGCTGTTCTCATCTCTCCCCCAAAATCATGTATAGCCTAATCTCTTGAGGTGAATGTATGGCTACACAACCAATCTTTTTTTCTTTCTTTTTTTCACCTTGTATTGTATTGGTGTGCCATTAACAAAGTGTTGAAAGGCATGCTACCAGATTAAAAACTCTACTTGTCCCTCCTGGTCCTGATTTGTCTAATCACCAGCACTGCCTGGAACAGCCCTGTCATGCTTCCTACAAGCTTCCCCTTCCTAAAGATCTATAGCCAGTCTCTATGTACGGCAGAGGTCAGGACCATGCCTTGGAGTCTGCTGGCTTTAACATTTGGGAAATTGGCTGTGCTACTCCATGCATAATTTACAGCAGCACAGAGAGAGGACAGATATAGTCAGGAAGATGAAAAGGTCCTGCAGCTCCTGCATAGCCTGACTCCAAAAAACATCATAATCTCAAAGCTAACAGTGGTTGTCAGAAAAGGCTTCAGCACCTTGATCTTTGTAATACTTTTTATTTTTTTTTATTTTTTTTTTAGAATCAGCGTCTTAGACACGCGCTCCCTTGAGTGTTTGAGGGGAACTGGTTTGATATGATAATTCCACTGCTTGGCTCTCCAATGTGCCATATGCCTGACCTCTCTGTGGGGAGAGAGATGCACCTGGCTCTGCTCACAATTAATCAACCTGATGGGGAGGGGGGTGGTGGTGGAGCAGAAATGAGGAGGTGGTAGTAGTAGAAGCCGGATGCTGGCCAAATTCCACACACACACGCACACACAACGGAATTCAGACATACTTCGGCATGTCTGAATACAGCTGCTTCAGCACCACTCTTACCTTTCCCCTACTTTGTACGTCTTCAGGTCGGTCTGCTGACCTTGTCTCCTTCTGCTTATCTGCCCTCACCTCCTTTCTTCTCCCAATTGAAAACGTCCAACATCCATCAACTCCCCTGTCAAAATACACCCAGCATGGAGAGCAGTAGCAAAGACCTGGAAGGGCAAATATAGAGTGGACCAAATATGGAAATATCAGGAGTGGCTACTTTCTCCATCCGTCAGCCCCCTCAGGTGAATCCAGGTGCAAGCCCTGACCCCGGCTTGATCCCCCTATGAAATCTGCTTCAATCTTCAAGAAAGACAGAGACATGACACTACACATTCAAAACCAGAGCAGGGTAAATCTTGAAAGAAATGTTGTGTGGTGCGTTGGCTCAGGAACAAATGATTACCTTAAAATACATAAGCAGAGAAAACAAAGGAATCAAGTAGCATAAACGGATAAAACACACTGTAGAATTAAGGAATTGCAAAAATGTCCCTTTATGTCATTGTTTAGTATGCTGTTTATATAAGCAGGATCAAGGGTTTTACTGTTCTTAGGAAGCACAATAGATAGATTCCCTCTGCAAGCTAATGAGATTCTTTGCAGCTCCAGAAGTGATGTACAGTAATGAGCTCAAAAAAAAATCCCCTGTGAGGAAGAGTTAGGTTGAAATACCAAAGGAAAACTCCAACCAGAAAGGTTCTCCCTTTTGAGTTGTTAGCAGCTAAAAAGGTATTCCACTGCACTGTTACCAAGTCTGAAGTAATATGCCGATGTATTTTCTATTTATTTCATGGACATTAGTTTGACTTAAAGTGATGTGATTGGTGTATTGGTATCAAGCCCATTAATAGGGATCAGTGGTCCTGAGCCTATTGCGGGTGGGCGGAGAGGAGGGGCACAATTGGGTTCATTATGGGAAAAAACGGATGGTCTTATATTTGTCCTTGGTTTTGTGGTCAAGACACCCCCCTCCCAAATGCAAAAATGGCTTAGGCATGCAACTTTCCAGTTGAATGTAAGTTAACCAGCCAGATGTGACACTTTATGTAGCAAAACATAGTAGTGATAATTTAGATTCATGATGTATCGTACAGTATATAAAGAGTAGTAATTTAAAAAACTGAAATATTTATAGATAATTTTAACATATAATTGATTGAAAGTTGTATTAGCTTTCTCCATTGAATAACAGAATTGAGTAATAAATTAAGCCCTTAAAATCTAAAGGTATATCTAGAATTATTTATTTGATATATTTATTTCCAATTTTGTGTTTGTACCACTTTAACCTTCAACAGCATACCATATAAAACCTGTTCCAAGGAGGAAAACTCATATAAAACTGCATATCAAAACTGATATTGCAGAAAACTAATAAAACAATGCCACAGCAAGTGTGTGCCATAATCAAAGCTAAAGGTGGTCCAACAAAATATTAGTGTGTGACTTTTTTGTTCAGTGGCGACTTTCTCTTGGCCAGGGAGTGTAAATACAGTGAATGTGTACAGGAGAAAATGGACAAATTAGAGGTCATTTATTTCAGTAATTCAACTTAAAAGATGAAACTAATATATGATAAGTGTTCTAAGTGTTGGGGACCTTCACAAAGAGTGAACTGAGGCTGGACTTAGTGCAACCAGAGCCACCACACACAGATGGATCCTGGACACGGGCTTCAAATGTCATATTCCTCTTGTCAAGCTGCTTCTGAACAAAAAACAACGTCAGAAGTGTCTTACGTAGGCTAAAGAAAAAAATAACTGCAAATTTTTGCATCTCATTTGGAAACCGAGGTCCCAGAGTTTGAAGAATGGAGAGGCACACAATCCATGAGGCTTGAAGTCCAGTGTGAAGTTTCCACAGTCTGTGTTGATTTGGGGAGCCATGTCATCTGCTGGTGTTGGTCCACTGTGCTTTATTAAGTCCAGAGTCAAAGCAGCCATCTACTAGGACATTTTGGAGCACTTCATGCTTCCTTACTAAAGCAGACGAGCTTTATGGAGATGCTGACTTCATTTTCCGGCAGGACTTGGCACCTGGTCACACTGCCAAAAGTACCAAAACCTGGTGCAATGACCGTGGGATTACTGCGCTTGATTGGCCGGCAAACTCACCTGACTTGAATCCCGTAGAGAAAGTTTTATCTTTTAAGTTGAATTACTGAAATAAATCAACTTTTGCATGATATTCTAATTTTTGAGTTTCATCTGTAATCCGTTCTCCCTTACAGATTTCTTCCTTTTTTGCTTCTTTGTACATAAATATTCCAGATTAATAAACAAAGTTAAGTATAAAGGTTAACCAGGGTAAATACAAAATGGAGATTTTAAGCAATAGTTTAATTTATCAATAGAAGAACAGTTTCCAAACCAAACTAACGCGCACACACACACACATACACGCACACGGACACGCACACACACACAGCAGAATTTAAAGGTTTTAACTGAAAATCTATTCAACATTAATGTTTTAACTTCCTAACATTTGTAGGATGACCAATAGTAATCTTTGTTCATAGACGTATTTCAGAACACTCATAATCACCTCACAATAAAATAAGAAAAATGCGACAGCAGTGAAAAAAAGAGCATATCTAAAAACGACAAATGCAATTTGGATAGATAGAGGTAGAATCTAACAGAGAATGCAATTTTGAAAAGATAGGTTCTTAGAAAGGATTTAAGAAGGGACAGAGACTCAAGGGGTGAGGGACAGCTGAACTATCTGGACCCCAAGGTAGACTGGAAGACTGGCAGATGAGGGACACAGGAAGTGGATGAAGGAGGAAGATCTTGGACAATGGGCAGGCATGCAGATCCGCAACACTTCACTAAGGTTGATGGGACATTTGACCAGGACCTAGAGAAGCTGCTGCAGGAAAGGAGTGACGTGGTTGGTGGATGAAGCTCTGCAGATGATACAGGCAGCTGGATTCTGAAATAACTGAAGTAAGTCAGTGGTTCCCTGTAATATTCTATTTGGTATCCACATTAGTGCACAGTACTAAACCCTAAGCTTTCATAGTGAAAGCTCTATCACTGATCATCCTGACACGTCATGTTCAGTGTCACCACGCAGGATGCCATCGCATTCCACAAATGGATTCATGCCGCAAATGTTGAAATTAAGATAAGAGCCTTCTTGTTATTCCTGTGAGATTCAGTCCCACAAAAAAAATTGTGGGTTTTGAATCACAAAGAGTGCTGATTTAGAAAAAAATCAGTTCAGCTACTGGTATACCACAGTCTCCACCAGCTTAAAAATTCATTGTGACCACATTTAAGATGATCTCCCTTTGCTATATTTTTGCAAAAAGCCTGAGATTCTGATATGAATGAATATGTGTGTGTGTGTTCTCAGGGAAGCATCCACAAACCCACAGACTCCTCAGGTGTTTAGAACCATAACCGTAGCAAACGTAGAGGAAGCTCTCAACTGAGATTTGGCCTTTCTGCTTTTTCCTGAAGCAGACAAGATTCTAGACGTAAATCAGAACAAGCTGGCTTCTCCTAATCTTTCATTCAGACTAACTGTGATTCAGGACAGATGGACGATGCTGTTGGATGTTTTCCACGGGTTATTAAGCGGTGTTACACTATTGGAAATATTTACTCAGGGAATGAGTCTTTTAACAGGACACATAATCAGCCTGTGGCTACAGCGTGATGAATAACAGATGCTCTGCTTGATTTGTACCTTGTGACTGTTTGCCTACATTTTTATTGTTAGTCTTGAATTTAGATGTGTGAAAATGTGATTGTTTGAAAAAGCAGGGACAATCTGCTGTTTTCAGAAGACACAACTGTGAATATTGTGTTCGATTATCTTCTCCATATTTGATCATGTCACAATCAAAAACTTCTGTATAATTTACTGAGGTTTAATGTGATCAGCAACACAAAGTGGTGAATAAATTTGAAGCTGAAGCAAAAGAAAACCATGCTTTTCCCCAAAAAATAATTAAGATAAGAACTAAAAATATGAAAACAGGTGTGCATTTGTTTATAGCTCTCTTTACCCTGGTAGCTCAAAATAAAACCCAGTGTTACCAGCTGTCTTTGGAAGTCACCTAATTGATAATTACAATTTACCAGGGGCTAATGTATGATTTGTTTTGTGGAGGCCTCAGTAGTTTTGTTTAGAGAACAATAGCGAGAAAACAGTCAGGATGTGGGTTTTTTAGAAGGACCCAAATGGAGGCAGATGGGAAAAAGAGGAAATTGCATGAAGGATTCAAAAATCAAAACAAAAGCAAGAAGCAAACAAGACAATGAGCTGGGGTAAACACAGCAGAAGAAACCAGTAGTGAACTGGAAAAGCACTCGGAGAGTGCTGACCTCCGCCAAGGCAGCTCAGTCCCCCCACACACCCCCAGACGGTGATCCGGATCACCCCCAAAATCTTATCACTTGTCCCTGGTCCCACTGCAGACATTTCCTGAACATTTCAGCTAAATAAATATATAACTTTTTGAGATATGTTGCTAACTAACAGATAAACCTGGGCAAAAACATAACCTCCCTGGCAGAGGAAACCGTGGAAACCAAAGACTGGGGTGGAGTGAAGAATGACATTGAAACCAGGTGAGTCCAATCAAAGGAATCCACAACAGCTGTGGGAGAGTAGATTAACCGCGGGAAGGAGACTATCTAACAAAGAGAGAGCTAAACTAAATACAGTGGAACTACAAATCAATCTAACATAAGAATATAAACGAAAAAAATGAATATGGCAAGAACTCACAATAAAAAAGAACGAAGAAATTATCTGGATACACCCTCAAATGAAAACAAAAACACAAACACCAGTGGATCATCACACAAACGGCATCATGGAGACCAAGGGACACAACAGACAGGCCTGTGATTCAATTGTAGAGAGGTTTAAAGCAGGGTGAGGTTATAAAACAATATTTAAAGATATGAACATCCTACAGGGCATTAATCAATCAATAATTAGAAAATGGAAAATGTATTGCATAATTGTGAACCGGTTAGGACTTGAGAGGTCCAAAACTAACAGGTCTGGCAAGGAGAGCTTTCATCAGAAAAGCAGCCAAGACACCAATAACAACTCTGGAGGAGCTGCAGAGATCCACAGCTCAGGTGAAACATGCTATTCATGGGACAATTCTTAGCTGTTCACGTTCCTATTCTGGCCTTTATGGAGTAGAAGAAAGAAAAAATAACATTGCTGAATGAAGGTCAGAAGAAACTTTTGTATAAGGTTTGCATATTTGATGAAATGGAGAGATCCCTTGTGAAATAATTGGCTCTGGTCAAGTAAGACAAGAATTTAATTTTAAATCAAATCAAACTTTATTTATAAAGCGCTTTTCATACAAGAAGTTGCATCACAAAGTGCTTTACAGATTAAAATGACCCCACATAAAACCACCTTCCCTTCCCGCCCCAACAGATTTAAAAGCATGGTTACAGTTATACCCCCCAACCCCCAACCCAACTCCCATGCACACATACAGTTAAAAGCAAAAGTAAAAAAGGACATTGGGCCGAGTTCAGATGAACCATGCAAGGAAACGCCATCAGAGGAGCCATCTGCCCCGGCAGCAGTAGATCAACAGCAGCAGCCGAGGCGCTGACACAGGGCACCCAGTGGAGGCAAGGCCAAGACCCCCACCTCCACCCAAGCTCCACCCGGAGAGCACCCAGGCAGCCACAGCCGACCACTGCTCCCGGGGCAGAGGGCTCCCATAGATTAATGTGCTAAGATTAAATAGTAAAACACTGATAAAAATATAATCATATAAAACATGCAGAGCAAGTAAACAAACAGTAATAAATAATAAGCTAGGCTAAAAAGGTGAGTCTTAAGCCTGCTCTTAAAAACATGAACGTTCTCCACGGCCCTGAGGTCCTCCGGCAGCCTGTTCCAGACGTGAGGGCCATAAAACTGGAAAGACGCCTCGCCATGCGTGTGTGTCCTGACTTTTGGGGTGACAAGGAGCCGGCTGCCAGAGGAGCGCAGAGACCGCGAAGGTTTATATGGTAAAAGCAGTTCAGAGAGATAAGAAAGCCCAAGACCATAAAGACCCATAAAAACCGTTAAATGAACCTTAGAATCGTACAGGGAGCCAATGCAATGATTTTAAGACCGGTGTAATCTGCTCCCGCCTCCTGGTCTTCGTCAGGACACTTGCTGCTGAATTTTGTAGCAGTTGTAAACCTGATATACTCTTTTTGGAAAGACCAGAAAGCAGGGCATTACAGTAATCAATTCTACTGGAGATAAAAGCATGCATCAGTGTCTCCGTGTTGGCCCAAGAGAGAATGGGGCGGACTCTGGCGATGTTCTTTAAGGCCTACATACCAGATGCTATGTGCGAAGGAAAACTACCGATGCATATCACCTATGGTTCAAGGTGGAGGCAGCATTATGCTGTAGGAAGGGTAAATGGCCTGCATTTATATAGCGCTTTTTCAGTCAGAGGACACGCTGATGGTGGTGGGCTACATTGTAGTCACAGCTGCCCTGGGGCACACTGACAGGTTTAATGAATGGGAGCTTCCAGGTCTGCTTTTATGTAAAAGTCACTGTATGGTGGTTCTGATTACTATGAAATTAAATCAAGAGTAACATTTCTGATTCAAATGTGATCCCTCCCTGAGACAGATGTTGCTCCTCAAGTTTGAAGTAGTGCCTTGATCTTGTCGGGGTTTGAAATCCTCTGCGAGGAAGAATTTTTCTCCATCTCCTGTGATTTCGTGGCTAAGTAGAAAACTGTGATCTGACGCAAACATAAGCAACTTGCTTATATCTTGGACTTGAAGGGTGTGTTTGAATCTGCATTTATTTTGGGCAACGTCTTCCCTGAGCCTAGTGCAAAACAATGAAGCACACATTGCACCTAAAACATGTGAAATACATGTGTTTTTCTGTCTGCTGCTGGAGGATTGTTTGGTCAGTGTCAGTAGCAGGCTAGCCTGAGCTACAGCAGATGAAAGCAGACCCAAAGATGGTGCCCAATCATACAGATGAAAATTGCTCACCTGGCGCATGGCCCAAAAAAGTTTCTAACCCTCTGGCTTGCTGCCACATTTTGCATCCCGCTTCACATGCACAAGCAGGGTTCATGGTCAACCCATTGACTGCACTGGGATGAATACTAAATACAAGTGGTATTTATTTAGGGATGGAAGATTTTTGAAATGAAATAAAAGCAATCTCCCGTGGGGCCTTGCCTATCTGGTTTGTTTGAGCATGTTTCCTATACACAGTCAGGCTGAGGTCCTACTATTACAGGTTGGGTCCAGTCAGTGCAGGATATGAAATGTGCACATACTATTCTGGGCAAATATAAAGAATTATTTTTCCAAGGAGACAGACTTTCTTGTAACCTTTGAAAGTAGTATTGCCCTGGCTTTTTAAAGGATTGTAAGACTTTGGCTGTTTTTCTCTCAGTCTTTTTTAGACCAAAATTAGACCATGTTCTCTCTTAAAGCAAAATAAAACCAGACGTTTTGCATCAAAGCAGTGATTCTCAAGGAGTCATTACATTAACATTTGACATAGATGATGCATCTCACAGGTTCAGTTTCAGCTGGTTGGCATGACTTTTAGATGATGTTAAGCTTCTGTAGATTTCTACTTCAGTTTGCATTGTGCATTGCCACTCCCTTTTGTCTTGCACTGGCCCACTTCCTTTCTCAATACACAACATAGTGTCATAGTCAGGTACAGAAGCTGCATTGAAAATTGGTGGAAAAGGAGGCCTAGTCCAAGTAAAAAGATTTTTGGGGGTTCTCAGAAGCCTCGAGAGGTGTTGTTCAAGGCAACATTATGAATAAAGCCTGTTAAAAGAAAAGTCTAAATCAATGCAGTTTGATATATTTTTGCAGTTCAGTAAACAAAATGCATAATCTGACATTAAAGCTGCTAGCACCCTCAATTTATTGAAGAGCTATGAGAAGTGGCACCTTCGAGCTTAAGGTACAGTAGATGCATGCAATTTGAGAGTCTTGAAAATGACAATTCAATCACATTCAGCCAAGGTCTGTTATGACCTGGGAAAATCTGTTGGAGTTACACCAACTAATGGTACATTCACTCCAGCCCTGGTTAGTCCGCTTTAATCAAACTCTTGTTCGTTTATTCTGGAAGTCCAGTTCGTTGGGGGAGGTGTGAATGTGCAGTCTAACTCTGATAAAGATCAAAATAGCAAACTCTGGTCCATCTAAAAACCTCGGTCTCAGCTCGGTTGAAGTGAAATCTGGTGCACTTTGAATGCATATGTGAATGCCAAGTGGGCCGTGGATGCTCCAAAAGCCGGAAGCGGACTATAGCACAGGTCATTCCGGGTGAATAAAACCAAAACGACAATGCAACTACAACTCTGCCTCGTTCCCTGCTCATGCTGAGCCCACTGATCCAAAGTGTTTCTCTGGCATATTTGCCAAAGACAACAGAGCAATCTTAAAACCGCTAAAATCTGACGCCACTTCATGTTAGTTTACATTTCATGGAGCAGGAAGAGTCCCCCACTACCACAGCACCACCACAGGTGGGGAGGTAAAGTTGTTTCTAAAAGGGTTTGGTTTGTTGACAAAGTCCAGTGTGAATGTGAACCGCAGCAGCTAAAAAAAAAGCAACAATGTTTCAATTTTGGTCCCCAATCGAACCAACTCTACCGGAATATCAGGAGTGACAACGACCTGTTTGCCAACAAAGGGTCGGTCAGGATTACAATCCAAAATGCATAACTTTCTGTAAGCTTTGGATTACCCAGCACCAATTTATCTATCATTTGACTTAATTTAAAGCTAGTATGATTAAATATCTCCAAACGGACATCCACGAGAACATTGAAAAAGCCCACCGTTAGAAAGTTTAGGCGCATGATTGATTTTTATCATTTGATTCAAATATTGAGTCAAATATGTTGATCATGCTTGTTTTTGTTATTACTTAAGAATAATAGGTACACTGTGGGCTTTTATAGTCAAAGCTGAGATCAAGATGGTTGTTCATGATTTTATTTCCTTGCACATACATTGTTGTAATTCTGTTTTTACACACCTTCAAAAAACCTCTCTTGAGCATCATTGTCCAAAATGTAATTGCTAAGGTTTTGACTAGATTTTCAATTTTAGGTTAATCAAACAACAGGATATGCCATCAAAATAAAAGTCTTTGTCCATGTGTGCATTTGTGAACAGTTTTCCAGGCTTTTTTATATTGCTTTTGGCGTAGTGTATTCTGCCTTGCTGAGTGGCATTGCAACCCATGTCTATGCAGGACTTTTTCACTGTGGATAATGTGACACTCCTACCAGCTTCAGCCAGCCTCTTCACAAGGTCTTTTACTTTTACTGTGGGGTTAATACACACATTCCACTCTGGGACACAGAACCCCTCTCCCTTCTGAACGGTATGATGGCCGAACATTTCCATGGTGTTTATACTTACATTTAGTTGTTTAAATCTTTAATACGGCACCTTCAGACATCTGGAAATTGTACCCAAGGCTAAAACTGACTTGTGGAGATCAAGACTTCTCTTTCTGATATATTTTGTGATTTCCTTACATTTCCCCCTGATGTCACACAAGGAATCAGTGTATTTAAGGTGACTGTCTTAAATTACCTTTACAGGTGTGGCACCATGTAACTCAAATGTTGTTTACTAATCCCAGGAATTTAAAGCTATAAAAAAGTGTGTGCTTTTTCAAATGTGTATTAATTATAATCTAAGTGTTTGTATACTTCTGAAGCAATTGTCTTTACAAGAACTTAATGCCTCAGTGAATAGATGTCATAATCAGACCAGATTGTGTTACTTTAAGCAAGGATACACACACACTGCAAGGGCGAAACAAGAGGAGCAGCAATTAACCTGATTACAAGGCGCTGATCACTCCCTGATCATGTTACACAAACGGGCACCCACCTAACAAAATCTCGTTATTGGCCTAATATGATTCCCCTAAACTAACAGCTTCCATTCCCCTTTTGCTATCCAGTAAAACTAATGTAGTAATCAGAAGCATTTTCATAGCGCAGCACTGTTTCTGGAGTCATCTCACACACCCAATACAATTCCTGCTTACACACGAGCTCAGTGGCACAAAAAGTATTTAGCAGTCACTGATTGTGCAACCTGTCCAGGGTGTACCCCGCCTCTCGCCCCTTGACCGCTGGAGATAGGCACCAGCCCCCCCGCAACCCTGCATTAGGATGGACGGGTATAGAAAATGGATGGATGGATGATTGTGCAAGTTGTCCCACTTAAAAACATGAGAGGTCTGTCATTTTCATCATATGTACACTTCAACTGTAAGAGACAGAATGTACAAAATAAATCCAGGATTTCACACTGTATGAGATTTTAAATAATTTATTTGTATAATACTTATATAATAAAGACAAGAATTCTGGACATCACAGACCTGTTACTTCTTCTTTAAGAAGCTCTTCTATCCTCCATTTGTTACTTGTAATATGGAACCTGTTTGAACTCGTTATCTGTATAAAAGACACCTGTCCACACCTTCAAACAGCCAGACTCCAACCTCCACCATGGCCAAGACCAGAGACCTGTCTAAAGACCCCCCGATGAGCCAATCTACAATAGGCAAGCAGCTTGGTGAGAAGAGATCAACTGTTGGAGCAATTATTAGAAAATGGATCATTGACAATCTCTCTCAATCTGGGGCTCCATGCTGTTTCTCACCTCGTGGGCTACGCATGATCTTGAGAACAGTATGGAAACAGCCCAGAACTACACAAGGGGAAACTGCTCAATAACCTGAAGAGAGCTGAGACCACAGTAACAAAGGTTACTATTAAGCTGTTTTCAGACAGATGTTCTGAAATATTTGCGGACAATTCCATCCAGTCTTTAACCGGAGTTGTGTTTTCAAACACGCCACTTTTTTCCGGAATATTGCCTTTCGGCTGCTTTCACACAGCAAGAAATGTACCGGAGGATCCTGATGAATGTCTGTGGGGTGGGGGGTGCGGGGGAGTAAACTTAGTGCGTATACTTAGTGCGGCTGGCGTACATGTCATTTCCCCAAACAAATGCATTATTGCAAAGATGGTCGACGAAACAGCAGATCTACTCGCAGTGCTTGTCTTTGTGATGTGTGCAATTTTGCGCACATGGAAACGCTTAAGAGACATCGACGAAAAAGCTGAAAGGAAAATAGTTAAATTTATACGTCATCAATGTGTGCGCTCACAGCGTTCTCCGCCCTTCTCCCCTTTTCCCCACCACCCCACACCCCTCCAGATTTCGCGGAATATTACCTGACTGTCTGAATGCAAACCCAATACCGCGAAAAGTCCGCTCGTGTTACTAGGTCTTCAGCCATAAAATTACCGGTAAAGGGTATCCGGACAAAGTCCGGAAGATTGCTTTCAGACACAAAAGCAAAACAGACGAAGTCAGGAAAATTACCGTTTTTCATGGCCTGTTTGAAAGGGGCTTTAGTAACACACTATCTTGTCATGGATTACAATCCTGCAGCACTCCAAAGGTCCTCCTGCCTAAGTCAACACATGTCCAGGCCCGTCTAAAGTTTGCAAGAGACCATCTGGATGATCCAGAGGAGGATTGGGAGAATATCATGTGATCAGATAAGACCAAAATAGAACTCTTAAAAAAAGAACGCGGTATAAACGCTACTCACCTTGTTTGGAGGGGGAACAATACTGAGTTGCATCCCAAGAACACCATACCCACTGTGAAGCATGGGGATGGAAACATCATGCTTTGGGGCTACTTTTCTGCAAAGGGGAAAGGACAACTGATCTGTATTAAGGAAAGGATCAATGGGCTCACGTATTGATGGATTTGTGGCAAAAATCTCCTTTCATCAGAGAGAGCGTTGAAGATGAAACACTGGATCTTCCAGCACGACAATGATCCCAAACACATCGCCCAGACAACAAAGGAGTGGCTACATGAAAAGTATTTCAAGGTTCTGGAGTCTGTAGACCTCAATCCAATAGAGAATCTGTGGAATGAGTTGAAAGTCAGTGTTGCACAGCGACAGCCCCAAAACATCACACTTGTAGAGAAGATCTGCATGGAAGAATGGATACAAATACCAGCTACAGTGTGTGCAAACCTGGTGAAGACCTACAGGAAACATTTGACCTCTCTCTTTTCCAACCAAGGTTAGATTACGTAACATTGAGATGTATTGAGATGAACTTTTGCTATTGACTAAATGTTTATTTTTTGAACCATTACAAGAATAAATTCTTTAAAAATCATACAAGGTGATTTCCTGTACTTTTGTTTTTAGATTGTCTCTCACAGTTGAAGTGTACCTATGATGAAAATTACAGACCTCTCTCATCTTTTTAAATGGGACAATTTGCGCAATCGGTGGCTGCTTAATACTTTTTTGCCCCACTGTATAGTAGTGAGCAGGATATCCACTGACCATCCTGCATGTGTGGGAGTGTGTGTGCTTGAAAGATCTCTGCTCCCGACTGATATCAGAAAACACCCACAGCTCCCTCCCTCTTTTCCTTATTTTAAACTAGGCTCATGAAGTCCAGAGCAGTGCAA
This sequence comes from Valencia hispanica, assembly GCA_963556495.2. NCBI lineage: Eukaryota > Metazoa > Chordata > Actinopteri > Cyprinodontiformes > Valenciidae > Valencia > Valencia hispanica. The sequence continues at coordinate 14,875,824 of OY747701.1, read as the reverse complement.
TATTAATATTTACAGAAGTTCATGCTGATGCATTGCATCTTCAGATTCCAGTCTAAGCACATTTGAGTTCAATAAAGCCTGCCTTCTTTGTGTTTTTGACACTATGCAAATGAATGCACGTTGAAAGCTGGATTCTAGCTATCTGAAAGCTCCTCAGCACATTTTACCAGGTAGCATTGTATTGCTGCAGCAGAGTTTCAAACGGCACATAAAAACCTCTTGTGTATTTGAAGTGAAGTCACCTCCGTGAATGTCATCTCTTACAGGTGGGACGTGACTGTGGAGATATGCAAGTAAAGCACTCCGCTGGGCGTCCGGACATGGTTAGGATTCCTCACAGAAAACGCGCTATGAAATATTAACGTTGTTTTGTCCTAATTGGCGGACACTTCAGAGAAGGTGAGAGGTGAGGTTAAAAAAGCACTTTGAACAAAGAAAGTAGCAGCAGATATGCCTCAGCCTAGGGGGTATGCTAAATGTGGGATGTTTTATCTGTGCATAGGGTCTCATTACAATTTTTTATTTTATTTATTTTTTTACTCTTCAGGCTGCTTCACGTTTCAGGATCACTCGCCTCCTGTGACTCTTCGTTCTGGGCGTTGGCCTGCAAACGCAGGGACGCACTCCTGGAAAGAAATGATTTTGTAAAGCTACTGCATGAGATAAGTAGATTGAGACAGATTCCAATTGGGAGGCTGCATGCTGTACTAATGTGTGTCACATTAAATCAAGTCCCATTGATATTCAGAGAGTATCAGTTTTCTGAATCCTTTAGGGCTTAAATATTTGCGAGTCAAACAGTTTGAGAAGCCAGCCACAGCTGTCACACTAGAAGCTTTTCTTCCTTTCACTGAGCACAAACTCCACCCACATACACATAATTTGTTCAAGTTCACTTCCATATTCCATCTTTGCATTTAAAGTCCCTGACTTTAATGTTTTCTGCCCACTCTGCTCCTGTTTGTTTCCTTCTTATCTAGTTTTGAGAAGCTTTAATAGGCTTTTTTTGTCTGATATTAAAACTTAGGAAATTTGTTTACTATAGGAAAAAAAAAAGCTTTGATGAAAAGGTAATGATATCTGTTATTTAAATATTCAAACACCTCTTTTACAAGTACTTGCTTGTCTTTAGGATACGGCTCAATGATGTAAACACAAGAACTTTGGGCAAATAGGTGTTTGAAATTATCCCTTCAATTCAAGCCTTCCTCCTGCTGCAGATGAAACCCAGTGTCATGGCAGCACCATTTATTTATTGTCCGTCATCTTGAATTATTACAGGAGACAAAGAAGGGAGCTATTAATTAGACGGGAATGTAAGATGTCTCAATGCCAACCATTTGTCTTGCAAGTGATTACTCAGAGCGAGGCTTTTTCTTTAATGCTTGGCTAAAAGCCGCCTTACATTGAGAGTTGAATCCCAGTGGAGATCAAAACTGGGCTTCGATCAAAAATGCACAATCGCTGTGTGGGATTTGAATGCATTACATTTTCCTGTGTGTACAGTTGTAAATGTTGGATCAAATCTTTTATTTGAAAGAGGGGCTATTTTTTTCTCAACGTGTAGATGAATGATTGAGAACTAAATACAAAATAGCATGTACGTTACAAGGAAATATTTACAGCATGAGTTAGTCATTTCATTTACTTTAAATCCAATGATGTGACTACAATGAGTAAAACGTACCCCAAAAAATGTAAAAAAGGTTTTGAAATATTGTAAGATATCAAAACATTTATGGGTAAAGCTGTATTTTGATTTAAAACGAATTTCAAAACACATTGTAGGTAAATTTGTCATTTTTTGTAGCTGATTGACTGAGATAAGGAAAAACATGCAAAAAATGTAGTCAAGCAATGGTTAACAAAAACAAAAAAATTCAAAAGATTCTTTTTTTTATTACCATTAATGTTTTATGTGAAACATCTTACTGCTACACTCTCTTGTCTGCTTTCCTGGGACTTGGAAGAATAACGTGTTAAAAATAGCAGAGCAAAAAAGTAGGCTTTCTTTTTTTTGCATTCCATGTTTACTGACAAGATATTCAATTAATGTTAGTTCGTTTATACGGAGCCAGTGCAGACCTAATGTTATCTTAAGGCTCTTTGCAGGAAAACGTCCAGTTTATTTATTAGGTATTTGGAAACCAATGAGGTCCCCATTTCATTTTCATGAATCTAATACAATTCAGTGATACATGTAGTACAGAAAAAGATTGTACGATTTGATCCTAACCAAATAGCAATTCTGTGAAATTCAATTGATCAAATAGTGTGTCTAAGGGGGCCCAGCTGTTTGCACTGATTGATCAATCAGTAAAAAGGACCACTCATTTTTATGAGGTAAAGACTCATTAAAAGGCTCAGTCTGAGCAGGCATCTCCAACGACACAAAATCACTGAAGGGCTGGTCCAGGTGTATTTTTAAGGGGGGAAAGTTATTTTGTAGAGTTATTGGTTGAACAGGTCCAGTAGTGGTTTTGTGGTTAGTGGTTAGTGGAGAGAGACAGCTAAACAGAGTAGCACCTGGCCAGTCATATCTGCAATGGAAAGAACAGAGAAAGCGAGAGCTCAAGGTTAATAACAGCAATCGCTCAGTCGGTTGACCCTCTTTCCGGGAAGAGACACCGCCAGCACCCCCAGCCTAAACAGCAAAACTATACCTATGCTGTACTCAAACTACAGTTATTCAGAAAAGCCAAGTGACGCATATTTTACTTGCTTTCATCTTTAGGTTTAATATTTCCTATTGCAACAAAATGAGACACCTACCATCCGTCTTTATTAAGTACAGTATTCAGTAGTGTATGAACTTGTTAGAAGTTTTGCCTTATTTATTTAATCAAAGATGTGACATTGGTGAAGCAGACAGACTCGATGCTCCATTGGCCAGCATCTAAATACTCCTCTATAAATCACAGTCTTAGAGTCGGTGTCTTTATGGCTGTTTGTAACTTAAGTGGAACTGGTTGGTGATACGCATCCATCTTTTTCCTCCACATACTTCCTCAGAACAAGATCAGGCTTTCACTTAACACACAGTTGTACCTCTGAAAAATGTCAGACAATATTTTTTCTGACCAGTATTATGTTTGCCACAGATTTATAAAGGAGAGCTTACAGTTTCAAGGTGAACTTCTATCCACCACTGTTGCACAGTTTGAAAGAATGTGCATGAGCACGGACACTTTGTACATCCACTGAGTAAATCACAGGTCAGGCTACCTAACGTTGAAAACTCATTTTCAAACAATGGTACCATGTTTCTTATATAATTCCGTCGGGTTCAAACTTGACATGGTCTCTCTGAGATGAATGTTTCTTTAGAATGAGGCTGTGTCACATCCACAGAGCTGTTTGCAGGAATATGTGTGCATGGATGTATGTGTGTCTTTTACCTTTTTCCACTGCAGGGCGTGGTCAGCAGGTGTGGTTCCTAGCTGAAGCACAGGAGGAGCATAAAGAGGATCAGAACCCCTAAACCAGATTGTAGATTGTTTTGTCACTCACCAGTGGCAAAAGGGGTTCTAGCTTAATGTTTTTGTATTTAGTATAAGTTCTCTTACTTACCTTTTGTTTCTCCTCCTTCCTCATCAACTCTGTTGACTCCTGGATGAATAGCCTTTAGCTCCCTGTGATTTCCTTTGTCTCTGTGTCTGCTCAAGACTCCTAAGGATACTCTGTCGTAAGTCTCCTCTCTGCTCCTCCAGATCCAGCACCAGAGGAATTTAGCTCAGGGGGCTTTGGCTTTTTCTGGGGGTGCAGAAAACAGTCTTTTTATTTAACCCTTTAGCGTTTTTACTACATTTCATTCTTCCGGGTCAAATCTGCCGTTTTTGTGACACCCTTTCTAAGTAAATATACATATTATACTTCACTTGCTAAGAAGCTAAGATTTTTGTGATTCCAATGATGTATGCCAATTAAGGTTACAATCATAATTGTAGACACAGTAAGCGCTTTTGTCAAACCACTCAGATAGAAAAATAATGTACAAATCAATGTTTAAAGCCTCATATCACTGACCGAACAGAGCCATCTCGAACACAAACGGCCTTTTTACATCCACAAGGGCCCAGTTAATGTTCTCCAGTAAAATCGCTATTCCACAACAAGTCTTGCTTCCACAATCCAACATAATCTGCACCTCAAATCCTTGATTATTCCTTTCCTTGTGTGTATTTCTCACAAACTTTTCATCATAGCTACCGTTGGCATGCTCATATTGGCCTAAAAATAACACAGTGCCCTTCTTCTTCTTTGTGTTGTTTATTGGTGATTGGCTAACAACTAGTTGGTGCAGTACCGCAACAAACTGGCATGGAGTGTGGACCAGAATGTCTCTCAAGGTTGCACTTGCCTGATTCACACCAACTACTGAACAAATTGCAGTCCGGATGAACGGTTTTCGGATGGACTGCCATTCACACCGTCTGCCGAACGACTCTGGAAAACACGGAATGAAAGCAATAGTTTGCAAAACACTGACAGTAATAATTAGAAATTTGACCTAATACGTTAGATATACTTGTAAAAATAACCTGAACTATCGAACACTGCTAACTGATATCTCTGTAATCAAACATAAAAGAAAAAAGCTGGGGAGAAAAAAGCAACACGGGTTTTATTTTGAAATATACTGGATGTGGCCCACGTCTCACTTCATGTCTGGCTCATGTCATTTCTTTAACATCATGAAAATATGCATGCGACGTCCGGAATAAATAGACTTCATGGGGAAACTTGCTGAAGCTCAGCATTAGGATCACTGCCGGTGAGAATGCTCTGAATGGACTAAATGTTTTTGGTCAATGCACAGTCCAGCCGCATCCGTTCCGTACTCTGTGGGAATCAGCCGTAAAAACTGGTGATGGACTGGTGATGTGTCAGCACTGCCCCTGCTTGTGCTAGCTTTGCTCTTGTTTTCATTAAGCCAAAATCTAATGTCCAATTTGGGCATCAAACCAAAAATTAAAAAGTAGATTCACTAGCCTACAGAACCTTTGCTGGTTGTGTTGGGTCAATACATTGCATTGTTGCCAATTAATTTACACGGGCGATGTAATCTGTCTTGGGTGGACCTGCACCCACAGGCCAGCCCATTAGCGCCATGCTGCTCTCTTGGAACCACCTACCTAGATCTCACTTTTACCACTCGGGAGTTATAATTTTTGATCAAATTTAAGGGCGTATGCACACCAGCCTGTGTGAATACAACTCAGCAAACTCTGGTGCTTACCAAACAAGTGAACCGAGACCCAGCTGAAGAGGCGATCTCGGAGAGGTTCCAAACTAACTCTGTTACGGAGCAAATCAGGTGTGAAAGAGACCGAACTTTATACCACCCAGTAAACAAAAAAAGTCTTGGCGGGCACCTGTCTTTGTGGCACATTATGAGAAGTAACTGGGTTTTTTTTGTGTTTTTTTTTTTTTTTTATGCATGTGGTGCCTTAACAGGTGAATATCCCCACTGACAACAATAGTCTTTTCATATTCTATTCATATTCTATTTACATTTATAATGTGTTAATTCTACACAATCTATCTTTCTACATCCTATTGTACAGCTCATAATGCATCAAACGGTCTTGACGCCCATACATTTCTGTTAAGATCTGTAGCTGTATCAGAGGTTGCATTACACTATTTTGTTGCTGGTCATTCTGACTGACGGGATAAAAAAAAATACGGTCATAATCCATTTTTACCCATCATTTTTATATATGGTAACATATTCAGCAGTTCATTTTCTCTCATTTTAGTTTATATTAAATCCGAACAAGCTGTTCAGATAATCCACATCATGCCATCACACATCGAGCAGATTAAAAAGCTACAAGCATTGTGAACATTTAATGTTCACAACGGATTACACCTGTGCTCTTTTTGCAGTTAAACTGCAGCTATCTGTCACCGCCATTCTGTGTCCCGGTGCAGCCGCAGATGCGCTCCAAAGCCACAGTAACTCTTTAATGTGCTGTCAGCTTGAGGATTGCTAGATGCATCGAGTAGGGTGTCCCGCTCTGAGATGATGCTCAGATGCTCTCATGGGAATATTGTTTGATTGATTTAGTTACCTGTATTCAGTGCTTACAGCTGAAAATGTCTGTGTATTTGTACTAAGTGGTCACTGGTTTGAATACTGTTGGTCAAAATGGCCGACACCCTTCAGATTTTTTCCGTTACTGTTTAAAAAACCTGTCAAATGCGGAAAATATTTGTTTAGCATGGCCTTTGTGTATTAACCATGACGCCAGAAAGACGATAGGAACAGTACTCTCCATTGTTTATGTTGACCTATTTTTACATGGCTTTCTGGTTTTACCCCGCTTATACGTTTAACTCTCCAATGGCTGAAAGACCTTAGCACACGTGTGTTTTTGATGAGAAACTCTGGTCCTGTTGCATTTACTCGCTGTGTGAATAGGAACTGCAGCAAAAAAAAAAATAAAAAAATTGGTCTGGACCAAAGCAAGTGAACTAACAAACCTTAAAGATCTAAACAAAACCCCACCCTACTTGAACATTAATAAAATTATCTCTCATGAACCCATGGTCTGTTCCTTCTGTTTTGATATCAGTAATAAAAGAATTCAAAAGAGTTGCAGCAAAGTTGCAATACAATACATTTCCAACTGTCCATTTGTCTCTTGATCCAGGCTAAACTTTTTACCAGCTTGCCTAATAAACTGAACTTGACTACAATGTTTTAGAAATAGGACTGAACTGAAATGTAGATAATTGACTTTGAATGTGTGTATGTGGGATTTATCTGACTAGTTCTGTATATAACACTGAAAATTGGCATTTGTTGTGAATCAGCTCTGCATAAACCTTGAACTGAATTGTGAATGAAAAACGGTACAGGTTGTACCTAAACACAGTTTTTCAGAATGTTCATTACTAACCTGTGTTAACAAGTGAAAATTTTCAGAAGTGCACTAGGACGACAATTTCCTTTAAAACATGTTTTTTTAAAGACCAAATATATTTTAGAGCCAGAAAACATATCAAAAGCATGAAACAAATCACATTCAGGTTTTCTTTTTCTTTTTAAGCCTGTAAGTCATTTTAAAACACAGCACTCTGAAATTGAAATGCACTACCTATTATGAATGAAGGATGTTGCGGTGTCTTTTTTCCTTGAGATGTAGATTATCTCCAGGAGCGTGGGGATGAGTGGGCTGCAGCCAGCACACCTGTTTTTATCACTCATCAGGAAGATATAAAAGATAAGGAGCTTCCAGACAGTGCAACACTTGAGTATCAACATGCATTGGTGGTACACAGCTGAAATTCTCTATGTGCTTACCTCATGTTTTCCTTCGGATCTCCTCTGCCCAACCTCCTGGTGGCTCCTAAAAAGGAAGCCTCCCAATAAAATGTCAAATTCACCTCACTGTTGCTTTTCAACCTCCTATGACCATCTCATGAAAACTCTGTCTTCTAAGCTACTGGCCTGTCTGCCTTCCAATGCAAGGTTCAAGATCAGCTGCTTCCACAAAAACTCACCCAAACTTTCCAGACGCGCATCATTCCCTGGATCCCTGTCCTCCTCTAGAGCTTCGATTTAAACAAAATCCTAATAATTCAATATCTACCAATATTTCAAACTTAAACTCATTTAACCCATACAGCTGCTTTTCCGATTTGTTGAAACGCATGTGGGACAAGAAATTCAATTATGACACTACCATATAAGTAATATGTCATATCAGAGTGCCCCTGCCTATAAATGAGAACAGTCTGTTGTCTTGGGGAAAAAAACTGGTAAATGGGTCCAAATATTCTCAGCACAGAAAAACAGGCTGGACTTTATCAAAACAGTTCGCTAAAGAGGGCATTTCTTCTTACCCAGGAAAAAAAAACCTTTTTGTTCCAGGATTACGAAGCAACTGCAAACTTGGCTTCTGGGGTTTGAGTTTGAGTATTGAGTTATGTGACCATGTCCTCAATACTGCAGTGCAGTTAAAACCCTCACATTTAAAACATGGACTATTTATGTGTAGAAAAGTGAGACTTTTAGCTGCTTCCATTAACTGCCTCTATGTTTTAAACAATCACTGTTTGGCTTACTAATGCAAAGACAGCAATTCTGGTGAAGCATATATTTGGAGAAATTAATTTACGCTTAGTAAGTTTTGGATCTATCAAGCCTGGAGTACGCACAGCTGCACGCAATTTCCACTTTATAAATCTCACACTCCCTAGAAATATGCTCAGACGTTATTTGATCACATCCTGCCCACTACACACCCACTGTCTACCATAAAGGGTCAATGCAAAGTGCCTAGTGAATATACTGCATCGACTTAAGCCTGCTGATATGGGGCGTTTCACCATGGCAACCGAGAGGTGTAGAAAGTGCATCCTGGAGGCACAGAAAACTGTTTCAATCAATGAATGTTGATGTATTTAGAGCTTTACTCAGCCAAAAGGTGACCAAAGTGCTTTACATTAAAAGCTCCAGCAGGTTGCTAGATCTAACATGGGCCCAGCTCAGCACATAGATCTAATAGGACTGCTTTAGTGAATCTACATCAGCTCCCCCATCCATATAGTGCCAGTTACTGATCTTCAATGAGCACCACTGCATCCATTGTGCAGCATTATGCAGGAGTGTCACTGCATTAGGCAATTAATATTTTTACTTCACACAATTAATGCCCCAATAAGTGCAATTGCTGTATAATGTGAAGACTTACAGATGAACAATGTACTGTGATATATAATTCTTAAGTCCAACATATTTCCATTCAGATTCTCAATTTAATTCTCAGTTCAGAGACGGGGGTGGGGGCTGACTGTTGGTTGGTTTGTTTGTTCGAGTGTGTGAAAATCTCCCCCCAGCGCTCCCGCAGCACATTCTGGCCGTGGCATGCAGTCTCCCTCTTTGCCTCTTTTTCATCTCAGGCACGCTGCTGCATCAACACTGTGCCACTCGCAGCTCTTCCATTTATTTGTGACCCCCCAAGTAACATTTTGCAAGGATGACACTTTTTAAAAGTAGACTTAAAACGCACCTTTAAAGATCTAGGAGTGCTGAAATGTATTACGTTCTGCTGTAATTTAGTTTTTATTTGCTGTAATTTGCTTTTACTCAAATCTTATTGTTGCTGTTTTATTGCTTGTGCTGTTACTTAAATTTTTTAATTTTAATCTTTTCACTCTTGTTACACATTTTCTTATTAACTATATTTTTCACTTTTACTGTGAAGCATTTTGGTCGCCTTTTCGCTGTGTAAGGCTCTAAAGGCAAGTGTTGACTGACTGATTGATTGATTGATTGATTGAAATTAAACAGTTTTCCATGCTTCTACGTCACCCATAACCACCTTGATTTCAGTCTGTGGAATTATACTTTCTCCACCTCTTGGTTGAAACACCCCTTATCAGCCGGCTTAACTCTAAGCAGAAGATTCACTAGGCACTTTGCATTGACTGTTTATGGCAGAAAGTCGGCGTGTAGTGGGCGGGATATGATCCAAAAACACCTGAGCACATTTCTAGGGAGAGTGTGATTTATAAAGGGAAAATTGCTGGACGTACTCAAAGTTCGATAGATCTAAAACTAACCAGGCGTAAGTAAAACATTATTGCTGAGCTTAAGTACGGTTTTAGTAAGGATACTACACAAAGCTTTACAAATGAGACCCGTGGTTTGTTAGAGTTCCAACCTACTTCTCTTCAGCAACATTTCTCCTGACTTCCTCATCTTCACTGGACAAATTAGATCAAACTTGCATTTGAGCTGAAGACTTTGCTCTGACTACACTTGTCTCAGCTGGTCTTTGTGTAATGCATGGGGGCCCAAGATCAATGTTCTATTTGTAGTTGTTCTCCAACTTTTGATTGCATTATTGTCTGGCAGTGCTTTTTTTCTTTAATGCTTTAAAAATTACTTCCCAGGTTCAGAAATCGAAACAGATTTAACTGTTGTGGGCTACAACCCAAATGAAATGTATAAGTGATAACATCTGCCCTTTCATTTTTGGCAGCAGATGAAGCAAAATAATTTTTTTCTTGGCGTTGTGGTATGGTTAATGACTTCATCTCAAAATTCTTTGCACGGTCATGCCAAATCTATCCATGAGCTCAAAATCGGCTTGTTAGCAAGGATTATAGCGTAGAAATGGTAGCAGAGTGAGAGGGTGATTTAACTCAAATCAGCACCAAGATTGCAGACATTAAATTTTTACAACAAAATGATACTATTATCAGCGCGTTAAATGTGTGACCCTCTGTCTGTGTCAGTCATCTTCCTTGTCCTCCTTTCCATCTTTCTGTCGTCTCTCTCTCTCTCCCTCATTTTGCCGTATTGCTATCAGCATCAAGTCAGAAATGTTCCTTTCATTGATGCACATCGGTGCTCAGCCTCTGACAGAAGCAGACAGCATAAATAGAAGAAGCTGCTGAAATAAATACAAATGTAATGAGGGGAAGGGGGCCGCCAAATGGCTTGCCAATTTGTGTTTGTCAAACGGTAAGCTGAGGCCGCATTGACATATAGATCCGTAATGGTCCCACTTCTTTAAAGTCACGTAGATGGGTCCACTCAAGGCGTCACACCTGCCCACCAGTGCAGACTCTTTAAAGGCGTAATAGATCAGTGCTCAGGCCGATTTTCTTCGATATGGAAAATTATGTCGTACAATGTGGAATGGATGTCACTCCAGCTGTCTCCATGGGAATAATCGCATACCATTTCTGCAAAAGTAAAAGATGCAACCTGGTGCTAAGATGCCACGGGTATTTTAACAGCAATTTCTGTGGTGCAGAAAAGTACAGCAGAGACACTCGTACAAAGGTAGAAATCTCTGCAGGTGAATCCAGGTGGAGAATTGAAGTAGTGGAGCTACAAATGACTGTCAGTATGTAGTAGTTATAGCTTTACCTCAACAAGTCTTGGTCACCCGTTACCAACATGTGGGGTAAAATATTAGTTTTACTTTTGAATTAAGATTCTTTAAAACTTTCGGCAAATTTAAAGGGGAATTTTTCACATTCTGACATTTTACCAAGTAGTTAAAAATTATTTATTGATTTCACTGCAAACTAAAAAGCCCCGACTACATGTATCAGAAGTCTAAATGACTACACTAGATAAAGCTGCTTTATGCATAATTTAACATCATGTAGCATGAAACCTCCCAGCATGTTGTCTATTGGGAAATATATGATTAAAGTCTGTTTAATTCATGTACTTCAGAAGTTAAAAACAGCTATTTACAAGAAGCTGTGTTGAAGAAGGAAAATAACTGGATAAAATAGAATTTCTTGATAAGGAAAATTCCTTTTGGTTCTTGCATTGTCTAGTTTGGTAGGGGTTGATGACTAATTTAGATTTTTATGAGCTGAGTGCTGCAGCTTGTACTGGATGACTTTTCAGGGAATCACCTGAGAAGTCTTGGCACAATGCAGTGAAAAATATTCTTTTTGTTGTCTTTTACATCACAATGAAGGACTTTTGGTCGATTTACCATTGCAGAACGGTTTTGAATCAGCCACACAAGGGTTTTTGAGCAAAAACAACTCAGATTTAATTTCAGGCTAGGATTACTTCAAAGCCTCTATTTTTTGTTTGTTTTTTAGGTCAAGATAGGGGAACTTGTTGGTGTGCTTAAGATATTAATAAAGGATTTTAAAATGCTTGAGCTCAAGGGTAGGACCTGATGGCTAGATATTCTGTTTTAGAATTTTTAAAGATATTTTTTAGACAGATATTTGACCGGTGTAATAATGTCCTTTTTTCTGATGTCCTGTTACTTTTACACCATATAAATCAGGATGGACGCTTTCCAAATAGTTTCCGTTTCGTGTCTCATCAAACCACAAAGTAAAATAAAATGTTTTTTTAGGCAAATGTAGGATAGTCTTTGTGTTCTGTTTGGTCAGCAGGGGTTTTCTCCTTGGAACTTTCCCATGGATATGATCTTTTAATGTTAGAGATCTATTAACCTATGTTATTTTGTCAGACATCTTATGTTAAAGTTGTTTCTGGATCCTATATCTCTGACAGTTCAGGTAAAATTCAAAAAATTTGAATATCTTGCAAAAGTTAATCTATTTCAGTAATTCAACTTAAAAGGTGAAACTAACATATGATATAGACTCATTACATGCAAAGCAGGATATTTCAAGCCTTTATTTGTTATCATTTCGATGATTATGCTCACAACTTATGAAAACCCCAAATTTAAAATCTCAGACATTTAGAATATTACATGAAATCAATAAAACAAGGATTATAAATAGAGAACTGTTGGACCTCTGAGAAGTATAGTCATGCATATGTACTCAGTACTTGGTTTGGGCCCCTTTTGCATCAATTACTGCCTCAATGCGGCGTAGCATGGATGCTATCAGCCTGTGGCACTGCTGAGGTGTTATGGAAGACCAGGATGCTTCAATAGCGGCCTTCAGCTCTTCTTCATTGTTCTGTCTCATGTCTCTCATCTTTCTCTTGACAATGCTCCATGGATTCTCTATGGGGTTCAGGTCAGGTGAGTTTGCTGGCCAATCAAGCTCTAATCCCACGGTCATTGAACCAGGTTTTGGTACTTTTGACAGTGTGACCAGGTGCCAAGTCCTGCTGGAAAAGGAAGTCAGCGTCTCCATAAAGCTTGTCTGCTTTAGGAAGGAAGCATGAAGAGCTCCAAAATGTTCTGGTAGATGGCTGCTTTGACTCTGGACTTAATAAAGCACAGTGGACCAACACCAGCAGATGACATGGCTCCCCAAATCAACACAGACTGTAGAAACTTTATACTGGACTTCAAGCATCTTGGATTGTGTGCCTCTCCATTCTTCAAACTCTGGGACCTTGGATTCCAAATGAGATGCAAAATTTGCGGTTATTTTTTTCTTTAGCCTAGGTAAGACGCTTCTGACGTTGTTTGTTGTTCAGAACGGCTTGACAAGAGGAATACGACATTTAAAGCCCATGTCCAGGATCCGTCTGTGTGTGGTGGCTCTTGATTTCCTGACAATCCTCTCCAGGCTGTGGTTATCCCTCCTGCTTGTGCACTTTTATTTTCCACACTTTTTCCCTCCACATAACTTTCTATTTATGTGCTTTTTATACAGCACTTTGGGAACATCCAATTTCTTTTGCAATTATCTTTTGAGGCTTTCCCTCCTTATGGAGGGTGTCAATGATGGTTTTCAGGTCAGCAGTCTTCCCCATGATTGTGATTCCTACTGAACCAGACTGAGAGACCATTCAAAGGCTCAGGAACCCTTTGTAGGCGTTTTACATTAATTAGCTGATTAGAGTGTGACGCTTTGAGCCTAAAATATTGAACCTTTTCACAATATTCTAATTTTCTGAGATTTCGAATTTGAGGTTTTCATAAGCTGTAAGCCATAATCATCAAAATTCTACCAAATAAAGGCTTGACATATCTCACTTTGCATGTAATGAGTCTATATTATATATTAGTTTCACCTTTTAAGTTGGTTTCCTGAAATAAATGAACTTTTGCACGATATTCAAATTTTTCAGATTTCATCTGTATAATCATGCCTGAGTGTGGTTATGTCTTCAGGGGAGAAAAGCTTGTAATTACAGTTAATACATGATTCAACAAAGGTGATGAATAGTTTTTCACATAGGGCCAGGTTGGTTGCTTTATGATCTGAAACATTAACAAGAGGTCAGATCCTTTTTATAATACCGTAATTCCTGTTAATGTTTGTCTGTTTTTGTGCACAGCATCACATTTTAACGGATTAAACTGGTGGATGGAAGAAAATCTGTAGAATCCTACTTTTCCCTAAGAAAAGTAGACGAAAACAGACTGGTATTCCTTTTTTTTCTCTTTTAATAAGGAATACATCTCTAGTTGTGGTATGATTGATTCCAACAGCATTGGTGCCAACCTCACTGAGAGCTGTAAAGTCATCCCACCTAAGCCCACTTCAATTTAATCAGCTGGATGCTGATTAGCCTGACACATCATAAAGCAGTTAGAGCTTGGCAAGACGGATACTCCATGATTATGTTCTTGCAAAGTTACCACTTGCACTAAATGTAGATATTTGGCCCTGGAATGGACACTAAAAACAAATCTGCATGTAGCACATCACCAGTTGGTATATTTTGAACTGAAGCTCTTCTTATCGTATCTGACAGCATGTTTCATCTGAAAATGAAAGAGCCAGCACTGAGGCTTTTAAGGTAAAGAAGTAAAGTAATCTCATTACAAAGACCCAGTTAACCAATGTAAGGGGCCTTTTTGTGCAATTCAATAGGCCTTTTTGTTCTGGAACAGGGAGCATCTGTCTGAACTTAGCAGAAAAACAGGAAGCCATGAACTTCAGCTGTCTTTTATCCTCTGTGTTAAAATAGAAGGCTGGTAAACTTAAGTTGACCTTTTTAGTTTGTGCTAAGACCGGAAATACTAAAGAGAAAGAACAATGCATAAACTTAAATGACTCTGGCGACTGGCTTTTTGCAGCTCGCATGCACATTTAGTTAGTTTCACTTCTCACCTTGAATGGAACACTTCATATCATTTAAAGTCATCTGACTACACACTGATTTCACAGATAACACAACAGGATGAGCTCCTTCCTCAGGAGCCCAGAAGTAGGATACATAATTCAGCTGTTTCTATGTGTTTTATCTCTTTCTTGTCCACCCTATATTTAGTGTAATACTAAGGTCCAGGGCTGCCATTGTACCATCCACTCGCCAATACTCAATTAAACCTGGTTAAAAATAATCGGAAGTAGTAAGTAGTGAGTGAGACTACGTTACTGGGATAAACATGTTAAGAATGAGCTGTACAACACGTTTGGAGACTTACACCTTGTACTTAGTGACATCTCGTCTTGTTTACAACCACTGGAGAGAAAGTATAGACCACTAGCTGTCAAAATGCAAATGAGACCACGGCCCTTCCGGCCACGCCCCCTGACCCCGCCCACTTCCGGTCACACCCCTTCCGGTCACACCCACTTCCGATCACACCCACTTCCGGGTACGCCCCCTCCGGTCACACCCCTTCCGGTTACGCCC
Source organism: Valencia hispanica (assembly GCA_963556495.2). NCBI lineage: Eukaryota > Metazoa > Chordata > Actinopteri > Cyprinodontiformes > Valenciidae > Valencia > Valencia hispanica. The sequence continues at coordinate 14,860,802 of OY747701.1, read as the reverse complement.
CTTCCGGTTACACCCACTTCCGGGTACACCCCTTCCGGTTACGCCCCTTCCGGTTACACCCACTTTTGCGGGCACCCTGACTGCCGTGACAAGCTCCGCCCTGTCACAATAAGCTCCGCCCCCTGATGGCCCCGCCCATCTGTCAAAACGGGATACGCCCCCTGGTGGGCACGCCCACCTGTCAAGATAGGACACACCCACCTGTCAAAATGGGGTACGCCCCCTGGTGGCCACGCCCACCTGTCAAAATAGGACACGCCCACCTGTCGAAATAGGGTACGCCCCCTGATGGTCACGCCCACCTGTCAAAATATGGCACTAAATGGCTCCCTCTAGTGGTTCTACAATTAAACTAAATGCAAAAAATGAAAATACCTCCCCCTAGTGGCCCAATAAATACTATTACACCAAAACTTATAAATGCCTCCCTCTAGTGGTTCAAAATTAATATAACAGCCTATTGTATAATTGGCCCCCTCTAGTGGATCAAAGTAACATTACATGCAAATCTAAAAATACCTCCCCCTAGTGGCTCTAAAATTAAATGACATGCAAATATGAAAATACCTCCCCCTAGTGGCCCAATAAATAGTATTACACCCAAATGTGAAAATACCTCCCTCTAGTGGTTCAAAATTAATATAACAGCCTATTGTATAATTGGCCCCCTCTAGTGGATCAAAGTAACATTACACCCAAATGTGAAAATACCTCCCCCTAGTGGCTCAAAAATTAAATTACAGCCTATAGTATATATAGCGCCCCCAATGGTTTGAATCTAACTCCTCAGTGTCATCAGAACATGTCCGAACAAGTCCCTTTAATATTATACGGTCTGGGCTCTGTCTCAACATGACTCCTTGAGCATTCCATTTTATTTTAAACAGTTAAAAGGTGCTTTTTAGCTTCCTGACTTTAATTTAAAACCACATTAGCTCCAACACTCTAGAGACACCATTACATCTGATTCTAACAATTCAACCATGATAAATTAAACTTGTAAGAGCACTAAAAAGAGAATTTATTCACCCACAGCTATGTTGAAGCAGATGCTCATCCTTTTGTTGATTTTAAAAATGCACCATTACACAGTCTTTAAAAACAAATAAGGATTTTAAAAAACATCACTTTAAACCTGGGTGCTTTAAGCTGGAAATAAGAAATCTATCAAACTACTAAAGTTACTGTTAAAAAACAGTCCACCAATCAGCGTTTGACACGCCCCTGCTCTGCTTTGTATTCGCTGTATTTATCACGCCCCTGTCTTCACCTACGTCCGCAAGTCGGGTAAACCGGTTTGGGCGGTGCTCACCGGGCGGCATTTACCTGTATAAAAGGCTGTCGGAAAACGGTTAATCTCTACAGCATGCTGGAAGGACCTCATTCAACAATCCGACCTTAAGGACACGGAGCGCGGTGCTGCGACGAACAAAGAAAACAGCGGTTTCACGAAGACTGTATCACCGGCTTCATTCGAGGGGAATCCCAGAAGCCCGCGTCATTGTCAGACCGCGTCAGAGCTGACTCCAAGCATATAGCCTCTTCTGCCTCAACTCCAACCATGGACCTAAAAAGAGTTGAATTTAAAAATGAAGAACTTGATGAGGAAACGTCTGTTCTTTTATCTGAATTGTCAAATGGGATTCCATCCGTGACGACACGCTCAATGTGCGATAAATCAACCTCTACAACTCTGGACAAAAATCCGACATTGGCTTTTACAGAAGACTTTCCTCTTTTAAGCGAGACTCCGATTTCCTTCCTGGATCAAGAGAATCAAATGGAGGAAATTGAGAACTGGATACCTACCGCAGTCAACAGTGCTATTAAAACTGCTCTAAGCCATTTTATGGGTTATGCCTGCATATCTTTACTGCGGAAACAATGTAACTCTTGCAAAATGGGAGGCAGTCAGCAGGAGCACCAGTGTTTAGGTGTAGATGCTATAAAGCAAAATATGTTTTATTCCCAGCAAAATTTGTTACAAACAGGTCCTACCCTCTTTTAGTAGCTTACCCTGGTTGCTTTAAGCTGGAAATAAGAAATCTATCAAACTACTAAAGTTGTAGATAAAAAACAGTCCACCAATCGGCGCTCGACTTGCCCCTGCTCTGCTTTGTATTCGTTGTATTTATCACGCCCCTCATGCCGAACATGTCCAGACAAGTCTACAGGCCCCGCCCCGTACGCTAGGTTCCTATATAAACCTCCTGGTCTTTGGCATTACATCCAGGACTTCCAGGCCGCCGTAATCTTCGCTCCGAGACGATGGATATGGGAGGATTCGTCAAGCAGACCACTCTACCGTCATACTGGGGGATCGGCCAGCCGTATGAGCCGATGAGCACTCCGCCATCGCCTGTGGGGTTCGGCTACGCTAACCCGTATCATCCACCGTCAATTTCATCGCTCTCGCCATGCTACTCTCCACCATCCCCTGTGTTCTCTCTTTCGGAGATTCTGCCTGCAGATGCCCAGCCCGACGCTTGGGTCGAGGGATCATACAACCCTGAAGCTGGGGGAGCGGGTCACCCTTATTTCAACTATTATCGGCCGCCTACAACGAAACATCGCCGTGTAAGACCCCCTCTATCTACTTTAACCCCGGTGCCTATGCCCGATCTCGAGGGAGAGTGTGATGGACCTTCAGCGCCCAGCGATGGTGGGACCCCCGATGCGCCGGAATGCGCGACACCGGAACACGGGTGTGCGTCTCAGGATGAGGGGGGTGATTCTCCGACTCTGGCTGAGGTTGACAAATGGGACCTGGTGGACGGTTTGATGTCATCCAGGTTCATCAAGGCTGTAAAGACTGCTGTTCTGCATCTATTTCACATGACCAGTGCTGCTTATCAGAAAGATAACTGTTATGGATGTCAAATTAGCCATCCCAGTCAGTTGCAGCATCAATGCCTAGAGCTAATGGATGAGGATTATTACCAACTCCACTTTCAATCAGTCATGCGACAACTTCTTACCCCGCGATTCATTCCAGCTATTCAAATTCTGCTGGTAAATCGGAGCATACATGATGATGATGATCTGAAGGTGAAAACAGTAGCTGAAACCGTTCTACATGAGCTGAGGAGTATGCAGGGGTTCTACAACGTGATTCAAGCTGTGTATGGTGATAGGGATGATGAAGCCATCCTGGAAGAACTCAGGACTGTCTCCCGATGCTATGGCTATGAAATCTGATGTGTACTAATGTTGGCTATATCTCCTCTGATATAAATGCTCTAGTTTAATCCTGACGTGTTTTGTTTTTTATTCATTTGTTTTTAGAATTGTGTAATGCTATGGTTTTAAACTTGTAATAAAAAAAAAACTTTGATCCAATCATATGGTTCATCTATCTGATTAATACAAGGGTTAAATTACACTAGCCGTTCTCCTGTACTATCATTCGACAGTAAAATGTCAGAACAGAGGGTGTTGACCAATGCATACTATGACCCCGCCCATCCGGGGAGCTATGGGGGTGTTGACAGATTGAGAAGGGGTTTAAAGGACAGAGAAGGACGTGTGATCGGTGTCGAAAAAGTAAAAGACTTTCTTTCAGGCGAGGACACCTACACGTTGCATAAACCTGCACGAGTAAAGTTTCCCCGGAATCGTGTTTTTGTAACCAAACCCTTGAAGCAATTCCAGGCCGACTTATGTGACATGCAAGCCTTGGCGACGCATAACGACGGATTCAACTATTTACTAACAGTGATTGATGTCTTTTCAAAAAAGGCGTATGTGCGTGCTTTAAAGAGAAAGACGGGGTGTGAGGTCGTTAAGGGGTTTGAATCAGTTTTTCAAGAGAGTCAAATTCCACAAAAATTACAGACGGATGCTGGTAAAGAGTTTTATAATAAACAATTTAAGATAATGATGAAGAAATATGGTATTACCCACTTTAGTACAGCCAGTGATCTAAAGGCATCTGTTGTTGAGCGCTTCAATCGCACTCTGAAGGGTAGAATGTGGAGATATTTCACCGCTAATAACACCTTCCGGTACATCGACGTCCTTCAAAAGCTAGTGGAGAGTTACAACCACAGCTTCCACTCAAGCATTAAGATGACACCTATGCAAGTGACGTCAGAGAATACTCCTCAAGTCCTGAAAAACCTCTATTGCATCACCCCATCGATAGACTCTGGTAAAATAAAGACAAAGTTTAAGAAAGGGGATCTGGTCAGAATATCAAAGCTACGTGGGGTATTTGATAAGAAATATGAGAACAGCTTCACAGATGAAATATTTACGGTTGACCGTTGCATACTCCGCTACCCCCCAGTGTACGAGTTAGTTGATTATGATCAGGATCGAATACACGGATCGTTTTATGAGGCCGAATTGCAGAAAGTAAAAATTAATGGTGAGCGGGTGTATAACGTGGACAAGATTTTAAAGCGGCGGAGAGTCAACGGGGAGGTCCAAGTCTTTGTGAGGTGGAGAAATTGGCCCGAAAAATTCAATAGTTGGGTCAGAGCCTCAGATGTTAAAAGTGTCAAATAATATCGCCCACAAAACCGTGTAACACATCGTCGATTCACTATAAAGCGTGGGTTCTACAGACTATGATTAATTAGTAAACCTTACCCTCCAAAGCCTTTAGATGACTTTTTTTGCTCCGTCAAATTCACAATGTCTGATGAGGGGTTCTATGTAACTCTACCTTCCAACGCCAGCGGAGAGGTATTTAAAGATAACACGAGCTCAAATTATACTACAGACCTTCCAAAGGCTATTGAGCTAAGTGGAGACTGGGTAGTGGGACTGTGTGAAATTGTCTACCCTCATACATGGTATAACCTGTCGGATCAGCATTCATACATTGATTTAAAGAAGGTTGTTTATGAGGTGGGAGACAAATCTAAAGATGAGAGGAATACACCCCGTATAGAATACGCCAGGTCCAAGTTTTCCGGAGGGGGGTATTTTGAGAGACCTCAAGACCTCTCAGATGCTCTAGTCCCAGCCGTGAAGAAATATGACAGGAGCATCGATCTAACCTACAATAATGTCTCGAAAAAGTTTGACTTCAAGGGGGATGGAAGATACAAAATTCGAGCTAGCAACCCTCTCTCCATCATGCTCGGTTTGAACGCTGACGAATGGTGGACCATCTCCAACAGACCTGCGCCCCACCCAGCGGATCTCGGCACTGGTGTATATAACCTGTTTGTCTACACAGACATAATCCATTTCCAAACTGTTGGTGACAGTCACTCACCTCTGCTCGGTGTCGTAAACATAAATGGTAAATTCGGTGACGTGATTGGTGTGAGGTATAACACAGTGCATTACCTCCCCGTTTCAAAAAGCTATATTAAGACAATCTGCATACAGGTAAAAACAGATCGTAACGAGTGTGTGAACTTTGTATACGGGAAGACGATCGTGAAGCTGCACTTTAAACCGGTTTTGACACCTGCGGTAAAATGGCATACTTAACACACAGACCAGAACCAACGCGGTTTGTACAATATTATGTGAACCAGACGGGTGGAGAGCTACCCGGGTTTTCAGGACAGCCTGTCATGTATGGTCGTGGATTTGGATCTGTGTTTGCCCGCCTCTTCCGATTTATATCCCCATTTGTTAAGAAAGGAGTGTCGATTGCTAAACCGCACCTTAAAGCTGCGGCATCGAATATAGCTTCGGACGTCTTTGGGAGGGCGGTCAATAAAATCAAGAGCAAGATCGGTCAGAATTCTGATGCTCAGGAAGGTTCAGGAATAATGATCTTATCAAGACGAGGTCGAAAGAGACCCCCTGGAGAGCGTGTTTGGATGACTAGAAAACAAGCCAAGACAAAGAAAAAGAAACCACTCAGGGTGAGCAGGCAGAGGGGAAGGAAGTCCGGCAGAGGCTCTGACATATTTTAACCGAATAGGAATATGGCTCTACTACATGTCAAATCGGGAGAGTGTACGCTCGGTGAGCTTGACTTATTTTCAGCGCCTATGACTCAACTATCGGTAGAGGATAAGCTGTACACTGAGATTTCACCCCTTTCAGCCATCACCGATGGAGGACCGATAGAATTTTTTATCCCTGGTGGGGGCGAGTCGTATACCGATTTAAATGACATGTTGATCCATCTCAGAGTTAAAATTAGCAATGCTAACGGTTCGCCCATGGCTCGTGACGCTAAGGTCGGCTTAATTAACTACCCTGTGAACACAATTTTTTCCCAATGTGATGTAACCCTTGGAGACCGTTTAATATCGCAGTCCAGCGCTACGCATCCTTATAGAGCTATGATCGAAACATTGCTTAATTATTCAGATCAAACCCTTAAAAGCCAGTTCAGTGCAGGGCTTTTTTATAAAGATATAGCCGATGAAATGGATTCTACAGAGACTATTTATGGACCGAATGAAGGATTAAACCAACGTGCCTCCTTTACAGCCCAATCTCGAGAGGTGCACCTGCTAGGACCGCTTCATGCTGACATATTATTCTGTGAAAGACTACTTTTGAACTCTGTTGACATAAGAATTAAGCTAACACGAGCAAGCGATGCGTTCTGTCTTATGGGTGCTGCAGATTCTACTTTCAAACTATGGATTTTAGGTGCAGCTCTCTTTGTCAAAAAGGTGACTGTATCTCCCGCCGTACGGCTCGGTCATGAGACCGCATTAATGAAAGGAAATGCTTTGTACCCGGTATCGCGTGTGAATGTAAAAACATACTCTATACCTGAACATTCAAGAATATGCACTCAGGAGAACCTGTTCTTGGGTATGACACCTAAATATGTGGTTATTTCGATGGTTAATCACCAGGCCTTCACAGGAGCACGCAATTTGAATCCGTTTTCATTCAACCATTATAATATGGAGTATCTAGCTCTGTCCCGTGATGGTAGACAGATTCCTGCTAAGGCCTTCCAACCCAACTTCGATCAGGGTAATTCTGTACGAGAATATTACAACCTGTTTACATCCACAGGGAGGCATTTAAAGGATCTCCCCCTAAGCATAACTAGGGAGGACTTTAACACGGGTTACGCATTATTTGCTTTTAATCTCGACCCATGTGCTGAATCTGAAGCACTATCACCAGTACGCAGTGGTAACATTAGGCTAGAAATGAGATTCAGAACACCGTTACCGCACACAACAACGCTGATTGTATACGCGTGCTACGACTCCATCCTGGAAATAGACTCTAAAAGAAGAGTTTTAGTGGATTATTATTAACCACTTGGAAACATGAATAATCACGAACTCGATGCAATACTCAGTCATCTGCTTGGGAAGCTTTTCTGCGGTGTATGGGCCAGCGACCAACTGGAGCTGCTACCACTGACATTCCCCAGACCGGCTTATTTTATCGTCAAAACACACCCTTCTAACATGCCTGGGGAACACTGGCTAGCCCTCACTCTGGAAGAGGGTGGTAAAGCAACGTTTTTTGACTCTTACGGGTACTCACCAGAATTTGTCTATTACCCTTCATCCATTTTGGATTTTTTGAAAGATCGTTCGTCTGTGATAATGTACCATAACCAACAATTTCAGAGCGTTCAATCTTCTGTTTGTGGGCATCACTGTATTTTTTATTTATGCCATAGAGCCTGTGGTCTCTCCATGCAACAAGTTTTATCAAAGTATTGTCAAATTCCTGAATCAAATGATGAGCTTGTATCTAACTTTGTCAAAAAGTATGTGAAATGTGCTATGAAGCGAAACACAACGTTTTTCACGCATAGAACCTGTTCTCTAGATGTGTTTAAAGATTGTTACGGGTTTTGATATGTATGAGAATATGCATCAAATGTATTAGACTTATGATGTTTAACATGGAATGAAATAAACCTGTACGCATGAAATTATGTGAACACATATCGTTTATTATGAAAAGAAACAACGCTTATTCAGTAGTAATGCAGCTAGGGGGAGAATGTGAGCCAGCTGGGGGCTCGGGTTGCCTTACGAAGAGACTTTTTACTGAAATGATCTTCCGCTCTGGTCCAGAGGGGTGATAAGGTAACACTCTTACGCTTTCTGCGTGGTACCTGCGCATTCTGAGGCCAAACTGGTGACATCATGAACGACCTCCTTCTTTCCCGCCGTTTTGTAGCAATTGGAGCCTTTAAAGACGGCCAAACTGGTGACATTAATACGCGCTTTTTATTTTTTGATTTCCTGCCTGCTCTCTCATCCACGACACTCTCAACGGCAGGTGTAGAAGAGGTCTCTAAGGAGTCTAGACCGTCTAAACCTCGGCTATACCCACTAACGATCTGGTTGTCCTTCGGGGGGTCATCATTCGCACGGTCTCTCTGCAGCGATAGGGTGACACGCGGCTCTTCGTTCTCTCCTTGCTTAAGGAGGGTTAGGTATTTCTGAAGTAATGCGTGGTAGCGTTTAATTTTCTCGTACGATGCACTGTTTGGGTCATCCAATATTGCCTGCATGTCCTCATCAGTGTCATCCTGAGCCTTCTGTCGTATGGTTCCGGAGTTATCCCGTTGCTTCAGACGATTTAATTGATGCGGTGAGACTAGAAACATTTTCTGTGATGCTCTCAGTGTCATAATACACTTCTACCGGCGGAATATTCCAGCCACCAATTCTCCGAGAAACGGTATTACAGCTGCAATCAGTGGGAGAATTCCTCCTGTCTGGGTTTTCAATGTCTGTCGTTTGCGCTTTAACCCCACCTTCCGATCAGCCAACAGCCTGAGGATTTTTTTCTGCTTCTTAAGTCTGTTGTATTGTGTTGTGGACAGCTTGATGTTCCCTTTCAGCACATTTAAAGCAATCTCGCACAAGGTTTGTAGAAAGTCGGGAGAACAATGAGTTAGGATATCTTTACGTTTCTGGGGTGTGGAATGAAAAAGAGCCCCTAGTAACGGTGCATTTCTTTTTATGCGTGCCGACATGTTGGTCACTTGTTCTTAGCTATGTAAACAGCCGGCCACTGTCCAGGAAGTAAACCTGTCCTGAGCCTGTATTGGTCTGGTGTGTCAGGGGTTAGGTCTACACATAAATAGCCGTGTGGTTGGCTCGTAGCATCTTCAAAACTCTCCATGAAAAAGGGTTTCTGTCCAGGGAAAATTTGACGCGCTAAATTTGCTACCTGCAATCTGTCACGTGGGTTTTTAAACAAGACCATATAATTACAATTAAGACTGATAGTTCGAGTATGTTTCCCCTTGAGAAACACATTCTGAGTCAACATCATAACGCTCATGTTTCTATGGTGTCGATATTGTGTAAATATTTTCACGACCTCTGGATGCTCAGCTGCTTGAAAGAGTACATCATCGAGAAACAATAGATGCGATTGATCTGGGGGGAATAAAACATCATCTTCAAAGGAATGAGGCAATCCTTCGATGAATTTAATTGATTTATTAATCTTCATCAATTCCGTATACAATGGTTGGAATGAAGTGTAGATCCAAACAATATTTTCAGGTACAGAATCCATCACATGTAGACAATTAATCAAAACATTTTTTACAAAAAAAGACTTCCCACAGCCACTCGGGCCTACCACAAGACTTGAAAAAGGAGTTTTAAATCTTGGATCAAAGTTAATCGCTTCCAGTTCACCCTGATGCTGCATTTTCCCCCTCAAAAACCAAATGGTAGCGTCGTTCCGTCTGGGAACAACCTCCGCTTGTCATAGACCACCCTGAAAGTTTTGGTAAATGAGTGATTCCTCAGATGGAACCCGTTTTTATCACGTTTGATGGAATGCTGCGGTGCTTTGAGTACCTCGCCTCTCTCACCACCCAGGTAACCGTCAACAAGTCCTGTCATTGTATCAAAATTCACCCTTTCACAGCATTCTATGGTTCGCGATATCCCCTTTGCCCTCATCACGACCTTCCCCCTGTGCTTTGTCTGATACGAGTAACTCTTTGGCCCTGCGGCAACAAACTCCTGAATGGTGTCCCCTGGTGGGAGCTCGTTTGTCAAGTCACCCAAATAGCTACCTGTCGGCAGAGAGCTCTCGCCTTCACGCACAACATAGATCACACTGTCTGTGTCAAGGTAGAGTACCCGTTCTTGGAGTTGGTGTAGGTATCTGAATAACTCTAGTCGTGCGTAAGCTGTTGTAAATGCGGCAACGAACACATTGGTGGTTTTGTTAGGGGGCGTTACACAGTTTTTGTTGTACTTCCATTGAATCATGACCATCTTGGGGTTCAGAAAGCTGAAGTATGTCACAACGAACTTCCCTGAAAACAGGAACTTAAAAAACTTGTCAGGGTGTTTAATGATTGAGGTTTGGGTTTGATCATTTTTTTGAGCAAACTTCCCCCAAAGCGAATTCAAACACAGCTTGGCTACTTGACGTTTTGCCGGGTTTACTTTAATTTTTTCAGGGTCTAACTCTACACCCTGATTCACCATGAAATCCTGGATGTATTTCTGTTTGTCCTCCTCGCTCTCTACACCCTCGGGATAACCTGAAGCTTCCTGCTTGGTCTTCAAAAAGGAGTTGACATACTTTGCAAAGATCTGATCACTATGCTGCTCAAAGTGCCACACCTCAACGATCTGATCGATTCTGTAGCCGTGTGAAAGGGCTTCTTTAACCTCTTCAGACACCCATACACCTGTTAAGGCTCTCTCAGTGTCAGTGTGGGTGCAACTATGTGTCTGATTGTTCTCCAATGCACATGTGCGACAGAGGGTGAATACAAGCTTTCCATGATCTGTTCTGAATGGTAGAATGGGGGAATAAAGACCACGAGGTGGTGAAATGACTGCTTTGATAAATCCATAATAATTTCTAGGATCATCAAAGTTTTCCCTGATTATGATCGGGTGCCCTACAGGAAAGCTTTTCGTCTTCTGAACAAATGGGTAAAGACTACACACGTCCTGGTAAAGAACCTGCTCACCGGGGGCTGCAGAGTACCTCAACCTGACTGCACATGTACGCCCTCCAAAAAGCGCTTCACGGGGGGTAAGTGGTGCAGGAGCCTGGTAGGTCATCATGAACTGCTTCACATCAGCGTTACTCTTCTTCATTTCTTCCCACACATGTTCCCACATCACCTCGAGCTCTATACCGTACACAGTCCTCAGCACATGCTCCCTCTCCATGGTGGCAGCGTAGAGCTGCCCATAAGGCACACCGGTCAATGGACTCTCAGCTGTTGGATAGCGACAGGTGCTGCAGCCATGATGCTCACACCCATGGAACTCAAACCCTATTTTACGCTCCCCTACCTCCAGGTAACCGTCTAAAAAGTATGATCCAATCTTTTTCTCACCACCTCTTAGAGCATGCTGTATTCCAACCCTCCTTGTATGTGAAACATATTCCAACCATTCAACGGAAGCTGTGGAAAACTTTTTAAACTGTTCGCTGTAGTCTGTAGGTGAAGGCACAGCGAGAGTGTCTGCCTTCAAATGATTGCTTTGAAACACTTTCATACAAGCACTTGCGATGGTGATCCTGTTAAAAGGGTCAATCTGACTGTCGTTAAAAAACTCCTGACGAAACCTTGTACATCCTTGTACAAGTATCTCCACATCATTCTTACAGTAAAAGAGAGCCTCCTTTTTAAAGTCAAACACGCCCTTGCTAACCTCAGCGTACCATGTATAGAATTCCTCCTGCTCAGCACGATTCATTCGCTCAACACCGTAAAATGATGGCAGCGGGTAAGAACCTACATAGCCCAGATTATCAGAGGATGAGAAACGGTGTGGGAAATAGCCCTTGCTATGGTCAGGAAAACCGAGGGCTTCAGGCATTTTACTAAGCTTCATGGCAAGGAAAGATAGGCTGTCAATGAACCTCAAACCGTAATCAGGATCAGTGATGCTCAGAATTTTACACCCTTGCATAATGATGTCAGGATTTAAACCCATCTCCGTCATTGCATTCAGAACAAGGTAGGAATCAAAAGCTCTAGCATTATGGGCTACACATGTGTAATTCCGACGGCCCGGCCTCCTGATTTCACGAATAAACTCCCGAATACAATCGCTACCGTAGGCTGACCACTCCTCGCCAGATGTGGACTTTGAACAGATCAGAAATGGAACATGCTCACCCTGCGCACCAGGGAAAGTTTCAATATCGTAAAAAATCACCTTGTCACTTATTTCGCTATCGACAGAGCATGTTTGGATATAACATTTATGGTCCGATGCTGGCTGGTCCTTGTCAAGCTTACCCCCACAAATCCTACACTTCTTCCCTTGACACACATGCTTCTTGCCTGTTGTGAGACTCTGGTTATAGTTTAACCCACAGTTGGGACATTTCTTCACCTGATCACAATGACTGACCATCACACGCGCCCTGGGTTTTAGCTCAGGTACTTTATGTCTATCGTAACACGTCTGGTTCTTGCAATATCTGTTACAGTCATGACAAAGAATCGGATTTGTAACCCCCTGAGCACACGCTGCATCATTGCAGACAGCGCACGAACCTTTGCATACATGATTGTATTTATGCCCTATAGGATCGAAACAGTAGTGACAAATATCCCGAGCCCCTATAAAACCCTTCAAGTTTTTGATCCCGTAGTAATGGTCTCGGAAGTGCAATAGAAAAACAGTCCTGCTTCGGTCCTCAAAGTCGGTCTGAATCTTCCCTAGAGCTCTCTCTCCCTCACTTCTGATAAAAACAACTATTTTTCTGTTCAACAACTTCTCAAATTTGTGGATATCGCCTGATCTGACGGGGGTGTGTTCTGAAAGGCCTGCACGCTGTTGCAACTCTCTACCGAGCTGTATAGCCGCATCGGAGCCGAGGCTAGGGTCTGCAACACAGGCTAAGCTAATAGCAAAACACAGTTTATCATCTCGATCATTGTTCACAATATATAGGTGGCGTCTCTTCTTGTGTATAAGCTCGCAATCGAGAGACATTTCAGCTTTTCGTCTAGCTCCCCCGCTAAGATCACGCACTGTTTGAATTACAAACTCCAAACGCTCTGTTGAGGCTATTTCAGCATTGGATTGCATCAGATCATCTAAAAACGTTTCGAACTGGTGCATGACGTTACTCCCCCCTTCATCGACAGAGAAAGTCACGCTGCGAGACACGCCGGGTCCATTAACCTCTATCTGCACAATATCGTTAGTGTTAACCAGCGGTGTCACCCGGTCTGATAAACCCCTGAGCAAATTCATTATGTGATTATGAAATTCATACGGACACGGATGATCACCCTCAGGCCGGACAAAGTTGTGTCGGATCTCTATGTTATTGAATTCGTCACGTACATTGATCTGAAATTCTTCATCTTCCTGACTAGACGGTTGAGGACTATTTAGCTCCTGTGAGACATTCATACTGACTGGTTGATGTTGCTATTTAAACATACGATCAGAAAAATAAGGACATGAAAAAACATTCAGAGTCAGACAATACACAAGCTGGAGAAAGCTCCAGACAGTCTCGCAGCTAACCGGAGCGCCAAGGCTGGCGTTGGGCAGATCCGCTGAGATCCAATTGCAAACAGCTCCGCGCTTCGATCACGATCTATGATAAAGCGCAGGTAAAAGTCAGGAATATAATAAAATAAATACATCTACGGTAACGCTCATATATAAACAGTCAACATAATTTAACAAACAGTAAACTCACCTCAGAGCGAAGTTTCGCTTTGTAACAATCTCCAGCGCCTTTTTCCCGCTCCAGCCCAAAACCAGCTCAGAGCAGCAACTGGAGTTGAGCGATACTTCTAGCTGTAACAGAGTATGTATGCTATGGGGAATCTATCGATAAGCCAGCAGCGAATCCATCTTGGTGCTATGAAACATCCATAGACGATTGCACAATTGCGAGCTAAAAAAAACATTTACTCACCTCGCTCCAAACCGATAATACAGGTCGCCGATGTGAAGATTTCCTGAAGTCGCTGTGAAGTTGATTTCACCGCTGAACCCGTAACTCCAGCTCTTAGCAGGGGAAGCTCGGGAATCCCGCCAGGACTCAGCTCTGACGCGGTCTGACAATGACGCGGGCTTCTGGGATTCCCCTCGAATGAAGCCGGTGATACAGTCTTCGTGAAACCGCTGTTTTCTTTGTTCGTCGCAGCACCGCGCTCCGTGTCCTTAAGGTCGGATTGTTGAATGAGGTCCTTCCAGCATGCTGTAGAGATTAACCGTTTTCCGACAGCCTTTTATACAGGTAAATGCCGCCCGGTGAGCACCGCCCAAACCGGTTTACCTGACTTGCGGACGTAGGTGAAGTCAGGGGCGTGATAAATACAGCGAATACAAAGCAGAGCAGGGGCGTGTCAAACGCTGATTGGTGGACTGTTTTTTATCAGTAACTTTAGTAGTTTGATAGATTTCTTATTTCCAGCTTAAAGCACCCAGGTTTAAAGTGATGTTTTTTTAAATCCTTATCTGTTTTTAAAGACTGTGTAATGGTGCATTTTTAAAATCAACAAAAGGATGAGCATCTGCTTCAACATAGCTGTGGGTGAATAAATTCTCTTTTTAGTGCTCTTACAAGTTTAATTTATCATGGTTGAATTGTTAGAATCAGATGTAATGGTGTCTCTAGAGTGTTGGAGCTAATGTGGTTTTAAATTAAAGTCAGGAAGCTAAAAAGCACCTTTTAACTGTTTAAAATAAAATGGAATGCTCAAGGAGTCATGTTGAGACAGAGCCCAGACCGTATAATATTAAAGGGACTTGTTCGGACATGTTCTGATGACACTGAGGAGTTAGATTCAAACCATTGGGGGCGCTATATATACTATAGGCTGTAATTTAATTTTTGAGCCACTAGGAGGAGGTATTTTCACATTTGGGTGTAATGTTACTTTGATCCACTAGAGGGGGCCAATTATACAATAGGCTGTTATATTAATTTTGAACCACTAGAGGGAGGTATTTTCACATTTGGGTGTAATACTATTTATTGGGCCACTAGGGGGAGGTATTTTCATATTTGCATGTCATTTAATTTTAGAGCCACTAGGGGGAGGTATTTTTAGATTTGCATGTAATGTTACTTTGATCCACTAGAGGGGGCCAATTATACAATAGGCTGTTATATTAATTTTGAACCACTAGAGGGAGGCATTTATAAGTTTTGGTGTAATAGTATTTATTGGGCCACTAGGGGGAGGTATTTTCATTTTTTGCATTTAGTTTAATTGCAGAACCACTAGAGGGAGCCATTTAGTGCCATATTTTGACAGGTGGGCGTGACCATCAGGGGGCGTACCCTATTTCGACAGGTGGGCGTGTCCTATTTTGACAGGTTGGACGTGGTCACCAGGGGGCGTACCCTATTTTGACAGGTGGGTGTGTCATATTTTGACAGGTGGGCGTGCCCACCAGGGGGCGTATCCCGTTTTGACAGATGGGCGGGGCCATCAGGGGGCGGGGCTTATTGTGACAGGTGGGCGTGGCCATCAGGGGCGGAGCTTATTGTGACAGGGCGGAGCTTGTCCCGGCAGCCAGGGTGCCCGCAAAAGTGGGCGCAACCGGAAGGGGCGTAACCGGAAGGGGCGTACCCGGAAGTGGACGTATCCGGAAGTGGGCGTGACCGGAAGTGGGTGTTCCCGGAAGTGGGTGTTCCCGGAAGTGGGCGTGGCCATGGGGCGTGGTCGGAAGGGGCGTGGTCTCATTTGCATTTTGACAGCTAGTGGTCTATACTTTCTCTCACTGGTTTTCATGTCTTTTATGTGACCACCTCACATGGACAGAGAGCAGTAAAAAAGTGTTGGATGCATCCCTGCTGTAGCACACCTGATTCAAATGCTTGCAACACCTCCTAAATAAGTCGAACCAGAAACAGAGAGGACAGCTGTCTGGTCAGATGAAACCAAAACTAAACGTTCAGGTCTGTATTCAAATCATTATGTATGGTGAAAAACTAAAACTGCCCACAATCCCAAATATACCACCCCCTTGATGAAACATGGTGATGTCAACGTCATGCCGTGCGATGCTCATCAGCAGGTCTGGGGAAGCTGGTCACACTTGGAACATGGATGGAGCTGAAGATAGAGCAGCAAAAGACTTGAAACTGGAGGGGAGGTTCACCTTTCACCAGAACAACGACTTTAAACATACACCCAGATCTAAAATGAAATTGTTTAGATCAAAGCCTAATGATGTTTTAAAAGGGCCTAGTCAAGGTACAGACCTAAACCCCAGTTGAGAATATATTTTAAAGTTTTGTTCACAGATGCTCTTCGCCAATCTCAAGGAATTTTAACTATTTTGCAAGCAAGAAAGGCCTTTATTTCTGGTAGAGATATACACTAAAAGACTTGCAGCTGTGGCAGCAGTGAAAGGCGGTTCTATAAAGTATTGACTTTGTTGAAGTAAATACTGACGCATGCTAAACATACCAGATTTTTATTGGTAAAAAAAGTTGTCTGCAGAGTCTGTCCCGTCCCTCCTGCTGAAGCTTTTAACTCCTTCAGCGTAGTCATAGGTGTCCTGGTGACCTCTGTCACTAGTTACCTTCTTGCACGATCACTCACAGGACGGACTAATCTAGGCAAATCTACACATAGGCTATATTTCTTCCGTTTCTTGATGATGGATTTATCTGAACTCCAGGGGATGTTCAGGGCCTTAGAGATTTTTTTTGTCTCCACCCCCTGACTTATACTTTTCAATAACCTTTTCTCTGATTTGCTTGGGTGTTCTTCATGCTGTAATGGTAGCCAGGAACACCGATTAACCAGTGAATGAACCTTCCAGACGCAGGTGTCTTTGTGATGCAATCACTCACTGCACTCAGTTAATTTCTATTCCACTCATTATGAGACTACTAGCACCAATTGGCTGCAGGAACTCTATAGAATCTGGTCAGAAACTTTAAAAGAGATGAATATTAACACAATCACTTACTTTATGATACATTTTTTAACGTTTTTTTGTTGCCTTTAGTAGCAGTGGACAGTGAGAAGGGGAGAGAAATTTGGTAAATATCTGTGGGGAGGAGTTGAACCTAGGGTGACCTCTTCCCTGACTGAGGCCTCTGAACATGGGGAACCTGTCTTAACCACTACACCATGCAACACCCCATAAATATTTTTATTTAATTGTCATTATTTCATAGAAATCAGTTTTAACTTTGACATTAAAGGGTTTTTTGTGTATTTTTGTCGTCAAAAAAGCCAACAAGCAAATCTTGTTGATCATTCAGATCACTGCTACCCAGATATTGTCAATTAACAGCTTCAATATTGTGGATTTCGCGACAAGGTCTTTTACATAGGGTATAAAACTTCACAGACATAGGAGTAAGATGTAACATGAAAAGAAAAACTTTGTTCAAAGATCAGGGAGTTCTGATGTGTAATTCCTGCACATATTGATGTAGTACCAAATCTTTGATCAGCCGATAACTGCACCAAACACATATTCGGCTGTTGGAGCTGAAGTCTATCCGGTTTTCTTTTTGGCAGAGACATGGTGCAGGGAGGTACCTAGTGTTTCCTTCACACCCTCCACACACTGAAAGACATTCAAGCTATGGATACAGATTTACATGCAATCTGACATAGTGCTGACAACTCAGCACAATTAAGGACGAATTTGCATGCGAGTTGAATGCTGATTCGTTAAAGGTTAGCCCACAATAAGAAGGGGAAAACAACCACTGAAATAAACAGGATGAACTGTGTGAAACATAAAACACTCCTGCAATAAACAGTTTTTTATCTTTCTAATAACAGTTACCTGTTGATTAAAAAATACATGAGCTATGAACAAAGATGTAAACTAAGATAAACTGAATAAATACAAATAAGTAGATAAAAGCTTTTCAAAGCAACCTCTCCCCTGACCTGGCAGCCACTATGACAATCAAGCATTTATGATAACTAGCCTGTCTATTACATCTCTGGTAAGGGCTTTTGCCCTTGATGGAGGGAGTCAGAGGAAAACCCTTTTATGCCTTTTTAAGAAGTCGGAATCTGTCAGAGGAACGTATTTTTAGATGTCATTAAAACAAGAAACGTTCTCATCTTAACGAGTTTTGTATCTCGTTACAACGAGAAGGTTTCTAGTTTTAACATATTTAACATAGATCCTGCCCCTGAAATTATTTCCCACCTCTGGCAGCTGAACCCTTCCGTAGAACTGCCCATTTTAAGGCCACAGTGACATGGCAGCTGATGTGATCGACATGGGTTTCGTTTTCATTAATTAAAAATCCATTTCAACCAGACACGGAAACAAAAATGTAACTTTTATTGTTCATTTCATTTTTATTTACCACTTCCCAATGCTCGGCCTCGTTGTTGCAGAAGTAAATTTTAGAAGTGGAGCACCACTTTTCAGTTTTAGTCCTGGAAGCAAGCTTAGATTGGCAAACGGCATCGACAGAGAACAGAGACTAGAGCAGATTTCACATCTGTTTCCCACAACAGAATGCACGCTTCTTGCGTGAATGCTAGCCTCATGAGTACTGCTGGGATCATTCAAAAGAAATTGAGGCGTAATTTATTTTCACTCACTGTGCCGTCTGATGGAGCAGACGCCGTTTCCTTTCATTTGTATCCTGTTGCAGAAATGAAGCCAGAATCTCATTATGGTCATGATTATTATATACAGCATACATCTGTGCATAGACCCACAGCATCAAATGAAAATTTTATGTTGGTCTGTTTTTACTGCTACAGTCCAAAGCACATTTCACGGTGATTTTTTTTTTTTTTTTACTCGATTCCACAGGAAATTAGAATTAAACCTGAGTCAGGCTGATTTTCCTAGAGAATACAAACAAGACTAACTTCATGCAAAACACTGAATTAAAATTCATTATAGGAAAAAGGTTTTTTAAGTTGGTGGAAGAAAGTTTAGTCAAAAGCCCTGAAAGGATTGTTTACATATCTCTAGACATAGTTTTTGTAGTGCATGCAAACACCTGAGACCCAGCCATTCGAACACATTTAATCAATCCCATCAAGCCTTTTTCTAACCAACTTTAGACTCTAGATATGGTCAAATTAGCCCCGAAAGATTCACAATATGAGTGTTTTTAAGAAAATGCTATATTGTTGTTGTCAAAAGCTGTTTGTTTAGATGCCTGTCAATACATCACATCAAA
This sequence comes from Valencia hispanica, assembly GCA_963556495.2. NCBI lineage: Eukaryota > Metazoa > Chordata > Actinopteri > Cyprinodontiformes > Valenciidae > Valencia > Valencia hispanica. Next base: position 14,841,779 of record OY747701.1, on the reverse strand, counting down.
TTGTCATTTACCGTACATAATCATATTCTCCTAGTTTCACATTTAGGGTTAGACATAACTTTTATTAATGTGTGAAACTCAGAAAACGCAATAGAAACATTGATGATTGTTTACACGCCATTCTGCACTTTTTCAATGTTTGGCGATTGAGATAGAAGAAAATAGTGAATTCCCTTTTTCTTATTGGCTGTCTGATTGTGACTTTAAACATGCCTCCCATTCCATCTCTGATTGGATAACAAGTCCGTGATCATGGGCGCAAAAGACGCGTGGGACACATCCCCCGCACTTCCTGTGTCTGTACCCTCTGTCCGCTGCACTTTTTTTCTGACGTTACAGCCGTTTAGTCCGTTAATATGCAGTAACATATGTTTTCCGAGCCGTCTTTAAACACACCTTAAAATACAGTCTATGGTACACATGCGCGGGCATCAGTGGATCACTGACAGGAGCTGCAGAGCAAAACTGGAGGTTCAGCAAACCACCAACCAGATCTAGCAAAAGGCCCAAAAAACTTAGCAAAGTTTTATTTTTCCAAACGAGATATAAGTTGCGTTATGCTGTTGCATGCAGGCAATATTAGCTAAATTGAAGCATATAATATGCCAATATATAATGTTAAGCTGGTTAACAATACAAATGTTACCTATGGTACATCCCTTGCTAGTTAGTTCATGCTAGGAATAAAACCAATTGTCTCTCATTTCTTTGCGGAACTTTACTGCTTTCCACATATTTGAAAGAAATCTTTATTGGCACAATAAACTAAGCATGGTCAGAGAGGGTCTGCACTAGGGGAAAGAAAATCTAAGTGGCTGAGAAAAAATATCAATGACATAAGAGTTAATTGTTTTGTCTATATTTTAATAGGTGCCCCAGCAGGATCAGCCATCCTGAACCTTTATTTTGTTTATTCTTTACCACCTTTAGCCATCTCCTTTCACACCAGATATTTTGTAGATCTAGCAAAGCAGATTATAGTGTTTGTTCTGGTAATTCCATTGATGTCAGAGTTTGATAAGTTGTAAAAAAAAAAAAAAAAACGTGTATTCTGAAGAGGTGCTCGGTCATCATTATGTGTTATTTATTGTGATTTGCTGAAGCCAGTGCGTGAACCCGAACCTTCATTCTTTAACCTGTTGTTGCTAAATCTTTCCAGATTGACATCAACAGTATATTGAGACTCACATTTGAGCTAAGTTATTTGTTTCTGCTGAGCAGGTGGCGCCTTGTAACTATTAATTTTCTTAATGGTAATAATGATCATTAATAACTGTCCTTGAACTACTAATAATATTGCTGATAACTAAGCCAGAGCAACAGAGATTTAAATGATTCTTTAGCCACTGAGGAAAGGTGCGATTGAATGCGAGAGGATGATAAATTACTCAACTGACCTCTGAAAAATGTACCCCCCTCACTTTTGAGATGATGGTTACACCCTTCATCCTTTTCTACAAGCTGCAAGCAATTGGAACGGGATGAATCCGGTCCTGTTATGTTGGTTCGTAATTTTTTGCTTACACTAGACTTTGTAAATTGTATTGTAAATTGGGTCTTTGTGAATTCCTGGCAGAACATTTTTTTCCTCATCCACTGAACTGGGAAGACAGTCTTCAGGTTAAGGAGCACAACATTTATTTTTTTTAAATTCCATGTTTCTTCAGACTCTGTTTTGTTTTTTTTCTGTGACATATTGGACATTTGAGCACTAGTTTTTGCCTATTTGTTTGTTTTTCACAAATAATGAAACAACTCAGTGTTGAATCTTTCTTTTAATTAAGCAGTGAGAAAAGGCTCATGACATCTGGTCAGACTTAGATCCGGAAAGAAATGATGAAGCTAAAACGTTTAATCAGCTCAGATAACATTCTGGATGTTACTTTACCAGTCACAGAAATGTCTTTTTATGTTTGTATATGTTATGTTTAGTTTAGGTTTAATAAATCATAAGTGCATAGATAAGTGTGATCATTCAGACAATAACAAGAAATTAGTGTAATAAAAATAATAAAATGCAACATAACCAATGTCCCTGCAATTCCTTTCTTAGAATAACAAGATAGTTCCACGACAAGAAAGAATACCTCCTTTGGTAAGGTTTTTTTCTACAGATATGAGACTGACTGTTTCTATGTGTTAACATAGTTTAGTATATCAATTCACATAATTGTAAATATCCCTGTACTTTTACACCAAATTACTCTAGTTTCTCAGTGGCAGTATGTCCACTGTTTATTTTACTTAAAAATATATTTATTTATTGCCAAAGAAAGCAGATGTTAAATGTTTGGAGTTAGTTTACAAAGGAGATAAAGAGACAAGGGTTTTGTACGATAATCGGGGTCAAATTCTTGGTAGCTCTGCACGCAAGAATTACCTTTACCTTGTAAAAGCCCGAGGGAAATGTCTTTGTGGTGTAATTCAACCCTTGTGTTCATTATGCCATCATAAATTACACATTGTTGTTGACAATGACATTTTATGCAGTGTGTAACTTAGAGCTGGACACTACAATGTCAAATGCAAAATGTAGTTACTCTGTAATTCATGTGCTTTGATCCTCAGCCAAACCAGTTACTCATCCCTCTCTTGTTACATTAATATTAATACATAAAAACATGACTCATCTAGTCAGTTCTAGGCCTCCAAGCCGAGCTGTTTCATGGCGCAACAAAATACTCTAATGGCATCTTCTTCTCCATGTAAAATTCTAATTTACCTTCAAAAAGTAAAATGCAGATTCTTGTCTTCATTGTTTGTCTGAATCCTTCACCTATAAGGAAGCCAGGTCTGACATGATTCAGCTTTAGCTTCTACCATGAGAGCACAGAGTCATCAGGTGCATATTTATTAAGACATTGCTCTCAGCAGTCCTCTTTTCCCTCCTTGTCATGATTGGTGAAGCATTTTTTTTTACCAACTGAGACATGCAAAATATTTTCAGTTTTTTTTCTGCATGGCTGCATCAGGACTGGTGCATGCATTTCTGCTCTAGAACCTGAATAATAAAAGTCATTCCCCGAGGGTAAATGAAAAGCTCCGCTGAGAACCATATTAATATATATATATATATATATATATATATATATATATATATATATATATATATATATATATATATATATATATATATATATATATATATCCCTGTTAAAGGCAATAGGTGCCTCTACCTAATCTTCATGGTTAAAATTGTGGTTATTGATGACTACACATATATTTTGTCTTGGCAATCATGTAAGCTACATGCATGTAGGCATGTTAAATACATTTCTGTTAGAACCATTCAACTATTATGAACCAATGATTTTCTTCCCATTTGTCAACAGAAGGCTTGTTTCCACTGGTTGAGTTCTGGGACATTTCTGGGAGGAGGGAAGCTGATTGGGTAAATCTGCTGGCTCTGTCCTCTCAGCCGTTGTGTCTCCATACAAAATTAGCCCTTTAAAGAATTTGCTAAGACGTCAGCGTATCGCAACAGTTTCGGCAGCGAATGGCGTCACTGGCATCACTCTTCCAATTTTTCAAATGCCGGTTATTTGGCGACGTCTGCCGTTATCATTTCCCACTGAGTTACAACCAAACAGCAGGAGTTAACCACAAGTCCAGCCATGTGGCTCTACTGGGCGATTTCTGAGTAAATACCACAAGGCTGGTACTCGTTTGGTTCCTGAAATGGCCCTTTAGGCCCAGCCCAGTGCAATGGAGACGCACATACCGCGAAGGTCTGGTTAAATTGTGGAAACGGACCTAGACTGATTTGAACCTCGCCAGAGACTGAGCATAGGCAGGTATGAGATTCTCACAGAATGACCGGATTGGGTAAGTACACCAACACTTTACTGTATTTGTACAAATATCTTAGACATGAAGAAAATACATTTATTCAAACAGAAAAACAATTGGATGGATGGATGGATGGATGGATGGATGGATGGATGGATGGATGGATGGATGGATGGATGGATGGATGGATGGAACTTTATTTTAATAGGACAATCAGATATGTTGTAAAGTAACTGTTATATTTTCAAATTCGGTTTAAAAATACTTCATTCAACCCAAATGGAGACTAAATGTTGTTGCCACTCATAACATCCAGGAATGTTATTTGCAGCCTCGGACAGATTATCTATCATTATGGTTCTGCATGTAGCTTTATTCACCTTCACTTCAAAGCAGACTAGCTTACCAGTCCCTGCTGAAGGAATCATTCCCACAGCATCATGCTGACACCATCATGTTCCAATGTAGTATTTTCTTTTTCAGTGTGCAGTGGTAATGCCTCTTTTCCAATGAGCAGTCCGACATGGGTTCAGTTGGCTATTTTGTCTGTTCCCATTACAAAAGCGGCCCATACATCCAACCCATGCAGCAGGAAAACGTTGCTGATTGCAATGAGCACGAGGCATACAAGTGGGTCACGTTTGTCGTGGCACTAGTATGACGCAACGTTAAGCGTTTGGGTTTAACCCCGCCTACCCAGTGAGAGTCCACCTGGTAAACGGTACCGTACAGCTCAGCATTTTTGCATGTAGCAGAAAAGAGAAAAAAAATGTAATGTTCTTAAATGTTCATTTAAAAAGCTCTAGATAAAAATTAAGAAATCTGAACAAATGCACGGGTTAAATATTTGAGATGTATCATGTGAACCACAAACCATTAAATTTAAATAACTAGGCACTGTTGGTATTTTAAAAGCTTTCTGATAAGTGAAGCGTATAAAATCAGAGTTATTAGCATTTGAGTTTTTTTTTTCAGAATCTACCCTACTCATCTGACCAAAAAAATGAGAAAATTTAATTTATTTTTCATTGCAGCACAGCTGAATCCTCCACATGAGCAGGACTGTAGAGAGGAAATGAGAGCAGGAGGAGATGAAGAGTGAAGCTGACAGATGGGACACCGTAAGACCTAGACAGGTGAAGAAGAGGGGGCTGTCAGACAGACAGGACTCAGATTTATCACAGTTTATCACAGGTCAAAATGCAAATTCTCTGTTATACAGTAGCACACAAAAGCCCACATGCCTCTGTTAAAATACCAGGTTATGTGATGCTAATAAATGAGACCATGATGAATCATTTCAAGATGTATTTCAGACTTTTTAACTTTATATACCATGTCACATATTTGAGTAAATATAGGACATTCCAAAACAAGACGTTTCTGCCAAATCAATGAAAAGACAAGACAGAAAATGCTTAGTGAAGTTGCCAGGAAGACAGGAGCAACACTGAAGCTGCTGCAACAATGTCCAGTTTTCTTTGCGTTTCTGTACAAATAGAGGAAGTTTGGGTCAGCTGCAAATGCAAACGCTTTATTTGACTGCTTGAAACCTGATGATGAAGATTAGTTTTTTTCAGCATCACGGGGAGTACAAGGACACCTCCAAATTAACAGAAGACTTCGGGAAAGCAAAACTAAGGTTTTAGAATGGCCCAGCCAAAGTCCAAAGCTAATTCTGACAGGGGGAAAAATGTGACCTCACAATTTGATAAATGTTGAGAACTGTGCAAGGTAGAGTGGGCAAGGAGTGATGAGTCTGGATGTGGGATGCTGCTGACACATCATTTTTCAAAAAAGTGTAACAATGCTGAATTTAGATGGAAAAAGTGCTTCATCAAAGCATTAAGGGTGTGTGCATTTATGCGACCTGGTCATTGCAGGGTTTGTTTGTTTTTCTGCATTTGTATGCAACAAATGTAATTATTTGCATTTTATAGAGTATATATTACATGTCACAAAAGGTTTTATAATGAGGTTGTACAGTTTTTTTACATCACAAAAACGGCCATTTTATCAGGAGTGTGTATACTTTGTAAAGTCGCTGTACTTGCTGTTGTTTGGAATATGTACCAGCAACGATGTGTTTACGCTCTTCTGACAGAAAGTGTCGCTTCAGGAAGACTTGATAATAATGAGTTAACAACCAGGTTCGGTATCAGTAATCATCAGATCCCAGTCTGATTCTGCAACCCAGACATCAGGGAGAGGCCAGCGATGCACCTGCTGAAACACGCCCAGCTCCTTCACTGATCTCAGCACAGCTGCTGCTCATCCAACGCATTCTGATAGTTGTTTTGTTGTTTTTTTTTTTTCCGTCCTTCTTCAGAGCAAACGGTAATTTATCTCTGTGAATACAGTGTGCAAATGTGTGTATTTTTAGCTTGCACATAATCAGTCAATCAGAGGAACATTATGCAGTTTTACGCTGCGGCATAGAAGGTCTGTGCGCAGCTTACAAACAGCCGGCTCCCTGCTTCGGTGCAGAGCGAATGGGATCCCTGTGGGTCCAGAGAAAGAGAAATTACTCACACACAAAGTTCATATTACAGGCTGTGCCAGAGTACCTTACATGATTTCTTTTTCTCTCTCTACTTTCCACTAGCTGGAAGGCAAGAAAAATAGAAAACCCCCAGCGGCATTACCAATCTCCCCCCCCCCTTGCTCTTGCTCCTGCTCCCCCCTTGCTCTTGCTCCTGCTCTCCCCTTTGCTCAGAGTTTCCATGGTCTCCCTCTCTCCTCCTCTGACTTCGGAGCAGCCTCGCCATAGAGCCGGGCGGTAATGCTGACTGACTGGATCTCACGCCTGTGGCCACATCACACAATGAGCGCCTGTCGTCACAGACGCCCGTAATCCTGCACGTAACCACATGTGATGTGCATTGTCATGCGATCCATGTGGTACATGTGCACAGAGAGTGCAGGAACGGGGGCATTACAGCAAATCTGGGACCAGGCTGTCTTCCCTTCATTCGCTCAGCCTTAGTTAAAACCCTCGCCTTGCTTTCAGTTAGTGAGTGGCCTCCTAACTCCGCCCGAACAATAACAGGGGAGCAAAAGGTCATCTACAGAGGTGCCCCCCTCCCCCGGCCTGCAGCACACACAGAGAGCCCCAACAAAAACCCAAATGCAAGACGCAGGTCACAGAAAGATAACAGGGTTGGGTGTGTTGTGCGTGCATCGGTGCTTCTCTTCCATTCCTTGTTATGCCGCACGGCAAATATCAAAATTAATATAAATACGTGATTTGCATTACTGTGGTCAGTTACTGAAAAAAAACAAAAAAAAACAAAGCAAGTTTGTTGTCGACAAGCGGAGGCAGAGAACCAGCAGCAGCATGTTCAACACGCAGCAATATGTCACAAGTTCCATTCAAATTTAGACGTGCAGGGCCAAAATGATTGGCTCTTTAATTAATTGCATTATCATCAGCAAACACAGTGATTTTCTCCCCACCATGAAAGCTTCTGAGGGAAGACAGATATGATGTTGCTGAGGCCACTCTATATCCACCCAGACACTGCAGGTGGAGAGCAACAGGCGCGGCCTCTGCTACAAAGTCACAGTGCCCCCTTCTGGCTTCCTGAGGAAGTATCACCCCTGGAACTTTATCCTCCATGAAACAACCAGGGAAACGTGGGGTTGGGGGGGTTGGGGGGGTTGGGGGGGGGGGGATATCTGTACGCGAAGCCACGGGGCCCTCAGAGAATGGCATCCCTTCAGAATATGAAAAGGATTTGCTGCCAAGCGTTTGGCAGTCCGTGCTGTGCTCATGCATACTCAATTTCAGGGTTGCATTTGATAGCAAACAGCTTTACATGATAGTGGGATGTGAATGTTTACCATTGAGATGGAAAATATTCAGCTTTCCATGTCGGGCATTTTGTATGCTGCGAATGCACAATACAGGGACTGATACGGTTGCCTGCAGTTTCCATCTATTTTTAGACTGAAAAAATAGGTATTTCTACCACTATTTCTATAATACAGTCCAGCTAGAGTTGACATTTGTTACATTACTGTACTGCAGTGACAGGATCCATCTTTAATCAGGATTTACACATTTCTTGTGTATCCAAATGGAGCAACAGTGAACGAGGGAGAGACCATGCTGACCAGTTCCGTGGGGACTAAAAAAGCTAAAACTAATCCATACGCTCTGAATAATGCAACCTTTGTAGGGACACTCTGCATCTCGACGGCTGCAGAGAAGCTTTCTTGGGATTTTAGGATACTGTCAGACTTGAAGCTAGAAGCAGTGGATTCAGCGTCCTGAACAGACACTCTGATGCAACAAGTCTGAAAAGAAATCATCTTGAATTACAGGAAATAAGCCATATGCTGTAATGCCAGTCACGCTTTGAAGATTTTAGTTTGTCCATTTTGATTTCCCCATGGCAATGTGTTAATTCTGCTTTAAGGTGGTGTTTTTGTCCCTTTTTTTTGTTTGTTTTTTATAACACCCAGCCTCGGTTTGCAATGCAGTGACCGTCTCTGTATTAACGCTACTTGACGCAGGCGTGCCAGAAACAGACTTGTTGTGCTAAAGTGATGCAGTTTGTTGGAAAACAGCAGCAGCAGAAGGGGCATATGGTTGAGCAGGGCAGAGCATATGTCCCCAGCATTCATGCCCGAGCCTCGCTGCAATCATCATCGAGCCAGGCCAACATCCTGGGGCAGCAAGTCTGCTCCTTGCTTCCCTTGCTGGAAAATGTGGCAAAATTTGGTTTGCTGTAAAATAAGAAGTGTAAATTGTACGGTGCCTCACAAAAAGAATTAATAATCTTTTAACCTTGCCACACTTTGTCATATTTTTTAAGCTTCAAAGTATTTTTGTGAGATTTCATGAGCTAGACCAAAACAAAAGGGTGGATAACTGTAAAGTGGAAGGAAAAGGCTACCTGGGTTTCTAATTTCTTAACAGACAAAACATTTTAAAAGTAGGGCTGTCAAAAGATTAAAAGTATTACTCTAATTTATCACAGGGTAGCTGTGAATTAATCAGGATTAATTAACACTCCTAAATATGACTGAAAAACTACAATTTTCCATGTAAATAAAGCCAGATGCTTTTGCTCTTTTTTAAAAAGGAAACAGAAGAGATCCATGGAACTTTTGTTTTGAACTCCACAATCACATTTACATATGGCCCTTTTAACCTATTCCATGTTAAGCCAGTTGCTAAGGCAAACTGACTGGTTAACCTTTTCTGAATGCAAAGCTATTGGACAACCCTGGCCATCCTCTTCATAGGACTATCCTACAACAACAGAATGTTTTTAGTCAGGGGCTTCAACAGTTTCGCTGCATCATAGACTGCTACAGGAGATCCTTCCTACTCACAGGCATCAGGATCTACAACAACTCGTTGACGAATTAAATAGCATGAGCTACAACAACACTTATTTTCCCCCTGGGATCAATAAAGTATTTTTGAATTGAACTGTATTCTTCTGAACAATAGAGGGATTATTTGCTCATCAACATGAGCAAAGTAGAATAGAATAGAATAGAATAGCCTTTTATTGTCCTTGTACAGGGTAAAACTAAATTGGAGTGCAACTCCCTTGGTGCAAATGTAAAAAAGTAAAGAAAATAAAAATAAAAAACAGGCAAAACAATAAAGGACAAATATATGACCAGATATATACAGATATATACAGACAAAATTGCGTGGAACTGAACCTTTACATAACTCCAGTTCCCACTCTTATTATTTGTGGTTATATTGCAGCTGCAGTGTTGGTTAGCTATGCTAGCTTGTTTGTTAGCCAAGGCTTACCTGATGTGAAGTTATCGCTGCAGATTGTTGCATTTTTAATCATCTGCATGTTCCAATCGCTTCTTCTGCAACAACTGAAAACAATTTAACCGCTTTAATTCTACAAATTAATCGACCCGAGTTAACGCGTTAATTTTGACAGTCCTGCTTAAAGGTTTGGGATTCATTTGCCCCCTTTATTATGATACCCTTAGATAAAACCCAGCAAACCCAAATAGCTTTCAGAAGTCAATTAACTGGTAAATAGAGGTTTGTTGGAGAACATTATTAAACAAACATAATCAAGAACAGAAGACACAGCAAACAGGTGAAACATAAAGTTGTTAAGAGGTCCCCAACAAAATGTGGCTATAAAACCATATCCCAGGCTTGGGACATCACACAGAGAAACAAACTGAAAACTGGAGACATTGCACCTCTAGAAGCCAACCAGGACATGGCCGTCCACCTGAGCCAACAGGTCAGACAAGGAGAGTATTAATCAGAGAATCAGCAAACAGGGGCAGCATCTCTGGAGGAGCTGTCAAGAACTAGAGCTCAGGTGGAAAATCATTCGGCAGATACTCATGCACAGCACAAATCTGGTCTTTATGGAAAAGCGACAACAGGAAAAACATAAAAACTCTCATTTTCAACAAATATGAGTACTCCATTATTGCACTGATTCAATCTTGTCTTCTTCTTTTGTTATAATACTGTATATTTGAATATTTCGCTTAAAACCAAAGGAACTAAAAAATCATCTTCAAACTTAATTAAATGTATAAATACATTTTTTCGATGTCTATACATTGACAGCAAAGTAGAACTGAAGTCAAGCTTCTTGGTTCTGCATTCAAACCTGGCCAATAAAGCCAACCGACCCATAGATAGATAAAGTGTTTATATAAATATGTGTGTGTGTGTACATACATGTATATAGAATCCACACAAGCAAAGAGAGAGCATGCAAACTCCATGCAGCATACCCCCCAGGCTGAGATTTGAACCCAGAACCTCCTTGCTCCAAGGCAACAGTGCTACCAACCGCACCATTGTGTAACCCACAACTGCTCCAGATACCTTGAATTTCTGAAAATCAACTATTGTGAATAATTACAAAGTACCAAAGCATAAAGGCAAGGCAAGGCAAGGCAAGGCAATTTTATTTGTATAGCACACTTTCAACAACAAGGTAATTCAAGGTGCTTTACATGATTAGGTGATTAAAAAAGAAAAAAAACATAGAATATAACAAAGGCCTGCGATGGACTGGCGACCTGTCCAGGGTGTACCCCGCCTCTCGCCCCATGACTGCTGGAGATAGGGACCAGCCCCCCCGCATAGAATGGAAAGGTACAGATAATGGATGGATGGCTGGAGGAAAGCATAAAGGCTGGAAGGAAGGTTCTCAAAAAAAATAGGGATTAACAAAACAAGAGATCCATTTCAGATCAAACATTTATTAGTTTATATCTTTGTTGTTATAGATTTGTGGCTTGTTAACTTGTTATTTAAAAAAAGGTTTAAAAGCTACAGGGATAAGTCAGAGCATCAAGAGCCACACAGAGACTTTATCCAGGACATGAGTTAGAACTGTTACCTTCCCTGTGTTAAGAAATTCCTGAACTGGAGACAGCGTCAGAAGCTTTTTGCCCACACTAATGAGAAAAAGGACTGCACTGCTGCTCAAAGGTCCAAGGATGAAAGTAAATTATTCATTTAATACTGAAATCTTGGTCCCAGAGTCTGGAGGAAAACTGGGGTGAATCCTTGAGAACCATTGTGAGGTCTCCATAGTTACTGATAGTTTGAAGAGACATGATATCTGCTGGTGTCGGTCCACTGTGTTTTATTAAGCTCAAACTCACCAGCTTCATGCTTCCTTCTGCTGACAAGCTTTATAGAGTTGCTTTATGGACTTTGTAAATTCCAACTTGTTCAAAGGTACCTAAAGCTGGTTTGATAACCATGGCGTTGCTGTGCTCGATTGGCCAGCAAACTACTCTAACCTGAACCACACAGAGAATCTATGGAGGATTGTCAAGAGGAAGATGAGAGACACCAGAACCCACAATGCAGATGACCTGAAGGCCACTATCGAATCAACGTGGGCTTCCCTTACTCCTCAGCTGTACTAAACGCTAATTGTCTCCATGCCATGCCAAACTGATATAATAATTCATGAAAAAGAGGCCCTGAACAAGAATTGAATGAATAAACTGTACAGTACATGGGCATCCATTTCAGTAGACTAACATTGCCGTGATAAAAAAATCGGCATGTGTTATTCAAACCTTCCGAGAAACTGGGTTTTTTGGATTTTCTAGCACTTGAGTTTTCATGTTTTGATTTCAATTACTAAAGTAAATTAACTTTTCACTGATATGCACAACTACATGGCTTATTTTAAGCAACGTGAATTTGCTGGTAAGACATCAATTAACACTTGTATGGCCTCAGAGTTTAACAGAGTTTTACATTTAACTTCAAGCTTAGTTAATACTTGGTAATAATCTTTGGAGATCATGAAAGCTGTTTTGTATTTTTACACATTTAACAGCAGAATGGTTGGTTAAGCTGGTAATGTTTCACAAGTTAACAGTGTGTATGCTTGAGCAGCCAACAAAGCAACAAGGATCTAACGGATGACTCTCCTGTTTTCTCTCACCTCCTGTTTGCAGGGCTAAAGGAGGAGCCAGCCTCTCCTCTGACTGTTCGTTCCAGTCGGCAGGTTCACATGGATGCCATCCAACTTCCCTGCAGTGAGCAGGGAGAACAGAAGGACTTTGCAGTAATCTTTTGCCATTTTCTTTACAACTCAGCAATTAACTCCCCCCAATGAAAAAAAACAAAGATTTTTCTCAATGCAATCTCACAGAGTGATTTTTGTTTTGTTTTGTTTAAAAGAGAAAAAAAAACTCACACACACACACACTCCCATTGAGATTCAAATGATATGTAATTGAGGTTTAATAGGTCTTTGTTGCAATAACAAGCAGCAGTGAATATTAATATTTTACTAACACTCGTGGCACGCTGTATGTGCTTATGCTTCCACGGTACTCAGTATTGCTACAGAAACAAATCAAAGGCTGAAAAAATGCATCTGCTAGCTGCAGCGTGACCTGCTGAGTGGGAGCAGAAGCACACGAGTTTACTCAGACGGAGTGTCACAGTTCAGCCAGACTCAATGCAAAAGCAGATGGTGCACTTAGGAGTTGAGGCAACACGGAGAGACACAGATAAGCCCCAGCAGCAGCAGCAGCCTTCTTTAGAGCTGACTGTAATTATTCAGGGAGAGTCTGCTGAGCTGCACACTGTTTGCCAGCACCGCCTTGCTTCACGCTCATATACTTCTACACACTCATGCTGGTCGACAACTACGGCCTGCTACTGTCAGCCACAGAGAAACGCTGGGCCTTCTTTTGTGGCGGGGACAGCTGCTGAGGTGGAAGGAGGACTGTTCGCTCTGCAAGTTTATAGCTTTTCTGTAAAATTGTCAAGGATTCTCACAAGGAACACAGTGGCATGTTTGATATGTTCACCTTGGCCTTATCCAAACGTGCTGAGGGATGCCTTCAGATATTGTAAATCCTTCCACTAATCTGACTTAAAATACATTTTTTTTCTTTCACTTGTTCACTTCCTCCTCATGTATTTTATGCAACCCTTACAGAGATCAGGCATAGCATTATGATCATCTCCCTAATAATGTGTTGGCTCCCTGTTTTGCTGCCAAAGAACCCCCTCAACGTTCAAAGCAAGGGGTTTACTGGACCCCTTGAAGGTGTACTGTGATTTCTGACAAGATATAACAGGAAGTTGCTTGTTGGGGTCTTCATGCATCTGACTCATCCAGCACATTGCACAGATGCTCAACTGAACAGAGAACTGGGGGATTCCAAGGTCAAGTCAACACCTCAACTTGTTGTTACACTCATCAAACCATTGCTTAAGCATTGTCCTGCTGAAAGAGGCCACAGCTGTCAGGGAATAGTGTTTCTGACAAGAGTTGTCTTTAGCCTCATCCTCAACAAACTGTGATGTTCTGTGTACTCTAACATCTTTCTATCTTGGCTGTTGGATCGAACCACATGGCCAGGCCTTTATTCCAACAGCTAGAAAATCATTTGTTTTTTAGCTTAGTTCATGGTATTTTTTTATAACAGGATAATAGACATTGTTGAATATTAGGATTTAAAAATGTGAGTCCAATTTCTGGACAGGTGGCTAATTTCCATCTCCAGTCCGAGAATAACGTCTCTCTTCTCTTACAACCGAGCTGTGGTAGTTCTCACACCAAGTTCGCAACAAGTTATTTTGGCAGAACTTTTCTCTGTGGTGTCCGACAACCGTTTGTCAGAAAATATAAGTGGGAAAATATGCAAAAGCTGAAATGTTGTCATTTCCGCCTTTCCACTGAAGCCAACTTCCCAGAAGTTCTGCAGTTGATTGCTTGAAAAGTTTAAAATGAACAACTTATTCAAAACAAACTTTGTTGTCGTCCTTGGCACTTTCGGTAAACAAACACACTTTTAGGTTCTTGCACACTTCACTGCTGTCATATTTCTTCTTCTTTTGGCTGCTCCCCTCAGGGGTTGCCATAGCAGATCACCTGCCTCCATCTCACCCTATCCTTTGCTTCTTTAACTGTTACACCAACCATCTCCATGTCCTCCTTTTCCGTTTCCATAACTCTTCTCTTTCCTCCTACCTGGCAGCTCCATCTCCAACATCCTCGTTCCAGTGTATCTCTTCTTAGAACAAGTCCAGATAATCTCAGCCTTGCTTCTCTATCTTAATCTCCAAACCATCCAACCTTACCTGTTCGTCTCATCTGATTATTTCTGATCTTGTCCACCTTGGTCACTCACAAAAACAATCTCAGCATTTTAAACACTGTCACCTCCAGTTCAGCGTCAATTGTCAGGTCTAACCACAGTCTCATAGACTTTCTCTTTTAATCTTGGAGCTATCCTTCTGTCACACATCATTCCTCACATTTGTCTCCATCCACTCCACACTGCCTGCACTCTGTTCTTCGCCTCTTTTTTTAAAGTGTCCACAGTTTCGATGGCTGATCCCAGAAAGTTGTTTTTGCTCCTTCTGCTCCTTCCAGCTTTACCTTTGCACCTTCCTCAACCTTATTCCATTCACACACACATATTCTGCCTTGCTTCTGATGACCTCCATTTCCTTTCCCAAAGCAAGCCTCTATCTCTTTAGAGTCTCCTCTACTCCCTACTTTCTCCACAGATTACAGTGTCATCTGCAAACATGTACCACAGAACCTCCTGATTGACCTCATCTGTCAACCTATCCATCACCACAGCAAAAAAGGAGGGACACGAGCTGATCCTTGTTGTAACCCCACCTTTACCTTGAACCCATCTATGACTGACTGCACACCTCACCACTGTCTCACTCTCCTCATACATATCCGCACATATTTTTCTGCCACCCCTGACTTCATCATGCAGGCACCCTATTATTTGCTTTATCAAGCTTCACAAAAACATAGTGCAACTCTTTTTGACCTTCTCTGCTTCTCTACAAGAATTATAAGAGCAAAAATTGAATCTGTGCTACATTTTCTAAAAATGAAGCCAAACTGCTATTTTGATTATTCGCATATTTGTTGTGGCTCAACTTTCAAGTTAGATGCCCTTCCTGACCCAACCCTCACCAATTTCTCTGGGCTTGGGACCGGCATCAAGTGGACGCAGAATGCCCCCCATTCCCCCCAATTTTCATAATTATGTAACTGTGATGAAAAACATTATTTGGAAACCTGAGCTTAATTTGACTAGCATCACCAAGGCCTGATCACTGCCAGACTAGAATCAAGAAATTGCTTAAATAGAACCTATATGGGAACATGAAGTAGGGTAAAAGATACCAAAAAGCCTCTAATCCTTGATCTAAAGCAGGGGTGTCAACTGCAATTACCTCCTCAGTATCCAGTCAAGTTGTCCAGAGTCCTACTAATGACCGTAATGTTTAAATCAAGTGTGTTGAGGCAGAGACGCATCTAAAAGTTGCAGGAAGCCGGCCCTCAAGAACTGAAGCTTGACACCTGCGATCTAAAGCAATTCAAGAACAGATAGGAAACAAAGTCATCTATCTTGACATTTATCTGTCTAGAAAGCAATAACAAAGCCATTTCTAAGGCTTTTTGACTCAAACAAACAAGAGTGGGAGCCATTATTTACAAATGGAGAAAACATGGAATAGTGAAAGGCCAATCCAAATGAATCCAACAGTTTGTCAATGATTTATCCAAAAGGACACAAAATACCAATAAGGTCTAAAGTACTAAAGACCTCACTTGTTTCATTTAAACACAGTCTTCAACAATACGGAAGTGACTGGGTAAAAATAAATCCATGGTAAAGATCCAAGAAAAAAAAAAAAAAAGATTGCTATCCAAAAAGAAAACGAAGCTTCATCTCACATTTGCGAAAAACATCTTGATGACCCCCAACACCTATGGGAAACCTGTGGACCAATGAGACGAAACCTTCCAAAAAATCAAACTACATCTAGTGCAAAAATAAGACAGGATATCAGAAAAACAACATTATACCTACAGTCAAGCATAGTTGTAATAGTATGATGGTATGGGGCTGATTTGCAGCTCAGAATCTGGACAGCCTGCTGTAATTGGAAAAAGCCATGTATTCTGCTCGCTACCAAAAAATCCTGAAGCAGACTGTCCAGCCATCAGTCCTTGAACTAAATTCTTACGTTCTGCAGTAGGACAGTTATCTTAAAGAACTCATCTGACTGGCTAAATTAAAAAAAGAAATAAATGAATTTAAAACATTTAAAACAATTCTGCAAAGAAGATTGGGTCAAAATGTCTCCCCAGTGATGTACAGTACCAGACAGTCACAAGCACTTGCACCCAAAGGGGCTATTACTTTATCTCTTAGGGCAGTGTTTCTCAAACTTTTTTTTATCATTCCCCACTTCGGACAAAGGAGCATACACAAGCCCCCCATGCTTTTATCGCCCCAACAGAATGGTGACCACGCCTGATTTTTAAAGTGTTTTAATTATTTTTAAATAGCCGAGTTAGTCTACAAGTTTTTAAGGATATAAATTAGATGGAAAAAGGGGTTGCGCACTGGTAGAAAACCGGCTCAGAAATATATGCTGTCAGTAGTTGCTACATGTAGAATTTCAGCTCACAGTTGGAGAAAATAAAAGTTGTAGTTTTATCAAATTTACAAAGCTTTCAAAAGTACAAAACAAACAAAAAAAATAATAAAATAAATAACGAGCAAGATACTCATCCCTGTATTTCCTCCGTGGTTGACCGTGTGACTTCTCTGACTCTGAAACGTTCCCTGATCTTTTTAGATATTTGTCCATTTTGTAGATGGAATCTCTGATAATGCGGCTACTTCAGCTTGTTTTGTTCTGCTGCGATATATTCCAAAGTCAAACTCCCAGCCCGATGTTCCAGGTCCCGATTCTGTTTACAATGATGATCACAATTGCTAATTTATTTGAGTGTGTTTAATTTTGTGAGAGGGGGGGGCTGGTTGATTTAATTTACAGTGCAGTGAAACATTCACAACGACAGAATCAAGGGGGGAAAAACTATTTAAATCCCATTGATGTCACGCCCCACCTGCAATACCTCTGCGTCCCACTAGTGGGGCTCGCCCCATAGTTTGAGAAACACTGTCTTAGGGTAAGGTTGGTTTGGATAGCTTCTTTCCCTTAAAGCTGCTATCCGGAGTATTGGAGGGAGAGAGAGATTTTTTTGATCCAATGTACCAAGGTCCCTCTCAAAACATCCCTTCTCGCCCTCCAGCTCCCTCTAGTCCCACCTCAACCATTGTGCACGTGCATCACCTGTGGTGTCACAGCGAGTCAAAGCAGCAGTGCTGTTTAGCCAATCAGTACACAAAAACAATTGAAAACGCATTTATTTTTCCTGACCACTCACGCCTGATGCCATGCTAGCCTGGACGGTGTATCACATCATCTATATCCAAAACCTCCAGGGCAGATAATCACTGATAATCACCTGCTGCTATCCAAATGAACTGTAACCTACAGAGACAACGAGTCTCTACAAAATGTTGCCAAATTTCTAGTTATGACATGACAACTAGTTGCTGCAGGGTAAGGGTCTGTGCAACTTAAATCTGATCAATCTGCGTTGTGAAGTCATAGAGAGAATGTGTATGTTTAAACAAGATGTATTGTGTGTCAGGAGGGCTAAACTGTATTCCAGTACCTTCAGTGAAATCTAGTTGAGCAGTTGCACTCATTGATCATTCTATTGGCTTTTGTTTGTTTTTCATTGAATAAAGCAGATGTTCTTCTTCTTCTGTGTTTCAGAATTCATCTATATAGAGCTGACCCAGTGGTGTGTGTGTATATATACAGTATAGAATCAAAGGCAAGTATTTTGTTTCAGGTGCATCAGTCTGCGAAAACCAGAAAAGCACTATAGCATTGTAGCAGCAAAGTCCCTTAAAATGTACACCCTTGCTTCTTTCCATATAATTTACTATCAGAAGGAAGGGATATACCCCAGATGTTTTCCTTATTACTTGTCCACCTTTCTTTATTGATCATCAGCAGGTGTGAGCACTTCTATAAAAGTGTGAGCCTTTACAAATTGATGGTTTGAAGCGCACAGGTGTGTTATCACAATGCCAAGTAGAAAAGACATTAGCTATGATCCTGGGGATGTGATTACAAGATCATTAAAAATAATTTAAAGTTCATCAACTTACAACGATAAGGTTTATTCACAACATTATTGCACTGTCCCAGCTCAATAGCCTTAAGCATCAGAAGGTGCAACGCTTAGATAATTTATAAGAACTCCTTTATAGACTCAGAGTGCATTCACATCAGCCCTGTTTAGTCCACTTTAATCAAACTCTAGTTCATTTGGTGTAGTGTGAAAGTCCAATCAAACTCTGATGCGGACCAAAAACCTAGGTCTCAGCTCGGTCGAGGTGAACTCTGGTGCGTTTCAATTGCTTATGTGAATGCCAAGCGGGCCGGGGATGCTCCAAAAGCAGGAAGCGAATTATAGTGCAAGGCACTCCAGGTGAATACAAGCAAAACAACAGCGCAACAACGACTCTGCTTCGTTCTGTGCCCATGCTGGGCCCATTGCTGTAAAGTATTTGTCTGGCACATTTGCCAAAGACAACAGAGCAATCCTCAAATCTGATCCTCCACTCCATGTTAGTTTACATTTCACGGAACAGAAAGTGTGTCTGTGTTGATTGATTCTTGGTGCATCACCACCGCAGGCGAGAAGGTAAATATGTTGCTCAAAAGGTTTGCTTTCTTTGACAGCATGCAGCATGAAAGTGAATCGCACCAGCTAAAGAAGCAACAATGTTGCTATTTTGGTCCCTAATCTAACTGGGTCTAACGGACCATCAGGTTTGAAACTTGTTTGGAAGGGCTGCCATGGGAAAGGCTCTTCTCTCCAAAATTGACTTTGCACCGAAACTTAATAATTAAAAGTTCCTCTACATTTTAAACAGGGTTTGGCTGACAAATAATTTGTGCATGGGCTTTCCTCGGGTGCTTAAGGGTGCTTTCAGACCTGTTAGTCCGCTGGACTTGGTACGATTGGGGACTTTGAGCTGGTCCGGTTCGTGTTCACATTGCACTTTTGACAAACGAACTAAACCTTTTACACGTTGTATATCCCCCTTGCGCGTGGTGCCGCTGATTGCCGAAAGAAAGTTCAAGAAAGGACAAACAGGAAAGGGATGCATGATGTCAGTCATTCCGTATTGGTCAAGCAGCAGACAGGGTGAAACTCCAAGAAATAAACAGACTTAGCTCTGCATACATAGATGGATTGCGCTTGTCTTCTTGTTGTGGTGGTCGTAATATATTATATTTACATCGTTCATCGACTAAATCTCGATGAAGCACTGGACTTCCTCCCGACTCCACGTTTGACCACGATTCATTGTTGGTGCTAATGCTAACACAGAAACGGCACGTCCTACAGTACAAAGCACAGCGCGCTACGGATGTCTACAGAAAACAAAAAGGGCTTTTATCAGGAAGTTGGACCGAGCCGAGGCTGGTTCGTATTCACACCTGAAGTGAACAGTACCAGACTTCGTTTGGAAGTGGACTGAGACCACCTCAAAATGTGGGTTTCGCTTAGTTCGTTAGTCCGGACCAAATCTCACTGGTCCACATTCACAACAGGTCAAACGAACCTAACTAGCAAATGAACCATACTTGAGTTTGCTTTAACTGAACCAAATGCTGCAGGTGTGAAGGCACCCTAAATGTCCTGAAGCAGCGAATGCACCACCTTGGAAAGGTGCACACTACCTTGATGAGGCTGAGGAGCTTCTCCTGTGGGAAGACCATGAAGGGAAATACACAGTGATTTTGGTTTGGAAGCAAACTACTTAAACTAAACCCTAGAAGAAGAAGTACTTTGAAGAACACTCGCCTTTTGTTCAAATTGAACTAAACCCTCTGACTGGACTTGCTGCCCAGTGGGGACTGGATGGAGCAGGGTGACCTTTCAGGAGGGCCAGGTGAGATAGCGCTAGCATTATATACTCTAGCCTGCTAAAACAAGTTTCATATGGCATATTTTTTTCTTTTACACATAAGCAGTTGATTTTAATGTTTAAAGTCAATGTCTGCTTATTCCACTAGGTCATAACAAACCCCGAAAATGAAGGGGAGTCTCGCGACTGTACAACTGCTGTTACCAATTCAGCTTACTGTCATCCTAAAAACAATGTGAGACAACAAAAGGGTTGTCAAAAGGGTTTCTTGATTGCGCCGGACTGGTTTTCTGCTAAGAAATTGATTTTGGAATTATGTTACGGGTCCAGAAAGCACTAAAGAGATCTGCTTACCCGGTGCTTCCAGGACCAGAACTAAACATGGTGAGGCTGTTTAGTTTCTAGGCTCCTGAGCTCTGGAACAAACTCCCTGAAAACCTGAGATGTGAAGAAACTGTTGGCACCTTTAGATTGGGACTGAAAACATGTTTTGTTTACACCAACTTTTGATCAAAGATTTTGAATAACAAGGTGTTTGCGTGATAACTGATAACCGATTAAGGATTTGGGATTTAAAGTTGCATTTTAAATCTGCATTTTAATATTTGTTTTCTGTAATCTTTTTAGCAGCAGCTGCAGCAAAGAAAGTAACAGTGTTTCACATAGTAATATCTCGTTTTATCAAAACCCTAAATGGTTTTGTTTTTATTTTTTTTATTTTTGATGCATTTTGGATCACCTTGCTTATGAATGGTGTAAAATAAATAAACGTACCTTGTCTTACCACTGCCAGAGCTAAATCTTAAAGCTAAAAGACAGCATGTCAACAAGTTGTGTTGGACTAAACTGTCTTAGACATCAATCTCCATGGCATGCAACACTACAGAAACTCACTCCTATAATAACTCAGGCAGTAGACATCATTTCAAAGAGCAGCTAAGTTAGTCTATCTGCAGTGGAGACAACAGAGCTTCAGTGAGCAGTGAACCAGACACTAGATTAGATTAAAGGCAGCAGCTCTGTGCAGACAGCCTGAGATTGGAAATGGTATCTGGGTTCACTGAGCAAAGTTACATTCACACTGAAGCGTGTTGACAACTAAACAGTGCCTTTTTCGCCAACAGGGAAACGGACAGGGACGACACATGTACCCATGGTAACGGGACACGGCCTCTGCCGCGCTCACAACAGGCTACTGTATATCAGGCATGAGGTGGTAACTAGTACCAAGGTACACCAAGATTTTTAAGCTATCACTGACATTTTTGTGTCAAACTGTCCTTTTATTCAGATCCCAGAGATGTTTTCCAAAGGTTCTCTGGTTTTAGGGATCATAAACTTCTGCTCCTTCCCCGCCTGTTTCTGCACCCTGCTGGTAAGCTGGTTAAAAGAAGGCTACTCTGCTGTTCAGTTGCATACAAGAAAGGACAACCTCAGCTGTTTGAAAATATTGCTGGTCTCAAAAAATCACTGTTGGTGTGGAAATCTAAGGCACACATCACTGTTATTCAGGTAATGCAACAACAGCTAGGAAACTACAAACAGCATGTCTGTTATGGAGATGTGATGTGTGCGACTGAGCCAGAGGGATGGGAGGGGGAAAAAAGGGGGACTGTTTGGGGAAAAAAATTAAAAAATTTGCCAAAATAGTCATCCATGATCCAGGATGCCTGAACAGCTGCAGTCCAAGGAACAGTCAAAACACTATGTAGAAATAAAATCAGTAAAAATCAGACTGCTCATTCATAACCGTTAAATTAGGCAAAGGATTCAAGTAATGGTAAATGAAGAGCCTTAAAGAGCTAGTTCAGATTTTTTGAAGAAAGGTTTTGTGTAGTTACTTTTGGTAATAGTTCCCTTCTTTGTAGCAGCTGTAATAAAAGCTTATTGAAACTACATTCAGAGTGCTGACTGCTTTAGTTGATGGGTTGTTAGTCTCTAAACATTTCCTGTTCAAGTAGTTAAGCTAAAACAGTAAATGTCTGATCGGCTTTTTGGCTTCCAACCAGTCTGAGGATATAGTAACTATTCAACACTTCAGGTAAGTGGATTATTACCATTTATCTTCCAAAATCCAAACCAACCCTTAAGACAGTTGAGCCAAATCCGTACCTGTTTGACTGCTTCTTAAGGTGGAAGAGGGTACATAAATAATGCTGTTTATTACACCACAGCAGAAAGGGTAAAATAAGATGAGACGTACTTTATTTTTTGGGAAATTATTGAGCAGCAGCAGCATGACATACTCTGACTAATTAACCAACTAAAATCAACTCTTATAGAAGGGATAATATTTTACACAGTAAACAAATCATAGTGGGATCTCATACCGGTCCATAACAGTCAAATACATGTACCGTAGGTTCTCAAAGCTGCAGTGAAACTAACAACATAAAGGTGCATTTATTGTATAGTTACCCTCTTCTCGCCTCTTTGGTGCTTTAAGCCTTTAATCCACACAGTTTTTTCATTCCTGCTGTTGCAGAACAGAGAGTTAGAAATAGCTGACGGTATATTAAGATCTGAGGAAGCCGCTGCCCTTTGAAACCTGTAACATATGCCTCTTTTTACTCTGACAATAGGTTCGACCAAAGAGAGGATGTACAATAAGGTAGACCTTTGCTGCTCTAACCTATTATGTATTTTACGGGACGTTTTTGTCTTTCAGAGCCAGCTCTTCTTGTTGTAGCAGGAGGACAGACTGAAGGAGGACATCAGCGTGTATATCCATCATAAATATGCCGAAGGTATTCTCAAGAACTCAACATAAAATTAGTTATTGATTTCTTGTTTCTATCTGTCAGATTTTGGTCAACAAAGTTTAGAAATGAACAAATAAACCAACTCCTGTGTCTTGGTAAAGACTGTGGGTAAAAGGAGCAACAAAAGGCTGCGCTTCCTGTGTCTCTCTCCGAGACCTGCGGGGAGTCGAGGTGACACAGGAAAACATGTTGATCACAGCTCGGTAAGCAGCACTGAGGTCATCAAGAGCCTTTATAAATGAGACAGGCTGACCGTTACCCCGGCAACAGGCTACACTGATGAGCAGCCCGAGACCCCCAGACAATGTAAATGCGCACAAGTGTGTATGGCTGCACATTTTAATGTTTGAATCTGTCTGATTTATTTATTTTTTTTTCTTTAGGTTTATTTTTTAGTGATGCCTGTTTTATGTGAAAGCCCGGCTCCTCGTCGTCTTTGCTGTCTGAGCTCTCTTGGTTCTCCGCTCATAGCTCTAACTGCAGCATTATGGCTTGTTTTTTGTGTCATTTAGTCCAAAAGTAGAAGTGACAGAAAATTGGTCTCTATTAAGGTCTTTTTATCCTGGAAATCCGTCCAGACCATTTCTCAAAAACGATGGTTTGTTCACGACACATTGCTCAGGCTCAGTGCCGTCTGATGATATCATGTAACACAAAAAAAGAGACACTTTAGCCCAGCTGGACTAAGTTAATAAAACTAGTGAAACTGGAGGGATATACTGTAAAGGCTGATTGATGTGAAGATCACTGATGGTTTGATTTTGGTTTGCTGCAGTGTAAGTTCATTTATGAGGTAAATAAAAGCAGGTTAGCTTAGTTTCAGAGAAAGTCTTGTTGAAAACATTCCATCATGTTAATACTACAAACTTTTATATATTTCCTTTGAGATTTCATGTGATGGATCAACATGAAATAAGACAAATATGAAGGGGAAAGAGATGTGTATGTTTTCCACAAATAAAAGCCTAAAAACTGTGGTGTGCATTCATATTTCACTTCTTTTCATTTCACATCCCTATATTAAATCTAGAGCAACCAACTGACTTCAAAATCGCCTAAGTCACACCATCACCACAGTAAAACATGGTGATGGCAGTATAATGCTGTGGGGATGATATTTTTCAGCAGACCTGCCCAGAACTTTACCTTGCAGCAGGACAACTACAGCTGGAGACACAGTGACATGGTTTAGATCAGGGGTCTCCAACTCCAGACTAAACCTAACCCTAGTCTAAATGAAAATCTGTGCAAAGACTTGAACATTTATGTTCACAGGTGCTCTTCATTCAATCTGACCGACCTAGAGCAATTTTTTTATTATTAAAGTAGGGGCAACATTTTATGTCTCTAGATGTGTAAAATCGGTGGAGACATTTACCACCAAAACACTTTCAGCTCTAACTGCAGCGAAAGCTGAAGCTACAATCTATATACTAATTCACACCACATTTGTAAGATTTTTGTATTTTGTTTTGTATTTTGAAAACCATCTGGTATTTTCCTTCGACCGTTATTATGCACTACTTATTGTTGGTCTGTCATATAAAATAGATTTTTTGTTGTTGTAAATGAGACTGTTGAGGCTATGGCCTTTACTGAACGAACTGCATCTCCCAGCATCCTTTCACTGAACGAACTGCATCTCCCAGCACCCATTGCGCTGCCCTCGACCCATTCTCATTGGTCTGTGGCCAGTGATGATATCACAGAGCTGATAAAAGCAGCGCAAAGATTGAAATCTTCGTCTTTTGGTCCCCAAGCGGTGCAGTTAGGAGACGCTTTAATCCACTTCTAGCATTTCCCTTTTTCCGTTCAAACCTGCTGGACCAGGAAGAACTTCCCTTTTAAACTTAGAAGTGAATCGGCCGAGCAAACAGACTTTCCTGTACCAGGTAGTCCGCTGGCCATCAGAGCTCTATTGAAAACAGGCCCTCAGCGCCTAAAGTCGGACGTCTGCTTTTCTGACCTTGGTTTTGCGCAAACCGCTCCTTTAAACTGGACACTTTCAACGTTCTTCGTCGTGGACTGTGGAGAGCTGCCCCCACCAAGTAGGATTAAACTGATTTATATCTTCTGGGTGTGGGTAGAGGAGAGCTCTTGACGGTAAATATCCGTTTCTGTTGGTTAAAATAAGTCTGTCAACTTGTTAACCACTGTTATTCTTGGTCGTCTGTCGCTGTACACCGACCCTGAATGTGCATGCTTTTTGTGTTTTATTATTTGACTTTGGTTGCAACCAGAAGCAGTATATTATATTGTATTATTTCCTGGCTTGTTTATTGTCTCCTGCGGCCGGCGCGTGTCTGTTTAGACAGGTCGTGTGGCCTCAGTTGATCCCCTTTCTCCGTCGCCCCCGTTTCCTTTGTCCAAGCCACCATCGCTAATGAAAGTAGCCTTTGTTGAGTCACCACGCGGTCTTCCTTTGTCTTTCGTTGTGAACCGATCAACGCCAATTGATAAGGCTTGAGTTATTTATCGCGTTGAGGGGGTGAGCTGAACCCCCGCTCATTCGCTCGCTGTCTCCCACATACACAGCCGCGCACACACGCCCCCTTCCCTCGACGTTAACTTTGTTCTATATTTTTGCATGCGTTAGAATAGATGGAAATTATGAAGGAAATGTAATCTGTAAGGTTGACCTATTTCATTAATAAATTCCCTTAAGTAACGAGAAGTTTCCTGTGCTATTTCAGTGTGTGCTGTGAAGTTTGTTTTAACCCCGCGGACGAACTCTACGCCTTTTCAGAGAGACTGACAGTCTGGTTTAATTAAAATTCTCTCATTTATGAGATTGGTGCCCCGAAATCTTTAACAGGTTAAACTTGAACGTCATCAATAATTATATTAATATTAAATTATTGATTATAACTATTGATGCTCAGAAAACAAGACAACAACTTTTTATTATTAGTAGTTACAACAAGACGAAATGGGAGAATGTTCAAGGTGGACGAACACTTTTACCAAGCACTGTACATAATTGAACCGTTAACATGCCCGGTCTACTGCTGCTCTGCAAACATCTTCAAAGAAAGCTAACATCACAGCAGAGGCTGAAAATCTCTGGTTGGTTTAGTTTAGCTTTTGGCTTTTTAGCTGAGCCCAGCATGTTCTGGTTTAGCTTTTTACTGTTTTCCCCCAGTGAGTCCCAGTTTGGGATTTCAATTGTCCCCCCAAACACAATGAAAGTGTGTGTCCTGATCAGCTAAGCTGTTGTTGCCATTAACACTTTCTATGTTGGGTTGTGTTTGACTCTTGGATCAGGTTGTGCATAATTTACCAATCAGTTTCCAATTTGGACAACAGTGTTCTGTTGGTTGAGCTGCTACAAGAAGTGCCATCCTCTCTGAGGCGGATCCGTTCGGTGAGGGGGTCAACATACAGTATTCTTTGCTTCTCATTTAATCATGCATTTTCCGGTACTACTCTTAAAGGAGTCATGATCTGTAATTTTCACTTTTCCACGAGAAAAAAAATGTATGTTATGATTGCCTTACGATTATACACTGTCCGGGAAGCCGATATTTAAAAGTGAAGCGTTTGTTTACCCCTGGGTTCGTCGACCAGCCCACGTGCACGCGTACTCAAATACGTGATATCTGGCCGACTTGACGTCAAGTCGGCGCAGGATATACCATATATAGACATCGCAGACCTACCTATGCTGCAGGAAGCCAGCCCTCCCCCTCTCCCCCTCATATTCAGTCAATCGCTGCCATTACTGAATTCTAGTGATGGGAATTCCAGCTCTTTATTGGAGAGCCAGTTCTTTTGGCTTGGCTCACCATAAAGAGCCGGCTCTTTCAGCTCCCAAGTGGCTCCTCAGAGCTTCTGTTGTTTATAGTGCATTTATTATCAAAATTAATGCAAAACGATGTGTACCAAATGTACCAAAACAAGCGGGGGGGGGGGGATGAAAAAAAAACACGCTCCCAATGACGAGTCGACTCCCATCGTTCACTTCAAGGAGTTAGCTCTTAGAGCCGGTTCGTTCGCGACCGACACATCACTTCCGATTTGAAGTACAAACTCGACCGTGACAGATACAAAACTTAGTGCACACGTGAGTGGCTCTGTTGTTGACTGCCAGAATCAACATGGAAATATTTTTTCAATTTTTTTACGCCGGAATCCTTTACGAATTTGGGACAATATCAGTTGGCATCGAAGCTCCGTTTGGACAGAGGGGCCATTCCAACAATCAGAGACTTGCCTGCAATTGAAACGCTAAGGCTGTATTTTTATTGCTCTACTGTGTAACAAACAGCAGCTAACTGCTAATGTGGCTATTGTATGCTAGCGGGAGTAGTAGATATGGGTTAGATATGCTGAAGCGTTACCTGCGGTGTCAACCCTCGTCCTTCCTGCCACCAATCAACGCGCCCCTCTGTCAGGGGTGTGTGTGGAGTATGGACCCAAATGCAGACGCTGAAGGAAGGTGCAAGATGTTTATTAAAGGAGGCGGTGAAGGTGATGGTGATGATGATGACGACGACGACAGGAACGGAGAGACTGGACATCGGGCAGGACCGAGACAGCAGGGAAGGCACACCAGACATCAATAGTCATTAATGATCCGGCACTGAGTGGAGAGAAGTGACTGGTTTTAAAGGACGAGTCTTTCTGGGTACGCCCCTGGAAGCCTGGCGGACGACCAGGTGGGCGGCCCCTGAGGACCTGGAGGTCGGGCGGACGGCCCCGGTGGCGTCCTCTGGCTGGACGGAGGTCGGGCGGACGGCCCCGGTGATCCTCCCTTGAGGACCTGGAGTTCGGGCGGACGGCCCTTAGGTCCTCTTCTGAGGGTCAAGCAGCCGCTGAGGAGCTTGGCCGGTCGGCGGCGAAGAAGATGCCTGGCTGGTAGAGGTCGGCCGAGACGAAGAGAGTCTGGAGGCTCGGACGCCCTGCTGAGACGAAGAATCTGGAGGCTCGGACGCCGGCTGAGACGAAGAATCTGGAGGCTCCAGTGATGGGGACGGGTCCTCCCTGACCCTCCCTGGGAGCTCCAGCGACCCATGGGGAAATGTTGGTCGCTGGAGAGCTGCCGCTGTGACTGCTAAGAATGCAGCAGCCACAATAACGGCAGGTTCTGGGACTGGAGCTGGACGGGCTGGACCTCTGATTACCCCCTCAGAAGAGATCCCACCTTGGCAGTGTCGCCGTCTGCGACAAGGTGCTGGATCTCCCCTGGAGCAGAGGTAGGCCGTCTTGTCCCCATAGAAAAACTCGAACAGGTCCTCCTCCCTGAAGAGTCAGCTGGAGGAGGGACAAAGACGGCGGGGGAAAGAACCGGCGGCGCGTGCAGCGCGGAGATGCAGCCGACGTTGGTGGTCCGTGTGGGAGCGCCGCCCTGCTCCCCGCTCTCAGAAACTCCGGCTTGCCGGGACCGCCGCCTGCGGCCAGATGGTGGAGGCGGAGAGGGCGGACCGGTGATCTGGTCCAACGCCTCCTGACGAATCCTCTCCGCCTCGCGCCGCAGATCGGCGAGATCCCGGACAGAGAAGACACTCCGGAAGTGAGGGAGCACTCCGAGGATCTCCTCTGCTCCGGAGATGCGCACAGGAAGGTGAGGAGAGGCCGCGAGCTTCACCAGGTTGGCCCTGATGTCCTGCTGGAGGAGATCGTGGAGAGAAGTGACTGGTTTTAAAGGCCGGAGGTGAGTAGGATCAGGTGTGGTTGATTGGACAGGTGCAGACAATGAGGAGTGAAATAGGGCAGCGTGACACCCTCATTTGCATTATTACAATAACCGTCCATGACAGCCAAAATATCACATCAGATCTCACGAGACAATAATGCCTTCAGAAATAAGGGTCAGAGGAGCTCTGTGTTTATTTTTTTCAACTTTTCTTTTTCAGAAGGGCCTGAAAGACTATAATAGAGCGTGGGTATCCAAGATAATACTAGGTTATGACTCCGTTAAGTTGCAGTATTTTTCACTGCATAAGAGACTTCAGCCCCCCACAGCACACACATACTGCTCTGATGGTGAATAGTGCAGTGTCAGACATTAACCACACTGACATTGTCTGCTCTATAGCACAGAAGACAAGACATTAATACAATCTGAACATTTGGGTTGAATACAGTTTTCTTTAGCTACTATGTCCAAAGTGTGATCAGCTGTTTTTTTATCCACACTGTGGTCTGTAAGGGTGGACATGACTCTGTACAATGCATGAACCCGGTTCTAGCTGCTGTAAAAGTTTGTTTGTGTGTGTGCGTGTGTGTGTGTGTTGGCGTTATAAGCCAGGGTCACGGAGGAGTAATAGGATTGCTCGGCCTTACTCCTTCTCTGGACACTCTGGCAAAGACAGGCCTCCTAAATCATCCTCACGTCTCCGAGCAAGATGGAGGACCTAGCGTCCTCGAGGCGTCGCCCCTCCCCGCCTCCTTTCCTTTCCTCTCCTCGCTCGTCACAAGCGCTCGTCCAAATGGGAGTGCAGATATTGCTCACGGCCACGGTTTCCCCTCAACCTCCTGGAGGAATCAAATAATATCTAGTCAGCATTCCGTAAATATCCACAGAGAGAGACTGTACTCCAGTTCACCACAGCTGTGCCACAGTTTCTGTTCAAAGACTTGTCTGCTGATCTGCATTTACTTCTCAAGCTTTTCACCTTTATAGCTGTATAGCTTCTGTATTCATACACACATGACATGTATGGAAATAGCTTGCTATCACTTTAAAAGAGAGAAGCTGGTTATTGGCTGTCCTGTCTGCAACACATGAATGTAAGTAAGGTGCAGGAATAGGAGGTAGAAATATACACATTACTACTTTAACTTTTTTGATTTTCCTTATTGGGGTTCTTTGTGTTGACTACTAACTAAAAAAAGATACATGGTCTTCTGTTTTTCTACGACTCCCTGATTCAGTAGTTTTATGGTCTGCCTTTCTGAGCCAGAAGGGTTATGTGTGTCCCAGTTTTTTTTTTTTTTTACATTTAAAGGCATTTTTAACCTTTAGAGTTGAGAAAAAAAAAAAAAAAAAGCTCACAGTCAGGAGAGCGCCTGTGAACATCAAAGCAGCCTCGAACTGACTTTCTTTGAGGATCGTCCTGCATTTAGCTCCATACATCTTCCCTTTAACTCTGAACAGTTTCCCTGTACCTGGTGAAGAAAAGCATGATGCCACCACCACCATGTTTCTGCATGGGGATGGTGTAGCCAAGGTGATTCAGATTGAACTTCATTGTCATTACACGTGTACAAATACTAGGTATATAATACAGTTTAACATCTAATCAGAAATGCAAAGAGTAGTGAGTATATTTGTGCAGTAAAAGGACTCATATACAGATGAACATCCATGATGTAGCCCCAATAGTTCAATTTTGGCCTCATCTGAACAGACCCCCTCCTGCCACATGTTTACTGTGTCCTCTACGTGGCTTTTGGAAAACTGCCTACATTTTTTCAGCAATGTCTCACCTATTTCTACCTCCCTTTATAAAAGCCAGATTTGTGGAGACTGACAAACTGTTCCAGATTCTCCCACCTGAGCGATCGGTTTCTGCACTTCCCATTGTGGGCCTTTTAGCTGCTTGTCCAAGTCGGCCCATCGCTTTAGGTAAAGGGAAATGTCTGGGTAGGTTTGCGGTTGTGCCACAATATTTTCACATTTTCAGACGAAGGGCGCTGTGTGAGATGTTTGATCCTTGGGATGTTGCTTTCTAACCTAAATCTTTAAACTTCTCCATTTATCTCTGACCTGTCTGGAGTGTTCCCTGGTCTTCATGATGCAGTTTCTTCTCGAATGTTATCCAAGAAAACTTCTCAAACATAGATTTAAAAAGCACTCAACCTCTACATATATACAAAATTCGGTAGACTGTATTTTATTTAGGGCTATTAGAGTGAAGAGGCCCTGAAAAGGGAATTTGCTTTGCTCTTTCCATAAGGATAATTAAAACCACATCTTTTTTACCTTCACTTTCCAGTTATGCACTTCTTTGTGTTGGTCTATCCCAGAGAATCCCAATATGAGACACTGAAATCTGTGGTTGGAATAGGACAAAATGTGAAAAAGTTCAAGATGTCTGAATACATTTGCAAGGGGCTTTATATAAATATACAAAGGTTTAATGCTTGCAGTACTCAGCAAAATATTTGTATCATGATGAAAGGTTGAAATATTTACTTTCCCTGCATGTGTTTCAGTTTGAGATGTAAGTAAGTAAGTCATCTTTTTGTATAGCACCTTTCACATACAGAAGCCACAAAGTGCTTCACAACACAGTAATATATAAATATTTTAGAATTAACACACAATATAAAAGGCCAAGACAACACAAAAATCATAGCATGTGTTGTTGCAGTCTCCGCAGTCATCCAGGAACAGCAATTTCCCAGTAAAGAATCAGCACTGGCAGAGAAGTTACATTTTCCCGAACCCCCCCCAAAAAAAACAGCCAAACCAAACTTTCTAGAATCTGTACAACAAAATCCAAAATCTGTATTTTTGTTTCTTGAATAAACACCTGATAGCTCTGTTCTATGCAAATGTCTGCATTTAAAAGAGAGAGCCTGCAGACCTTAATGAGCTGTTGCTGCTGAGTGACTGACAGGAAACATGGCCGCAACCAGAGAGCTGTCAGCTGAAACAATGGGAAGGATTCTAAAAGTTCATTAAAGAGGAAAATGTATTAAAAAAAACAACCCAAAAAAATCCTCTGTCAGCACTGTCAGAAATGTCAAACAGCTACAATAAAAATAGAAGACATGCAAAAGGTAGACATGCAAGTAAACAAAAGATGACGTCAAAGTGTCGGTACAGAAAATTGAAACC
Organism: Valencia hispanica; assembly: GCA_963556495.2. Lineage (NCBI taxonomy): Eukaryota > Metazoa > Chordata > Actinopteri > Cyprinodontiformes > Valenciidae > Valencia > Valencia hispanica. The sequence goes on along the minus strand of OY747701.1, from coordinate 14,810,144 downwards.
GGTATGAAATGGAAAATGAGCAACTGGGGGAATAAACAAAAGCAGGTGCCAGTGTTTGTGGCTGAATTATAACCAAAGAGACTGAAATATGATCTAGAGTAAAGCCAAACAGTCTTACGGAGGGCTAAGAAGAAGAAGAAGCTGTCATTGAGTTCCTGAAGCCAGGGAAAACAGGCCTACATTTAAAGCAGGGGCCCCTAACCCTGATCCCCAGGGACCAAACATGTCTAGATGTGTCCCTGCAACAGGACACCAGATTCAAATGATTGTCTGTCCTCCCTCAGCAGACCTGTTAATCCCCCATTCATTTGAATCAGGCATGCAGGACAGTGGGCCCAGAGGACCAAGGTTTGGGACCACTGACTTAAAGGACTAGAAGAGACGGGAACTCAGGGATTCTGACATTTTGGACAATTTTCTCACTCCATCCACGGAAAGGTTTTCCAAACAGCGAGGACATTTCTCCAAATATCTGTGAAATGTTTCCTTGTCACAAAGGAAGGATGATTTCTTTTTTTTTTAAGTTCATAATGATCAATTATGTGGTTACTTCTAATCAGACAGAACAATAATCAAAGGACTTGAAAATATAAGCAGCCAGCTGCTGTATGAGGAAGAGAAGAGATTCTTGATGAAAAATTGTTTTACATTTCTGAAGTTTTGCCCTCAAAGCCCTTTTCTTGTACCAAATTAACAGTTGGTACTGATTTCTACCCGATAATCCTTTCCCTCCCCAGTAGAGAGATACAGTCCTTTACAAAGGTTTTTCTACCCCACTAACAAACACGGGTTTTATAGGGACTTTATGTAGCAGACCAACAGTGTGGTGGAAGGATAAGGATGCATGGTGTTCAGTATTTCAAACAGTATGCTAAGTTTCCCACTGCTTAAGTAGCACTGTTTAATTCAGGATCTGAAAACAGAGAAAGGGACAACTGTAAATCTACCAAGACGTGGCCGTCCACCTCAACTGAAACGCTGGGCAAGGAGAGCATTAATCAGAGAAGCAGCTAAACGGCCCATGGTAACTGAGGAGGAACTGTAGAGGTCCAGATGTCAGGTGGGAGACCTGTAGGGGATAAAGTAAACGTCTGGAAGAAGGTGACTGCATGCAAAACCCTGTGCTGCACAAAACGAACACTGCAGACAACCCGGAACGCACCGTTACCACTGTGAAACATGGTGGCGGCAGTGTCATGCTGTGGGGAGGCTACTCTTTTGCAGAAGAAAAAAGCCGGACAGAGATGAAGGGGAAATGAACGGAGCTAAACAAGAGGCAATCCTGATAGGAAGCCTGTTAGAGGCTGAGAGCGGGCCGGAGATTCAGCTCCCAGCAAGACGATTATCCTTAACATACCGCCTGAGCTACAGTGGAAGTTCAGACCTAAATTCAATTGAGAATCTGTGGCAAGACTTGAAAACTGATTTTCAAAGTCTCTCTTGACTCAATCAGACAAATAGATTCAGCTGTTTGGCAAAGAAGAATTGACAGAATTTCAATCTCTGGATGTTCACAGATGATAAGATACACACAGTGTGCTACGAGCAGAATACCGAAAGCCAAATTGTTGAGCATCAACTCACTTTTATCTATTATTCGTGTGTTTAAGCTTTGTGAAGAAACAAAACCAGCACCTTTATCCCTAAAGGGATAATGCAACCGCAGGACAAGATTGCAATGTCATATTAAAAAGATGCATTTCATAGGATAATTATTTTACATAAGCTCCATTTTGAAGCAGACATTTTGAAAGGTTTACAGCACAACATTTCACTGTTAAGAGTTTGGAGTTACTTTGCTGATTAAAGCATAGTATTACTTTGAATAAATACAAAACATTGATCATCAAGGGAAATGTAATTAAACTCATTAACATGCCATTTATTAAAAAGGCTGGTTTGGTGTTGATACTTTTTTATTAGCAAATTAGTTCACTAATGATACTCATGCATCCCAGCATAATGTGCTTTTCAGTTGGAGCAGCATTTACATGAACAACATGCAACAGACTGCTCATGCTGATACCGGTGCAAATGTTCAAATATCAGCATCCATCGTGGCCGCATCAGAGTAAGGCAGCAGCTAAGTTAAATAGAGGCTCTCTTTGTTAGGGATCAGTGCTTTAAAAAAGGGGCCGATGCTTTGATTAAACTAGTTGTTTTATTATGATGTGATTCAAAGCTGCTTTCAGACTATCAATTAAGCAGATTTAGACAGCTATCGCGTGACAGTAATTAAGCTCCACAATGCTAAATTTATCCCATCTGCAGCAGATAATGCGTGACGCTGAGAATGCACCGTGAACTCTCAGCTGTTCCTCATTGTTCATTCAAGCCTCCCAGACTTATCGGCAAGATTAGCACAGCAGCTTTATTCCTCCATCTTCCTCCGGGGGTATGATGGAATCATTAATTCAGAATATTTATTTATTTAGCAGACTTCCTTCCTTCACATCGACGGTTTTTTTTTTTTTTCTTCCATTTGGCTTTGCAGCGCTGATCCCACATGTCTCCATATTCCGGTCACCATGACAGTTAGAACAAGAAGAGGCAACCCAAGTTTTCTGTCTTCACAGCTCACTGACGCGCACGCTAGACAAAGGAATTTTGGATGATTAAAAGTTTTAGCCCTATTATTATTTTAATTTTAATCAAGCATATTGGCTTTTGAATGTAATGTTGCACATTAAAACCACAGTGAAATCACAACAAATCCAAAAAAGGAAACAGGTTTTAAACAAAATGAAACCCAAGGGTTTCATACAATATTTCACCACAGCAAGATTAAAAATACATGCAGAAGAAAATACAAGTAAACTATCCATCCGTTGTCAATACCTGCTTATCCTTACAGGGTGGTGGAGCGGCAGGTGGCTTTCTCTAGCAGTCATTGGGTGAAAGGTCACCGGTCCTTCACAGACAGGTAAACTACTCACAAACTTTCAAAAAATTAAGAAAACAACAATAAACCATATAACAAGCAGGAATCAAATGAAACAATCTAATAATATAATCACAGAAGTATATAAACAGACATTTACATACTCTGTATAAAAACATACTTTACCTCATTGTTTGACAATAGGTCAGACTAAGTTTTGCTTGTTTTAGGTCAGTTAGGATCAGAGGTGGGTAGAGTAACCAAAAACTGTACTTAAGTAAGAGTAGCACTACTTCAGCATGTTGTTACTCAAGTAAAACGTGGAAAGTTTGTGGCCTACTCAGGTATTTAGCAATTGATTATAACATCTGATTTGATATTATAAAAACAACCCAATCAGATAGATAAAAATCTAAAATTATGTACAAATTCTGGTATTTCAAACTATAAAATAAAACGATAATATAGAAAAACCTCTCCAACTGAATTTTTTTCAACCAAAATTATTTTTAAATCTAATATTTGCAGTATATAATCTATCTAAATTCGGCAAAAAAAGAAACGTCCTCTGACTTTCAACTGTTTTTACTTTCAGTAAACTTAATGTGTGTAAATATTTGTATGAACACTAAAAGAGTCAACACCATAAGACATAAACTAAAAATGTTTCACAGACATGTGACCAACAGAAATAGAATAATGTGTCCTTGAATGAAGGGAGGCTCAAAATCAAAAGTACCAGTCAGTATCTGGTGTGGCCACCAGCTGCTTGAAGTACTGCAGTGCATCTCCTCCTCATGGACTGGACCAGATTTGTCAGTTCTTGCTGTGAGATGTTACCCCATTCTTCCACCAAGGCACTTGCAAGTTCCTGGACATTTCTGGGGGGAATGGCCCTAGCCCTCACCCTGCGATCCAACAGGTCCCAGACGTGCTCAATGGGATTGAGATCCGGGCTCTTCCCTGGCCATGGCAGAACACTGACATTGCTGTCATGCAGAAACTCACGCACAGAACGAGCAGTATGACTGGTGGCATTGTCCTGCTGGAGGATCATGTCCGGATGAGCATGCATAAAGGGTACCACATGAGGGAGGAGGATGTCTTCCCTGTACCGCAAGGCATTGAGATTGCCTGCAATGACAACAAGCTCAGTCCGATGGTGATGTGATATACCACCCCAGACCATGACGGACCCCCCACCTCCAAATCCATCCCGCTCCAGGGTACAGGCCTCGGTGTAACGCTCATTCCTTCGTCGATAAACACGAATCCATCCATCAACCCTGGTGAGACAAAACCGTGACTCATCAGTGAAGAGCACTTTCTGCCACTCCTGTCTGGTCCAGTGAAGGTTGGTTTGTGCCTATAGGCGGCGTTGTTGCTGATGATGTCTGGTAAGGACCTGTCATACAACAGGCCTACAAGCCCTCAGTCCAGCCTCTCTCAGCCTATTGCGGACAGTCTGAGCACTGATGGAGGGATTGTGTGTTCCTGGTGTGACTCGGGCAGTTGTTGTGGCCATCCTGTACCTGTCTCTGCGTGATATTCGGATGTTCCGATCCTGTGCAGGTGTTGTTACACGTGGTGTTCCACTGCGAGGATGATCAGCTGTCCTTCCTGTCTCCCTGTAGCGCTGTCTTAGGCGTCTCACAGTGCGGACATGGCAATTTATTGCCCTAGCCACATCAGCAGTCCTCATACTACTGTTCACATGATCTCCAAATGACACAGCAGGCTCAGCAGATGGAAAATAATATTAAACAACAAAACTTGTGTTCCAAACCAGAATACTCACTCAAACATAAGCTGGTTAAAAGTTACTCGCTGTCGGTAGAGAGAACTTTTACTCAAGAGGAGCAGTACTTCACAATAATCTTCTAAAGTAAAAAGTACAGTGTAGTAAATCTGCTCCTAGATGTACATTTTTAAACATTTACTGCGGTAAATATAAATAGTTACTACCCACCTCTGGTTGGGATTGACAAAATTATTTCTATTTGCAAAAACAACAGAAGAATGAGAGAACATTTAGTTTTTTTTCCTTTCTTCAAATTCAGATGTTTAAACACTAAGATTACTAGGGCTTTCAATGTAGGAAACATCCAGATGGCATCGCTTTCCAACCCTCTGATTGGTTAATTCCCAAAGTTTGAGTTAAATGGAGGCTGAAGCTTCTAGACATTATCCACAGAGTCTAAATACAGACACGTTACAATCCACAGATTAAAAGAAAATGTCTTTGGTTTTCAGCCAACAATACCAAACAAAACAGTTTTATAATCTGTGGTCATAGGTTGAATGATTTACCCAGGGCCGTTTCTAGCATTGTGGAGGCCCTATTCAAGATTTTGTTCCAGGGCCCCCTACTTTGCCAAACTGCAATTTAACGATGGCCTACCTTAGCAGCTAATGGGGATCTTAATAAATCATAATGTTTCATATGTGAGAGCTAAGGCACGCACATTTGGCCTTGCTCATTGGACCAGGCCACCAAGGCAGAGTAGGAGTTTGCAAAGACCGTGATGATGATATTAAATTAATTAATTAATTTAAATTTTAAAAAAAGACCACGATGATGATATTAAATAAATTCATTAATAAAAATAATAAAAAATTAAAAAACAAACGTGATCAGGCCAGGCCAGGCCAGGCCAGGCCACTTTGACACGCAGGCCACCGGGAAATCTCCCGGTGCTCCCAATTGCCAGGCCTGGTCAGAATGATGATTGAAACATTGATGGTAGTAAACTGAGTTAAGCTGTCACGACGTTAATAATTAACGGTTATTAACGTTTATGGCGAATTAGCATTTCTTAAGCGAAGTAGCTAAAAACTTAGTGTTACACCAACCAACCGTAAAGCCACCCTCCATTTAAATAAAATCAATGTCTTACCTTTCTCCTTAGATATTCTCTCTTCCTCCACTTTTTTCTTTTTCCTTTTTCTGTGATCCACTCGGATAACTCCGTTTAGATGCCATGATAGGCAACCTCACTGTCACTAGGCTGCGACGTGAATGAACCTACAGCCGGCCTGTTCATCTATCCAATAGGAGGATAGCCTACTGATGCACGTCCACTGCGTGCCAGACAAACAGTGGAGTGGAGAACAACAGTTCTGGCCTAAATGTGTCACAAAATAGCTTATCTCACTGTGGCTTATTGCTATTATAGCAATAATAATAATAATAATAAAATAATAGTAATAATAATAACAATAACAACAATAATAATAATAATAAGAAAAATTATTATTGGCTGCACAGTGGCGCAGTTGGTAGCACTGTTGCCTTGCAGCAAGAAGGTCCTGGGTTTGAATCCCAGCCTGGGGTCTTTCTGCATGGAGTTTGCATGTTCTCCCTGTGCATGCGTAGGTTCTCTCTGGGTACTCCGGCTTCCTCCCACAGTCCAAAAACATGACTGTTAGGTGAATTGGTTTCTTAAAAAAAAAAAAATTGCCATTAGATATGAGTGTGTGTGGTTGTTTGTCCTGTATGTCTCCGTGTTACCCTGCGATGGACTGGCGACCTGTCCAGGGTGTACCCCGGCTCTCGCCCCTTGACTGCTGCAGATAGGCACCAGCAACCCTGCATAGGAATGACGGGTATAAAAAATGGATGGATAATTATTATTATTATATTATATATATTATAATCATTAGCAATTACTATTATAATTAATAATTATTGCCAAAACACAATTTCACTCATTCTGTTCACTTCATTCACCATGGAATTGCAACAATATCACGTGTAAACAAAGGGAGTGTCGCGCCAGTAATTCCAGTCCTGCCAGGGCGTTAGTTCCAAAAAGTCTGAGACTGGGAGATACCACATTTCAAGGTGGAGGGAGGATAAAGTGTTGGGTAAGATAATACCTAGAGAAATCGATTGTGTTGTTCTGATTTTCATTTGTACTGAATCTGATTTTCATTTGTACGCCCCTTAAATGTATTAAGTAATAGAGTAATCAATACAAATTGACACAGAGTAATTCCATAAATGTATATAAAAAAACGAAAGATTAAGTTTTCCCCTGTAGCCAAGGTATGGGAGCTGCCAGATAACCCATTGGCCTACAGCAGCTTGGGGGGCCCCCTAGTGGCTTGGGGGCCTTATGCAACCGCATAGGTTGCACATAGGAAGGAACAGCTATGGATTTACCTCTACAACATGTATGGTGTTATCATCCTCACACTTCCATATATGAAAAACCAAAAAAAAAAAAGATGAAATACAATAACATTTTTTTTTTTTAACAATACAAGAAACAAGTTCTGTACCAACATGAGTTGAAAGGTCACTCAGAATGGAAGAAGCTAGTTCAACAGAAGCTCCACAACAAGCCAGATTACAGTTTTCAAATGCACACAGGGACAAAGAGCATAATTTGTGGTCTGACGAAGCGAGGCGACCTATAGACCTGACTCAGTTATACCAGTTCTGTCAGGAGGAAGGAATGGGACAACATTCCTGCAAACTGTTTGGAGAATCTTGTGGAAGGAAACCCAAAAAATTTAATCCTGATGTTAACTTCACAAAATCCAAAAGGAAATATCTGTAAGCTTCTATATTAAAAAACTGAAATGTTTAGTCGGATGTATTAACAGTGAGAAAGAGGTTTTTTTTTTTTACTGCAGTGCACAGTATGTAAATATTTGGGTTCAACTGTACTACCCTTATGCACCTGAAGTCATGGTCAGTGTAAAACGCAGTGTTAGAACCTAACTAATTTATACTAAATTCATTTGAGAGATGATATTTTCCTAAGTTATTTATATTTCACTTAATTTTGTTAAGTACATATTAACTGATTTATTTGGCTTTTTAGCTGCTACTTGCATAATTTAGTCTTAGAAATATTGATTAAAATTTACCCAAGGTAAATGTATGCAAATTGTTACACTAAATTAATGTGTTGGATTTGAACTTTAGTTATTTTTTAAATCAGTGCACCCAGCTAAACCGAGGCAGAGCCCTTTGGGTCCAATAGAACCAATTATCAGGAGCAGGAGTGAGTCTGTGCTTATCAACTGGTGTGTTTTATTGAAATATAACATGAGAAAAAAGGGGAGAAAAGGAGATGAAAGCAGCTTGCTGTATATTTACAAAGAGCAACCAAAGCTCCTGTCCATCCATCAGAACAACTGCCAGTTTTTCCCTCTGCAACAAACAGAAAGTGGAAATCAAGCATTAATCCAGTTTGGACGTCGCATTCGAATCGTTTCCAAAACAAAATAAGTGAGTTATTGTTCTGCATTATTATTTCCTGGACATGGAAAACAAGCAAAACAAGGGTTGGAATACAGAACGAGGAGAACAGGACAAACAGGATGCTGAACAGATGAGGGGACAGATTACAACCTGGCTTAAAGCTGGGCGCTCCACACCATCAGAGACTGAGAACTGATTTATTAAAACCAGACCACAATGAGTTGACATGTCCCACGTCTAAATAAATACCTTAAAACAGAGAATGTTTGAGCAGATCAGGTACCAGTGATCATCACCTCTTGAGGCTAATCAGACATCCGTTTGAGTCCATTCTTTTTTTTCCATTTGCTTTAGGGATGCAGAACAGACTTTAAAACCCCTTTTTTCTCCCATTTTCACCTCCATCGCCTCTTTACTCTCCTATAGTTCAATATTGCAGAAACAGAACCATTTGCTCTCAGACGGCGGGTTTACTCGTGCCGCATAGAGAATACTGAAGTAGAATGAGAGGCAGGGATCAGGCTCCTCCTATTTAAGCATCCCCCAATTTTGGTTTATAAAGTCCTTCCTGCTTTCAAGACTTAGCGTCTGTGAACCTCGGTTTTCAAGTTTTGGTGCAGATTCTGAAATGTAGCTTAAGAGCTTTAACCGGGCCGTGCTGCCTCATTCATTCTAACCCATGACATTGCAGCTCTGGCTGCAGCTCTAGGGATGTTGAAGGCGAACTTCTGCTCCAGTCTCAAGGCCTTTTCAGCTTCAAACAGGCTGAATTCATCTCCATCCATCTTTCCATCAACTCATCTTCTCGGTCTATGCTGAAGAAAAGAATCCCCACAGCATGATTCTGCCACCACCGTATTTCACTGTGAGGAGTTTGTTTTAAGGATAATGTGCGGTATTTGTTTTCTTGCATAGAGCGCTGCATGTAGACCAAAAAGAACTATATTTAATATTAATGCTTTCCACTTTATTTGTATTTACTTGCAACCGATACACCATCCTCCTGGTCTTGTGTTTGTGCCTCATGTGTTTTCACCACATGGTTCATCAGAAGAGCTTGGACTAGGGGGACTGGGTTGAATCAGACTGTATATATGCACTTAAATATGGCAAAATCAGACCTGATTTAAAATATGTGAAGAGGACAGAATTAGAAACATTTGCTGAACCCAAGTTATTGTTTTTGCAAGTTATAAAAAGGGAATTTATTAGAATGAACCCAGCGCTCGTTCTAAGAACTCCCATTAATAAAAAAAATAAGTAAAAAGTTTTAGATGTTTGGATTCAAAATTCAAAACATGCTGCAACTTAACACAAGACATTTTATAAAAGTAAAAAAAAACAACATCCAGCTACTTGAATATTTCTGCACAGAAAATACATGGTGCAGCTACTGGCATCAAAGCGCTGCAGCTGTCTAAAAAGGACAAGAGCCAAATGGGTTTTTATTGTGGATAATTAAGTCATAACATATACCACATTGTTATAGCAGACAGAACTAAATGGGAAAGGATTCTGTTTTAAACACATGGAAACATCCAGTCCTCATTACATCAGCAGCACATCTATTTACCTCCAGGATTAAATCATTATTTTGCTCCAGGTGACAAAACTGTGTAATATCCATTGCTTCTGAATTCACAAGGTGTATTCTTCAAAATATACCTACTGCAGTGTAAAAGCAAAAATCCACCACTGATTCTTGAGGAGGAAGTAACAGAATCCAAGCAAGATGAACAAGTATTCATTCACAGCTCTGGGACTGTCCCCGTTGGTGAAACAGCAAAGTACTGAGTCTGGTCCAGGCTTTTCTAAAGATTCTTATTAAGAGTCCAATTCTGAGCAATACCCACCACACTCCTTGGAGATTTTTGCAGCATACAAATAAAAATAAAAAAAACAACAACCTCCAAACCAAAAGGTAAGCCTCAGAGTTCTTCCCCACAAGAAGAGATCATCTTTGTCCATGTCCTAGCTGTGTCAGAGGAAACAAAGGCTGCCTTGGGAAAGTCGGGTCATTGCCTGGCCGTGGGAGATGGATGCTGCCTCAGCCTCCAAAGGTTTGAGAAGGTCTGCACTGATGAGCGAATCATCCCTTCCACATCCTGCTGTCCAGTCAGGAAATATGGTCCAGGAGGACTAACTGCTACAGACCTTAAGCTCTTAGCTCCTGCTTCATCATACAGACTGATATTGAATTTTGATTATATATACCAAGGTAACTTCTGAACTTTTTTTGTGTTTGGAAAAAAGCCTAAAACAATACAGCTCGTCTATCCTCAGTGGGATACTTATTTCCCCTGTGTACACTATGTAATATACACAGTCTGGGGTTACTGTATAAATTGCAGATTAGATATCTCTACTTTCTTGAGCACAAGGTATGATCTGTAAGTCATGTTTAATAAAACTAACAAAAAAGCAGGTATGCATACACCACCTGGAAATCAAGAACTACTGTTAGTAGAAACTTCTGTTTTTATTAGGCTGCGTATGTTGGTAGGTAGAACAAGGGTTTGAATTTAGGCTTCTTAAATAGCAGCTATCATAGAACGCATGAACCAATGACGAAAACAATGCTTTAAAAAAATACAACAGAATTTGCCACAATAAAGTATCATTAAAAATACATGGGATCAGCCTAATATAAAGTTTGTTGTGAGCACCTATTCAGTTTACAAGAATTACGATTGCTAATCATCATCTCTTAGCATGTGAGATAGTGTGCGTATATACAGGTCCTTCTCAAAAAATGTGCATATTGTGATAAAGTTCATTCTTTTCCATAATGTAATGATAAAAATTAAACTTTCATATATTTTAGATTCATTGCACACCAACTGAAATATTTCGGGTCTTTTATTGTTTTAAAACTGATGATTTTGGCAAACAGCTCATGAAAACCCAAAATTCCTATCTCAAAAAATTAGCATATCATGAAAAGGTTTTTTAAACGAGCTATTAACCTAATCATCTGAATCAACTAATTAACTCTAAACACCTGCAAAAGATTCCTGAGGCTTTTAAAAAATTCCAGCCTGGTTCATTACTCAAAACCGCAACCATGGTTAAGACTGCCGACCTGACTGCTGCCCAGAAGGCCATCATTGACACCCTCAAGCAAGAGGGTAAGACACAGAAAGACATTTATGAATGAATAGGCTGTTCCCAGAGTGCTGTATCAAGGCACCTCAGTGGGAAGTCTGTGGGAAGGAAAAAGTGTGGCAGAAAATGCTGCACAACGAGAAGAGGTGACCGGACCCTGAGGAAGATTGTGGAGAAGGACCGATTCCAGACCTTGGGGGACCTGCGGAAGCAGTGGACTGAGTCTGGAGTAGAAACATCCAGAGCCACCGTGCACAGGCGTGTGCAGGAAATGGGCTACAGGTGCCACATTCCCCAGGTCAAGCCACTTTTGAACCAGGAACAGCGGCAGAAGCGCCTGACCTGGGCTACAGAGAAGCAGCACTGGACTGTTGCTCAGTGGTCCAAAGTACTTGCATGTCATTCGGAAATCAAGGTGCCAGAGTCTGGAGGAAGACTGGGGAGAAGGAAATGCCAAAATGCCTGAAGTCCAGTGTCAAGTACCCACAGTCAGTGATGGTCTGGGGTGCCATGTCAGCTGCTGGTGTTGGTCCACTGTGTTTTATCAAGGGCAGGGTCAATGCAGCTAGCTATCAGGAGATGTTGGAGCACTTCATGCTTCCATCTGATGAAAAGCTTTATGGAGATGAAGATTTCATTTTTCAGCACGACCTGGCACCTGCTCTCAGTGCCAAAACCACTGGTAAATGGTTTACTGACCAGGGTATTACTGTGCTCAATTGGCCTGCCAACTCTCCTGACCTGAACCCTCTGGATGAGCTTAATGCCGCAATCGAAGCATCCTGGGCCTCCATAACACCTCAGCAGTGCCACAGGCTGATTGCCTCCATGCCACGCCGCATTGAAGCAGTCATTTCTGCAAAAGGATTCCCGACCAAGTATTGAGTGCATAACTGAACATAATTATTAGATGGTTGACTTTTTTTGTATTAAAAACACTTTTCTTTTATTGGTCGGATGAAATATGCTAATTTTTTGAGATAGGAATTTAGGTTTTCATGAGCTATATGCCAAAATCATCAGTTTTAAAACAATAAAAGACCTGAAATATTTCAGTTGGTGTGCAATTAATCTAAAATATATGAAAGTTAAATTTTTATCATTACATTATGGAAAAGAATGAACTTCATCACAACATGCTAATTTTTTGATAAGGACCTGTATATATATATATATATATATATATATACAATGTTTATATATCTATGTGTGTGCGTGTGTATGCAGGAAGTAGTTTTAAAGGTAATTTTTTTTCTTCCAGTATGTGACTCAATAAGTAAAAGTTGCAATTTCTTTAGTTTTATGTTTTCTATTATGTATAAGTTGTATAAGTCTAAGTTGAAATTTTAAAATAAAGTTTCGGTTCAGAACTCTCCACGGTCAAAACAGAGATAGACAAACTAGTATTGCAGAGGCGGGTGGTAGCTAATTACATTTACTGGAGTAACTGATTGAAAAAAATAAATAAATGTACTTTTAGGAGTAATTTTACTACACCTTTCTTTTTACTTTTACTTGATTAATGTTATTATATTACATTTCTGGGTGCTATACCCAACACAAGTAACTTCAGTGAATGAAAAAAAAAAAGAAAAAAAAATATATATATATTTTAACCGAAAATACATGAGACAGACTCACACCTACAGATAATGTTAAAGTGAGACTCTTGTTTGTACACAGGTTCTGTTCTGACGTTATTTTCCATCAGCTAATAGAGTGTACCATTTGAAGATAGTGACCATACAGTAAAAAGCATACATTGTCAACTGAAGTACTTTACCCTGTTCTGTGCGTTAGTTTTATACATTTTTCAATGGAAAAAAAAAAACATTGTTACATTGCATATTTATCATGCTTGAATTTGTTATTTTGTAAATAAGCAGTCTATTTGTATTTATTCTTTAAAATACCAGAATTTAATAAATCTGATCTTTTTAAATCAATCTGACATTTTTAAATATTACACAAATGTTATTACTCAGCACTTAAGTAGCCAAGTACTTCTTTACTCTTACCTGAATGAAAATATGTTGAAGTAATTCTACTCATACTTGAGTAAGTCTTCATTAGTAAATACCAGTTTGTTATAACTGTGTCACTATAAAGAGCAAAAGATCTACATTTAAATGTATGTATTAACAAAATACAACAATTTTTTTTAAAGAAACTATTATATTATTGCAGCAGTAGGAATAACTTTTTGCTGTTTTTAAACAACAAAATTGGATGATAAAACTAGATCATATGTATTTTACTTTACATTTGGTGTAAATACTGTGAAAGAAGTGGGTCACCCAAGGTTATCAAACCATGAGAATCCGATGCCAGGCCGTTGCCACCTACAGTTGAACCTTTAATTCCACTCGGTTACTGAGCTCCCGGCTCATCGTGGATTGAAACTTCAGGCATTAGTTTGCTGGATCCGTCTCGGATTTTCCACGTTCCGTCCTTGTGATGACACCAGATGAGCTTACGGGAGACAAAACCAAGAGCAAAGGAGCTCCTTCCTGCTACGCCTCAATTATAACACAATAAGTCATCCACTTGTGTTATGATTTTTTTTTATTATTATTATTATTATTATTGTGAGAGAAATATGCTTTTACAATGCTCACCCCCCTCCCCTCAAGGACGAGGGGTAATACATAAATAAAACATTCTTACAAAATGCTGCAATAAATCACAAATCATACTATTTTTTGTTTCGTTTTTTTTTTATACAGTTGATTGGTTTTATACATAGATCATATTTACATTTTTTGCCCTTTTCTTTTTACAATGCTGAGAATGAACAGTGTACCCTTTATATAGTACAAACATTTTCCTTCGATTGAAAGCAGAGGTATAAAAGCTCTCCTCTCTGACCTGAGAAGACGCTGGCTTCTACTCTAGTGCATTTTATCGTCGAGATTTAAGGCTACGCGGGCTTGACCTGATGCACAGACCCCTGTCCTACGCACAGGCTCATCATCATCATCATCACCATCATCATCGGGGAGGGAGCTCATTTTCCTGAATCGCGTCTGCTGATTGTCCCTAGCAGACAGGCCCCCCCCCCCCCCCCCCCCCCCCCCCTTCCCCACTTACATTAAAGCTGCTGCTGACTGCCTGCGTTGAATAACCAATTACAATCTGACAACTTATTTGTTCCCTCAGTCAGTTACAAATGCTGCAGGGGAAAATGTCACAGAGCGTGAGAGCCCACGCTCATCACATTATCTCCCGTACGCCGATGACCCGCTGAGAAAACTATGTCAATTTCTCACCGCGGATAGGCGCGCAGGAAGGAGGGGAGTCTGTACTCGCTGTTTGTTTTGGTGGTTCTGTGAGGGAGGAAGTTGGTTTAGTTATAGGTGCAGCGCTCCCTAGTGGTCAAAACACATGAGCACCTAATTAAAAATAAAAAAATAAAAAATGCCCCGTCTCTGTTTCTGTGACCGGTTACACCAATTCCATAAACAAAAGGACACGAAGCAAATAATTGGCCGGCACCGTGAGCCTCTTACAAGACGTACTACAACAACCCCGCCTGGACGCAGAGTCCAATCCTGCACGCAGACACAGGCCAGTTAACAAACAAGCACTTAAACAAAAGAGGCAGCGAGAAAGCAAAGCGTCGACTCTGCTCACGATTACTGCAAATTCGACAGTTTTTCTCTCATAACCTAAGGTTTTTACTTCCTACCTGTCCAGCAGGTAACTGCGCAGCATAAAAGATCTAGACTTAGAGGTTCTCAACCAACGGATTAAACATTAGGGCAATCAGAGCTGAAAACACTCTATAAAACCTAACATCCTCATCTGTATATCCTTTTTCTGCACTTAAACACACCATCTCTCTTTGGATCGTCATTGACTTGGATTTAAAACAATAAGAAAAAACACAATGTTGCTATTAAAAAAAAGTATCAATGTTTTAGGACCAAAGTGCTTAAAAACACTAAATGAACTATATGAAATGATGGGAGGTTTCAGTTAATAAAATCAAAAAGTGGCATTTTTCCCCCCTCTATCTTTATCAACAGATGTCACTCTTTAAAACCACCAGCAGCTTCTTTCTGCAGACTTTCTTATTCAGAAAAAAGAAAAAAAAGAAAAACTGAAAAGAACGTCCAACGCTTTAACAGCACCCATTAGTATGCTACCTGCAGAGTTACACGCAATTAAAACACCAAGGTAAGTCCCCCCCACCCCCCTTCCCCCCCACTCCCCTCCCGTTGTCTGGGCTCGGATGAAAGATGAGGGCTGCATAAAAGCTCATTGACAGGCAGATAACAGCAGGATCAAGCTAATATCCATCCAAGGTTCTACAACACACTAAAAGGATATGAATTGAGCCATTTGACATGGAGAGATAGTGCGGTTCTTAATCCTTTCATTACAGTGGAGTCTTAAGAGTTTCACCCCAAAATGGAGACATCCCTAATTTAAATAAATTAAAACCTCATCAGGAATCATGATGGATGGCGTAAAGCCGTCTGTGAGGACTACTTAACTCGTCATTCGCCACGTCCGTTTAGCTTACCGTCTGGTGGCAACAGAACCGAGCGGCTGTAATCTAAATGTGCTTTTCAGTCCGCTTGTGTAGCCGTGGATGTCGGGAGTGAAACGCGGAGGCAGCACTGAGCTCTTGTGATTAAAGAAATGTTGCCAGGACAACACAGAGTCCCTTCAGTGGTTTCAGTCTTCAATTAACTGTTAATGAATATGATTAGCGTTGAGGACATTCCGGTGCCACACAGAGTCCGCCGAAATTCTAATCTGTTCCTGAGTGGCGTTCGGAATCAACTGGGTGTCCCTGCGAGCACTCGGCAGAAGTCACATGAAAGAAAAAAAAAAAAAAGGGTCTCGCTTGTGGAAACGAGCAGCCTCCGTCAACCCGCCACACAGACTTGAAAACAGAAGCGCTGACACAGAGAAGCGTCAGACGTGTTTAGTTAAAGCTGGAGAGCCAGAGTGCCATGAAATGATCTCAGTGAACCGTCTGACCGCTGCAAATGAAGAGATTCTAGATGTTGTGGATGGTTTGAGTAGAGAATGCTCAGGAACTGCAACATAACTAAACTCCTAAAATCAGCCTAAGCAGTGGTTAAAAAAAAAAGTGGTAAAAGTTTGTCCTGCATGTAACGCTCAGTTGTTCTCTGTATCTTGACATGTACTAAACAATCACACAACAAACAGAGATCGGAATCGTCTGATTTTCCCTTGATTGGGTCTGATCGGTGATCGGCAGCATTACTCCCAAGGTTTGTTTTTTTATTACTCATCAAATCTAACAAATCCAATTATGTTTGAGGAGTAAATGTCTCTCCAACAGGATGTAGCTTGATGCACTTATACAATGATAGCATTTTGGGACATATGCTTTGATGGATCAATGGGATTAATCTAGTAATTTCCTCATTTTCTATTGGATTCCAACCTTTATCAGAATCTGCAGAACATTTTATGTCTTTCGTGTCTTACATTCCGAAAAAGAATATTGGAATCAGTCAAAATAAGAACCAGAACCAGCCTAGAAAAGGCTTTTAGGTGCATCTCTGATGAAAATCCAATTTGGGATCATTCCAACAGTCTGTGCTACACGTTGTACTGTAAAATGTGCAGGAACACAGTCCTCTCCGGGTCTCAGAGTGATGCTGCAGGTCCATAGTGATGATCGAGAGGAGGCGATGGAGCCGTGTCTTAGCAGAAGAAGATCTCACCGTCCATGGGGGGCTCCGGAACGTGCTGGGGGTCTGAGGAGGGAGGAGAGAGGAGTCAGTGTAAGGATTTAGATTGCCGAGCCCCCCCCCCCCTCTGCCTGCACGGTCACAGAGATCCATTAAAGAAGTGTCAACAGGCTGCCTCAGGGAGCTGCCTAATGTGCTCTATGTTCACTGCTCGTATCACAGCCATCGCTTCGTCTCCAAATGTATTTGTGCTCTCACATGTCTCGGTGCTTTTAATACCAAATGTTTTTCTCTGCTGTGTCTGTGATCTGTAAACACAGGAAGGATGTTGAGTATAGGAAGGGGGGGGGGGGGAAGATCAGCTCGTTTTAAAGACTTGCTAAGGCTCAAAGGGTGCTGCAACTCCCCCTGAAATGTAGGACAGCTGAATAATTTACGTTCCAAACTAATTTACTCCTGCAACAAATCTGTGCGCCGTCTCAGTGACTCGTATGAAATACTAATCAGGTCTCCCTGAAGACGGGGGAGAAAAAGGTGCGCAGATGATACTGCGGCGTGCGTTGTCTCTCATCACGCTGATGGAGCTGAGACCCGGAACCCTTTGGTGATAAATGTCCATGTAGTCCACGTTTGTCTGGACTTCAGTGATGGATAAAACAACCTCTCATAGGAACACTGACAAAGTTTTTTTTCTTTGATGCAGCCAAACCCACCCATCCATTCGATCTGGGCACTCAGAAATCCCCTGCTTGTTCGCATCTGAAGGATGAAACGAGTTAAAGCGACCACAGTTCTGATTTTGATCAGAACTGTTCACCGATAGCAGCTGGTGGCATTGAGCCAAAAATGTAAATGACATGGTGGATGTTTCACTCTTCCATGAATTCATTCACAAAAGAAAAAAAAATAAATCTAGTCTAAATTCGGTGGAGTTTGTTGATTTGAAGAACGCGAAAAAGGAACATATAAATTTTGTTATTAAGTATGCGAATGAGTGAAACTTGGCATAACTGACTGCTAGATGGCAGCAAAGTGCTTCTGAAATGACATTCAATGTGTGTAGAATATACATCAACAGCCCTATGATGTATGCATTCAGCAAATCTAGGGGTGTAGCGGTACACTAACAACACAGTTCGGCACGTTTTCGGTACACTTCAAACAAGAAAAATAAATACAAACGCTTGAATACATTTGAACTTTATGCATTATGGTACTTATGGCATCATTCCTTAACAACCACATGGCATTTACATATCAAATAAATGATATGGAGACCCGCTGATCCCAATAAGAAGGAGAAAAGGGAACTTTTATCTTCACTAAGATAAATAAGGGTCCTCATCCAGCCTGGTGGCTAACAGAAATGGACCGCTCTGTCACATCATATTGAAAGTCAGAGAAGTGATTAGAAGCTCTTCGGAAATTTAAATTTAAAAATACTGTTACATTTAGGTTAAAAGGGTTGTATTACTCAGATTTAAGGCAGAATCTTTCAATAATGTTCGGTGTGACACTATGCAGCTGCAATAAATCTTCACCAGGAGTGCTACGAAATATGACTGGCACAGTCTAAGGAGTTTTTTACGGGTATCTGAGTCACTTTAGAATAAAAGAAATGGAGCCATATATAAAGTTTTGGCAGAAGAGAGACCATCAAGTTAGGAATATATTAACTACACGTACTCTGCATTAAAGCTGGATAAAAGGTTACAGGAAACCTTGAAACTTTGCGCTCTAACATATGTTTAACTCATCTGTATCTCCTGCTCCTCAAATTTTCGGTGAAACCAAACACTGAATCTGACTTGAAGTGCAGTTGACAGTAAAATACTCCACTTCAACTCACCGTAAGACACTCAATAATACATCTGAATCCATCACCATTCCCTACCTGCTGCCTGCGCGCTGCCGCCTTTGCTCTTCTTCTTCTTCTTCCCGTCTTTGCTCTTGGTCTTGGTCAGCTGCAGGAAGCTCTTTGAGATCTGGTTGTTCGTTTCACTGCTCTTGAGGCTGCCGGTGGATGAGGTGAAAGGGTTCAGGCCCTTCCGACTGGTCTTGGAGCGCTGGGGCTGCAGCCTGGGCAGGGTGGAGGAGGAAGAGGAGGATGAGGAGACTTCCAGCGGGTCCAGCTCCAGGGACTGGGAGCTGCCGAGGAACAGGGATTCGTCGGACGTTGTGGAGGGTGTCCTCTGGAAGCACAAGGAAGGAGGTTGGACACATGAGCTAGTGCTGTCTAACGTCTGGGAGAGAATATGCAATGAGAGCTGTGGGTTTTGAAGGATAACGTTGATTAATGGTGAGAATGATATCTGAATTCAAGAGGACTTCAGTGAAAGGAAATGGTAATCTGTTTGGAGGTTTGAGAGCATTGTTACATTCTTTGAAGAGGATGCGGGTTCAAGCCTCAGCTTCCTCTGCTGAAGCGTCCTCCCCAGCTCACCTGCAGCCTCCGAGCCAACAGAGCTGACTGCTCTCCTGCAGCATTCACGTTATGATTACAGTTGTACGTTTTTCGGACATCTCTCTGCTCACCTCAGACAGACGCAGCTCCTCCATCCTGTGGATCTGCCGCTGCACAGCCTCCCTCTCCTTCTCCAACTTCCTCTGGGCATCTCTCAGCCTCTCCAGGTCTCTTTGGTACTCTTCCTTCTTGCTCTGCAGCCCTTTCTTCTCCTCCTCAAGTTGCTTGTGCTGTTTCTGCACCTCCTCCTCCTGCAGCGGTTGGGAGGCATATTCATTGCAATTCAATTCAGTGTTTTCAGCTAATATGACATGCAAAACGGCGCAGCGATTGACACTCGGCGACAGAAAGGCGACGACCCTCTGGTTCATCGAAACTAATGTTTGATCGCTTCCCTGTGTTATCCAATTCACAGTAAAGAACTGAATGTCGTCCATTGTAGCTATAATTGTACATTTAGGGATTGTTTATTTGAGAAAGGTGGACATCCACCCTAGTCTCAAGTGCTTTAATGCCTCTGTCACTTGGGTATAAATATTTTAGCTAATCCCTTTTAACCTAAGATTAACCTAATAGTGTCTAATAGTGTCGTCTACATAACTAGACATTATTTTGGTATTTTAGTGCATCTTAATAAAAATATTAAGTTCCTGACTAAAACCGTCAAGTGTGGTGCCCTCTTCAGGTTAAAACTCTATACTGCACTTGGACTTGAACCGGGCATTGCCATTTGCTCTGCGGTGAAGGCTGATGTCAGCCACCCTGCCGCTGTGGGGTATAAAAGAAGCCAGGTCTCCGCCCACGCCTCCTCTACAAAACCTCCCTCTCTATCCTCCCTTATCCTCTGGTGAAAGGGTCTCTCGCCGTCTGTGCCACAGCAACATGTCAATCACAGCCCCCGCCAGGCAACACCTCCTTTTGGCGCATTTTTCAAACAGGAAATATGGGCGAGGTTAAACTGTGTTAGGGGGCTTGAGTTTCTCTTATTTAGAAACACTGACATTTAAGAGAAGCCACCTCCTACCATCTTAAACCAACTATATATCCACATCCAATCAATTCAATTTGTTTCCTTCATCAAGCTTAAAGTAAAATAAGTTGAATAACATAGTGATGAAATGTCAAAGGACTGAGGAATTCTGTGATAAACAGCGAAGCAGTGTCGTGAAGAACACTGGAGTTTATGTAAAACACTTTATGCTTTATTGTATGATGTTGGGGGGGCGGCCCTGCAGCTGGTGAACTACTCCATCATAAAATGATGCCACTTGCTGGAGAATAAAATGCCAGCGGTTATATCAAGAATTACACCCGCTTAAAGCCTAACGGGGAAAAAAGCTGGTGGAAGATCATGCATCGTTACCTGTAAGTGCACAGCCGACTCTCTCTCGGAGAGCCGCTGCTCCCTCAGCTCCCACTCCTTCTCCCTTTTCCGCCTCTCCTCGGCGAGAGCCGCCTGTTGTCTCTGCAGGGAGGCCAGCTCCTGCCGCTGCTTCTCCAGGCTGCGCTGCTTCTCCTGCTCAATCAGCGAGCTGGGCCGACTGGAGGACTGCCGCGACAGGGACGTGCACGAGGAGGAGCGCTCGCTCAGTGCCTGCCGCTGGTCCTCGATGTAGCTGTCCTGCTGGACCACCACCGCCTGCGACCGACAGAGGCCCACTCATCACATCAGATGCCCAACTCTTGGATTCTAAGATGATTTCTACCATTCTGTCGCTCTGTATGCTCAGATCTTTTCACGAAAAGATGAACTTTTAAAATGTATGTTAACAACATAAAACTTCAGTCTTTTGTCTTTTCAGTTCTGATCTGGAGTATACAGATGCAGACTTCAGAAGGCGGCATACCTGCAGAGTGCTGAGCAGGAGATGCAGGTTGGAGACGCTGTGGAGGACCTGCTGTTAGAAAAAGTGAAAACAATGAGTGTCATAGAACCTGCAAACATCCTGTTGTCATCACAACCGAGCTCGATGTTGAACTGCTTAAAGTGCCTTAGCAAGATTATTTATATCCTTTTGTAGACATGATAAGAGACTATATCTCAAGCTTAGAAAGAGCTAGCAAAAACCGATCAATCCACCTAAACAGACAGACAGGGGAAGGTGAGCTTTAATCAGCAGCCATGGTTACTTTGGAAGAGCTGCAGAAATGTAGAGCTCAGGTGGGAGAATCAGGCAAAAGTACACCAATTGGAGAACTTCTCAAATCTGCCATTGACGAAAAAGTTTTAAGAAGAAAGCCGTAAGAAGTCCTGCAGCTTACCATAAGTCAAAGTAGGGGACACAGCAAAGATGCAGAAGCAGGTGCTCTGGTTCAATGAAACCCAAACTAAACTCCGACCATGCTAAATGGTGTGTGTGACATAAACCTACCATTGCACATCACTCTGAAAACACCCTCCAATTAAAACAGAATCATGCTTTGACCATTATTTTCTTCAGCAGGGAGAATGAAGCTGGTCAAGTTGAGTTATTAAGAAGACTGATTGAGCTAAACACAAAACTATCCTGGAGGAAAGGCAATGTTAGAGGCTGCAAACAACTTGATACAGAGTCACAGGTTGAACAGTGATGCTCAACATACAGCCAGAGCTGCAATGGAACGGTTTAAATCGAGGCATATTTTTTGCTTGAATGGCCCTGGGAAAGTTTAGACCTAGATCCAATTCAGATTCAGTGGCAGGACAGACCGATAGATTTAATGGTGCATTTCATTTGTAGTCAGACCTCAGAAATCAACCGGAACGCTCCCGGACTTGCCACTCAGAAAGTCTGAGATTTTGTTTCGCTCCAACTTTCAATATGGCCGCTCATTGCATCCACAACAGTAAGTTGTGGTGGAAACGTATCCATATTACAGGACACACTTGTGAGAGTGCGTCTAAAATCAATGTTACATGTACAGCCTACAACTCTAAACTTAAAGTAAAAGAGGTGTTTGAATATGGAAAGTACAACTTATAATAATCTTTATAAGAGGTACTGCCAACAATGGCTACCTGGGCCTCGCCATATTGGAATCCTGACTTATCCGTCTACGTTAACTGGAACGCCGTTTACTCGGGTGTGACGTCAAACCAAGCTCCGAGTTCCGACTTCCGAGGTAAATGGAATGCATTAAATGGAACGCCCATTCAATCTGACTCAGCTTTAGGTATTTTGCAAAGAAGAGCTGCTAAAAAATTTATCTCTCTAGATGTGCAAAGCTGTTAGAGACATACCCCAAAGGAACTGAAGTCATACTTGCAGTATGAGATGGCTTTACGAAATATTAACAAATAAGAGCTCCACACAATTTCACATTTTTACACAGATTGTAAAAAATCTTGTACTTTTTTCCTTTCTTCCCGGTTGTGTTGATCTAACACATAAAATCCCACTAAAATCCCATCCAGTTTTTGTTTGCTAGCTGAAAGAAATGTGAACAAGTTCAAGTGGTATGAATTGCTGTACAAGGCAGTGTCCGGCAGCATTTATGGAAGCAGCGTTTCATACAAGCGTGTTAGGGTCGTGACATTTTCTTCTTTTTAAAACACTCTAAACAGGACCAGGCCAGTGACCTTTAGTTTGCTGAATGTTTACCAGCGTACAAATACAATCCACCTAATGTTACTACTGTAGGTGCTGTAAGAGTGAACTCCTTCTAAAACAGTGGTGGTAAAATCTAGAGCACACAGCAGCCTCATCACAGATTAATAGTGTAGCTGTTCACAAGCTGCTCTAATTATTATTGCTTTTAAAACTTGTATTTTCTTTCCTTTTCATTTTTTTTGCATCTCAGTTTTTCGTTCATTTTACTTCTCACATCTTCCAAAAAGCGCGTTATGTAACATCCACAGCTGCTGCCGTATCATGTATGGGCTGGGCTGCAGCTTCAGCCCAGTGCTGACAACAACAGTGTTTTGACCGTTTCCATGCCAACAGCGTTCTCTTAGCGAGTTCGGAGACAGGAAGGCGTTCTTACCTCACTGTTCCTCTTCAGCAGCTGCAGCAGGTTGGCGTTTCCTCCCTGCACGCAAACAAGAACACAGACTGAGTGAAGTCACATGTATGCATCTACTGCCGCAGCTTTGGCTGTGTGCAGTAAGTCCATTGGTGAGCTGTTTTTGCCAATGAGAAGGTGATTAATGCTGTACAGTCTAAATGCGTGCACTCCTGCAGCTTTTTCAGGTTACATTTTTACTTTCCACCGATTCGTCTTGAAATGCTGCACACTCCTTTGAACTCGGGCTCAGTGCATGTTTTGCCCTTGTTCCGTTCTCAGAACATTGCTTCCAAGGTCTAACCGCTTTTGGGACCAGAAATTATTTTGTCAAACAGCACAGACTGGCTCAGCTTTAATAATAATAAACGTCCCCAAAAAATGTTTAAATGCAGGATGACTGCATCCAGGACACGACGAAGCCAGAAGCACTGTAATAAACATGAGTCTTTCAACCACTATCGGATAGATATCCAGCTGATGGTCGTCAGTGGCAACAAGACGTGACAGGAAGAGTCAAGAGGCGAATATACCAGAGGGGTGGGGTGGGGGCAGCAACATTTATCTAAATGCTGTTGCTGATGTAGGAGGACACATGGCCTCAGGCTCTCTGTGAGTGGAGAAGAGCCGGATGTCGAGATGCAGACCTTCTTCAGAACGCTGTCAGACTCTGTTCTGCGCAGGTCTCCCGCTGCGTCCTCGCTCTCGTCTCTGTCTCCACCTGGCGAGAGCGGGATACAAACAAGATGGAGCAGTCAGCACATTCAGCGAGGGTTTACTGAAAGAAAAGGGGGAAAAAAAGGCTAAATGTTCGATCAAAACCTTTATTTTTATGTCAGGTATTGTCAGACGACGACTATGGAGGTGAATACATTTTAAAGATGACAGTAGGGGAAGTCCATAAGCAACCTCAAGCTGCTGAACACCCACCAGCATGGAATGAAAAAATAAATAAAAACAGACAGGCAACCTCTTAAAACAGTATTAAAAGATTCATTATGCTTAGGCTTCTTCGTTTTTTCAAGGCAGAAATGATGCGAATAAGATGTGCCAAGTCTACATGCACAACCTCCCCTCTACATATGAACCATTGTTTATAGACGGAAATCTGTCAACACCTTTTTTGATGAGTGAAAACTGTCTCATCTTTGGAAAGTAGCGTGGAAGTGTGGAGGAGGCTCAGATGAGATGTTTCTCCTCCCCAGAACAACAAACCATCTTACATCCAAAACTAACACTGCACCTCGACCTGAACACACTGCGGTGGATGGGGCAGCATCATGCTGTGGGGATCATCTGCTTCAGCAGGTATAGGGAAGCTGGAGAGGACTGATGGGGAGATGGACGACGCTAAAGACTTTAGGCAGCGAAGCACTTACGACTGTAGTGGAGGTTCACCTTCCAGCAGAACAAAACCACCAAACATAGAGCCAGAGCTACGATGGAATAGTTTAAATCACACCATTATCATGTAATTGAGTGTCCTAGTCAAAGACCAGATTTAATGCAAGTTATAGCTTTGGCAACACGAGAAAATTGCTTATAGCAACATAATTAATTCTGTCACTCTGCCCTACTTCTTAATCATACGGCAAAGCTAGAGATTTAAAGAGGAGCGGCAAAAGCAAATGAGGTGGCTTAGCAGTGCTTGCCAAATGATAGTCATCCAAGACATGTTACTGAGGAATATCGTCTCTGTTGCCTGAAAACTGAGCTGTTAGCATGTCATGATGGTCATGAGGCTGTTATACACCAACAGCCTTGAGTCAGAGGCCTCTTCAGATTTGTTGCAAGACTGACTGCTACTGGAGAGCCTTCCTGCCCACAGCATCACCATCCACGACGACTCTTTGAAGATACTTGGATGGAGAAGTCGCGTTGACCGATTATTTTCCTTATTGGACCGGCTTTTTCAAGCGCTGACGGAAAAATCTATAGACCATCGGTCCTTTTGACTGATTAGTATTCTCAACTCTGACCACTTGGTGACATTTTCAACTTTCCGCACGGAGTACAGGTAGGTAACTAAATAAATAAATAATAAGATTTCAATGTGAACATCTCAGACCTGGACACCATACCCAATGTATCTTGTTATCCACAAGCTGACACTTGTGGATAACACTTGAAGATTAACTTCAGCCTCCATTACGCACAGGCGGAGCAGTTCAGCTGCATGCCGAGCCTTCCGGCCACAGCAGGTGAAATGGTCATAATACATGTAGGTTATTAATCTGCTGGATTTGTGATGGCATGATGTGGATCCTCTGTTCAGTTTGTTTGAATTTAATATTAACTCAAATAAAGGAAAATTAACTAATGAAGACCTTATTTAAAATATTGACAGATAAAAACTAACTAGATTTTTTTTTAAATGACAGACATGTCATTTACACAATTGTGCAACCTCTGCTTTTATTATGAGTTACGACATTTAATTTCTCATTTATTTAATTGAGCTGAATTTGCAAAATATTTAACCATGGGGAGGAATACAAACATGTCAGACCTAAAAATGGTGTCTCAGTTTCATTTTTAAGTTATTGAAATGAAATTTGTGTTGCAACACATAGAAACGACTCAGGGATTATAATCAATTAGCTCATATAAAAATAAACTTAAAATTATTAGTTAAGTGACTTTGTTTTGGATGTATCCTGTAAACTTTACAAAGATTCATAATTCATAAAACAACAGAAATGATTGATAAAGAGAGTAGGAGCAGTGGAGCTCTGAGTCTCTTAGCAATAGAAGAGTAAAAACATACTGAGGGCTGTATTTTTATGGGTAGAGTACTATTTAATTTGTTTTGTACCGTCTGGCATTTTGACAGCTGCCTCAACTCCACCATCCCCTGAAATTGGAAAAATATTTACAACAAATGTTGATTTCTGTCATAGTGTAGCTCCTTTATTCTTTGTTGCACTCTTCTCCCTCCCTGCTTACACAAATTCCTTCAATGACATTTATTTAGAGTTTGTATAAATATCCTTGTTTTGCGTTGGCTCCCCAGCACTGCTGCTGATGTAGGAGTAGAACGGCATCAGCTTTCAAGCCATCAGGTGAGAGGGATAGCTTCAGGGCACGTCTCCCTCAGGAAGTCTCGGCTCTGCTCGCCCGAGCCGCTTCGAAAACAATCTCATCTGCTGCACTGAACAGGTGCATTGTGGGAAGTGTTGGGTGTGTCACCTCCAACTCAGCCTGACAGTGACACATTTAATGTGGACTTTCACAGCAGCATCGGGACTTTTTCAGTCACGGATACAGTACGGCCATTTTGGCAAGCAGGTTGGGGTTCGGTACCAGAATCCGATTACACAATCTGACGTGAGCAAGCATGTAGAAAGTGGCCTTACTCTTACTGCCGTGCATCTGGTGACTGTCGAAGCCTCCAAAGGTCTCGGCCCGACGGGGCAGACACACCGGCCCGACGCTTCCTCCCTCGTGCACGCTGGCCATCGCTCCCCCCAGGCTGCCGTTCACCAGTGCCTGCAATGTCTCCACTGTCATCCACACACACGCACGCACACACACAGGGGCAAACATTAATGTGCAGGTTGGTAAGTGAATTATCCCAGCTAACTGTGTTACAGCTCAGTTCTGCACCCAAGAATCCAGCCAGGCACTCCTGGCTCCTGTTGCTGAGCAACTACAACCAACCTCTTTGATCCACAGAGCTTCTTCACTAAACCGTTCAATATATTTGCAATGCGGAAATGATATGAACTTTGGGGGGGGAGCAACAAAAAACTGCAGCATGTGCAAGAGACCAGGGGTGAAAACAGAAGAAATAAAGGAAAGTAAAAATGCATGCATCTGTAGAGGTGAAAAAATATCATTAAACTGTGAACAGCAACCACACTGCAAGCTAAAAAACACTTTGTTGGTGTTCTAACCAACATCCTGTTTGGCTGGGAGTCCACTCTGCCTGTAGCGAGGCTTAACGATCTGGAGCGGTGTGAGATTTCCTTATCTAACCACCAGCTCTGACCACCACATTAACTCAGTTTGAAATGTAGATAACTAAAACAAGAGAAACCTTCTGGGAAGTGATCCTGCGTTAGTGCTGCAACACAAAAGCCAATTTGACATAAACATATTTATCTTTCCTAATACATAAATAAAAACTATAAAATATATATATATATATATATATATATATATATATATATATATATATAAAACTTAGAATGAAGCAAAAAGTATATCTCTTGGAGGATTATTTAAAAAAAACCTGTTGCCATTGCTCCTAACTTTTTCGGAAAACATGCAGCAGTTTTATAGTTAAGTCTTCCCCAAACTAAAGTAATCTTAATGGGCAGAGAATGTGCTGTGGATCTTTGTCTTTTTCCACATTTCCATCTCCATCTCTTTGTCACAAAGTACGGCTCAGATTCTCTCAGAGTTCAATGCTCAACTCGTGCTGCTTTCTTCTCATGCAAATCTGATGAACACGGCAAAAAAAATAAACAAAAAAAACAAAACAAGTAGCTCGAATACAATCTCAAAACTCATCCTGACTTCCTTTTATGATTTCTGGGCACTTTTTGAAAAGAAGCCTTCCCAGAACACAAACATGTCTCGCGCTCTGCTTGCTTTCCAGCTCTGATGAGACCGAGACAATTATCCCAGAAACAGGATAAGCGATTATCTGAAGGATTCTTGTGGATAAACAGGTTTTTCTTTACGGTGCCATGTAAAGGTAACCATACCCCCTCAAACCTCTTCAAATTCTGTCTCGTTACCAACACAAACAAAGCAGATACAAAAGGACACAAGGTTTTCTTGTTTTGTTTTTTCTTTCAAAAACAATGTCTAAAAAGTGATGCATGCATTTTTTATGTATTTATCCCATCTACTCTGATACCCCTAAATTAATTCAGTATATACAATTGTCTTTAGAAATCAGTAATTAAGTAAATAAATTCCTCCTCTGCTGAATTTAATTACACACAAGAAGAGCCTACCAAGATATGGCCGTCGTCCCATACTGATTCTGTTGTGAGAATCTGTGGACACTGTAATTCTATTACTATTTCATACACTCCACAAGTCTATCCTTTATAGAAAGAGTGGGAAGAAAGAAAGATATTCTTCAAAGATAGTGGAGAAGAAGTCCTGTTTAGAGGACACAGCCAACAGGCAGATGTGTTTTTGTCACATGAGACTAAAATCTAACTTTTTGCTCGACATCCAAATTGCTGTGTGGAAACACACCATAACCACCCTAAACAAATCCAAAGAAGAATCTCTGGAAAGAATTTATTTAAAAAAATTATGTTTATAGAAAACGTCCATCCAATGTGCCAGAGCTTTTCCTCTCTAGATGTGTGAAGTTGGTAGAGATTTGGCAGCTTTAAATATGGCAAAAGGTGGATCCATAAAGTACTGACTTAGAGGAAGTGAATGCCAGTATACACACCAGCATTTCAGATTTTTATTATATTCAGTAAAAATATTTAAACAGAGAAGTTTGTGGTTGTATCGTGATCGTGATATTATAAAGTACAAGCAATAATATTACATTTGTAAATCATCTCTTTATGGGGCAAAATGAAAGTGTTGTGCAGAATGACTAACCTTTGATCCAGATTCAGGAAACAGAGGCCATATAAAAACTTATGGAAGATGTGGCAACCTCATATATCAGTAATGTCCAAAAATCTTTAAGTCGAAAGTACTCTTGGGCCAAAGAAAAACAATTTCAAAAAGCTAAATTTTCAAAAAACAATAAATCAAGCATGCAATATTTTAATGTTTCAATCAAACAAATAAAGTCGTCACAAGCTTTTGTGGGAAATCAATTAGTAAATCATTGAAGATCCAAAACATAAAAAAAGAAAAAGTTTTGCATGTTTGCTTTACTAAAGGTCTTATTCACTCGGTTTTTCAATACATTTGCTGTAGTCTCTAGTTTTAATGAATGCCTTGTGAATTGTTTTCGGTGGGGAAAAAAAACAACCTCTCTCGCTTCTGTTTCAGGAGGTTGCAGTCTGTCGGAGGAGTGGGTGGGAGGAAATGTAAAGGATTACGAGTAATTTCCAATAATATTTATGAGTTCCGCCATGTTGTGGAGTTGTGCTCTCCTCTCTCTGGCCCCCACCTTCCCGTGGGCGGTCACAAGCCAAGGTGGGCTTGGCCAGGATACACTTCTACGTAGATAACACGGCTTTCTTCAATTCACTCTTTTTCCGCTCAGACTCCATTTTGGGGCTGAAGCTGGCAACGGGGTTGGGACAACAGTATCTAGTGCAGCATACATGTCCTACTCAGAGTGAAGGATCGTATTTCGAAAGGAGTGAGTCTTAAATAGTTTCTCGCTGAATGAGACCTTTAAAAGAAAGGAGTTTGATTGAGAAAAGAGAAAAAAAAATGTCAATTCTCAGCAATAAAAACAAGATTTGGGTCAATCTTTCTTTGAAAACACTTATTTAGCCAAGCTTAATAAATTAATTAAAAGTAGATTCTGCTCTTATCAATAAAACAAAAGTCTCCATGTGGATCAACCACCTGTGATTGCGGGCCAAATCTGCATCCCTCTGGAATTGCAGATAGTTAGTACGGGTGTCAAAAATGGCCCTCGGGCTGAACTTTTGACATCCTTGTTATAGATAATTTGTGTTAAACCAGGTCATGAGAAACGCTGTAGTAACAATAATTGTCTATACAGAGCAGAAACATTTTAGGTACAATTTTCCTTATCTTCAACAAAACCCAATGGCTAGGAGCTGAGCTGAAGTGTTGACCGTCTTCCTCCTAACAGTATTCATGTCGGTGTTGCTTCAGAGCCAAGAACACTAAATGAACATGCATTTATACCACAAACACTACAAGCCTCCCTTCCTCTCGGCCTTACCTTCCTGCAGGGCATCTTTCATGATGGACGCCCCCTGAGGCGGCTCCTGGCTGCAGGCTGACCTGAAGAAAGGCTCCACCTGCCTGCAGGCCTCTTCACCAGGGCTCAAGCCCTCCCACATCTCCCTGAAGAGCCGCACCTTTTCCTCCAGCAGAGACATAATCTCCGTATCTTTCTGCTTCAACATATCTGGTTCAGCAGAAACAGACAACGGTGATGATATCTGAAGGGAAAAATAAAACATGCGTTTCGGTCGGATGTGTTCTTCTCACCTCTCATCTCTTTGGCTTTGCTCTCTAATTGTCTTTTATCATCTTCCGTCTCACTAGGGATCCCCTCGTCCTCGTCTTTCTCCCTGCACAAAGTAAGGAGGATTAAAGTCCTTATGGGTCGCGGTGAGGAAATCTACAAAAGGTCACTTCTTTAATTAATTAGGTGATTAAAGATGAGTTATCAAAGATGGCGGGAACATTTCAGGTGAAAAGCAAAAATATAAGCAAAACAGAGACCTCCTTTAAAATGAAATTAATGTATTAAAAAAATTAGTGCAGTTAGAATTAAACCGTTTGACTTTACGTCCGAGAAATTTCTTAATAACTTCCTCGAATTTACGACATTTTCCAAACTTCTTTTCCTCCCACAGAGGATTTATAAAAATGAGCCTCAGCCTTATCTCATGAAGAGCCCATTCATATGTATAATTCAGAGAGGAGACAGCGTGTTCATTGAGTTTTGTTCTGATCTCCTGCCAATAGCTTGATTTCAGTTTTGTATTCTGACAGAAGTCAGACCGGGAGGGAGTGAGACGGAGTGCTAAATCTCTTCCTTCTTCCCACTGGCTGCATCCGAATAATCCTCTGCTTATAAGCGAGCTGTCCTCGCAGCCAGTGCAGCATTAGATGGCCCCTGAGTACATCCCATCCCCAGGTAGAGTGCAGCTAATCCTCCTGGCAGCACAGTGCTCTGTCCCAACTTTGCGCACATTATCATGAAGAAAAAAAAAAACTGGGAAAGGTCTAACCCCAGCTTTATACCACAGAGGAGAGGCCAAACCTGAGCTTGTTCACAGCAGATTTACAAGTAAAAGTGCAGAGAGAAGATTAAGATAGGCTTTGAGGAAATAAAATAGTGAAAAGGAAAAAAAACAACTTTTGGCAGCAAAAAAGCCCTAAATAGAAGTTGGATGCTGGGATACACAGAACAAACGAGCCACAGTGGAGACCTAAATGAATCCCACTCACATGGACTGCATGGCGGTCTGGATGAGCTGCATCCAGGTGTTGCGTTCCTCCTTCGAGCTGGCCAAGACCTCCATCATCTCCGGCTTCTCTGTCCCCGCCGTGATGAGGAAGAGGCCGCGCTCCTTGTTGGCGACCTCCCTGACGATCAGCTTCTGGAGGGAGATGACCGTGGAGCGCTGGTCCTTTGGGGAGATGAGGGAGGATGAGAAAAAAGGGAGGAATTGATGAAGCCGGCGTGGGAGGAGAGCGTTGGGGAAAAAAAAGAAAGGAGGCAGTGGGAGGGTCAAGGGAGAGAGGATGGGAAAAGCAACCAAGGAAAGACAATAGGGGAGGAGGTTAATTATTAGTGCAGGAAAAACGAAGAGTAGCGGAAGAGGAAGGAAAAGGTCAAGTGTTTGAAATCAGGGAGGAGATGTTTGATAGATGAAAGAAAATGATAGATAGATAGATAGATAGATAGATAGATAGATAGATAGATAGATAGATAGATAGATAGATAGATAGATAGATAGATAGATAGATAGATAGATAGATAGATAGATAGATAGATAGATAGATAGATAGATAGATAGATAGATAGATAGATAGATAGATAGATAGAATGTTGCAAAAAATTCAAATTCTATTTCTATAAATAAACTTGGGGCAGGTATCGATCCAGCTGGGATTTACTTTTATGGATCATCATCACATTTAAGGAGCAATAAACTCCTTGGAAGTTGTTCTTCTATTAATTGAACAGCATTTCTAGGATTAAAGGACTGATGTCGCAACAGGACCTCGAAAAACCCCTCCATGTGTTTATCTTTAGTCGGACTGATCACTGCAATAGTGTCTTCACAGGTCTGTCTAAAAAGTCAATCAGACAGCTGCAGCTGATCCAGAACACTGCTGTTCCTCACTAGAACCAGGAAAGTAGAGCACATCATCCCGGTTATAAAGTCCTTACACTGGCTCCCTGTAGCTCAGAGAATAGACTTCTAAATACTCCTACTAGTTTATAAATCATTACATGACTTAGCACCAAAGTATGTTAAAGATCTGTTGTCATTATACCAACCCACCACAAAACTCAGGTCCTCTAATTCCAGTCTACTCAGCATCCCTTGAATTAGAACCAAACATGGAGAAGCAGATTTCAGTTTCTATGCTTTCAGAAAACTGCAAAGCTGCTGAAACACTAACTCATAACAGAAGTATGTTTTAACGTTCTTTTATGTCTTTGATGTTGTTCTTTTCTGTTTTTATGGTTGTTTATTTTTTCCTCTAATCATGTAAAGCACATTGAATGGCCTTGTTGCTGAAATTGTGCTATGCAAATCAAATTGCCTTGCCTATTTCTACTTAGTACCAAAAGACTACATACAGTGGCTTGCAAAAGTATTCGGCCCCCTTGAACTTTTCCACATTTTGTCACATTACAGCCACAAACATGAATCAATTTTATTGGAATTCCACGTGAAAGAGCAATACAAAGTGGTGTACATGTGAGAACTGGAACGGAAATCATACATGATTCCAAACTGTTTTTACAAATAAATAACTGAAAAGTGGGGTGTCCGTAATTATTCAGCCCCCTTTGGTCTGAGTGCAGTCAGTTGCCCATAGACATTGCCTGATGAGTGCTAATGACTAAATAGAGTGCACCAGTGTGTAATCTAATGTCAGTACTAATACAGCTGCCCTGTGACGGCCTCAGAGCTTGTCTAAGAGAATGTTGAGAGCAACAACACCATGAAGTCCAAAGAACACACCAGACAGGTCAGGGATAAAGTTATTGAGAAATTTAAAGCAGGCTTAGTCTACAAAAAGATTTCCCAAGCCTTGAACATCCCACGGAGCGTTGTTCAAGCGATCATTCAGAAATGGAAGGAGTATGGCACAACTGTAAACCTACCACGACAAGGCCGTCCACCTAAACTCACAGGCCGAACAAGGAGAGCGCTGATCAGAAATGATGCCAAGAGGCCCATGGTGACTCTGGATGAGCTGCAGAGATCTACAGCTCAGGTGGGGGAATCTGTCCATAGGACAACTATTAGTGGTGCACTGCACAAAGTTGGCCTTTATGGAAGAGTGGCAAGAAGGAAGCCATTGTTAAAAGAAAACCATAAGAAGTCCCGTTTGCAGTTTGCCACAAGCCATGTGGGGGACACAGCAAACATGTGGAAGAAGGTGCTCTGGTCAGATGAGACCAAAATGCAAAACGCTATGTGTGGCGGAAAACTAACACTGCACATCACTCTGAACACACCATCTCCACTGTCAAATATGGTGGTGGCAGCATCATGCTCTGGGGGTGCTTCTCTCCAGCAGGGACAAGGAAGCTGGTCAGAGTTGATGGGAAGATGGATGGAGCCAAATTCAGGGCAATCTTGGAAGAAAACCTCTTGTAGTCTGCAAAAGACTTGAGACTGGGGCGGAGGTTCACCTTCCAGCAGGACAACGACCCTAAACATAAAGCCAGGGCAACAATGGAATGGTTTAAAACAAAACATATCCATGTGTTAGAATGGCCAAGTCAAAGTCCAGATCTAAATCCAATCGAGAATCTGTGGCAAGATCTGAAAGCTGCTGTTCACAAACGCTGTCCATCTAATCTGACTGAGCTGGAGCTGTTTTGCAAAGAAGAATGGGCAAGAATTTCAGTCTCTAGATGTGCAAAGCTGGTAGAGACATACCCTAAAAGACTGGCAGCTGGAATTGCAGCAAAAGGTGGTTCTGCAAAGTATTGACTCAGGGGGCTGAATAATCACGCACACACCCCTTTTCAGTTATTTATTTGTAAAAAATGTTCGGAATCATGTATAATTTTCTTTCCACTTCTTACGTGTACACCACTTTGTATTGGTCTTTCACGTGGAATTCCAAAAAAATTGATTCATGTTTGTGGGTGTAATGTGACAAAATGTGGAAAAGTTCAAGGGGTCCGAATACTTTTGCAAGCCACTGTATGTGGTTCTCACACACTCTGGCTCATTAACCACTAACCTTACAGTTGCTACTTTAATGGCACTTAAAAATATGTTTTTCTTTTGTTGCTATGAAAAGATTAAATTTCCGTTTTAAATTAATTTAAATTAAGGTGATTTCATTTACATTAATACATGTATACTACAGATGGCAGGATATCTCCTTTAAAAGAGATATAGTATATCATGCCGCCAACATTGCTAACTTTACAAGTTGGTCGATTTGAGATCTTTATTATTTAGAAAAGAAACTTTTATTATAGTTAAACTTGCATTGTTTAGATACTGATGAGCAAGTAAACACTTTCTAAAAACAGCCAGTCTTCACAGAGAAAGTTCTTCTGATTGCTCCAAAGTTAAGTACAGCTTAGGTAAAGCGCTTTATGTGCTCCTGGATTAATTACCTTCACTCGGTGTCTCTAATCAACTTTTTAAAACAGTTAAACGCCGCTTATGCCCTATCTGCTTCTAATTCCTCAATTTGCACCTGAAACAAAACCAAGGTCTCACAACTGCAACTCATTCACCAGATT
This sequence comes from Valencia hispanica, assembly GCA_963556495.2. Lineage (NCBI taxonomy): Eukaryota > Metazoa > Chordata > Actinopteri > Cyprinodontiformes > Valenciidae > Valencia > Valencia hispanica. The sequence goes on along the minus strand of OY747701.1, from coordinate 14,775,221 downwards.
TTCCTCTCAGTGCCATCAGGAACCAACTCAAACCCTGCAAGCTTTACTGATGGATGTGATGATCCAGCTGCAGGCCTGTCTCTGTTTTCATCCCGCTAATGTGCGACAGAAAAGCATGTGCCATGGCATGAAGCTGGGAGTCCTGTAAACATGGAACGAGCCCCAGCAGAAACCCAAATGATTTATCACAGCTGGGTCAGGAGCCCAGGGCCAGATCGGTTTTATGAGGTTCAGCTAACGTGCAAGCGAGAGGCAGACGTTCCCCCTCAGTGGGAAAAAATAAACAGGGGCAGCTACTGCTAACAGCAAGAACACTGCATTGAGATAAAGTATGACAACATCTGATGTTTATCACCGGAGGATGGGAGAGAGGGAGAAGGATAAAAGAGATGCAAGAAGCTTAAGAGGTGACAGCTAGAACCTACCAGCATGGCAAATACATATTTCTGGTCCTTCTCCTGAAGGAAGACCAGGACGTCTGATAGCAGCAGAGCTTGAACGTCTGGAAGAGCAACAGGAGATAAAACAGATTTCATTCATATATTTAGTTTAAAAAAAAAAAAAAAAAAGAATAATGAAGGTCTATAATCACCCTTAAGTCTTCCCTGTGCATTCTTCAGCTGCAGCGCTCCATCGTGGATCAGCTTCCGCCTCAGCAGGTCCTCTCTGGCAAACAACTGGCCGCTCTTCAACATCATGATGGACTTGCTGTCCAAGCGGCTGTGGAAGTCCTTCAGACGTCGCTTCTTGTCGTGTTCGTTCACCTTGCTGTCGACGGCTGCGATCACCTCTTTCACCAACCGAATGGCCTCGTTCAGGTCGTCGTAGTCTTCGTCCGTCTCTGTAGGGAAATGATCAAAGTTCACTTCAACTTTTCATGCCATTTACAGTTTAAACAAGCAGAGGCACTGATGTAGGTAGTAATGTAGCACATTTCGACAAAATCTATCACTAGTTTAAAGAGGCACAAAACCTCACCTATGGAGAGCTGCGAAGCAGAAAAACTTGTTTACATGTAACAGAAGGTGAACAAATATTTTGGAAACCATTCGTGTATTTATCTAACTATAAGACAGAGATTTCCACACTGTCATTCTTTATATTCAGTTTGAGTTTTTGGCCATTTCCCACGATATTAGGTGTAATCAATTTCACAGAGTATAACTTTGCCCTACCCGCAGTTACTTTGGGTCAGGAGGACATCCAGAATATAACATCTTAGATTCATGACTGATTTTTCGATCTTTTTTTTTTTGTGCTTTTTTCCTGTTGATTACTCAGAGAGGAAGAGCAAAACAGGAAGAGCCAAAACCCAACCGACTTGCAGCTGTTACTACATTGAAAGGAGGTTCTACAAAGTATTGACTCCTGCATGCTGGACACTAATCCTCACCACACATTAGATTTTTATTTGTGAAAACGCTGAAACCCAAATATTATTGAGAAGTGAAACTTAAAATGTATGGGGTGCATTTTTATGCAGCATCAATCACTATCCTTTGTAGAACAGCCTTTTGTTTTTTTGGGGAAAGTCTTTTGGGGTACGTCTCTAGCAGCTTTGCACATCTAGAGATTCTTCTTTGCAAAATACCCAAAGTCGAGTCACATTGGATAGAGACCGCCTGTGAACATCTTGCCATAGATCCTCAACTGGATTACAGTGCAGACTTTAAGTAGGCCATGCCAACACTAACATTTGCTTTAATCTGAACCCTTCCTCTGTAGCTCTGGCTGTATGCTTAAGCTTAGTTTATACTTCTCAGTCAGCAAGTCTGCACCCAGAGGCACAGGTATTGACGGGGACGTTTTCCCTTTATACTTCTCCGTTGGTGTGCCAGTGTTGAAAAGCAATTCCACACAAGGACAGCAGGGGGTGCAGACCTTTTCTGGCAGATATGCCTAACATTGCATTTTGATTTGATCCCTAATCTGTCTCTATGAGGTCATCTGTTCACTAATGTTCTCTCACAGAACAGCTGGATTTACACAGGGTTCAATTACACACATCTGGACTCTATTTAATCAATTACGCACATCTAAGACAGTTGGTTGCATTGGATTTTATTTAGGCGTAGCTATCGGAGTAAATCGGACTGCACGCAAAGACACACATCATCTTTTTACAATTTGGGGGGGGGGGTTGAAATCCATAAATCTTTTTCTTTCACTTCACAACTCTGCAACATATTAAAAAGGTATGAAAGAATATAAAACATTCCCCTTTGGTGTGATAGGGTGGCATCAACAAACATGTTCTACATTCCTTTGCACCTAATGATATGATGGGGTGACTTCTGTGTGTAAAGTGAGCTCGTAAGAATGATCGAATGACATTAAGCAGATTTATAGAACCAGCACCAAGCAAAAGCCTAATTTAATTCATCAAACCTGGATGATATTGATTCAAATTTGTTCCCGAACAGAATTCATTGCATGTTTTGGTTTTAATGTGAGAAAATGTTCAACTGGTGAAGACTTTAGCAAGTCACCACTGTAACATGAGAATACAGCACCTTCACCCGATGTGAAGTTGTTGTATTTCTGCATAATGAGGAAGAAGGTTTGCAAGGTTTGCAACACTGGCGCTCCCCTTTGAGCACTTGTTTTTGGACACAATAAGTACAACTTGACCTATATTTAGGAGATTTTTCTCCTGCTTTGTCTTGTACTTGCAGCTCCAAAAGCAGAAAAAAAAAATCTTTGAGGATACTGTGCTGCTTCCTTTCAATATATACAAGACTTGTCAAGAAAGGAGTCTGCTTAAATCACCTTGGGGATTAAGTCAGAGCTCCAACATCCCACATGGAACCGTAAAGAGGCTCTAGGGAAGGATTAGAGAGAATGTACACAGTGGGAGACCGGCTGACGAGAACTCTTAAATCAGATAGAAATATGGTGTGAACTATTTCAGCTCTTCAGAGTTCTGCTTGATTCTTCTTTCTAAAAAACACCTTACAAACAACCTTTTTCCCAAGAATAACTAAGCTTACATAAATCACAGATAGGATAAACCTTCCAGCTTATTTCCTAAAACACTGACATATTGCTGTACAGTAATAACAAAAGACTAAAACGTTACAGGAGTAAAGGTGATAATGAGGTCCCTTATAATATTTCTGACAATTCAGGCTAAGCTTGTAGAGGATTTAATAGCTATATCAATGTGCTTAGAAGAAACCTCACCAATAACCTATAACAGAACTGGTTTGACAAGTAATATAAATCTATTATTGATGTTTCCTGAAACAGCATAATTTCTTATCAATCAAGTTAAAACGATTTGTTTACCTTCTCCAGGTTGATCAAAAATTATAGAAATAAAGAATAAAGAAAAATCCAAATCATAACTTAAGAGCAAACAACATATGCTGTGTCCTTATTCACTTTGAATGAAAGAAGCATCAATTAATCGGCCAATTTTCCCCTTGATCAGCTCTGATCAGTGATTGGCAGGTCAAACACTGAATGATTTGATGTGTTTTTAATTAAATGCATGAAAACTAAGAACCCTAGCCATCTCTGGCCAGTAAACGCATCAACCAACAGCACGTACTCGGATGCAGAACATTTTGACAACAATGTGCCTTTATAAATAAAAGATTTTCTGTTAGATTCTAAAGTTCTACCTCTTAAAAACTCTATTAACGCTGCATTACTTTTTGGAATGTTCTTTTGTCTTTAAAAAGAAAGCGATCTGAATCAATCAGCAGGTCAGACCTCAAAGAAAAACTGAAAGCGGAATCGGCCGGGGAAATTGTTGATCGGTGCATAATTATTTGAGTTCCCCTACTGCTTTGCACTTTGGAAAGAAATAATGCAATTTATCGAATTTAATGTATCATTTAATATTTGACAGCAAAAATTATAATATTCTTTGGTCAGAAAAGATCTTCCTAATAAAATCAGATTTCCTCGTCCATCTCAGAGTTATGTGTGCAGGGTTGGATGAGACTGACATAAAGCCCACCTTTAGTGTGCAACAGTATTCTCTGAAGCAGCACAGGGTACTTTGTAATCCGCTGGGTCACCAGCAGGATGCATTCTGGAATATCAAGCCTCCGCACAGTGCTGCTACTTCTCTTTTTCTGGAGGAAAACAAAGAACAAGAGGTGCTTTTAGAGAAGCATGCCCAGTTAACAATAACAGAGAGACTTTAAATGATCAGACAGATTGGAATGAAACCAATCAGCTTAAAGAAAAGGCACAACTGCTGCATGACAAATACTTGCTAACTGTGTGACAGAAGGCTGGTCCTTACTTTCATAAATGTTTTAAAGTTTTTATTTTTGTTCATGAGGTCTTTGTAGACGTTGACGGCTTCGTTGTGGCGGCTGCAGAATTTCCCATAAACTCTCTTCATACTTTCACCATTGTATTCTGAGAACTAAGAGCAGAATGTCACAGAAATGAATATGCAAAACTCACAGTGGCAGCATGGAACATTTTACAAAAAAAATAAATAAATAGTCAATGCTTAACAATTTTATGCATTTCAGTGCACAATCAAGTCTTCCACGTGACTGTGAATAAAATATTCTGCAAACTCAAACACGCCTCTGCTTGCTCTGACCTGGCTGACCAGAATGTCTCCTATCCTGTTGATGACGAAGCCTCCCTCCGACCCACCCCCCTCCTGCTGGCTCTCCTTCTTTCGGTCGAGGAGCCGTTGGAGGAGCTGTGAGTGTAGTTCCAGGAGATCATCCAGCGCCGGAAACAACTTCTCGACCGTGTGTTGGTCCAGCGGAACCTCCTTCAGGAGGCCTTTGCTGTAAACTTCAGACATGATACGCAACGTCCGGATGTGATGCATCTCTGTCTGCATCAGCTCTGCACAAAGGAAAGGGAAATCTTCTTATTCAAAGACACAAACAGAGTGAGGTCAGACGACTTTGACAGATGCAGTTCAAAAACAAAAATAAAAGGAGCAACAGATGTGCAGTTCTTCTCAAAAGTATACATGACCCATGTACTTTTGCACATTACAAGTGTTAATGAATTTTGGAGGATTTGGAGTGACAGACCAACACAAAGCAATGCATAAGTGTGAAGTGGATGGAAAAATACACTACCGTTCAAAAGTTTGGGGTCACATTGAAATGTCCTTATTTTTGAAGGAAAAGCACTGTAATTTTCAATGAAGATAACTTTAAACTAGTCTTAACTTTAAAGAAATACACTCTATACATTGCTAATGTGGTAAATGACTATTCTGGCTGCAAATGTCTGGTTTTTGGTGCAATATCTACATAGGTGTATAGAGGCCCATTTCCAGCAACTATCACTCCAGTGTTCTAATGGTACAATGTGTTTGCTCATTGGCTCAGAAGGCTAATTGATGATTAGAAAACCCTTGTGCAATCATGTTCACACATCTGAAAACAGTTTAGCTCGGTACAGAAGCTACAAAACTGACCTTCCTTTGAGCAGATTGAGTTTCTGGAGCATCACATTTGTGGGGTCAATTAAACGCTCAAAATGGCCAGAAAAAGAGAACTTTCATCTGAAACTCGACAGTCTATTCTTGTTCTTAGAAATGAAGGCTATTCCATGCGAGAAATTGCTTAGAAATTGAAGATTTCCTACAACGGTGTGTACTACTCCCTTCAGAGGACAGCACAAACAGGCTCTAACCAGAGTAGAAAAAGAAGTGGGAGGCCGCGTTGCACAACTGAGCAAGAAGATAAGTACATTAGAGTCTCTAGTTTGAGAAACAGACGCCTCACAGGTCCCCAACTGGCATCTTCATTAAATAGTACCCGCAAAACACCAGTGTCAACATCTACAGTGAAGAGGCGGCTGCGGTATTCTGGGCTTCAGGGCAGAGTGGCAAAGAAAAAGCCATATCTGAGACTGGCCAATAAAAGAAAAAGATTAAGATGGGCAAAAGAACACAGACATTGGACAGAGGAAGACTGGAAAAAAGTGTTGTGGACGGATGAATCCAAGTTTGAGGTGTTTGGATCACAAAGAAGAACGTTTGTGAGACGCAGAACAACTGAAAAGATGCTGGAAGAATGCCTGACGCCATCTGTTAAGCATGGTGGAGGTAATGTGATGGTCTGGGGTTGCTTTGGTGCTGGTAAGGTGGGAGATTTGTACAGGGTTAAAGGGATTCTGAATAAGGAAGGCTATCACTCCATTTTGCAACGCCATGCCATACCCAGTGGACAGCGCTTGATTGGAGCCAATTTCATCCTACAACAGGACATTGACCCAAAGCACACCTCCAAATTGTGCAAGAACTATTTAGAGAAGAAGCAGGCAGCTGGTATTCTATCGGTAATGGAGTGGCCAGCGCAGTCACCAGATTTGAACCCCATTGAGCTGTTGTGGGAGCAGCTTGACCGTATGGTACGCAAGAAGTGCCCATCCAACCAATCCAAATTGTGGGAGCTGCTTCTAGAAGCGTGGGGTGCAATTTCTCCAGATTACCTCAACAAATTAACAGCTAGAATGCCAAAGGTCTGCAATGCTGTAATTGCTGCAAATGGAGGATTCTTTGACGAAAGCAAAGTTTGATGTAAAAAAAATCTTATTTCAAATACAAATCATTATTTCTAACCTTGTCAATGTCTTGACTCTATTTTCTATTCATTTCACAACGTATGGTGGTGAATAAGTGTGACTTTTCATGGAAAACACAAAATTGTTTGGGTGACCCCAAACTTTTGAACGGTAGTGTATGTACAGTCGAACTTTTATTTGTCAAATAAAAATCTGAAAAGTGTGTCTTGCATTTTTATTCAGCTCACTTTACTCCTATACCCCTAAATAAAATCCAATGCAACCCATATAGACCCAATAAAAGACAGATTTGTACAGTTTAAGTATGACTATGAGAAATTTGTGAGGCAAAGTATTTCTATTTAAAAGAAATAACGACTCAACTCAGTGTGATCTAATGATGCCGAAGCAAAGATATGACCACACATATTTGCAAATTTTCCCAAGAATGGCTCTAATGTGTTATGAGGTGTTTTTTTTTTTTTTTTTTTAACATACCATAGATGACATCTTGTCTCTTGACCAGCTCTTTGTTCTGCTGCTGTAGGTACTGCTGCTCCACACACAGACTCCACGAGTCTGCTTCAAACTCTTTCACATTCACCTCAAACTCTCCCAGCAGCTGTGCGTCCATCATCTCTGTTCCTGAGCAAGAGCGCAGCTTACATTCACAACATTTCCTCACACTCCTCCTTACTGATTACTACAAGTCTAAAGCCACAGGTGAACTTGTTCAGCCGTAATAATATGATCACATCATTTTTCTTTTCAAGGTCTCCGAATTCTCCAGATCTTAATCAATCTGAGCAGCTTTGGGATGTTCAGGACAAACAAGATGGGCTATCATTTCCTTGGGTTACCCCTAGCCTTACTCTCTCCCTATCCCTTGGTGCTTTAATCAGTTAGTGGTGAAAATTTGCCACAGAGAAATGGAACACTCCTTTTAAGAAGTAGTTCTCACTGTTCCCTACTATGTAAATAAATGTGACATATTTTGCCCCCACTTGTGGTGTTAACAGTTCCTGCAGCAGACATCAGCATACTCTTTTAAACAGGAACAAAATGTAAAACCAAATGTAAACTACTGATAAAGAAATGTACCTTAATGTATTTAAGCTATTTGTAGATTTTCTATCAATTATTTTGCCCATTAAGTAACAAGCAAGTTTAGCAAATAGCAAATTTGAAATATAGTAATCTTCAAACGTTCAGCACACCTCTCCACAATCTGGTTTATGACTAAATGTTGTGTCTGCTGATGATTGTTTCTGAAAGATTAAAAAGAGAAAAAAGGATGTGTGTGTTGACCTTCATCAGTGAGCGACTCCATGGATTCTGTGACCTGGTTGGTTCTGTTGAGCGAGTCAGTTGACTGAGAGAGGTACCGCAGGCCTCTAATGGGCATCTCATCAAATGGGCTGAAAGGAGAAATGATCAAAGAAAAAGGTTAGAAAAAACCCCAGTAGATCTGTATCACTAAGCTGTTTAAATGTGAATGTTTCCTTCACACAAAGGACTGCAGCTCACCCCGCAATGTTGCTAATTGAGAGGCTCTTTGAAAGATTGTTTCCGGGCAACGTCATGATGCTGGTGTGTCTCCGTGATGCTGGCATCAGTAGGGGAAGACTGTCTTCAGGGGTCAAGATGGCCGACCTGGGACGATCCCTCGTCCCACCCGCTGGGGGAGAAATGATCAATATAACGGTTAGACCCTAAGAAAACTGAACTAAATCCAGCAAATACAACAGACCATAAAATACGTCTGATCCTTTAACTGAAAGAACTTCAGAAAAAAAAAAAAAGACTATTCTCTTTATTCACATCTTACTGTATCTGCTTGCATTGGAAACATTGTGCTTAATCAGTAACGCCTTGGTTTTATGGCGCACATGCAGAGAGCACACTTCCTGCTGCTGCTCTACCGTTTCGGCTCACAGCTATCATAACAAAAGAAACAAACAAAAAAAAACCTACGTCCTCCGTTAAGAGGTTCAAGAGACGTGGGCGGTGAATCAGCCAATACTATATACAAAGGAAGTAAACACACTCCTGTATAATATCACATTAATATCTAATGAGTCAAAATATCCCATCTTTAAATAACTACATTGTTTAAAAGCTGACAGGTCAAGGATATTGTTATTCTTAACCAGCAATTATAAAGAAAAAAAGCCTTCTGGAAGAGAAATGGGCATCTATGAGATTTTTAGTCACACTAACTGTATATTAATGGGTCTAGGGTCCCATTTTCCCCAAAAGTCAGAATTAAACAAAATAAAATAAACAGTAAATCAATCAATCTGTAAGTATCATTATATAGGTCTTTCAACGCATACAACAAAAAAGAATGACCTAAAAGGAGAAAGGACCATGAAAGCCTTATCAAAGTGTCAACAAATTATATGAAATAACCCAGCAAGTTGTATACAAAGAAAAATGTCAGTGAGAGTATAATACATGTGATTAGCTACTAGTCAGTGAGTCAACAGAATCCGTGACCCCCTAACAGCTTTAAACCACAAACAACCAACGTAAGGAAACACAAGAACATCCAATGTCATGAACCAAACCTTAACCACAGCACGAGCTTAGGGTAAGGAAGGAAATGAAAGGAAGAAAATAAAGCAAATTATATTAACTACACACAGACTGATGTTTTAAGCCTTTATGTCTGTTAATTCTGATTAATTGCTGACATTTTTAATAAACCTATTAAGTTAGAGGAAAAAAAATTTATACAGAAATGATGGCTAAATGAAAAATGTATTTAATATATACCTAATGGTTCTTATTTTCAAAAGGTACTTTTATTCTGACAAATGAGCCTCAGTGCAATGCATATAAGACTCCGCATCCAATCTGACTTAGTTTCAACTATTTTGTGAAGAAGAATAGATAAAATGTTTAATGCTGAGATGTGCAAAGCTGGCAGAGAGATCTCAAAAGACTTGCAGTTGTAATTGCAGCAAATAGTGGTCCCACAAGGTATGGATTTGGAGCAGCAGGACAAATGCACAATTCAGTTTTCAGATTTGTATTTATTTATTTTTGCATTAAAATATTTTTAAAACAATTATAATTTTCCTTCTACTTCACAATTCTGCACTACATCCGGTTGGTCTATTACATATAATCCCCTAAAAATACATTGAAGTTTGAGGTTCTAATATGACAAAATGTCAAAGTCTCATTTTTACTTTAGGTACAGTGAATGTGGAAAGAATTATTTACTGCAGCTCAGAAGCCTCAACTCATCTGCAGGTCACTGTGGCTCATATCTGCGTTTCAGACCTCGTACTGTAAAACAAGGCTCCGTGTCAGGATTCAAGAGCAGATTTTTATTTTGTGAAAATCCTTGCTCAGTATTCAATACTGAGCAATAGTTGCCACTATGCTTGTCTTGAGTATGGCTTAGAACTTGCAGGGATAAAAAAAAATATTGAAGCACATAGATGATTAAGTGGAAGATTCTGGTAAAGCTGGTCCTATGAAATGCTGAAGTGAGCATTATAACAAGTGGTAAATATGACATGGCCAATTATGATAAGTTATAGGCTGGTTATCGGTATCAGAGTATACCCAGATCTAAAAAAAAAAAGTTATGACAAAATAAAAATAAAAAACACTAAAATTCTGTGCTTTCTTTTTGAAGAGCTTTTATTAAGTTGCCAGTGAAAATTCTGGGCGGACAGTTTTTTCCAGGTTGATTGGAGCATAGTGCTTGAATGCACTGCCCCTCTCCCACCTATTGTGGCACAATGCCTGTCAGAAGGCTGAAAGATGGCTCTGACAGCTTTCCATTACTTACAGTATAAGAAAGACAAATTCAGCTATTAGGAAATACTTCTAGGCTTAAAAACCATTCCTAACCAATAAAAAATATTTTAGAACATATTACATTATTTTAGCAACAGTAGGAATATAACAGCATAAAATAATCAGAAATATAAAGCCATAGATCATTTTGTTTTAAACTTCTGTACAAATACCATCATACTGTTATTTTGACTCAAGGTAATCATACCGTGGGAATTCCACATCCATGGTGTAATGACCGCCTATGTATAATTCTGATACAGTATAAAAAACACTTTCAAAGTAGTAAAAATGAATGTGGAAGAAAAATCTGAAGAATAGATTTTCCCAGAAATGTATGTAAAGCTCATATCCTTCTTTCTGTGGGACTCCATCAGAGAGAAGCACTGCACAGATAATTAATGAAAAACTCATTCTTGCTGCAAAGAACTTCTACTACTGTATTATTTCTCTTTATTGGACATTTTTAAGATTCGGCAGAGGATAGCACTCACTTTGTGGTGTGCACTCCAATGAATGATGGTGACAATTATACATTCAAGTCCAGCTTAGTTTGACACTCACCTTTGTTCCTCATCGTGACGGTAGGAGCAGAGCAGGGGGCGCTGGAATCTGGCACTGTAAACTGCTGTTTGGGCAACTAAACAGAGAAGCGGAGAATAAAAGCATAAACGAAAGATAAATCAATTTTTGGCTGCAGGACAACAGAACGCTACAGGGTCAGTAGTGGAGAGTCGGGGGGGTGTACCTTCATCTTCACGTTGGCACAAACAGACATGCCGTCCCTGCAGCCCTTGTGGACGGATGCATTACAGTCTGGAAAAAAAAGCAACATAGTGAGCCCGGTGATGGTGCTGGGGCCAGTGAGTGTGTGTAGGTGTGTGTGTGAGTGGGAAGGAGGGGGCTAGAAATTCTGACTGGTTTTCACAGTCAGCCAGGAAACTCCACCAGCCCGCTAATGAAAGCCAGATTGGAGCAGAGTGTGTGATGCAACTCAGGGGCAATACTGCTTGTGGGAAAAAAAAGGATAGGCTTTGACGCATTTACACTGCACTGCATGGGAAATTACAATTATGTAAACATTCCCATATTCATCATTTAGTACCAAAAGTCATAATTCATGACTGCTAAAATAAGTTCTGCAGTGTAATCCGATCCTGTTCAGTCAGTCAGCGACTCCAGTTTGGCTGTAATTCTTTGGGAAGCTACCAGTAAGCGTTTGTGTTTCGTGCCTCCAAAGCAGCTGCAGTGGTCCACCAGGAAGAGGCGGGAACAGGATCCGATTGGTTCACCATTTCCACTCACTTATATATTGACGTGCATCCACTGAAGACTTTATCAGATGCATTGCGCAAGTTAAACCCACAAACTCACCGCCAGAACGTTGTCATCCATGCCGGGGTTGCATGCAACATTTCCGTTCTGAAGATGACATCAGTAAACATATGCCCTCAGTGAGGGTGAGAAAATAATAAAGCCGAGTATGTACAGAAAGGCGGCAGTTTCACACGCTGCCTGATTACATGGCATGATTTTCACATCTTTCTCCGTTTCCCCTTTCAGCGTTATTGGGTATTTTCCTTCTTTTTTTTTTGTGGACTTCTAAGTAGATCCAGAGAATCGAAGACAAAGAAACACTGTATTTGTCTGCTGCATGGAAACCAGCCAGACATCTGCGAGTATAAACCTCCTGAAAATCAGCCTCAAAAGGCTCTGAAGCAGTCTGCCTGCAAAACAAAAAGGGCTGTTTCTTGTCAGCTGAGTATCTGAGGCAGAATGTGACCATTCAGAGGATGGCTGTAATCCATCGCAGAGCTCATTTCTCCTTTTGAGATCCCCCCCCCTCTCTCTTTCACTTGTGCAATAAGCTACATCCTCTTCTGGTGCTCCAGTGAAAAACAAAATTAAAAATGGCTTTGTTCTCTGTGCTGACACTCTGATGGGGCTGATTTTGAAGTAGTCCTTTAGGAGACAAGTATACAGATGCAGCAGCAATTCAGCCAACCACAAAAATGAGATGCAAGCAGGGTACTAAGAATGGTCACCATTAGGTAAAGGAGAAACACGTTACTCATTTTGATGGTAGTTTTGCCCTGCCATATGAATACAGATGTCAACACCATGATTAGTCATTTGGCGATGTTTGCAGAATCTGATGACTTAGGCTTGGTTGCTGCTGTGCTTTTTTTCTCAGCTGCAAATTTACTGACAGTACAGAGCAGAGAAAAGCTTTTAGTAGAGAACAGCAGCAAAACAAATTAGTTGTTCATTTCCTCTCAATCACTTATGGGTAATAAACTGAGATGCACCAATGACACTTTCAGTGTCTGATAACAATTTATGTTTTTCTTTAACGGTCTGATTCACAGATTACACCCTCCAACGCTCCCCCACTCCTCTCAGCAACATCTACAATCAGTGTTTGAGACTGCTGGCGACCAATCAGCAACGTTTGAGAGTTTTCAAGCAAAAAGACCTGTGTACTTAGATTTAAGTCCAAACTTTGAATACGCCACTCCAAAATTCTCCCTTTATTCGTTTTTTCTTTAGCAATACAGAGATCGACTTATTGGTGTGCTTTTGATCAAATTCCTGCAACACAACACCACTGTGCTGCAGCTTTTTTTTTTTGCCCAGCTGGTATTTTCACATTGGAACTGATCTACTGCATGTCTATAACTTTTGTCTGGTAATCAAAGGTATGGGACTGGATATGGTGGGAAACCCGAGTTTTGATACATTTAATACGCAGGAAAAGAAAGGTTGTCACATCAAATAAGGATTGGTCAATTCAAATTTCTTGCCAATTGATTGGTGCATTTCTAGCAACAAACAGCGCAATAGCATACTTTGGGATAAAGTATCACATCAGTATATCAATAAAACAACCAGAAAAGGTACTTACATGTACAACAGAATGCCTCTTTGCCATTAAAAACTTTATTGCACTGGGAGCACTGGATGGACTGGCTCGAGCCGACCGATGTGAAAAGATGTCCATTCACCGTCTTTTTGTCCTTCTCCTTGCTTTCTTTGTCCTTTTCCTTTTTGTCTCGATCTTTTTCCTGAGTGAGGAAAATTGCAAGAGTTATTAACGCGACTCATCTCAAACTTTTACTCAATTACTTGGACACCTTCACCGTCAAATTGGAAATTTTAGGGAAGAGTGAGACGCCGAGTGAAGCCAAGGTTGCATGGGGAGAGGAGTTGCGTACCAGACGATGACAAGATGTTTGGCCGTTTGCTTATGTTAAATTTCAATCTAAACCCCACAGAGAGACATGATTACTCTGATGTGCTTCCCAGCAGGAGGGGAGGTTGGGAAGGGAGGTCGGGGGGTGGTGTGGCGTGGCGTTTGGGGGGTGCATATTATTATATTTATGCAGTCAACAAAGTGTCGCATTAAACGACATGCAAAATAACTTTTTTTTATATCTGAGACGCAAACAATTAATTTCTACAGCAATGCAGGTCAACGTTTAATGTCCGGGAAATGTAAGAAGGCTGGAAACATGGTCCATGTTTAACTATGACTATTATTAGAGTAAAACATTTCTTTGGTCATCATTCAGGAGCAATATTTGCACCATCTTGGAATTAGTTGGAAAGGGTCCTGCAAAAGTATTCCTATCTCTGTAATGTTTTCACATTTTGTCATGATACAACCTCTAAACCCAATGGCATTTTGATGGGATTTTATGTGATGCATCAACACGAGGAAGGAAAATTGAACATCTGTATAGTGTTGTGTGTATTAGGCCAGTTTGAATTATGACTTGCATCTGCACCTTTTGCTCCATTCAGGGCGGCAAGTCCTTTGGGTTATGTCTCTGCCGGCTTTAGACATATAAAAACTCAACATTTCGTTCGTTCTTCTTTGCTAAATACTTCAAGCTCTGTCAGATTGGACAGATAACTGTCCACTTAAACGTCATATGATGCAAACGATGCAAATCCAAAAGAATGAAAGCTCTGTTCTTGTCTGCATCACTTTATGGGATTGTTTTTTGGTTAATGTGTGTGCGTGTATGTGAATGGATGACCAACTGCTGAGGATGAGCTCGTTCATAGGAGCAGCATTGTGCTCGCTCTGCACTGTTTGTGTGTGCGAGAGGGGGGATAAAGATGCAGATTTGCAGGCTTCCTGCAACCACGGGAGGCAAATTGCGGTAATAACACTATGCAGACTTGAAAGCGCAAAGGGTTTCTTTCTAAATCTGTTTCAGTTTTCGATAGCACAAACCGTTGCGGAGTTACGGTAATGCAAAGTGCTCGACACGTTCAGTGTTAACTGTTCAGGATATTGATTAATTTAAATAATTAATTAAAAAGTACTTCAAATAATCAGAATATTCCAGATGTAGGTGTAAAAGTAGCTGCAGGTTAACCTCTCACCCACTGCACCAGACTGTAGAGAAGCTGAGCAGCTCCTTCAGTGGCCGACTGAGGCACCCTTATTGCAAGAAGGAGCATTACCGCAGGTCCTTCATCCCCACTGCTGTCAGACTGTTTAACTCTGCTTTATAACTACCTCACATATCTGTAAAAACCCTGCCAGTACCAGTGGGCAATAACCTCATTCAAACTTGCAATTATTGCCACCTTAATATTTTGCACTGCTAATTTTGGATATTTTTATATTTAATGTTACCATTTAATTTCAAATGAAGTTACTTATTTTAATTGTGCATACGATGCCTTTGTTTTTACTTTTATTACTTATTATTGAACATATTTATCTTATTTTGCACCTTTTCAACTTTCTGTAAACAGGCTATCCCACCTGTGCTGGGCATCTCTGCAGCTCCTCAAGAGTAACCCTGGGCCTCTTGGCTGCTTCTCTGAATAATACTCTCCTTGCCTGGCCTTTTACTTTGGATTTACACTGAGATTAAATGAAACTCAAGAGCATCCCATCTACTGATTATATGTCTTCTGAAGTGGATTGTATTTAAGAGTATTTTTGTAAAGTGGTTGAATACAAATGCAAATCATGCTTTTCAGATTTCCTTTCCCCCCTCCACGTAACAGCTATGCAATACTTTGTGTTAATCTATCACATAAAATTAAATTTTGGCAAAAGATGATAGAGTACAAAGAGTATAAATACTTTGATAAGGTAACTGAGCAAGAAAGAGACAGATCTGCAGGATCTGTGGAGCTTTGATGTAGACACCCAGACTGGGACTCACATCTCTGACCGTTCCACAACAGCCTGCTCTTTCTGCTGCTCCTGCATTAATGAACGAGCTCATCCTCAGCAGTTGGTCATCCATTCACACACACACATACACACACACACACCAACACACACACCCCCCACACAGACACACACACACACTAAACCGAATAACAATCCCATAAAGTGATGCAGACGAGAACAGAGCTTTCATTCTTTTGGATTTGCATCACAGAGCCTCCACCCAAACCCAGAGGAAATGGGAAAATGGAGTTTTCCAGCTTGTTTTAATGGGCCAGCCCTAGGCCTCTTGGTTTGTGAGGACCACAATGCTCTGACATAGAGGGGCTCATTTTGCTCAGTTTTTAAGATGCCAGAAGGCTAAGTGAGCCACGGTGTGTTTCAAAGCCATTATTACAACACACTGCATTCATTATCACTTCCTGCAACAACAACTGTCGCATCAGAGCTGAAACATTCGAACAAACTTCGATGACAGGATAAGATAGATTTTTAAAACAAGTGGCTTTCAAAGCATCTAGATTCACTTTTTGACATTTTCCATCCATAAAATCGACATACAAGATAAGAGAAATTGATTAAAATAGGGAACGTGAGCCATTTTTGGCAAGAAGAAATCTACAAAGGACACATAACAGCTCATGACGTCTGCTACTCAGGTTGAAACAAAGAGACATTTCTAGTGTAAGAAAGTCCAACAGACTGTGACTTCACTGGAAAAAAAAGACAGCAGCCTAGACCAGAACTCTTTAAACATGATCTTCTGACAGCCACTAAACTTTTACTGCAATGTGTGACTGGAAACCCAGAGCAGTCGCTCAGCCTACCTCCAGGCAACCTTTCCTTCTCAGCGAGAAGCCGCGGCTCCCTGAGAACCTCCCGTATAACATCCCTGGTTGTGGCCCGAGGGGAAGAATCTACAGCCAGCGCCGAGGCTCCATCAGGAACTCTGCAATAGAGGAAGTGACTGCTGCGCAACAGGAGGTGCTCTTTCGGCAACAACCCCTTTAGTCCGGAGCAGGCGCTGCGGCAGACGGCACCGACTAGATCCTCTTCCACGACCTTCTCACTTTCGTTATCATGCGGAAAGCAGGCTTTGAAACTGCTAAAGGTTAACAGCGACTAACCAGAAGAGACTAAGATTAACAGACAACAAAGGGGTTTGGCTTTTTATTTGAGCAGAGTTGTGGTTGTCACTGCTTTTGACAATAACGCAGACTGTGAAAAGGTGTCCAAAAACTACGATTTGGATTCTGGACGACTTGCTTTCCATCCCTACCAAGCATAGGCTGTGGCAACCTCTTTAAGGGTCCTGTCCCTTTAAAAGCAAAGCACAGCCACAGAGCAGAGGAGAGATTGGAAAACCAACTGCAAGTCTCGTCTTCCTGTTTTACTTCCCGTTCACCCCCCAGTGTCTGTCTGCAAGGGCGGCCAGTTTTTTCTACAGAGACACGGCTTAAAAAAAAACCGCTGGTTTTGTTTCTGCGGCAGGAGCACCAATCTGGGCCACGTCTGTTTTAACACCGCATCTGAACCGATGAAGGTGCTGCTTCACGATTACACAATGTCCGTTTAGATACGAGCGACAAGCGTTATGTGGGCTGGAAACATTTAGAATGACATCATTTTCAAACTCATACTTTTAAGAGGCAGGAAACACCACTTCCTGATTTGAACTCTTTACTGATAATTCTTATTCTGTGTAACCAGAGGAAATCATGAGTTCATTTCTGGTTTGAGAATCCTCCAATATGAGTCAATGAGCTCTCAATGAGCAATGACGACAGAAACAAGAAAAGGCTGTAATAGCAACTATAGCAAAACATATTTGATATGCCCAAAACCTTAATTTATAGGGAGATGTTTCCAACCACCAGCTGCTGTTTTTTTTTTAGATAGGCTAAAACAAACTACTGCATACTTGGGAAGTCGAATGGAAATGATTCATGGTTATCAACATTTTCACAAATAAAAATCTGAAAAGTGCATGAGGAAATGTATTCAGTTCTCTGTATGACCACGTTTTGCTGCAATTACGGCTGAAAGAATTTCAGGGTGGATCTCCACCAGCTTTCCTCATCCGGAGAGGGAAACTTTATCTATTCCTATTTGCAATATACCACAAGGTCAGTCAGATTGAATGGGCTGTTTGTGAACATCCATTTCTAAGTCTTGCCTCAGATCTCCAACTGGATTTAGGTGTGGATTTTGACTGGGCTGTTCTAACATGAATGATTCCATTGAATGCTCAGGCTGCTCGCTTAAGGTAGTTATCCTGCTAGAGGGTGAAAAGCGGCCTTTTGGACACAGCCTGTTTTCTTCCATCATGCAGAGTTTCGCATGTCCAAACCACCCACCACCCCCGCCCCCAGAACACGGCTGACCAGAACACCTTCTTCTATGTGTGGTGTGTCCCCTAGATGACTTGCAGCAACTCTTTTGCAGTGCAACACTAGTAGTTGTCGTTGCAGCTCCTCTAGAGTTACCTCTAGAGGACCACCTTGCTGTCTCTTTGATTAGTTCCTTTTTAGCCCAGTTGGTTTGGGTGGACAGCCATGTCTTGGCAGGTTTGCGATTTGACCACACTCCTTTTGTTTTCGGATGACAGCTTGAACAGAGCTGTGTGAGATGTTTGTAGCTTGAGCTATGGTATTTTCCTGACCTGTCTCCGGCTTTCCTAGGTCTTCATGATGTTCTCTGAAAAACCTCCAAGGCCTTCCCAGAGAAGCTGGACTACAAACTGTAAAACGTATCATTTTCCTTTAACTCTACAATGATGTGCCATTTTGTGTTCCTTCTCATAAAATCCCAATAAAATACATTGCAGTTTACGATTGTAACGTGACAAAAATGGTTCCCATCATAAACTGATAGCCATGTCCCAGATCTCGGCTCACTTCAGAGATTCATGTTTGGGACTAAATATGTGTTGTGAACTCCAAAGCAGGCCTGCTGGGGAAGTCTGAATAGGGGAAGTTGCAAGCCTTGAAGCGAGACACGTAACTATCAGCTGTTCAGCAGGGGCTGCACTGAGGCCAGCTGAGAAGGAAGCAGATCCTTGTGTGAATGTAGACGTACCGCGGTGGAGCAGAGTGAGCCTGGAAAGCAACCCAGAGCTCCCTCTTTCTTGCTCAGACGGATGAATGTTTATATGAAGAGGTGGCTACGGTTTATCCAAACACACTCTAAAAATAAGTCATCTATATGCAGCGAAGAGCGGTAAGTATTCATGTCAAAGCTCCAAGTGGCTCACCCGTGTCTTTTTGTACATCTTGTTCTTGATGTAGCTGAAAGTCCGGCTGACTTTTGTCGTGTTCCTCCCCTCCGCGTCGCTCCGCAGGGGCCCGGGCTCTTCCTCCGATATGCTGAAACAGACGTCAGCGTTACTCTGCAAACAGCTGCGACCTACAGGACAAGCCTGCTCACACATTCACTCAAACACTTCTTCATAACCCTATAAAAGTTCCGTCGTCCCACGGAACCGGTCGGCTGCTTCTCCGCACTCTTCTTTATGTGACCATAAAGGTCGTGGCTGTGGAAGACCTAAAGAAGCATTTCCTTGTAACACATTTGAACTGACCTGTAAGCTACCGACCCGGAGGCGCTGGAAAACAACCTCGTGCCTGGAAGGAAAAGAAGACAGAAAGTGAGGAGTCAAACTTTTTTCATTTGAAATCGTTTTCTTTTTTTGTCAAGTGCCAACTAAGGTAGTAAAAAGAAGGTGTGTAGGGCAGAGCAGACTTGACCTTTTTCTGAGTATACTGGCTCACTAGTAAAACATTTTATATTCATTGGAGCTGAAGGTTGTCAGGTCATGTCCTAGCTGCAAGGATTTGGCAGGGACAGGCCTGAGCAACATCTAATGCTTAAAAGCAAGCTATTTAGCCTTTAGGAACCCCTGTAGAACCAAGGCAAAGCACTAATGAAGAGACCGAGGCTGAACGATGCAGGCGGTCTGCCTTTCAGTTCAGCGACATCCAATCCATAAGGACTGTTGACTCAAAAATGTCTTTGGCTGCTTAAAAGAGGAACGGCTTCAAAAACACATTTAAAATAAGTCTTTTACCCACATTTTATTTTCTCAACAATTAAATAATAAATACTGACTGTTCAGACAATCACAGAACGTTTTAGAGGATGTAGCTGTAAACATACACACTACACAGACCAGGACAAATTTGTTGGCACTGTTAAAGATTTTAAAAGCAGTCCGGAAATTAATTCATCTTTTACTGCAGTAGCATACTAACCAATAAATTATTTTTGAATTGAATTGAATTGAATAATATCACAGTGAAAGCCTTGCATTTGACTACATATACTCAGAGTTGGGGGAAAAAATGACATGTTAAGAAATCATTATTTTTACCAAAACAAAAAAACTGTGGTACAATTGTTGCTAGCCCTGATGGTGTTACTTTGTATTAACCCGATTTGTGACCGTAGCACATCACGTATGTGAATATTTCACTGTGTTGGATAATGCAGAGAAAGTGATCTTTGATTTTTGCACGATCTCTCTGGATAATCCAGATCCCAGAGAAATCTCTTTTCCTTCACTCTATTAAGCTCACCTCAGAGTTCTTCCAAAGGTTTTGCTCTATTTTTGTTATTCTTGTGTTGTGTTTGATCACATCACTATCTTCCTCAAAGACCAAATGATGACAGATTAAACATGTTTTATATATGCTACAGCTAAGTGGACATGAGCCTGTCATTCATCTTTAATATGCTGGCTTTTACTGCTATTCTGGGCTTCAACTATTCTGGAATAGGTTGACATCTCGGGTGTGCATTTTTAAGCAAATTCTTGCCATATACTATATCTAGCGCCTTATGTATATACAGTGGGGTAATAAAGTATTTAGTCTGCCACCAATTCTGAAAGTTCTCCCACTTAAAAAGAGGAGAGGCCTGTAACTTTCATCATAGGTATACCTCAAAACGAGAAAAAAAAAAATCCAGAAAATCACATGGTCTGATTTTTAAAGAATTTAATTGGAAATTATGTTGGAAAATACGTATTTGGTCACCTACAAACAAGCAAGACTTCTGGCAATCACAGACCTGTAACATTTTCTCTAAGAGGCTCCTCTGTCCTCCACTTGTTACCTGGATTAATGACAACTCGTTATCAGTATTAAGGACACCTGTCCACAACCTCAAACAGTCATACTCCAAACTCCACTATGTCCAAGACCAAAGAGCTGCCAAAGGAGACCAGAAACAAAATTGTAGACCTGTACCAGGCTGGGAAGACTGAATCTGCAATAGGTAAGCAGCTTGGTGTGAAGAACTCAACTGTGGGAGCAATTATTCAAAAATGGAAGGGATACAAGATCACGGATAAATCTCCCTTGATCTGGGGCTCCACGCAAGAGCTCACCCTGTGGGGTCAAAATGATCCCAAGAACGGTGAGCAAAGATCCCAGAACCACACGGGGGGACCTAGTGAATGACCTGCAGAGAGCTGGGACCAAAGTAACATTGCCTACCATCAGTAACACACTACGCCGCCAGGGACTCAAATCCTGTAGAGCCAGACAGGTCCCCCTGCTTAAGCCAGTACATGTCCAGGCCCGTCTGAAGTTTGCAGAGAGCATTTGGATGATCTTGAAGAGGATTGGGAGAACGTCACATGGTCAAATTAAACCAAAATAGAACTTTTTGGTAAAAGAAAAAACTAGTCGTGTTGGGAGGAGAAAGAATGCTGAGTTGCATCCAAAGAACACCATACCTACTGTGAAGCATGGAGGTGGAAACATCATGCTTTGGGGCTGTTTTTCTGCAAAGGGACCAGGACGACTGATCCGTGTAAAGGAAAGAATGAATGGGGCCATGTATGGTGAGATTTTGAGTGAAAACCTCCTTCCATCAGCAAGGGGATTGAAGATGAAACGTGGCTGGGTCTTTCAGCATGACAATGATCCAAAACACACCGCCCGGGTAACGAAGGAGTGGCTTCGTAAGAAGCAACTTAAGGTCCTGGAGTGGCCTAGCCAGTCTATAGATCTAAACCTCACAGAAAATCTTTGGAGGGAGTTAAAAGTCCGTGTTGCCCAGCGACAGCCCCAAAACATCACTGCTCTAGAAGAGTTCTGCATGGAGGGAAGGGCCAAAATACCAGCAACAGTGTGTGAAAACCTCGTGAAGACTTACAGAAAACGTTTGACCTCTGTCATTGCCAACAAAGTATTGAAATTAACTTTTGTTATTGACCAAATACTTATTTTCCACCATAATTTGCAAATAAATTATTTAAAAATCCGTCCATGTGATTTTCTGGATTTCTTTTCTCATTTTCGCTCTCATTGTTGAGGTATACCTATGATGAAAGTTACAGGCCTCTCTCATCTGTTTAAGTGGGAGAACTTGCACAATTGGTGGCTGACTAAATACTTTTTTGCCCCAGTGTACATGTTTGAACACATACTGCATATTCACAAATACTCATTGAATTAACTCATACTGCCCCTGATTTAAGTAAAGAAATCTAACAATCTGAAGCTCATGATGCCATGCAGCACAATAATAAGAGCAATAAGATTCCCAGAGCCTTTTGAAAATAAAACATACGCACAGCATCACAGATCCTCCCCCTTACATAAGAAGGGGGCATGAGGTAGTTATCCACATATTTGTAATTTCTTTTAGGTCAAATCCACTTGGGATGTTTGCTGCTGAAAAGCTAAAGCACACCGTTCCAGTTAAACTGCTCGTTGAGTTTACTAGATGTTTACATTTGTGATAGAACAGAGAAGGATTTTTATTTGCTCGGCATGTAGACAGCATCTCATAATTGGTGAGGAGACTTGGTGACCTTGAAATGTCACCCTTCCTTAGCATCCTGCTCACTGTGTGTGTGGGGTCAAGAGTAGCATCGGTCCTTGGGTGTTTGCAAATTCAGGGGCGGCATCCCACGAAGGGCCCGGCCTACGGCGAGGGCCTATGAGATTGGACGGCCTTAACCGGCAGATTTATTCCCGCCCATACCACAGCGTATGTCCTGTTACCTAGTAACTGTGACGGCGCTGAACACAAAATGTTAGAAATGTTTATTATTTATTAAACTTTTTTAATTTATTAAAATTTCGTCCACCATTGTTTCAAGAACAAAAATCGTCCCGTTGACCCCGAAAGAATCTTGGGGTAGGGTGGGCTGCGAAGGATACACCAGACCTGTTCTTCAAATCTAAGGAAAAGGAGGACGCATTTGGGGCCTGCATTTAGAGGACAGCTTTCGTCGCATCTGATGTCATCAGCCTTCAAAGCAATGCAGCACTTGAATTTGGACACACCTCTTGCCAAACCGATGACTAAAAGAAGCGGGTCTCTGTGTAACATCTTACTTTAAATCCAGAGAGATAGGCAGTCCCTAGTTTAAGGTTCCTAGAAATTCTTAAAAAATAATGTACAAATGAAAAATGCTTCAGTTGCATTTTCCTGTGTGAGATGGCGCTACTGCAATTAAAGATCTATTTATTTTAAGGCTTTTTACATAATTAACAGGAATGCCAACAGATATGTACGCATCTGAAGAACCCTAATACAATGGTGCACAGCATTTAGTTCATTATTACAGCAACCACAGAGAAATTTTTAAAGAGTGTCATTTCAATGAGGAACATTCAGCTTCTCACAAAATAATCACTTCTCAATATTGAGAAACACATTAAAGCGTGCAAAGCGCTGTTCGCCAGTTGAAGATGATAATAAAAGTAAAAAGAGAGAGAAAACGGTAATAGGAATATCTCAGGGAATAGAGGAGGGAGAAAAGGTTTTGCTGTCTTTGACTAAAGATGACAAGCCTACATTTATCCTCAGATTACCTGCAGCCCCTCTGACGATGCTTTCTCCTCTTTCTCTTGTGCTTTTTTTTTTGCAGAAAGACTACACAAAGGCCAGTTTATGCAAAGGTCAGTCTGTACTGTATGTGACAGGGAGAAGCCAAGGTCCAATTCAACATGGCAAACAGAATTTAGCAGCATGATGAATTTAGCGCAAAGCTGACAGAAGGAGCGGTTTTGCTGCCCGGCATATTTTGCAATCAACGATCAAACTGCCAGCAGATTAATATGAGCAGTAATTAGTATTCTCCCTTTTGATTGATGTTTAGTGCTGCAAATCAATCAGGCTCCACTTTGCCTTCAGCATTGCTTAGCTGAGCCAGAAATACACTGGACAGGAAAATGATCAAACTCAGAGGAATTGCTCACAGATATACATTATTGGGTTATTTTTTTTCTTCTGCAGTCTCAGCCCCTCTGATTCCAGACAGTTTAATGTCTCCTTTGGAGAGGAGGAGCATCCCTAACCCATACTTCCACAAGTGGGAACAACAGCTTTAATAATAGTTCATTACACTCAGGTGTAGCTACTATCTAAATAGTGGGGGGAGGTGGGCTTCTAGGGCTCTACTGGGAACTGCGACTGCTGCAGGTTTTCGTCTTGATGTCTAGTTTCTACTGCGGCCCAGTTTACGGTTTGGTACTCACTCGTGTCTTCATCGTCATCACTTGACAAACAGTCCCCGTAAATGAACTGAGACTTTGATTTGGTGAGGATGGGGGAAAGGTTGAAAGAGAAGGAAATGCGCCTCTTACGTCTCAGGCGTCCCACCGCTGGGAGTTGGCAGGGCGGCAGAGGGGGTGGTGGGGAAGAACCACAACAACCGCTCGTCATTTGTGTAAACTGGGTATGTATAATACTGCTAAAATAAAAGTCTGTATACTCTTGGCCCTTCCCATTTTGGAAATGCAACCAAGTGATAGTAATCTAAACATGAACCTAATTTTTGTTAGTTTCTAAGTTACAGTGCCTTGCAAAAGTATTCCTACTCCTTCAGTGTTTCCCCCACAGTGTATTTTTTACAATACAACCACAAAATGCATGTATGCTATTGGGACTTTACAATTGAAACCAGGAGTTTACATACACAGTTTTATCTCACTGTCTGGAGTTAAATCAGTCCAAACTTCTCTGGTTGTAGCCAGAGTTAGAATTAGCTAAATTATTTCTATTTGTTAAATGCCACAACAATGAAAGAGAGTATATGTCAGACATTTCCTCCATATTTGGTAACATTGCCTTTGAACTGAATGATTTGGATCAAACATTTTGGGTTTCCATCCACGAGCTGCTGACAATATTTTGCTGGAGTTCTGGCCCATTCCTCCTGACAGAACTGGTTTAACTGGTTGAGTCAGATTTTTTGGCTCGCTACGCTAGAAAACGCTAACAAGCGTCCCCCTTTCTCCTCCAAATGTAGCAATGGTCATTACGGCCAAACAGTTCCACTTTCATTTCATCGGACCACATGATGTTTCACCAAAAATAAAGGTATTTGTCCCTGTGTGGATCTGGCTTTTTTATGTTTCCTATGGAGTAATGACTTCCTCTTCACCCGTCTCCTTCCTGAGTGTTATGATGGTTGGACATTCTCATCATGTTTATATACTTGCATATAATTGTTAGAACAAATGAGCGCAGCACCTTCAAGCATCTGGAAATTGTTTCCAATGATGAACCAGACTTGTTCTTGGCTGATTACTTTTGACTTTCCCATCATGTCATACAAGGAAGCAGAGTGTTCCTGGTGTGGCCTTAAAATGTGTCCACAGGTGGGCCTCTAATGAACTCAAATGTGTTAACCAATTAGAAATTTCCTAAGCCATGACTTAATCATCTGGGCTTTTCCTCATTACTTAAAGAGATAGTAATCATCCTGTATGTAAACATCTGATCTTGAAGACATTCATAAATAAACCTGTGGCATTTAGCAAATAGAAATAATTTTGGTGATTCGAACTGACCTAAAATAAGAGAAGTTCGGTCTGACTTAACTTCCTACAGTGAGATAAAAAGTTGTATGTAAACTTCTGGTTTCAACTGTATGTGTTCAGTATTTAGTAGACTTCACTCTAATACCTATAAATAAAATGCGGTACAACAGATTGTGAAAAAACAAAAACAAATCTGAAACGCGGGTCGTGCCCTACATGCAACACAGCACATGAGCCTGAACACACCATGACCACTGTGAAACACGGTGGTAACAGCATCATGCTGTGGTTAACAGCCAAATCCAATTTTAAATGCATGGCCGGCCTTTGAACATTGCCGTTGAGGATCACTCTTCATGACGGCTGAACTTGAGCTATTTCACAAACATTAACAGGCAGAAACCCATCTGGTAGAGACCAATGCCAAAAGCTGTGCAGCTGTAGCAGCACTGAGGGGCGGTTCTGCAAATTATTGACAAAGGGTTGCTGAACAAAAACGCATGTGACACTTTGCATATTTGTATTTGTAAAATATGTTAAAATGCATCATGAACTTTGTGCTGATTTATTACGTAAAATTCTGACAAAATTCGTTGAAGTTTGCAATTTTAGAACAGACACAATGTGGAAGAGTTGTAGGGGTATGAATACTTTGATAGAGGTAGTGGTTTTGAAACCAAGGCACTGCATAATTTAAAGGCACAGGTCTTACAATGACAAACAAAAGAGAGAAAATCAACTTATATAAAGCCAAGAGAGGCTGAAAGTTCAAAGAAATGAGCGTAAATAGTAACTCAAAGGACTAAACCTGATGTTAGGACAAACACTCACCATCGTTGTCTTTATGGCTGATGGTGACCATGGACACAGACTTGGTGAGGGGGAGGGTCATGGAGGGGCAGCTGTTTCTCAGCGGCCGATACCGCCGTAATTTCTGGGCCATGAAAAAAACAAAGCTTGCATCAGATCTGCTGCGCGGCAATGTCACAGAGAGGATGCAAAAGGGTGTGAAGGCAGGCGATGAAGAGATGGAACACAGATAAACTGGAAACAGGAACAATAAAGCATGAGGGGAAACTGGATGTTTGATTTGTGATGGTTTGTGCTCAGGAGTTGTTTAAAAGTCACTGAGAATGAGGGGAATCAAACAACCCGAGGACAATGATGGTTAGTAGTTCTCGCTAATCCCCAAAGTGACTTTTCGGAAATCCCCTTCTGTTCCGATGAATTAGGCTCAGGATGGTGTTGAGGACCCTACCTGGATTAAATCACAAGGATCTAAGTTATGCACGTCTTTCTCAGCTGACCTGTTCATGCATTCTGCTGTCCTCCTCGCGTTCCTCCTGCTCCTCCGTCAGAGACACCAGGGAGCCCCTGTCGTCACTGTTGTGCCGGGGCATCCTGGAATGCTCCAGGATACAGGGCTCTTGGGTGGTGGAGCCCCTCAGCTCTTCCTGGATCCCACTGAGCCCTTCCAAGCTGTAGCTGCACAGAAAGACAGGCAACCTGTGCTGTAAACATACACTCCAGCAGGTCTGGTTATCACGTCTTTCTTGACACATACAATTGTTGCAGCAACAGACAGACCGAAATGCATGCATGCACCTGTTACACACACACACACAAAGCTGGCTCTGCACAGTGTTTAGTCAGCTGAGTTATCGCCAGCCTCTGGGACAGATTTACAGCTGAAGCAGCTGCAAATGACTTCCAACATCAGCATCAGCACAGAGGGCCTCGGCAGCTGTGATTTACAACCCCAATTACATCGATCTATGACTGGGAATAAGAGGCCCTGAAAAATCCAATGCAATGATTACGAGGAGGAAAACTACAGCTACATTTCAGAATGAGCTATGCTAGCAAGGTGCAGCTCAGTCGGCTTTAGGACGGGCTCCCCGAAGCTTGGAGGCTCCCGCCGTAAATCTCTATTTTTCCTCCAGCCTCTGGGGCAGTGCGCCTTCCACGTTATCCGGCAAATCATCAGTCCGACACTTTCAAGCATCACTAACTGAGGCCGGACTAAAAGAACCATCATCAGGGACCGGCCCTGGTGCAGCACTTGGGAGATCCTCAGGGTTGGGAACGTAGATGGCTGTATCTGTCACATTAAAAAAACCTCCTTCCTGGCAGTACATACTCACCCCCTATGGAGCCAGAAGCGACTTCATCCTGAATAACACCTGCAGCTCTCTTGCTGTGCAACAGGCAGCCACACAAAGAAAGAGCACACCCACAACGGCTAATGCAAATCAAACGGGTTGTAAACATGCATCATTTAAAAATGGTCATGTGTCCTGGACAAAAAGAAAAAAAGGAGAAGTAGAACAAATCACCATACCTGCAGGGACTGACTAGGACCACACCACTGATGGAAAGAGCTTCAAGAGCTCATAGAGACAGATGAGATATTAGAAGT